>JAXCHO010000017.1:3628928-4838571 GCA_036630365.1 Acanthiza pusilla
AACACACAGCAGCTGCCACCCCTCTTCCTCGTGCCAGGTTCCGTGGTTCCCAGCAGCCCACGAGCTCCCCTGAGGTGTTTTACGAGTGTGGCTGAGTGCCAGCCAGCTCCTTCCTTAACGGCTGTGCTCCATCGTGGGAGACTGGTGCTGCCAGCTAAGAAGCAGGATGTGCCCCCGGCACTGCTTCAATGGGCCAGATGACCTTGACTATAGTGTGGTTCCCTCTGCCCGTGCCAGCTCCATCCTCCGCCAAGGAGACCTGGTGTGACACCATGACAGAGTGCTTGGAGCGGCCTGTGCCACAGGGCTACCATTTCTGAATGCCGAAGGGTGTTCCTGCCTGCCGCTGAGCCAGGGGTTAACCCTGTCTCCTCTGGTAGGAGTGCGAGCCTCAAGTGGGAGCCTGAACTGTATGTCTTGAGTTTCCTCAGGCCTCAGCTTGGGCCCCGGCAAGTGGGAACTGCCTGCTGTGAGGTAACTTTTCACCCTTGGCCGGTGGCTGCACAGCTGTCACTCAGTAACCAGCACCCAGCAGCTCTGCTGCTAATTGGTGCCATTAGTCAGTGTTTACTGCCTTAATGCTTGTAGGAGAGAGCAAGTGGGCAGCTGGAGCTCAGGAAAGGGAAGCAGCAGTGCAAAGGAGAGAGGCAGAGGGGTGGGGATGGAGGAGGGAAGGATTGCTCTGGGAAGGATTGTGCCCAGGAGATGATGAGGATGGGAAACCCTCAGCAGTGGCTTGGGCAGAGGGGCTTGCAGGGCTCCCAGCCTGACAGCAGGGAGATGTCCTGTGTCCCAAAGATGCTGCTGCTCCATTGGGGCAGGCTGCCCCCACCTGCAGCAGCCTGAGAGGGGACTGGAGCTTGACTGGATCCCACTGTCCATGCCAGGCCCCAGGAGCCGTGTGGGCAGCACGGGCCCCTTGCTGAGCTGTGCCCAATCAGCGGACAATGGGATTTGTTTCTGCTTGCCCAGCTGGAAAACACCCATGGCCCTGCCACTAGGCTGGAGGTGCATGGAAGCCCTTCCTTGTCATGTCTCCAGACCATTTATTCACCAGGGCTGTGAGTGCTTTAGGGGCGCTGGACTCACCACATTGCATCTCAGTGCTACCAGTACAGGGGGATGCTCGGCATGGGGAGGTGGTTGGGCTGATCGGCAGAAAGTGCCTCCCTCTCCCCTGCTTTTCCTTGTAGGGTTTCACCCAGGGCTGCTCCTCTGCTGGCAGCGAGCTCCTGCTGCCCTCAGCCCACTAGTGCAGAAGTCAGAGACAGCTGCCTGACTTTACCCCTGCAGGTCGTGTCGTGCAAGGAAGCAGAGGGACAACAGGATGCTGGAGGTCTGCATGGCTCCCTGCAAGCGGTGATGTGCCAGCTGGATCTCTGTGCCACAGGCAGAGTTCAGGAGGGTATCGCAGCCCACTCCTTCCCCACCTCGTCCTGGCAAGGCTCAGGCCAACAGGTGAGCATGACCTCTGCCCTGCCACCTCACCCCAAAATGCAGGGCAGGGCACCGAGAGCCCAGGGGTCACCATCAGGAGTCCTGCAAGCAATGACCGGAGAGCTCCCACCCCAAAAAGAGTCTGCCAGGAGTTCTTCAGCCAGGACAAGCAAGGGAATAGCAAAACTAAAACTTTCAGCCCCTGAGCCATTTGCTGACCTCAACAACAGGCTGAGATGCTTTGTTGACTAGCAAAGCATCCATGACTATTGTAGTCTCATTATAACTGGTCTGGATTCCAGTCTCCTGGATTCCAGGAGCCTGTAGTGGGGTTTTTGCCCCCATTGGCTAATAGATTAATAACCTGCTGGCACTTGACAGAGGTTCAGAATCTTCTGTTTCCCTCCATATGACTGATTAAAATGCCCTTTTTCCCCCTTTCCCCGTATGGCCGTACTCTGCTGCCTTGTCACAAGTGCAGGGAATTGGATACAGCTGCTAATCTGCTTGCCACTCCACTCCTGCTCCCTGCTCTGCCTTTTAGACATACTGGCTCTCTGTTCCTCTACTCCGTGGCACTGAGGGCCAGTGCAGAGGCTCTTTGAGCTGAACTGCCCATGCCTTCCTTCTGGGATGGGGCAGGCAGCATCCAGTGGAAGGAAATGCAGTCACTGTGGGTCATGCTTGCAAAGGGAAGGGTGGATTTGCAATGGAAAGGAGAGCTGGATGGCATGCAACCCCCTGGCCTCAGCCCTGCTGCAGGCTGGTAGCCTTGCCATGCCTCAGTTTCCCCTGCCCCTAGAACAGACACATTTGAGGGAAAGGGAAATCTCATTGCAGAGGAGGGCTGGTGGGTTAATTAATGTATGGTTGCAAAGTGCTTGCAAGTCTCCAAGGAAAACGGTCGACGTGGGTGCCAAGTGTAAAGGATTCTGGAAACATTAAGTGCCTGCAAATGCTGCCTAGCTCCTGAGGCCCTAAAATTCAGATATTGCCCAAGAGGCACCAAAAATATTCCTTCAGCTCATGTGATGCATTATCCACTGCTTGGAATAAATCTCCCTTTTTGCTTTTGCTTTCCAAACCAGCTGTTTGTTTGTTTTCCCATTTTGGATTTCATAGCTTTAGTTAAAGCAGGGAATTGCTGCAAGAGAGGAAGGAAAAAATAGCAGCTTTTGTGAAAGATTTGGCAGCAAGCGTCACTGAAGGGAGAGCACTTCGCCTGTTTGTTCTGCCTGTTACAAACTAGCTGTGAGCAGAGCGTACAAATTGGGCTCCAGGTGATAGCATCGCAATGCCTGCGGTGCACGTTTGAGTTTTCAGAAAGAAAGCTCAGAGGGCTGGGTAGCTTGAGCCCCACCAGCATGTTCTGGGAAGCATGTCCATGGGACTCCCAGCCTTATGTAAGGGAGAGGCTTTGCTGGCTGCCTTCCTCCCTTGCCTTCTCCCTTTGCTGTGCGGAGCACAGTGATCTGCCAACAGCAGCAGCGTGTTTTGGCACCGTGCTGCTGCTTTGGGGATGGAGAGGGTGGAAACACAGCAAGCCCCCGGACCCCACTCGAGGCTGCCTTTTCTCCCTGCCCAAATTACACAGGGGAGAAACATCTAACTCTGTGTCATACTGTGGTGGGCCCGGTACCAGCGCTGGGCAAAGCACAGCTGTTTCCAGTTTGGAGCAGAGACTGTTTTCGTAGCTGTTTGCTTTTCTAGGAGGTTTGTTATTGTACACGCAGAGGTGAAGATGATAACATGAGAGTCACTTGGGAGCAGAGGGCTCTGCAAACAGAACACCTTCGCCAAGATGAAGCAAGGCAGCTTGGCCCTGCAGCAAGGGCTCATGTTTGTGGGGCAATAAATGAGTTGTTATTGGCTGTGCAATTTGTTACCTTCCCGTACACCATGGAGGAGGTGTTGCCCTTCTGACTGCATGCTGCCATTGGCATTACACAACCCAAGGACTTGCATCGCCCTTGGGAGCAGACATGCTGCCTGAGGGGCTGAAGTGCCTCCACAGAGAAGAGAACCTTGAGCGAAATGTCTCCTGTCTGCACCAGCCAGGGCTGGATTTTAAAGGACACTCACTCTCTCCCAGACTTAGCCTTCTTCACCCCATGGTGTCTTGCTCACTTCAGGTCTCCTGCCTGCCCAAGAGAAGACATCGTTAGACCCCATCCTGCAAGTCGGTGGTGGGTGGGTCACAGTCTGTGCAGGGAAGCAGCCAGCAGCTGGTGCTGTCCTTAGGAGCTGGAAGCTTCTCTTTCTCCTGTCTGCCTGCGGTCACCGGTGGCAGGGACGCTGTTCAGCACTAATGGATTTCAAACCCCCCATCTCCAGTGAGAGATGTCTCTATTGAGAGGTTGATGCCAGTGCTTGGGGGAGTGGCTGTGCAGACAGGACCAGAGCTGCGAAATAGAGAACATTTAATCCTGTACTTTGGTGATGGTAAGTGCTACGCACCCTGCTGCTGAAAGCCTGGGGTGAGGCAGCGGCTACACACACCCTGTCCGGAAGCAGAGATTTCCTGGAATATCCACTCAAAGGTAAATTTTGTGGTGTTTCTCCTCCCGATGGGGTTAGAGGCTATAATGATGCTGAGAGCCTTGTCCTGGCTTCTGGAAGCACAGTGTCAATTTGGCTGGGCACCGCCAGTCTGGACTCTGTGCTCAAGTTCCTGGGGGAATTGGTTCTCACACCTTTTAGTCTGTGCTAAAGTTGGAGCTTATAGAGAAAAACAAAATTGTAGAGATGCTCGTATTTTAGCTCATGCTCCTGTGCAGGAAGTGTGGACACAAGGAGAAACATGGGGCCCAAGGCACTGTGGCATTAATGTCCCAGGGACGGCCAAGGGGGCTTGTGGGGCTCTGTGGGTGACAGCATAGCACTTCTCAAGGCTAGAGAGAAGGTGAGATGAGACATCCCAAAGCAGGCAACCTTGCTTTTCTGTTTTGTTTGGATTTTGTAGAGAAGAAAGGAGATAGGAGAGGAGAGACAAGATGAGGCAAGGCAAGGTGGGGAGACGAGAGGTTGTAGCTGTGTTGCAGCTTAACCAGAAGACCTTCCAGATCAGAATGGCGTAGGGAAAGGGGCTGAGGACAGGCAGGGCCAGGGCTGGGATCTGATATTGCCTGGGAGATGCGGCCTGGGAGCTTTAATTGGATATGAGAGCTTTTAAATTTAATTTGATCTGATATGAATCTTAAATTTAGGAAAAGAGCCTCCTGTCTTCCTATCTGACAGCATTATCTGTTGCTCCCTTCATGTTGTTAGTGCACCCTACCATCTGACCCCAGAAGCCCATAACCATGACAAATATCCGTGAGGGAGAGATCCAACTGCGGAGGCTGCTCCTGAGCAGATTAGCGAAGAGGTCTCTTCTCAAGGGTGACACTCCGCAGTGCCATCATTGCAGATCAGAAAGCACTGGTAGCTGTCTCAGCCCTGTTACCATTGCCTTTTTCTTGGGCTTTGAGGACTTTTTGCTTACGTGGCAATGTTTTGTTGGTCTGTCTTAAAATACAAGCTTGGTGCTTGGATTCTGCAGGAAGATGTGTGTTAGAGATCATCTTGCTGAGAGAGCGTGAGAATGGGAATCTGCCAGAGCTTTCGGGGGTGTTTCAACTTCTGGTTTTAATTTCTAACCCAAACTGATCACCATCTGCAGAGAATTTTCTGAGGCTGTTTATTAATGGAACAAATGTTTTAATGGTCAAAGCTGCAGCAGGGACTTCCTGGTGCCACTGCCTGTGTCTGTACAATGTAGGCGAACAGAGATAGCCAGGAGTGCCCTGTGTTCCTTTAAACACCAGCTACATTAAAAAAAAAATGTTGTGACTGTTTAACCGCAGGGATATGAGGTTAAATTCAGGTGCACTCCCCTTTGCGGGGGGACAAAGTACCTGAGGATTCCTCCACGTTTGCACTTCAGCTAAGCAACAGGCTTTTATCACCACAGAGTAGATTTCTATTCCAGAGAGATAGGAGTCTGGAGGCGGCAGCCTGAAAAAACACATCTTAGAGTTTGTGCCTGCCCCCTGAACACACATGGTACTTATATCCTCCGAATATAAGGGGATTGCTAAGTTTCAGAGGGCTCTGCACATTGCCTGCCATCCTGGGTAGCACCACCACGAATGCACAATGCAAAAAACCGTTTTTAATTCTGTGACTCATTGACTCATAAATGGGTTGGGTTGCAAGGGACCTTAAAGATCATCAAGCCCCAGTCCCCCTGCCATGGGCAGGATGACATCCACTAGGTCACTAACTCAATTCAGACATATATATATAGATATAGATATGTATATGTGTGTGTGTGTGTGTGTGTGTGTGTATAGGTGTGTATACACATATATATGTATAGACGTGTGTGTCTGTATATGTATATATCTTTATACACATCCATATATATATACACATATATATATGTATATATGACACCCTTAAGTGGTGACTGCCAGCAGAGAGTGTTTTTGTCTGGATTAGAATGCAGCATGGAGGAAAAGTGAAGAACATAGTGAACGGGGCCAGTTCACACTCCATTTGGAGCCGTAATTTAATGCATGGCTCCCTTTACAGCTGAAATATTAACTAATGCATGGATATTAACGCAAACGGCGCTGGGAACGGCTGCGGAGCTGCAGGGGGCTTTGCTCCCCTTTTCCCAAGAAGCAGGCAAACAGCAGGCCGGGGGGGTGGTTGTTTCCCGCCAGCTGCAGGGCGGGAGATGCGATAGGCGCGGGAAGGGGGGGGAGCGGTGGGCAGGCCCGGGAAGGGACGGCAGCGGAGCGCGGCGCAGGTGGGCTCTGCCGGCGGTGAGCAGGAGTGCTTCCCAAGGGGTCGCGGCTGCTCTTAGCCCTTTTCTCCCTGGTGCGGCGGGGGACAGGAAAGGGGCGGGAAGAAGGAAAACCCGCCGCCTCTCCCACGCGGGAACCGCGTGGCACTTAAGGCGGCAAGCGGCGGAGGAGGAGTTTAGAAAGCGGGAGGAACGCGGCGGGGACGGAAGGAGCCGGAGCCGGCAGGCAGCGGTGGGCGCCCGCGTCCAAGGTATTGGCGCAAAGTCGCCGAGTTTTCGGCCACGCCGGCTCCCTCCGAGGCTCCGCGCGGCGTTTCAAAGCTGCCGGCTGCGTGGGGCTCCCTCCCTCGGAGGGAGCCGGCGCCACAGCGTGGGGAGAGGAAGCGTGCGAGTCGCGGCTTGGAGGAAGTGGGCTTTATGATACATAAATGCTGCTTTTGGGGGGTGGTTCTTCTTTACTGCCTCGCACAGCCGCTAGAAATCCCCTTTCATAGTTATTGCCGGGGGAGGAGAGCATGTGGTTTTGGGGATGCGAAGTGGAGCGGCCAGCACGTGGCTCAGGGGATGCAAAACGCAGTGATGCTTTGATACCTGGGATGCAGGACTTCACCGAGGGATTTGTGCACAGGTGCTTTGGCTGCAGAAGTGCACATTCCTGCCGAGCAGTGGTGTGTGTGCACGGCAGTGTCTGCCGGTATGTGGGTGCTGTAGGGACGCGCCGGCAGGGTGGATAAGATGTGCTGCTGTGCGAGAAGTGGGGCTGCTGTGTGAGACGTGGGGCACAACCCCTCTGGCTGGCAGAAAAACTGCTGGGTCAGGGTTGCTCCAGGTCCTGCTCAAGAAAATGCTCCCAGTTGGCTGTGGGATGCTGTGAGAGATTTCAATGAGTGTTTCTTTCCATGGAGAGCCTGCTCCAGGCAGAAGTGCCAAGAGCTCCTGTAGAGCCCTTGTATACTGTCCTCCACACCCGTAGTGAAATCTGAGGCTCACACCCCTGCTAGATGCTAATGGTGCCAGACCAACACAGTCACTGCCTGTACTCACTGGCGCTCCCATCTGCCTCTCGGGAATGGGTTGTGGAACTCTGGACTGTGTGGGAAGGCAACCGCGGCTAAGCCCGGGAGCTGTGGGATCCCAGACAAGTAAATCCTGTATCCTTGATCCTCAGGGCTAGGGGCTACAGGAGGAATTTGTGCAGCTGTTGGCCACAGCTGGATGCACTTCCCAGCTGCTCCTAAAGCAGCCCAAAGGCCCCTCAGTTGCCTGTTGTGAGCAGACACAGCTGAGGGACTTCTGTGAATGCCGACATGGGAAATCCCACTTTCCTGCACTGCATCCCAGCTTGGTGGCATTGTTTCCACTCACCAGCCCCTGCAAGATGCTGGACAGCCTCAGTCTCCCTCAGGCCTGCCTTCACTACAAAGCTATCTCGGGATGTGACTGTGCAGGGATACTTTTCCCTTGGGTTCACTAGTTGACTGAATGCAGCTCATGGGCCACTGGTAGTGTCAGTCCGGTGCTGCCACCACACATGTGCCCTCCAAAGCACTCCTGCTCCTGCCACTGCTTTTTGCTCCTGGAAGAGACAGGTAGGCTTGCTCTTGGCTCACCAAAAAGATCTTCACAGGGCAAAAGAACTTCCTTTTCAGCACCAAGGGCTGTAGCATCAGCCCCAGAAGATGCTTTGCAGGGTGACTCTTTCCTCCACAACTAGTGCACTCAAGAGGTGGAGGCTTACACTGTACCAGATACCTGGAGTGAGGAGCCTGAAGAAGTTCACTTCAGCTTGAATTAGCAAATGTAGTGCCAGCACGCAGGACAGTATGGCACCTCCATCCTGCAGTTGTGCCTCTTCTCCATTCCTCGCCAAGCTGCATAATTAACTACTGGCATCAATTCCTCAGCATGGCATCCCTGCTCTCATTATCTTGGGCTGGGAGGTGTTAATGAGCCTCTTCCTCTTCAAAGATGAGCCATGGGCTTTGTTGTTGCCCTGGCCTGACCTGTCTTATTCCTTGTTGTGGTATAGGGGTAAGCCAGGGTGCGGAGGACAAGACAGGCACCCGTTCACCGACTCCCATGGTGCACCTTCCTTACTCTGCCCAGCTTCATTCCCAGCTCCTCTGCAGAGGCAGGGCTTAGGGACCAGTCCACTGGGATAGAGAGAGCCCAGGACCACCTGTGTGCCCTGTCCAAATGGGACGGCACCAACCATTGGTTTTGGGAAGCCAGCAAACAGCTTCAGGTGGTTTCAGTGGGACACATGTAGATCTTGGACATTTTTATTCAGTGTAACATCCAGGCCCTTTGGCAAATGTTACAGAAGCTACAACGCCCTCTCTCATCCCTGGAATTCTGTTTGCTTGCAGTCCTTGCCAGCTCCGTACTCACCCCACAGTGTAAACCTCACTTACCTCCCTGTGCCTTCCTGAGCCTTCCCAACACTGAGCTCTGTCCTGAGGCATCTGCCAGCCCAGGACTGCAATGCTTGGGGCTGCAGGACTGCCAGCTCTCGGAATCTCATCTCCATGCTAACTTGTACTCAGCTGCCAGCAAGCTGAGGCCTAAAGCACTATGCAGAGTGAGCTACAGGCATTTGCAGATTGGCAGGAGTCAGGATTTTACCAGCCACACAGCTATTTTGATTTGATTAAGTAGTGCTATAAAGTCTAATTGTTTCTTAGGTTAAGAGTGTGCAAGATGTGGGATGAGGAAAGAAGTGTGCAGAGTAGGTGCAGACCCTGGGTAGGTTTGGTTACATCAGGATGTATGGTCTGGAGGGACCTCAGTGCTCTGGTGAGGCTGCACAGTACTGCGCCCCATCTCCCAGTCCAGATTCTGCAGACCTAGCTGGGGGGCTGCACGTGGCTCTGGGGTCCCTGTGTGGGAGAGGAGCTGCGATGCTGCATGAGGAATGCGTCTGAGGATTGTTCCCATGAGACAAGGGAAGCTGTTGTATAGGAATAACACTAATAGCCCTTTGTAATTTCATTGCTGATGGTGGTGATGTGAAAAACAACACTGTTGTGACCTTTTGGTCCTGCTCTGGCTGGGAGCAGGCTTTTCCCTGGTCTCACTGATCCCCAAGAAAGGGGAGGCTCAAAGCTCTGGGTAGGTGTGGCTGTCACACACTGGCTGTGACACAGATTGGTGAGCCTGGTGTTCTTCTGGCTGCAGTGCTCGAGGCTCACTTTCAGCCTTTTGGTTAAGCTGTGCGTGAGCACAGTCAGGCTTTATCTCCAGGAGACCAGCTTTCCTTGGGGCCAAAAGGGAGCAGAGACCTACTGCCTGCCTGCCGGCTCGTGCAGAAGCAGTCAGCACTAAGTCAGGCAGATTTCCGCAGAGCCTTCTTGCCTTCTTCCCACCACATGAGTCCCAGTGAGATTTGCTTTAGTTCATTTCCTTTAGGACTAGTCTGATAGGAAGGCTCCTTGCTGTGAAATTTCCAGCTGGAAATTCATGGAGTGAGCAGACCAGGAAGCTGCAGAGGGAGGAGGCAGGCAAGGGCTGGAGGCAAAGAGCAGGGTTGGGAGGGATGTGGGTGGGTGGGCAGCAGCAGTGGGACTGGAGGGTCGTGCCATCAACCTCCCAGCCAGTGAGCAGCTTGCTCTGGCCGTGTGCTGAGGCTCAGTCGTGGCACCAGGACTGTGTCATCAGCCATGCTGTGCCGAGAGCATGCCATCAACCTGAGTGTGTACCTGCATCCCCAGACTGACACTGAAGTGGCCCCAGCCCTCCCTCAAGGCTGCTGGGGAGAGGAGTGTCCTGCCTGGGCTGCCCTGTTTGGCTTCAACCATGCTGCCCAAGCTATGGTCCTCATCCCTGCCTGGTTCATTGTACCTGGCACATCCAACCACTGGCGCCATGCAGGGACACAGAGCCAGTTTATACCTGCAGCCTGTTCACCTGGATCAAGCCACTGAGGGCTTTGGAGTTTTGCTGAAGTTTTTGTTCATGGTCATGGGAAACCCTCGTAAGAGAAACACCCCTGGTTTAAGCTTGGGGATGACCCCTGGAGAACAGCCAGGGAAGCGGGAGGGACTGGTGACACAGTTGGCTTCTCAGTCCTGCCCAGAGCTCAGGATTGAAGGAGATGCCAGCCTTATCTGCCTTGCCTGCCCTGCTGGTGACAGACCTTGTAATTTCCTGGCTTCAGGACCAAGTTGGAGGCAATTCCATTTTTTTTATCCTTCCTCAGTGCTGTACCCTCAGCTCCCTGATGATATTTGCTCTGGAGTGGACTTCTGCTCCCACACAGATCTTGCTGCTGCAGGATGCACACAGTGCACGGTGCTTTCATCCCATCAGGGTTTGTAGGTGTTGGGCTGTAGCAGAGCATGGCAGCGTTGTGTGAGTCTTCATGGCATCCTGAGGAGAGCAGGAATGTTATCCATTAACCACAGGAGGAGACAGACCGACGGCAACACAACCAAGCTATTATGAAGCAATCCACCCTGCCCTGCAGCTTCTCCTTCCCGTCTTCACACCCTCTTTTTGTGGCAACACAAGGCCAGTGTGTCTGCATGATGAACCACATCAGGACATTGATCTGCCTGTTCCTGGATAGGCCTGTTACCCTTGAGGCAGCAGGTACAGGGTGCTCACGTGATGTGGGCCAGAATCTGTGCCTTGCAGGGACGTGAGGGAGGTGCTGAAGAGCACTGCATTCCCCCTGCCTGGGCTCTGCATCTGGGCTTGCCCCAAAAGCGGAGCCTTTGACCAGAAGCAAAACCCAACAGCAGTAAACTGCCTGGCCATCTATACACAACACATAAGTTGTCTGCTACTAGCTGTCCCTCCCTTCCCTGTGGCTGTGAGGGGGATGCAGTGTGTCCAAAGGGATTGCTTCAGTAGGGCTCAGTCCCTGGGCTCCCTACCACCTGGCATCACTGTGGGAGTGCTAAGACACCCAGGCAAGCCCTGACAGGACACCAGATGGCCAGCCCACCTCAACAGAGCTGCTGTAACCTTGGGTCTCCCAGCAGGGTGTCTAGAGCTGCCCTCATCTTCTCTGCTCCCCACCTTAAGCTGGGAGAGGCTGAGAGTTTAGGGGAGCCTGCAAGCCAGTGCCCGTGGCTGCAAAGCGCCATTTCCACATGAACAGAGCACTCGGTGGCTCTCGTCCAGAGTTTTCTGTGCTTCCCTGAGACATCCCGAGGATGCTCAGGGTCCCAGACAGGCTGCGATACCATGGCTGTGGCACACTGGGCGGTGGCTGGTTGTGCGGATGTAGCAGCACAGGCTGGGATCTGGAGGGGATGTGAGTTGCTCTTTCCCAGCTTGTGGCTGGGCTTGTTATTGCTAGTTGTGTGGGAGACTCTGTTTTGATGGGATTTGGGCAGACACAGTGATCCCCACCTCCTGTTTGCTCTCCCTCCCTGATCCTATTCGGATAAAGATTTTCCTGTTTCCCGTGGTTTAGCCAAGGCCAATGCCAAGGGTGGGAAGTTTGGGCTCTGACTTATTTGCTCCGAAGGAGGTGTCTGCCTCGAGTCTTGCTTTGGCTCTTCATGTGAGGCCTTAGTCCTGCCAGGGTGTTTGGGGAGGCTGAGTTACTCAGGGAGGAGGGAAGAGGGTACCAGAGATGGCACTTCCGCCCTGAGTGTTTGCTCCAACTCCTTTGCTTTCACCACAGCACTGACATCATGCTGCCCCCTTGGCTTTCCATTCCTTTGTCCTCAGATGCATGGGCTGCCCACACAGCTCTTCTGTGCCTGTCACAGAGCAGGGATGTGGCAAACCCAGCTCTCGGCTGGCAGCATCTTCCCCTCAGCCCAGTTTAAAACCAGCTGGGAAATGTGCAGGCTTATGTGGCTCCTTGAGTCCCTTCAACTCCTGGGACTTGTGGGGATGGCTTTACCCTACTGTTCGAGAAGGCTTCAGCTCTGGAAGTGACTGGATTTGGCACAAGCAGACCCAGGCAGGGCACCCATCCCTTCTCCCTCCTTTTTTTTCTGGGGATTGTGGAGTGCCTCTTGGCTGGGACAAAGTGGGTTTTTGAGGTGAGGGGATGATAGACACTCCCTGTCCCTTGGAGCAGAGCCATTGTGTCTATTGTGAAATAGCTGCATTTAGCAGCTGAAGCCAGTTTGGAGTTTTCAAGATGCTGTGGCTGTCCGGATAGTGAGCAGGATCTTGGCAGGACAGGCAGCTGGCAGAGAGATTGCATGGGACCCTGAGAGATCCCAAAACCTGCTCCCATGCTTACCATCCTCTTTCTCAGTAGGGCTGCAGACATTTCGTGCCAAAAGCAGCGGTCAGCCAGGGCTGCTATTCTGAGCTGGCCTACAAGCAAAAGGCCCCTTTGGTCTGTGGAGACCCAAAATAGCCCATGTATTTCTGTCCCGGCCACTGGGCACAGATGACTTGCGGAGGACAGAGCCAACCTTGACTTGCCACAGGCCAGTGGTCGTTGGCTCCTGTGTGTCTGTCCCAGCTTCTGCCAAGGGGGCTGCTGCTCAGCAGGGGGGAACTCCCCCTCCAAATTTTGGAAGCTGGGGAGATGGTGACACCAAGGGAAGATTGTGTTGTTCTGGCTCTGGTTTTGCTTCTCTGTCCTCCACTAAATTGGAAACAGCTGTGCAGCCCAGACCAGCCTCCAAAACACTGCTGAGGGGGAACAGAATGATCTCTGCTCCTGGGCCAGCCCCCCAAATAGGGCTGTCAGCCTGCTGCAGGCCTTCTGCTGGGCTGTCCATCTGCGAGGGCAAGACTCACTTGGTCCAGCCCTGGGGGTGCCCTCCCACCTGCTCAGGGGACAGCAGTTCAGCAGCTCCCACTGGGTTTGGGTAGCTCCTGCCTGCTGAGGAGCCTGCCAGCTCTGCACCTTTGCATCTGGCTCCATACAGGAAGGAGCCAGAGCTGGAAGGACAGCCTTTCCCAGGAGGTGGAGGTGCCGTGGGGTGCAGGAGGTGGCTGCATGGCAGTGGGCAGAGGGGTTGCTGCAGGCAGGTGCTCTCACTGCTGGTTGGATGCCAGCTTTTCCTGCTCTTCCAGAAGCATCCCTGTTTTAGGGACAAGTGAGTGAGCCCTGGGCTCAGACTCTCCTTGGGGAAAGGAGTCTCTGTAAAAGTGCAGGGTGGCATTTGGCGTGAGAGAGTGGTTGAGCTGAGCCCTCCAAGCCCCTTCTGCCTTGCCCCTTACTGCAGGACTGTTTTGAGGACCTCTCAACTGGAATGTGAGCTGTCCCCATCCTTCTCCTCCAAACCCTCGCTGCAGGTTTTTCCATGTTTAGCATCCTTATGTTGTTCCTGAACTGACCCCTTCCTGGTTCTGCCAGCTCTGAGCTCAATCCTGGAGCCAGGAACATAAAGCAATGAAGGGGCAATAATGTCCATTCTACATCCCAACACCCTGGGGGCTGCTGGTGACGGGTGGCCTCCTCCAGTCCTGCTCTTTCCCTCTGGTACTGCTCCCCAAGCAATGACCTTGGGGTAGCCATGTGTTATTGGTAGATATGGCCCTACCAAGCCCAGGAGAAGGCAGGCTATGGAAAAACTCATCTTGACCCTCTTTCATTCCTCAGCTGTGGGATTCTATCCCCTGGGTTTCCTCCCACGCATTCAGTGAGTCCTTATCTTCAGACTTGTCTGGCTAAGAGCTGCTTTGCTCTCCTCCTGTTTTGCTGTTTGCTTCCTCCTTCCAAGTCTCACCTTCACCCTTCACAGCTGCAGGCATGAGGGGAAAGTGGGGGCATGGTCCTGTAGGGTCAGCCCATCCCTCTGGTGTGCTTTATCTGCTGCCCAGGGTGTGGCTGACCGAGATAACCATCGGTGCAGACAGAGACAGGGATTCCTCTTGAGCAAGCCTGAATGCAGGGAGGGGGAAAGCTGCTAACCCAAAAAAGGTGCATCTGACAGCCATATCCCAAGGGGTCTTAGATAAGTGCTGTCCCAGCCCTCCAGGGAGTATCCCTCTTCCCACCCAACTGGGTGGAAATAAGGAGTGTCACCTGCCTGTGGGATAGCCAGGCTGTGGGCGGGCAGGAGCCATAACTGTGCCTTGTGCTGTGCATGGTTGGGATGGCCTTTGTCCTCTGTGCACGGCCTGTGCCGCTTTTGCAACAAGCCCCAGGCTCCTGCATGCAAGGAGGATCTGCTTCCAGCTCGGGGCTGCTTCTGGCTGCTCCTTGTGCTCTCAGCTGAATTTTATATTAATGATGTCCTGTTGTTCTCTCCAGATATCTTGTAAGGTTTTATCCATTTGGAAGCGGAAATGTGGTTTCCTCCCTTTGTTCTTCTTCCTGCTGCAGCCCCCCAGATCGATCCCAGGGGAGCACCCCGTCCCACAGCACTTCCCCTTGCCATGGCCCCTGGGCAGCACTCCACTGGCCATGCTGGCGCCCCTGGGGCTTGGACGAGCCCTGCAGACATGGGCTGTGAGGGTCTGCCAACTGCAGAGGATGCTGGGCCAGGATGAAAGACTGGGGCAAGGCATTCCCAGGCTGCCCCCTAAACCCATGGTGGTCCCTCGGGTAGCCACAGCTAGGTATTGTGAGCTTGGTGTGAGCTGTGCATGCCCACAGTGGGTCACCCTCTGCACCTCCCCACCTCCTTGCAGCTCGTGGAGGTTCTGAAAGCTGCCTGGAAGCACCATCCAGGTCCTAGAGATGGTTTCTGCCTGGACTTGGAGGTTTCTGCAGCTGAACTGAGGGAAGCCCTGAGCAAATCCTTCCCTCTGCCCTCAGGAGAAAGGGTCTTTATTTCTAAATTCCCAACAAATGGAATCTGAAGCTAGCCTTGGAAAAACGTGTCTCTTTCCACTGCCTCCCAAGAAGTAGGTTGGGGTTGTGGCTTAGAGGGGACAATCCTTTTCCTGGGGAGAGCAGTCTGAGTGGGGGACATCAGAGAAACCAGCTTCTTGGAAGAATCCTGTCAGCAAACAGTTTCCTGAGATCAGCTTATCTCTCCTCCTCTGACGCGTGCTCGTAAATGATGTTCCCCCCCGAGCTCCTGCCCTCCCCCAGGCGCTGTATCTCCTCCTGCATCCCCAAACCACTGCCCTTGGAGCAGGCGACGGCTCCAATATTTGCGGGGCTTTTCCTGCCTCTCTTCCTGCCTTTCCCCGCCTCTGTTATTCCTGCATCGTCCTGCAGCTTGAAGTGACAAGGAGCGAGAGGCTGGGACCACCCTGCATTCTGGTAAGCTTCTTGCTGTGACATTACGATGTCCCCCTGCAGTGTGTGATGGGATGCTGGGCAGGAGCACCCGTCTCTGCTCCAGGGGGATGGTATGGGTGCCTGGAGGGGTTTTCTCCAGCCAGGGACCAGATTGCGCCTGGGCTTGGGCACTCGCCATGTGCTGAGGAAAGAGGTGTGCAGGGTCACCGTGGGGATGCCATCGATGGCATTTGACCAGTCATAGTTAGGGCTGGGAACCCACTCAGCTGACTCGTTGAAGAGGTGGATGCCCAGGCTTTGTGGACTCAGTAATGGGTGGAATAGTCCCAACTGCGTCACCTGGGGTAATTTTACCGCTGGCTCTGCCCTGTCATTGCCCTCTACCTGGTGGAAAACCCTTCAGGGACAGTGCTGGAGGCCTGCCAGGCCATGGGGGTTTTGCTGCCCAGCTGGATCGATTTACCTGCCCGGGGCAAGGACCCCCAGGGAGCCTCTCGGGGCTCCTTGAACTCTCCAGATAAGGGACTTCTCAGCTTGTTGATCTGTGCATTTCAAAACACAGCAGGGCTGAATGCTCCCCCTGCACCACCCGGCACCCGAGATAATGGCAGGGGCTGGGAATGGGGTCAGTATGCACAGCTGTTGCTCTGCGAGGAGTTTGTGTGGCGGCTGCTAGGGCAGCAAGCCTGAAGGGAGAAGAAGGGGTCGAGAGGTGCCCCTCCTTTTGTCCGCAGAGGAGTGGAGGGAGCAAGGTGAAGCAGGTCAGAAACATTGCCCAAGGACCCTCACTCTGTGGGGTGAGTATGCTGCACAGAGTGCCTTGCAGGAGGTTTTTTTCTGCTGGCCAAGCCCTGGCAAAGCAGAGGACTTTGCAGACAGCAAGTCAAGGGAGAAGGCAGAAATACCCACCTCCTGCTCCCGTGCTAAGCTCTCTCCTCAGGACACAGGCACGGAGCAGGGCTGGAGGAACAGATGGCATCACAAGGCTGTTTACTGAGAGGCAGAAAGGAGAAGAATAGGAAGTGCTATCAGTTTCTTACGGAAACTGCTCACAAAGCACTCCAGGAGTAGGAAACATGCTTCAGGCCATTGGAGGGATAAGGGGTCAGAGGCAGAGAGGCTACAGCAGAAAAGCCAGATGAAGCTTTTGCCTCTCTGTTTTGCTTTTGCCCCTGCCTCTCCCCCCAAGAGCCTGAGCAGTTTCATCCACCTTCCTTTGTGGAGCTCCTCAGAGCATCTGCAGAGGAAAGGTTAGAAAGCAAAGGTAAACAGCAACAAGTGTTTTGGCCAGGCAAAGTTCCCCAGAAAGAAAGGGAGGGTGAAGTGGCTGGCTGTAATGTGTAGCCTCTAGTCATTCATTCACAACTGCCCCAGCCCCCAGGGACTGGGAGGAGGGAAAGAGATGACGTCCATTTCTAAGAAGGGCTGAAGGAACTTCAGGGAAAAGCCGACTGCTAAATCTCTTGCATGTCCTGGGTGTCTGTGCAGGGACAGGGCCGGTGGGCAGGTGGGGAGGCCCCTATCAAGGGGCCCTCAGGATCTGAGCAGCACTTCTTAGGGAGTCTGGGCTCATAGTGCCCACGCTGCTTCCCAAAAAAAAATTCCAGTCGGCTTTCAGCCCAGTTTTTAAGGGAACTTGCTGGTCAAGAGTCCTTACTTGGCTCTGTAATTAGTATGAAAACAGGAAGGAGGATGTAGAAGTCAGCAGTTAGTTTTTGCAGTGAAAAGAGGTCTTTGCACTGGTCCCATATTTTTTTGACACATTTGTGAGTGACCTGGAAAACGGAATGAGCAATGAGATGATAGGGCTTTGCTGAGGCGATTGGATTACTCAGGTTCACGGGGACAAGTGCCAGCTAGGAGGAGCACTGACAACCATTACAACACCAGGCAGATGAAATTCAGTTTAGATAAATATCAAGTGATAGACAAGAGGGGGAAGGAAAAAGCCCCACATCCACAAACAAGATTATGCACTGAGCCGGCCATGAGCTGGCCACTCACTGAAAGACCTGGGGCTATTTCAGAGAGCTTGGTGTGCATAAAAACACGCATTGAATCATCTTTCCCAGTGACAAAGCAGAAACACAGCAGGAAAGCCTTGTGCCACACTTCAAATTGGTGTCTCACTCCCACACAGTCCCTGTGTGCCCCCAGCACCAGTGTCTCTGGAAGGATCGAGAGGGGCCAGGGAAGGTTTGGAGAAAAGCAACAAGGAGGATCGAAGGCATGGAGTCATGCCTGAATGACTAAGTGAACTAGAATTTCTCTGTTTGGAAAATGTGCTGTTGGGTGGATACAATCCAGGTCTGTAAAGCCGCCACTCCAATGTTCATCCGCCCTTTGATGTCGAGGGCGAGGGAGCCCTGGTGAGGCCCTGCATGTGGGGAGAGCTGCTGCCCCCTCTCAGAAGCTGCTGAGTTAAAGGGGGAAGTAGGATTTTACAGAAGTGAAACCCACCATGGCTAGAAAACACATGAACATCATGTTCCTTCTAGCTCAGAGGCTGAGGAAACAGTCGGAGTTAGTCTATACCTGTGCCACATTTACCCTTTCCTAGCATCTGTTTTTGCCTTCTGATGGAGACCAGCCTCTGAGCCAGACCAGCCTCTGTTTTGACCCAAGGTACCTGCCTTGTTTTGGCAGAGCTTGTGTTTTTCTCAGCGATGCAGTAGTGGCGCACAACTGTGGCGCACACTCATACGTCTTGTGAAATACAAGCTGTGTCCTCACAGCTGGTGACTGAAGGTGGAGGTGGGCAGGACACTGCCCAGGAGGCTGATCCCCCACACCCCAGCACAAGGGAGGAGGATCTGCAAGCAGCATGGTCAGAGTTCAGGCATGCATATGACATCTCATGAAGCGGGCAGTCTTGGAGTGTTTCCTATCTTCCAGCTGAGTCACGGCCACCAAGGTTTCATGTGACTTGCATACCTGTGCTGGGCTTGTTCCATGTCTGCAGATAAACCTTGAGGGGCCCCTGGATCAGCCTTCCTGACAGAACTCTGGTGTCGCCCAGTGGGCAAGTGGATGTAGCGGATGGGGTGAAAGGCTGGTGAGACAACTGGCCCAGTCTGGTCCTGGCCATGCTTGGAGGAAGTACTGACCTTATCTCTGCAAAGTGATCTCCCTGCTAGTGGTGTCACGAGGACACGACGTGCTCGCCATTGAGTCTGCGGGCAACCCCTTGGCTATGGACTGCCAGGGCACTTCTATGCTTGGTGTGGTGTAAATGGCTTTTCTTTAAAGAGCTGGTGTTTCTGGGTATAATACATAGCATGCCTGCATGGCACCATGGAGTGGGAAACCAAGCATGCACTGTGCTTGCCCTCAGTGAAGGGAGCAGGAGCAGGGGAAAAGGCAATGTGTGGAAAGGGAGAGGTAGGGAAGTGTCCAAAGCCAGGTGACAAATGGCTGCCTGCAGGTGTGGCTGTCCTGCAATGCTGGTTTTTCTGCGGAGGTTAGGCAGTTTTGGTGACAGCTGGCTCTGCCGTCAGCTCCCAGGGCTTGCCTGGCAATGGCTGCACGTGGCCCAATACCTTGGGTGTCATTTAGCATCTGTCACAGCCTTTGTCTGGCATGAATGGGCAATTAAAATTGTGCCATCTCTTGTTTCTACCTGCTCAAAGGTTCTAGCTTGTGGTTTGTTAAACCCACTCCTTGTGATCTTGTTTTTTCCACTTACACGTTACTTCTGTGGGGATAAGACAGACTGCTCTATGCCCAGGAACAAAAGGGATGTCCTTAGGCCAAGGCCCCACATCACTCCTCCTTTTCCCTGTCCCTCAAGATGTACAGCCACCAAACTGGTGGCTGAGCTAAATGCCGGCAGACTCCTGTGGGAGGTGGTTAGAGCTGTGCTGTGCCTGCTGGAAGAGTGGCATCTGTTCCCATGTCCCATCGGGTAAGGCAGCTCTCCCGAGTGGGAGCAGGGTTGCCACCTGTTGCTGGTGTTGGTTCGTGTGACCTTTTCTGTTTGTCGTAGGGTTCTTTCTAACAGCCAGCAGCTGGAAGTGTTTCCTGCTGTAATGACTTCTGCCCTTGGCAGGCACTGTCTCTTTGTGGAAAAAATTAGGAGGCATTTAGCAAAGTGAGACAGAAAACAAACAGAGCAAGCAGGAGACTGCGGCCGGGCAGTGCCTGCCAAGGAGGCTGGGCTCCTGACGCAGGGATGTGGGCACTCTCCAGACGGAAGCAGGAGGCGGTGGGAAAGCAGCATGGCGGAGTGCCCTGCCCCAGCACCCCCAGAGTCCTACTCCCGACCTCTTCTGCCTCCTCCCCAACACCCCCGGCTCCTGCCATCTCCTCCACGGCACCCTTCCCTTCCTCCCTTCCCTGGATGCATGGGCAGCGGGAGCTGGGCTGTGTGCCAGCTGTGGTACCCGATACTGCTTCTCCTCCTCCGCGGATGCCGCTAGACCCACAGGGCTCCAGCCCCCGTGACTTGAGCCAGGGCCTGGCACTCACCCCCAAGAGCAGGAGAGGTGCAGAAGCAGGGCGCCACAGTGCCTTCAAATACTCCGAACACGGGGCTCACTCAGGCTCTGTCCTCTCTCCTCAGGTATGTCTATGGGGTCAGTCCCTGCCCCTGTTTCTTGGGACAGCAATATGACCTGGTTGGGGACTGGAAGGGGGATCAGGGGCTTGGCTGGCAGGGGGAACCATGTTGAGGGCTTGCTGGGGACCCATGGGGGAAGCTGAGGTTCCCTTGCCTATTTTGGGTTGAGATCTGTTTGCTTGGAGACAAGCAGTGGCCCCGGTGGGGTTTCTGTGTGCGAGGGGATGGCAGTTGTTTTTGCAGATCCCTCTGCTAATCCTGGGTCAGGGCTCGGGATGCCTCCTCCCCGAAGAGGCACTGGCAGGTTGCCAGGAGGGGATTTTGGGATGTTTTCTCTGGAAGCCCGGATGGCTCACAAGGGCAGGGCAGGAGCTGTCATGCCCCCCAGCTCTCTGTGTGGGAAGGCAGGGGAGTGGTGCTGCAGATGGCTCCGACATCAACAGGGTGGCATCTGCTGCGTTGGCAGAGCCCTTGATCCTTTGCAGGCATACTCTTGTCCTGCTCTGTCTTTCCCAAGCAGCACAAGGGGCTTCCAGAATCCCTCCCCACATCCTACTGGCTATGTTTCGGCTCCATCTTAGCTCAGGCTCCCCAGCCTGTAGGACCCTACCGGGAGAGGAGGCAAGCTGTGCCCAGAACTACACGGGCACCTGCGCCAGGGACGGGCTGCGCTGCCTTCAATGCGCGCCGGGGCTGGCTGGGACTACAGATCCCAGCATGCTGCTGCCTGCCTCCTCCTCCTCCTCCTCCTCCTCCTCCTCCGCCCTACCTGGCAGGGCGCAGGCAGGGATGCTGCAGGCGGCATTGGAGCAGGCGGCCACGGGGCATGTCCCGGGGGGGCCGGGGGCCCGGCGCCGGCAGCCCCGCTGCAGGTGAAGCCCTGGGAGAAGTGCAGGAGCACCCCATGCTGCGCCGCCCGGACTGGAAAAGGACAAGGCAGGCCTGCGGTTTCGCCGGGGCGGCTAATCCCACTCTGCCCTGGGAAGAGGGGGTGGCCGGGGAGGGAAGGTCCCTTCTCGGGGATCCAGGGGCTGCACCTCTGGGGGTCTCAGAGCGATGCCTGAGCAGTGCAGCGGTGGGCAGGTGGTGATGAGGAAAAAAGAGCACTGAGCGCCCGGGAGGGGACGGCAGTGCCAGGGACGCCCTTGGCTTTTCAAGGTGACCCAGGAAAGGGCTATGAGAGCCCCAGAGAAGCGGAATTGAAAAGGGAGGATTTGCTGGTTCTGACCGGAGAGACTGCTGAATTAAATGTGTCTTTTGTGCCACCGAGCTCCGGGCATTGAGGGAGGTGGGGCAGGCGGGGGGGCAGGCACAGCCCACTGCGCACATGCTTCACTCACAGCCCCAGGATTGGGGACAGAGAGCTGCAGGCTCACAAATCCGTTAAGAGCCTGCTGCAAGCAGCTGGGCAGCCAGCATGAGCAGCCTAGGTATCTCAGGAAAGCAGTTTCATTTTGGAGGGAAGGCTTGGTGTGCCCAGCCAGCAGAAAAAGGCTGTGTGTCACATCCCCTTGGCTGAAGGACTCTAAGCTGCAGGTTTCCAAAGCTCCTGCATTGTCATCTCACTGTTTGCTGGGTTGGTGCTTGACTCCCAATACTGTGGAGCACTTACCCAGCAGCATGGGTTGGTGCTAGAACCAGTGCTGCCCCTACCTGGCTTGTGTCCCTCACTCTCCCATAAAATCTTCTGTTTGCTTTCCAGACGGAGAGCAGCTACAAGACTTGCTGAGACCTGTGCTGACTCTTGCCACACAAGATGACAGCAAGAGACGGGCCCCAAGATAGGTAATACCGGGTTCTGATGTAGCTGTGGGTGCCCATCTGGGATACCAGGAGGTGAGGGAGCACAGGGGGACCCAGCGTCTGGGAGACCCCCTCTTCTGCATGTTCACTGGGCTACCGAGTGGTCTCCTTTCACAGCTTTTCCATAGCAAATGGGTTGTAAATTGTCCCTGGAGAGCCCTGTAAACATGCCTGGGGAGCCTAACTCCCTCCCAGACCTGGTGACGGATGCTGTGTATCTGGGTGCCTCACGCTGGGGAGCAGCCAGCCTCCTCCTGCCTTTGTACCATGCCGGGGATGGCCTCTCACAGCCCCTCTGCAGTGCCACATCTCTGGCAGCCCAGGCTAGCAAGGGCTGTGGGGCAGCGGCAGGGCAATAAATCCTCCTCCTGGTGCCTCCCACCGCAGGGTCAGAGACAGTCAGAAGCAATACCTGTCCCTGACCCTGCCCAGCTGCCCTTCCAAACCACTCTATCCCCTTCACAGGTACAAGGCTGTCTGGCTGATCTTCTTCATCCTCGGCCTGGGAACGCTGCTGCCATGGAATTTCTTCATGACTGCCAGGGAGGTGAGGGCTTTCCTCTCGCTGTTGTCCATGACACTAATTGTCCCTTGTCATGTCTAGGGACCATGGTGTGGGTGTGGCAGCATGGCACAGTGTAGAGCCTCTGTGTTTCCGTGTCGGGGACCACAAGCGTGTGTGACCTGGGTGTGATGAGTGGTGCTGAGGCAGCAGGAGGGATGGGTGTGGGTCTGCAGGAAGGATAAGGGTGCCTGGGAAGGCCTCGTAGAAGCTCAGCCCCACCAGGCTCCTTCCCTTACAGTATTTCATCAGCCGCCTTGCGGACCTGGAAGAGGTGAGCCCTGTCGGGAACCAGACTGGTGAGGCAACCTTCACACCCTCCTACCTGCAGTCCGTGTTTGACAACTTCATGACTCTCTGCGCCATGGTGCCTCTCCTCATCTTCACCTGCCTCAACTCCTTCATCCACCAGCGGTGAGCCTTGCCCTGTCCTTGCCCATGCCAGCCCCCATAGGGCTGCCCAGCCCCAGCCTGTTCTCCTACCCCAGCACTGAGCCAAGCTGCAACCCATTCAGTCAAGTCAAAGGCAAAACACCAGTCTTCTGTCTCAGGGTTCAGCTGGGATTCCCACAGTTAGAGCTTAGTCCCAGCCTCACAGGTTTTTGGGTTGGGTTTTTTTGGGGTTTTTGGTTGGGTTTTCCTCACTGGGACCCTCTTTTGCAGGATTCCCCAGCAGATCCGCATCTCGGGCAGCCTGGTGGCCATTGGGCTGGTGTTTTTAGTCACCACAATCATGGTGAAGATCCCCATGGACCCTCTTCCCTTCTTCGTCTTTACCATGACCAGCATTGTTTTCATCAACTGTGAGTGAAGCAGTAGGGGAAGGAAAGGGACACAGCCCCATGGCTAGGGCTGATCCCTCTGGGAGCAAAGCATGAACCTCACTGTGGGAGAGCCAAGAAGAAGGGGGACTTGCCTTGCCTTGCAGGGCAGGGGCCTTGGCTCCCTGCAGAGGTGCAGTCTGTCCTTGCCTTTGGTTTGTCACTTCTGCTCGTCTTTCCCCTTTGCAGCTTTCGGCGCCATTCTCCAGAGCAGCCTCTTTGGGCTGGCAGGGCTCCTGCCTGCCAGCTACACAGCCCCCATCATGAGTGGGCAGGGTTTGGCAGGCACCTTTGCTGCTTTGGCGATGATCTTCAGTATTGCCAGTGAGTAATCAGGTGACAGGACCTTCCCAGACCACTGCCGGGCTTGTGCTGCATGGAAAACGGCAGCAGGGCCTTGCTCCTCCTAGCCCTCGTCATCTTCCTTTCCTCTCCCTTCCTGTGCTCTCAGTTGGTGCCCAGCAACCCGAGAGCTTCATTGGTTATTTCACCACGGCCTGTGTGACGATCGTGCTGGCAATTGTCTCCTACATCGTTCTGCCTCACATGGTGAGACTGTTGTCCTGGTGGGGAAGGGCTTGGGGACATGGAACCTTTGCGCATCCCAGCACAAGAACCATGGCCCACTGGTACCCCAGCCTTGGCTCCCACCAGCCTCCACCTCTTCTGTCAGGGCAGGCTCTCCCATGTCCCAAGGGAGCACTCCGGGATACTTCCCACCCCAGATACCCCAGTATTCTTGGGGTATCTGAGTCCCTGGGTGAGCAGGAAAGCGTCAATATCAGACATAATTGGAAGGAATACTTTGCCCATATTGCCCATATCTGCTGTTGTCACATAGCTCCTGGCAGCCTTCTTTTTGCATGCACGGATGAATCCTCCATGCTGTCTCTCTGCAGGATTTCTTCCGATACTACTCCATGAAGGACAAGACAGAGTACCGTGTGTACAATGCAGAGCTGGAGACCAAGAGAGACCTGATTAAGAAAGGTGAGGAGGAAGAGAAAGGGGAAAGAGGAAGAGCTGAAAGGAAAAATTAGATAGAAGGACTGAATTAATCTCAGCTTTCTGAGTTCTACTATGCCCTATTTGTGTCTCTCCCTACAGATGAGAATGGACTGGAGCAAAATAACTCAAAGATCATCCCTATCCACAACCCTGATGAGCAGCCCTCTGTCATTGGTATTTTTAAAAAGGTCTGTGAATTGCCAGCAAGCCTTGCCCTGCCCTTCCTTTCGGGATGGGCAGAGGTGTAGGAGAGCATGGGGAGAGGAGACCAGCCTTGATCTGGTCTCTTGCTGTGTGTTTGGTACCAGCATTTTTCTTTCATCTGCCTAGCTCTGGGTCATGGCTCTGTCCATCTGCCTCATCTTCACTGTCACCATCGGCGTCTTTCCTGCCATCACAGCTAAGGTGTCCTCTGTCCTCGGAGAGGGAAACAAATGGGGTAAGTGTACCAGGGGTGGGGGTGAGGTAGATGAAAACTGCAAACAAGGTAAATGGGAGAAAAGAAAGTGGGGCTTGAAGGTGTGTGTGGTGGGGTGACCCTGGCTAGATGCCGGGTGCACACCAAAGCCACTCCAGCACTCCCCTCCACAACTGGACAGGTGAGAGAAAATACGACAAAAGGTTTTGGGGGTGAGATAAAGACAGCGAGAGATCACTCCCCAGTTACTGTCACAGGCAAAACAGACTCAACTTGGGGAAAATTAATTTAATTTATTACCAATCAAATTAGTGCAGTATAATGAGAAATTAAAACTAAATCTTAAAACATCTTCCACCCACCCCTCCCTTCTTCCCAGGCTTAAGTTTGTTCATGATTTATCTCCTGCCTCTGCAGTAGTGCAGGGGGACAGGGTATGAGGGTTGTGGTCAGTTCAGCACACATTTTCTCTGCCACTGCTTCCTTCTCAGGGGGAGGACACCTCCCATTCTTCCCCTTCTCCAGCATGGGGACCTTCCCTTGAGAGGCAGTCCTCCATGAAATCCAATGTGAGTGCTTCCTACAGGTTGCAGTTCTTCATGAACTGCTGCAGCCTTGGTCACTTCCATGGGATGCAGTGCTTCAGGAACAGACTGTTCCAAAATGTGTCCCCTGCAGCGTCGCAAGTCCTGCCAGAAAACCTGCTTCGGAGTGGGGTCTTCCACAGGCTACAGGTGGATATCTGCTCACTATGGACCTCCTTGGGCTGCAGGGGGAAAGCCTGCCTCACCATGGTCTTCACCACAGGCTGCAGGGGAATTTTTGCTCTGACATCTGGAGCATCTTCTCCCCCTCCTTTTCCACTGGCCTTGCAGTCTGCAGAGCTGTTTCTGTCACATATTCTCACTTTTCTCTCTGGCTGCAATTGAAAATGTTGGGATTTTTTTTTTCCCTTCTTAATACATTATCCCATAAGCACTACTACTGTCACTGATGGGCTTGGGCTTGGCCAGCAGTGGGTCCATCTTGGAGCCATCTGGCATTGGCTGTGTCAGACTTGGGGGAGCTTCTAGTTGCTTCTCTCAGAAGCTGCCCCTGTAGTCCCCCTGCTACCAAAACCTTGCCACAAAAAGCCAGTACAGAGTGCCTGAAGGGAAGAGGAAGCCACAGCACATGATGGTTTGGATGCAGACACCAGCCTGGCTGGGAGACCATTCTGGGCCTTAGTGGGAAACTGGTAGGACCTAGACCTCAAAGGCAGTCAGTATCCATGCAACTGGCATGAGGGGATGGGGCACACTGGGCTTGTCACTGACCTCTCTCTTCTGCAGGTCTCTACTTCATTCCTGTCTCCTGCTTCCTGCTCTTTAATGTCCTCGACTGGGCAGGACGGAGTCTCACTGCCCTCTTCACATGGGTAAGCATGGGGCTGGGGGCGAATGCTCAGGCAGTCTCCTTCCCCAGGTCCCTTGACCACCACGGCTCTCACTGAGGCTGCCATCCATGGCTTCAAGCAGGAAGGAGGTGCAAAGCTAACTCCTGCTTTACGTTCTAAGCAGAGATTTATGGGTCAGAGCCGAGAACCAGTGTTGTGCTGTCCTCCCACCTCTCTTTCAACATGGCTTGGATGAAGCTGCCTCCTCCATTTCAGCCTCTCTGTAAACAAACCTTCACTCCAGCTATGCAAACAGCGAGACAGGATGGCGACAGGGAAAAAGGGTGAAAGACAGGGCAGTCCAAAATAAAACCTCTGGCCTCAGCACAGGACACAGCTGCTTCAAAGAGCCTTATCCTGAGAGCAGGGCAGGGCCATGCCATGTGGGTCACAGAACTGTCCCCTGCCATGTCCCCTTGCTCTCATCTCCCCAGGATGGGCAAGGAAGGCGGGCTGTCCTGTCTGGGTCTCTTCCTGCCCCTTCACCCACCCTCCAAGTGTTGTTTCCCCCTGTATTGTTCAGGCTGTTTGTTTAGAGAAGCTCCTCAGGACCACGTACTGTGGGGTCTGCCTGGGCCTGACTTCCCCACGGCCTGGACCTGCTTCTCCCCTGGCCATCACTGCTGGTTGCCCTTGGTGCTGGCCATGAGCCGCCTTGCCTTGTGTCCAGGCCACAGCCTCTGTGGTGGGATGACCCAGCAGGAGATGTTTCCAAAACAAGGCTGTGTGGAAAGTCTGACTGCATGTGGTTTGGGTCTCATTTCGCTGGTTGGGGCCCCGCTCACTCTTTTTCTCCTCTAGCAGAAGAGGCAGCTGCTCGCTCCAGTTTGCCCCATAGACATGGCAGCTGGCCTAACCTCAACTTCTTCCTGTGTTCATGGAGTTTCCTGTGGCCATGCTAGCCCAGCAGCTCCCCAGACAGCTGTGGCTTTCTCTTCACCTCAGACCAGTGAGCCCTGTTATCTCTGAACCTGGCATCTCATTGAGGGGACCCCAGACAGAACCAGGCACATCTTGTTGCAGGGGCTGCCTTGGTGCCAGCTGCAGGGACAACACAGGGGGACAGTGTCTCCGCCTTTGTACCAGCCTCAGTTGCTCAGGAACTCCAGTAGGATACAAGGAGACCATAATTTAGTCCATGCCTTTCCCAGCACATTCCAAAACAGCCCCAGCATAATCCCTTTCCCAGATTGCTGGATCTTGCCCTGTTTGGCTGGGGGATGGCGTAGGAGGCTGAAGAACTGGCTAAAGCCCAGTTTGCAGTCACTGAGGTGCCAGAGGGGATTTACCTCAGCCACCCTTGTCCTGCATGAGTATACACAAAGCTCTCTTGCCTGCCTGCCTGTTGCCAGCAAGGGCTTACCAGCTGCCCACAAGCCCAGCTCAGTATTTTGGCTCTAGTTCTGCTTCAAGTCACCGGGGAGAGGGCTTTCAGACCTAGGAGGACCTACTTATGACAGCAGGTGGTGATGCTGAGATTTGTTGCAGCAGTCTCTCAGCAGCATTGCCATCTCTGTGGCTCCTCCACAGCCCTGGCACAGTAGGGACAGCCTCTCTATAGCTCCTGCTGGCATGCCATGGGATAGGGAATGTCTACTACTCAGCTGCTCAGTGATCTGTGTTTTTCTCCCAGCCCGGGAAGGACAGCTGCCTCCTGCCAGTGATGGTGGTCCTCCGTGTCATCTTTGTCCCTCTTTTCATGCTGTGCAATGTGAAACCCCGTTACTACCTGCCTGTTGTGTTCTCTCATGACGCCTGGTACATCATCTTCATGATCTTCTTCTCCATCTCCAATGGCTACCTGGCCAGCCTTTGCATGTGCTTCGGGCCAAAGTGAGTGTGAGCTGGGGACAAGGGAAGGGTTGGTTACACCCCCAGATGCCAGCCCTGGCGTGACTCCTGGAGTCTGGCTCTGCCCAGCTCTGGCATCTGGAGAGCAGGCTGCAGGCACAGAAGGGAATTGGTACTGCCCTCAGTGTCCCATCTCCCAGGCTTGTGCCTCCATATCCTAGGGATGAAGTGGTATTTGGGCTTTCCATTTTCCCCACCTGCCATGCAGGGGAAGGGGCTGGATGCAGCAGGGATCTAAAGGGGAGCAAAGTGTGGCTCAGCACCCACAGCAGGGTGAGCAGCCCAGCCCAGCACAGACAGCACGAGGAGCCAGGGATGGGGACAGAGGTCAGAGAGGGATGTCCACTGTGTCAGGAGCTTCAGGGTGGGCTGCCTGATGGGCTTTATGAGTCCATAGTGTGGAGACTTGGAGCTCTTCTGGCTCTGGGAGCCAAGGTGGATTTCTTCTTGCCATTCCTCTGCTGCAGAAGAGCCTCCCAGCTCCACTGAACAGCAGGGCATAGGGCACACATCCTGAGGATGGATCTGACACCCGTTTCTCCCCTAGGAAAGTGCTTGCGCACGAAGCAGAGACAGCTGGAGCTGTCATGGCGTTTTTCCTGTCACTGGGTTTGGCCCTAGGAGCTGCTGTCTCCTTTCTGGTCCGAATTCTCATCTAGCAGAGGCACACAGAGGGTGCAGGGACACCAAGAGATGGCTCCGCATCCTCCGCCGAGGCCCTGGACACCTCAGCACTGTGGGGAAATTACACCTCACTCCTGTCCCTGCCAAATCACACTGCCACAGCAGACTTGACACCCAGGGATGAATCCACTCCTGCAGGGTTGGCCTGGTTCCTGCCACGCTCGGCTTTGTGATGCCTTCAGGCCTATGTGCCTTCTCCTTCCCCATGTTGTGTGTGTTGTAAGACCCCTGAGATCTCAGAGAGGTCCAGCTGCCTCCCATGCTGCGTGACTTCCCCAGCTCAAGGCCAAAAGCCATTTTCAGCCTTTCTCTCTGACAGAGTGAAAGGCTGGTAACCAGTGTTACACCTTCTCTTGCCCTTGTCTCCAAAGCACCTAGGAAATTGTCTCCTCTCCTTCTAGGGGGCCTGGAAATATCCCACACCCCTCCTCCTGCTGATAAGACTTGTGAATGGGGAGGACAACCCCAGCCAGCCTCGCCATCCCTGCTGTCTGCTAGACGCACATCCCCCTGCCCAGTGGTATTCCAAGATTGTAGATGTTTGTGTCCCAGCCACAGAAAGAGCCAACACCATGGCTAGGCTCAGGGAAGAGGAGGTCTCCACACCCCACCTTCTCTCCCTCTCCTTGCCTCTGTTCTCTTTTTTTTTTCAGTGATTCTGCTGTTGTTTTCTTTCAGCCTCCTGGTTGTGTGACAGGAGGTTCCCCTGTGGGCTATGAGAGGTAGCAACTCCCTTCCCAACAAAGCTGCCTTCCCTGCCCACCTGTGCTGCAAGGGGAGGCCTCGCCTCTCCCTTGGCTTTCCTGTCCCTTGTCTGTGTAAATGTGTCCTATACAGTTGCCATTTTCTATAAAAATACCAAAATGTTCCTTTGGGTATGTGTTTGTGTCTCCATTGCCACAGGGGAGAGGGGCTGTGGAGGGACAGGGGTTGAAGTGAGAAGGCACTGGCATTTCCTTGGCATCCTGGGGTCCTCTGCAATCAGCATCAGATGTGGAAGTGGTGTGCACATGCCCTGCAGTCAGGCCCAGCTATGAGGACACAGCGAGTGCAGGAAGGGGATCATAGAACCATAAAATCAGAATGGTTCAGGTTGGAAGGGACTTTGAAGATCATCCAGTTCCAAACCTCCTGCCACGGGCTGAGACAACTTTCACTACACCAGGTTACTGGGAGCCCTGCCCAGCCTGTCCTTGAACACTGGGAGGTGGGGCATACACAGCTTCTCTGGGCAACCTGTTCCAGTGCCTCACCACCCTCACAGTAATGAATTTCTCCCCCAGTATCTAAACTTCCCTCTGTTTGAAACGATTCCCCCTTGTCCTGTAACTACATACTTTGTCCCTCTCCATCTTTCTTGTAGTCTCCCTTCAGGTACCAGAAGGCCACAATTAGGTCACACTAAAGCCTTCTCCAGGCTAACAATTCAAATTCTCTCAGCCTTTCCTCACAGGAGAGGTGCTCCCCCCTTCTGATTATCTTGGTGTTCCTCCTCTGGACTATCTCCAACAGGTCCAAGTCCTTCCTGTGCTTGGGACCCCAGAGCTGGATGCCACACTGCAGAAGGGCTTTCACCAGAGCAGAGAGGCAGAAAAACATTCCTTGACCTGCTGGCCACACTGCTTTGGATGCAGCCCAGGACACAATTGTCTTTCTGAGCTGTGAGTGCACATGACCAGCTCATGGCCAGCCTCTCATCCACCAGCACCCCAGGGATGCTGCCCTCGGGGTACACCAAGGGACCACCAACACCTCTGATAAAGAGCAGATGCGCCTTCACATTTTGTGGTGCAGTGACCTGCAACACAGCACCTGGGAGCTTTCCTTGTGCCTGGGAACAACCGGAGTGCCACCTCCTGCTCCTGGGGTGAACTACACTAGCCTGCCAGTGGGAACTCCCTCAGCCCTACATCATTCACAGCAATCACCTGCTTGCACCACCAGGCACCAAAACCCATGTCGGGGGTCGGGTGCCGAGGACTTTCATGCCTGGAGCCTCAACACAGGATCACAGAGTGGGTCAGGTTGGAAGGGACCACAGCGGTTTATCTAGTCCAAGCTCCCTGCTCAGGCAGGGTCATCCTAGAGCACATGGCACAGGATGGGATCCAGACAGTTCTTGAGTATCTCCAGTGAGGGAGACTCCACAACCTCTCTGGGCAATCTGTTTCTGTGGTCGGTCACCCACACAGCAATGAAGTTCTTCCACATGTTCAGGTGGAACTTCCTGTGCATCACTTTCTGCCCATTGCCCATTGTCCTATTGCTTGGCACCACCAAGCAGAGCCTGGCTCCATCCTCTTGACACTCTCCCTTCAGATACTGATAGACATTGATGAGGTCTCCTCTCAGTCATCTCTTCTCGAGGCTGAACAGGCCCAAGTCCCTCAGTCTTTCCTCATAAGAGAAATGTTCCTGTCCCTTAATCTTCTTTGTTGCCCTCCGCTGCACCGGATCCAGGGGCTCCCTGTCTCTCTTGAACTGAGGAGCCCAGAACTGGACAGAATACTCCAGATACTGGAACTGTAAGGCTTAACATTGATTTGTCTTATTTCCTTTGGACGCTGAAAAGACAGCGTCTCCAAACACTGTTTGCAACAGGGACACGGGCCTGCCACGCACTCCGGCCCTGACATCTTCTGTCCCCACCCCCTTCCTCCGCTGGGCCCCTTTTTACACAGCCTCAGGCCGGCACAGCTACGCGGCTCCTGGCCTCCGGGGGAGCTGCAGGATGGAGCTGGGGCAGTGCGGATCCCCGGTTCCCTGTCCCAGCCATGGAGCCGAAGAGGCGCCGCCGTAACCTCTGTGGAATACTCTGGAAAGCCTTTGCACCGGTAGCTGTCTTCCTCCGCGACGGGGCGCGGAAAAGAGTCCGTCGCCGGGGCTCCCCGCCGCCCCTCTCCGTGGCGCTCGGAGGTGCCGGTCCTGCGGCCCTCCGAGCGCCGTGGCGAAGGGCGGCGGGGAGCCCTGGTCGGCCACCCCACAGCAGCAGAATGAAGCTGAGCATTCCTTGCACGCCCGCTCCTACAATGGCCGCCGCTAAACGGCAACGCCGACCCCTCCCATACACCATCCGTCTGTGGCGCGCTGACCGAGACCCCTTTAAGGTGGAAGGATACGATGTGCCGTGAGGCGCCCGCTCGTATCCGTGCCTATAAAAGCCTTCCGCAGCGCGCGGTCGCTCTTTCGCCGGTCCCTCACGCTGTAGAAGGTAGGGGCCGAATGGGGTATGGGGCTAGGCCTGATGTCCCCACCGTTCCCTTCCCGGTGCTAACGCCCTAAAAATATGCTGAAAATGGGCGTGTGTTTGCTTTTTAGATGCCCGAGAAAGTGCAGCACGAGGAGGAAGATGCGGAGACCTTCGCTTTCCAGGCGGAGATCGCCCAGCTCATGTCCCTTATCATCAACACCTTCTATTCAAATAAGGAGATCTTCCTGCGGGAGCTCATCTCCAACGCCTCCGACGTGAGCCCTGGCGGGAGTGGGCTCCTTCCTTTGCCGGGGGGCTCAGGGGCGGGCTGGTGTCCTGCCGGGGCTGGCCGGGGAGAGGCCAATTCCTGGGTGCCGGGGAGGCTTGTGCAGGGGAGGGACTGAGGCGGCTGTCGAGCAGAGGCCGTATTGAGCATTACTCTCTCCCCTAGGCCCTGGATAAGATCCGCTATGAGAGCCTGACTGATCCCTCAAAGCTAGATAGTGGGAAGGACCTCAAGATTGACATCATCCCCAACCCCCGAGACCGCACACTAACCCTGGTGGACACTGGCATTGGGATGACAAAAGCAGACCTCATCAACAACTTGGGCACCATTGCCAAATCAGGGACCAAAGCCTTCATGGAAGCCCTGCAGGTGGGTTGCCTTTGGCTGCATGGGTTCCCTGGGGCCTGGGCCACAGGCTGGCACTGAGGTACAAATAATAATAAATAAACCACAAAAGGCCCCATTGCTTTGTTTGCTGTGGGAGCTGTTGGCCTACCTAAGTGTGCTTCCCTACCTTTACAGCGGTAGGGAGGAGCTGAGGGTAGAGCTGGTTGCCTGTTGGCACTTGCATGTTTTTCTCTGTGTGCTTGACCCAGTTCTTTGCTTCTGTGAATCAGTCACCGACATTTTCCATCTCCTCACTGGTCTTATCAGTTGCTCTCTCTGCTTTCCCAGGCTGGCGCAGACATCTCCATGATTGGGCAGTTCGGTGTGGGTTTCTATTCTGCCTATCTGGTGGCTGAGAAGGTGGTTGTCATTACCAAGCACAATGATGATGAGCAGTATGCTTGGGAGTCATCAGCTGGGGGCTCGTTTACTGTCCGAACTGACCACGGTATGTATTGTACAAGAAATGATGCATCCTTTCTTGCCAGAAGCACCCCTTTTCCTGGTGCTCCCTAGAGCTGTGCTGCATTGTCAGTCACACTGGTTAATGCTTGGTATCCTGTAATGTTTAGGCTTGAGGGGCTGGTTGCACTTGCTCTCTGCCTCCACGCAGTAATGTTTCTCTTTCCACGTGTCAGGTGAGCCCATTGGACGTGGCACCAAAGTAATCCTGTACTTGAAGGAGGACCAGACTGAGTACTTGGAGGAGCGTCGTGTCAAAGAGGTGGTGAAGAAGCACTCCCAGTTCATTGGCTACCCCATCACTCTCTATGTACGTAAGGAAAAGATTCTGGGGACCAACTGGAAAGCTGGAGGCAGGAGTGGGTGGTGTTGGGAACAGGAGCATAGAGAAGGCCCAGTGTACAACCCCTTCCCTTCCCTTCTGTAGTTTCTGGCTGTGGGGTACTGAGGGATGGTGCTCTCAGCTTCTGTGGCTGAAGATGATTTGAGGCTGGGGGCTTACTCGAGGTGAAGGAGGTGGGTATCCAGCCACACTAAAGGTGTTTGATCTGTGCAGCTGAAGGGCACCTTAAATCAGCCATGGAAAAAGGAGGGTTTCCTGCCACTTGTCTCATCTTCTCAGACACAGCTTTTGGTTGCAGGAGAAGGGACTTTTGAGGGCTTGACGCCTAAAAGCAGGCTACCTGAAACTGAGGCCAAGATAAATTAGGAGTATAAAAAGGGGAGAAATTTATTCAGGCCTTCAAGGTACATTTGGACAAGCAAAGTCTCCCTTGTGGGACTTTTGAGAGGTTCCAAGAGAAGCTTTGATTCTAGATGATGCATTTGTTGGGCCTTGGAGGACACCATTTTTCTCATCTGGAGCAAAAGGAGTCTTGGTAACTTGGGGCTAAACCTGACAATTACTTCTCTCTTTCTCCACAGCTGGAAAAGGAACGTGAGAAAGAGATCAGTGATGATGAGGCAGAGGAGGAGAAGGATGAGAAGGAGGAAGAGTCAGTGTCCAAAGATGAGGAGAAACCCAAAATCGAGGATGTAGGCTCAGATGAAGAGGAGGAGGGAGACAAAGGCAAGAAGAAAAAGACCAAAAAAATCAAGGAGAAATATATTGACCAGGAGGAGCTGAACAAGACCAAACCAATTTGGACCCGCAACCCTGATGACATCACACAGGAGGAGTATGGCGAGTTCTACAAGAGCCTCACCAATGACTGGGAGGACCACTTGGCTGTCAAGGTGGGTGCTGGGCTACCCTGGCTTCCAGGGAGAGGCAGAGGGCCTCTTTCCAGCCCTTAATCCAGAGTCACCACATGGTTGTGCCACAGTGGGGGAGAGCACTCTCAAGCCACTTGGTGATGCGGCAGCCTGCATTGCGACTCCCATGCAGGTGGAGGGGTTGGCAGTGTCAGTCCATAAGCAGGACAGGAAGGTGTGGGGTCTCAGAGAAGCGTGACTTCTCTGTCCAAGCCTGCTGGATGCCAGAGAACCTTGGCACACAGGGGATAGCAGGCCTGAGCAGGGGGTAGTACAGGCCACTTGGATGCCAGAGATGCTGCTGTGCCCTCTTGCCAGCCCCAGTACTGAGGAATAGCAGTTCAGCCTGCCTACAATGGGAACTGGGGAAAGGGGTAGAAGTGAAGCACCCCAGCAGCTGTTCGTTTTTTTTTTTCCTGGCTCCACAGCACTTCTCTGTGGAAGGGCAGCTGGAGTTCAGGGCCCTGCTTTTCATCCCACGCCGTGCCCCTTTCGACCTCTTTGAGAACAAGAAGAAGAAGAACAACATTAAGCTGTATGTGAGGCGTGTCTTCATCATGGACAGCTGTGATGAGCTCATCCCTGAATACCTGAGTAAGAGCCCCCTGCCTCAACCTCACAGTGCAGAGCTGGGTTCCCCACAGCCTGTGCTACCACTCCTGGTATAAAGGGACTGGATGAGGCACTAGCTGGTGTGGGTGCACAGCAGTTAGTGTTTTAGCTCTTTTTGTATTGAAGCTCAGAATCCTTAACCTGACACCTGTTTTCATTCTCCCTACTCAGACTTCATCCGGGGTGTTGTGGACTCAGAGGACCTGCCTCTGAACATTTCTCGTGAGATGCTCCAGCAGAGCAAGATCCTCAAAGTGATCCGCAAAAACATTGTGAAGAAATGCTTGGAGCTCTTCTCCGAGCTGGCAGAGGACAAAGAGAACTACAAGAAATTTTATGAGGCTTTTTCCAAGAATCTGAAGGTGAGCTGGGCATCTTGCACCTGGAGGGAGGGAATCACATCTGCCTGAGGAGCAGTCTTGTCCCTGTGGTGTGTCTCCTCTGCATGGATGTTATGATAAAGGGAGTGGGTTTGTGAATGCCTAGGAGTGCCTTTGTGGGCAGCTGTCTCCTCTGGCTGCCCTAGGTCAAACACTCAAATGATCAGGAGGTGGGCAGATGGCTGTGTGTTAGGGGTGGCCAAGTGCACCCAAGTTCCATCCTGGAGATTTATACATCTCTTCTGCCCCCAGCTGGGCATCCATGAGGACTCCACCAACCGAAAGCGCCTTTCGGAGCTGCTGCGGTACCACACGTCCCAGTCAGGTGATGAGGTGACTTCGCTTTCAGAGTATGTGTCCCGTATGAAGGAAAATCAGAAGAGTATCTACTACATCACAGGTAAGCTAGAGCGTCTCTGAGTCCTAGTGGAGTGGAGGCAGGTAACCTGCATATTAACCCTAATTTAAAACTTTTCCTGCTGCCTGCAGCAGGCCATCCCTGCTGAATTGCAGCACATTCCTGGGGACTGGGGAAAGGCTGCCAGGCCTAGAACCTTGGCTGCGCCAGTTTTATGTTAGTCCCAAGTGACTGGTGCTGTTTGCGATTCTGTAACCAGCTCTTACATCTTGGTGATGTTTTATTTCTACCCTCCACAAACACAGGGGAGAGTAAGGAGCAGGTTGCTAACTCAGCCTTTGTGGAGCGTGTGCGGAAGCGTGGCTTTGAGGTGGTGTACATGACAGAGCCCATTGATGAGTATTGCGTGCAGCAGCTCAAGGAGTTTGATGGCAAGACCCTGGTATCAGTCACCAAAGAGGGGCTGGAGTTGCCTGAGGATGAGGAGGAGAAAAAGAAGATGGAGGAGAGCAAGGCCAAGTTCGAGAACCTCTGCAAACTTATGAAGGAGATCCTGGACAAGAAGGTGGAGAAGGTGAGATGGGCAGGGAACTTAGCCCTGGGCTGGAGGGAGGGCTGGGTCCTCCATGCTGCAGGCGACGGCCCCCGCTCAATGCATGCCTCTCATCTCCTGCAGAGGAGCCGCTAAAGGAGACTGGAGGTCCCAGCATGCACCATCTTGCTCTAAGCAGCCAGGCTGCAGGCGAGGGGCACTGACCCAAATACATGCATTGATGGGAGAGGGTAAGTGTGGGAAACATGCAGTGGGTACTCAAAGTGCTGGCTGAGCTGTCCAAACTAGTCTGTGCAGCAGTCCTGGAGCTGCTTGGAGCATCTCTGCTTGCTTTGGGGTGTCCCCAGCTGAACCAGGGGCAAAGACGGGCTATCAAGTGTGCTGTGGCTGGGCCCAGTCCAGGGCATACTGGGGCCTTGCTCAGCTAACCCGTGGCTATTTTGGCAGGTCACAGTCTCAAACCGGTTGGTCTCCTCTCCTTGCTGCATCGTAACCAGCACCTATGGTTGGACAGCCAACATGGAGCGCATCATGAAGGCTCAGGCGCTGCGGGACAACTCCACCATGGGCTATATGATGGCCAAGAAGCACCTGGAGATCAACCCTGACCACCCAATTGTGGAAACCCTTCGCCAGAAGGCTGATGCTGACAAGAATGACAAAGCTGTTAAAGATCTGGTGGTGCTGCTCTTTGAGACTGCTCTGCTGTCCTCTGGTTTCTCCCTGGAAGATCCCCAGACTCACTCCAACCGCATCTACAGGATGATCAAACTGGGGCTTGGTGAGTATCCATGCAACTTCTCAGGCCTGGAGCAGGTCCTGAAAGCAGGTTAACTGGTCAGGCTGGTGTCTTGGGGCAGGGGTCACCAGTAAGTGAGCTATGCTGGGATGATGTGCATAACTGGCTCTGTACATAAGGTGGCCAGGAGAAAGTATAAACCTAGAACAAGTTACTTCAGGAGGGCTAAGGGCTCTAGGTAGACTGTCCTGTCCTCCACAGTGCCAGGAGGCACCACCAGCATGTTCAGATGACAAGCTGAGGCTTTTTATTCCTTCAGAGTAAATGTGAAAAGTCTGTCAAGGGTGATGTGACCCATCTGGTGAAACAGCTTGTGCTTTCACACAGTTTTTTCCTCCAAATTCACTATTTAGCTAAAAATGTAAATCGTAAGGTGCTGTGGCTTGGCACAACTAGGTTTGTAACTCTGTACTGCCTAGTCTCAGTAGGAGTAGGATCCTCTATTGGTCAAGTTGCAGGTAAGGGGACTGTACAGTAGTACAACTTCCTGTTCAGAGTTTACTGAACCAGCAACCTGCAGTGTCGGAAACTGCTTTATTTGTGCCTTGTCTGGATTTACTACATTTTTCCCTAGAGAAATGTTCATTCCAGTGTTTTGTGGTACTGGGTGACAAGTCTTTTGTAGTTAACCTCTACTGGCTAAGGAGTGCACTCTGATGGTATAAGTAGTATCCACGTACAGGTGTGGATGTTACTGGGAAGATGGTACTGATTCAGGATTGGTGCTGTAGTTGACAACAACTCATAACAATGTTGACTTGCATTCTGTTAGTTTTCGGCCAGGAGAAAAGGAGAGTGAGGGGAGACCTCATTGCAGTGTAAAGCTTCCTCACAAGGGGAAGCAGAGGGGCCTGCACTGATCTTTTCTCTCTAGTGACCAGAGACAGGACCTGAGGGAAGATCATGGAGCTGTGTCAGGGGAGGTTTAGGTTGGATGTTAGGAAAAGGTTCTTCACCCACAGGGTGATTGTCCAAAGAACAGTCTCCCCAGGGAAGTGGCCACAGCACCAAACTTGCCAGCATTCAAGAATCATTTGGACAACACTCTGAAGCACATGGTGTCATTCTTGGGGCTGTCCTGTGCAGAGCCAGGAGCTGGACTTAGATTGTTGTGGGTCCCTTCCAAATCACAGTATTCTGTGATTCTGTGAACTACTGGATGCTAATAGCCCTAGTCCCTCAGGCTGTGGGCAGGAACCAGGTTTACTCCAGGAGAGGCTGTACAGCTGGGATGTCATTTGGAAGCCGTATCTCTTCTTTCCTCCCCTCTCCCAGGCATTGATGAAGATGAGATGACTGCAGAGGAGCCCAGTGCAGCTGTCCCTGAGGAAATTCCTCCTCTGGAGGGAGATGAAGATACATCCCACATGGAAGAGGTAGACTAAAGGAGGAAGGCTCTTCCTTTACCTGCCAGACCTCTGCTCTGTATCATGTCTGCTTAGAAGATGGTCTGCTCCCACCAGCTGCTACTGACTCCTTGGTGGTGTCTGTATTTTTGGCTGTGTTTGGTTGGGGTTTGTTTTGGCAGGGTGCAGGTCTGTTTGTTAGTAGTGGTTCAGGTAGCCTGAGGCCTGTCTGTTCTGTGTCTTTCTGCTTGTGTAGGAACAGCTGCTGGGGTATGGAGGTGTGAGGAGGCATCAGGCTTCTCCTTCCTCCCCGTCATGGGGTGTCCCATGTTACCAGTAGGCATCAAACACTGTCCTTATTCCACTGGGGTGGGAGAGCCCTTCCTCTAGGCTGCTGCCTACCTGAACCCCCAGGATAGCATAATGTATTTTGGCTGGTTTCCGTTTGACTATTTTTCTGGGTTTTTTTGTTCTACTGGAATAAAAGAATCGATGATTTATCTGGCAGGGTCCTTTGTATTTCATGCCTACTCCATAGAGGAAAATGTCTCCGCTTGTGCCTGAGGGCACTGGACTGCTGTCATCTCCTGTGCCCTGACTGGTTTTCTGAGCCCTGCTTTAGGTGATCTTTACTCCTTCTATGCCCAGGCAAGATGAAGTGCGTGGAAGGAGCACCTGACCTGCTGTGCAGGTGGGGTCATCTCCAATGGGCAGTAGTTTTCCACCTGGAGCACTGCATGCCACACAGCCTGGGAGCAAACTTCCAATCTGCATGGGTCAGCTGGGTGAGCTGTGCCAGGGCCTGAGCCTGGGCTGCTGCTTCATGGTTTGATCTGAGCACCCCTGGGGCTGGTCTGTGGCAGGAACCATCTGCCTGTTCCACTGCAGTGTGAAGCAGGGTGTAGAGTGACAGCTCAGGACTGTAGTCAAGCTGCCTCTTCAGCCATTAGGCCAAAGACTATTCCTTTCCTCCCACCTCCAGCCTGCCCTTTCTGGCCTTCTGTAGCCATTGGATGTTTGGCAGTATCTGGCTTCTTTCCATCTGTGTCCCGGATGACAAGCCTGGGACATCACCCCTGACTAAGCTGCCCCTAGCATTTAGTTCACACCCCGTGAGGTTTGTCACCCCGGCCACAATAGCCCTTGGCATGTCAGGGAAAAGTGACACCAACATTGAGTTCTCTTGCTGCGTGCGTGCCAGCTGCCACAGGCATAAAATGGAATGGGCTTTAGCCAGTAGCCATCTTCAACAGGGAGGCAGAGCCTGCTGGAATCCCTCGCTGCACACCAAGACACTGAACACTGCTGCCCGTGTGGCAGCTGTGTGGGTGCAGCCTGCTAGGGCACTGCTGGAGCTGAGCTAGCAAATTGCTTAAAAGTAGGATTTCTCTCTGGATAGGAGGCTGTTGCCAAATACCGAATTAATAAAAATTAACTTTTTAAGTTAATGTTCTGGGTTTTCTTTTTTCACTAATGTTTTGTTAAAATCTACATTTAAATTAGAAAGGTTATCGCATTGTATCCTATTTCTAATCTGGCACTGTGGGGTTTTGTTGTTTATGGTTATTTGGTTTGGGTTTTTTTTTTTTTTAAATTAAAGGAAGTCTCATTCCATTTTCAGTCTGTCAGCAGATGGTGGGGGCAGACATTTGGGGGAATTTGTAGGGCAGGATGGAAAGCTGTGATTGCACAGGCACTTCCAAAAGCTCAGAGCTAGAAAAGGACCACAGGTAAAACTGCTGGAGAGCCAGGTGCTCTGAAGCCTGGGTTGTGCTCAGCACCAGCTCTGGTACCCCTACAGGCTCAAGTAAGTCACCACCCTCCCTACTCTCCTCTGTTTCTCTTGTAACCCACACCTGCATCTCCCCTTTCCCTAGCCCTGTTTGGCCCCAGTCCTTTTTCTGACCCCAGACTCACCCCAGCCTACAAGGTTTCTCACCAGACCTCCCATATGTGCCAGTAGGATGGACCATCCACACCTCCAGCCTCTCTTGGCTTTGGTGTGAGGTCTCAGGCCGGTGCAGCTACACCCCAAAATGTGCTACAGCACTGGTGGCCCCAGCTGCCAGGTACTCAGCAGGCCTCTGTATTGCCTCTCTGTAGCTACACCCACTGGGAATTCCTCAAGTTGCACCATGCAGGGAACCCAGGAGCCAAACTGGACTCAGGCTAATGGCTCCTCCACTGGCCCACCACTGTAAGCAGGATTCCAAACCTGGCAATGCTCCCCAGTTGTGTGTGCAAGGATCTCCTGTCAGGCCTTGCAGCTTTGGGTGCAACCCTGGTTTAATACCTGTCTTGGCAAAGACAGAGTCATCTGTTTGGAAAGACAATTTTGCTGTCCCAGAGAGACTAGAGAAAGAGTTGGAAGCCTTTCCCTGCTTCCAGGTACACAGAAAAAAACCCCAGCTAACAAAAAAACCCCACATTTACGCCCATGGCACTCTATGCAGCACATTTTTAATTTAATAAAATAAAAAGAGGAAAAAAGTTGCCTTGCAAAAGTACCAAAACCTGCTGGTTTGTCAGTCAGGTTGTGTTGATGAGAAAATGATTGACCAGTAAAACCCAGGCTTCTGGGGAAGAACAGCTTTCACTGCTCCATCCCCTGCTGTCTGTGGAGCAGGAACAAGGCACCGCTAGCGGGCTCTGCCCCATGTCCCAACCCCCCAGGCACAGACTCTGGCCAGCCCCTGGGAGAACCAGGGCCAGTGCCTCCAGGTGGCAGGAAAAAGAGGGGTTGTTTGTGCTTGTCTGAATGGCAACTGCAAATCCCAGAAACCATGGCACTAAAGGATCCAGAGGTGATGCTGGGGCTTCTGGGCAGCACAGCCTTTGGCCTGTAACAGCAGCAGATGTAACCAAAAAGCAACCTTAGCAAGCCTTGGGAACTGTACTGGCCAGCTCAGGTGCTGCATAAAAATCAGCCTGGGCTGAGGGGAGCAAAGAAAAGTGTCTTCGAGCAGGGAAAAAAAATTGATACAACCAAACTGGGAGCTACTGGCTTTTCACTGCAGTGCCCTCCCAGAGCAGATTCCAGGCCTGGGGTAGGATAGGCTGGGAGTCCTTCCCTTAGCTGTGCCTGTACTACCCAGAGCCCCTCCTGGAATGGAGGAAGAGAGCTCCCTGCCCTTTGATGGGCTCAGCTTGGGACTTGCCTCACTCAGAGGTGTTTCAAAAAGAAACCTAGTGTTTTGCTTGCCCTTTCCTCCTGCCAAGCTCTGTAGTACTAACAGAAATGGAGGAGCATTAGCCAGAGGCAAGACAGTGCCAGGGAAGAGTTCCCCTGTTCATCAGTGACTTTGGGGAGAAGCCACAAGACAGAGGTGGGGCAGGAATACCAGCAGCCCCATGCTGGTGTGCCCCCAGGCCTGTGCCTTGGCTGTAAGTCTTTGACCTATTAAGGCAAATGGAAAGGTTTGGAGCTGCATTAGCCCACAGCATTTCCTGGGCTTGTTCCAGCCCCTTTCCCAGGAAAAGCAGGTGGAAAACTGAGTCACTGGTCCTGCCTATCCATACCCCACTCCGCTCCTCAGTGGGGTCCGAGAAATCAAGCAAGTACCCTTGAATGAAGGCAGGACACAGGGCATGGCTTAAATGCCATGGCCTCAGCTTCCTTAGACCTTTTGAACAGGGGTCTCGCCTGGTGGGAGCTTCTTACTGCGCTTCTTCATGCGGCTGCGGGCATAGACACGGAGAAAGAGGGCCATGAAGACAACCGCTATGCCCAGCCCACCCACAACAGTGACAGTGTGCCCATAGATGAGGCAGGAGAGGAGGATGGCAAAGGCCTGTCGGAGTGTCATGATGATGGTGAAGACAGCTGCCCCGAACTGGTTGATGGTGTAGAAGATGAAGAGCTGGCCGCAGGCAGAGCACACAGAAAGCAGCACGGCATGGGCGGTGAACTCTGAGTGGCGGGCCATGAAGTGCAGTGACTCCAGCAAGGCACCCTGCTCCAAGAGTGAGCCCACGGTGAAAAGGCAGGAGAAGACGTTGACACCAAACATCATCTGCACAGGAGACATCTTGTAGGTGAAGAGAGCGTCCTGCCAGTTGGAGGTGAAGCTGTCGAAGATTATGTAGCCAGCCAGCAGCACTATGCCAGAGAAAGTGGTGACGGTGGACACATGCCTGTTAGGAGCGCTGGAGAGCAGGAACATGCTAACCCCCACAGAGATGAGGGCAGCAGTCAGGTACTCCCAGTACTCATAACTCTTGCGTGATACCAGTTTGCCCATCATCATCACCGGGATCACTTTTGAGGCCTTGGCCAGCACTTGGGTGGGGAAGCTGATGTATTTGAGTGCCTCATACTGACACCAGCTGCTGAGGATGTTGGAGAGAGAGGCAAAGGAGTATTTGTACATAGGAGCCCCATGGCGTGGCTGCTTGGTCAGGGCGCAGTACAGACCAGCCACTGTGAAGGCCAGGATGCGGTTCATGAACACTAGGAACTGGGAGTCCTTGAACTTCTCACCAGGGTCTGTTTCAGTGGCACCATACGTTCTAGTCATCACACGCTCCTGGAGGACACCCCACGTGAGGTAGGAAGCCTGCAAAGCAGCAGGAGCACAGGGAGAATCAGGACCCACATCAGCAACTATTGTAACAACTCCAGCAATCACAGGAAAAAAAGACCCCAGGAGATCCTTGCTTTCCCCAGTGTTGACTCATCCTCTGCTTGGCAATGCTTCCCTGAGATACCGGGAGACAGAACCACCCCCCACTCCACCTGTCTGAGGGAACCTGCTGTCCCATGTGGTTTCAACCAGGAACATCCTGTTCCAAACAAAATCTGCTCAGTGTACAGAGAAAAGCCCACAATGCAAACATCCTGGTGTAGAGGGAGCAGTTACACTTTGAGCTGCTTTAAGCCTGTGGAACCAGACTGACAGAATCAGGGAATGTTATCGATACACAGCTGCGGTTTTGGTGCCAGCTCCCTGCGGCAGGTCCTGGCAGTTTGCCCAGTGGCCTCTGCATTGGTTTTCACTTCCAGCTCCCTAGGCCCGGTTTTTACATCCAAATCAATTCTAGTTTCAAACTGAACAGACAAAATTGTCCACCAGGGATGATCAGCATCCTGGTTGTCATCTCCACTACTTTTGGAGCAACAACACCAAGCCCCTGACAGAAGTAACACAGACTTCCTGTTACCACATATCTCCCAAGAAACAAAGGCACGTAGAGATGGAAGAACTTGGTGGCCCCCAGCAAGTCTGAATGGGCTGTGAGAGTAGGCCAGAGAATGAGTCTTCTCCTGGCTGCAGACACCTGAATTTTTCTATCTCAGTGCCCACATTACTATTTTTAGTCCTCAAAGACCCCAAAAGCTGCCCTTCCTAATGATGCTCAGGCTGTAGCTGAGACTTGCTGAATCTAAGATTTTAAATTCCTGTTTATCTGTAGCTGAATGCAGTCTTTTTTTTTCCACTACACAAATCCAATCCATCAAGGCAGAATGCATCAATCCCGGACAGTGACACAGGGGAGAGCCCGGGAGATAAGAGGGCTCAAACTATCTGCTGATCTGACATCAAGGCCAGAACAAAAGCAGCCCTAACGATCTGCTGAATCACAGAATTTTCAGAGTTTTCCCTACCCATGGCTCTAAAGGACTGTGACCAGACAGACATGATGCTCCAACCCAAATGACAAAAGTTAAATGGACAACCATAGCCCCTAGAGGTGGACTATCCTGGCTGAGAGGCTGTCCCAGCCTCCAGCCCTGCCCTAATCAAGGACAGCACTACTGCATCCTTGATCTTTAAGGAACTGACAGTCACTAACCCACTGGCCACCTCCTCCTTCCAGAGCAGGACAGCCACATACACAGGACCCTTACCTGTAGACCTGCAGCACAGAAGAGTAGCTTGAAGACCTGTCGGGCTGTGGAGGACTCTGTGGGCTCTGCTCGGGGTGGCAGGGAGCCATCCTCCTGGTGTACAGACTTCACCTCGGAGCCGAACACGCATGATTTGATGACAGGGAAGCAAATGCCTCGGCCTGAACCGTGTAAGAGAAGATGGAGACACAATTAACCAAAGCCTGGGCACCACAGGCTGCACCAGCATGAATGGTGAAGCCTCCCTACTCGCAAGCCTCTAGATCTGCTGGCATGGGGGCCTCAGAGAAATTTGTTTCAGGATAGCACCTAAACAGCACTGGGATGCAGCTCTGTGAGTGGCTCAGGCCTAACAAAGCAGGTTGGAGAAACAACCTGAATGGGCTAGACTGAGGGGGTGCAGAGAGCTCCAAGGGATGCAGGATACGGAAGGGAAGCTCCTGCCCTTACCTGTCTCCAAGTAGTTCCTTCTCTTGAAGTACTGGATGAGGAGGAATCCCGGCACCACAATACTCGCATAGCCAGCAGCATTAACAAAGAAACGGAAGAGCCAGAAGTCCCCCCATGAGTCCTCCAGGGCAGGGGCAATCTCTTCACCAGTTGCCATCGTAGGGAGGGAAGCCAGCACGAGGGGAAGGCAAAATCTGCAGAAAGAGGAAGAGGCAGGTGGTAGGCTACTGGTACCTGAGCAGCTCCACTCCATATTCCTGTAATACCCAGCACACAGCCTGCTCCTCATGACCTATAATAGCCAGCACCCAGACCCCACCGCAGCAACAACAGTGATGCTGGCAGCACATGGAGTAGGAAAAGTCTTCTGGAACTGACAAGGCCAGATGTCTATGTTTGCTTCTGTTAAAGTTGGTTGCTCTGGAACATGTGGACTTAGAACCTAGGATTCCCAGGATTAGAGAGAACACTGCTGTAGCCATCTGATTTTGACAACACTCTAAATGCAAGGAGCACCTCACACCTCACCTTTATAAGTTAAACTTTAGCATAGTTTTTGGGTAGAAAAGGAAAAGGTCACTGAATGGAAAAACTGACTCCTACTTAGAAGCTCATGTTTCAAGCCTGTGGCCATGAGCAGCCTTCCTCTGGAAACAAACAGTTCAGAGCTTTGCCCTCCAGCTACATCAGGTGAGTGGAAGAGAGGCAAGGGTTTGGGCTGCCAGCCTCCCCCACCTCCCAGTGCAGCCCTGGAGGTGTGCCAAGGCATTCCCCACAGCTCAGAGGAAATTACCAGGGTTCACCCACTGGCAAAACACAGCCAGAAAGCAAGGCTGGAAAGGAACCTTCCTAGCAGCTATCTGGTTGGGATTTTACCAGGACTATCCAATGAGGTATAGCTGATAGTCTTTAGCTGTAGCTATAGGAAGTGATCTAGCCAGCTTTAAAACAGCTTTAATAGTCCTTGAATGAGTTCCTCCCTCCACTGTCCTCTCCCTCACAGAGGCAAACCTGCAATATTCAGGGGCACCAGGTACTCAATAGAATGAGCAATCAGGAAAGAGCTTCCCACACCCATGGCTGCTTGCATCCTTCCCTCACACAGCAAACTGCAGCTTCCTGCACCAGGGCTGAAGGTTTTCCTGCTCCATGCTACATCCCTGCCCCAGTTTCCTCAGTGGAGAAAGCCTCCCAGCTGCCTTGGGGGCCAGGTGAGGGTGCTGTGGGCTGGCTACATAAACACACACCAGCAAAGCACCTGAAAGCAACAGAGATGTTAATTCCTCCTCCCCCAGAAACAAGCGAGTTAGAGGAATTTAGGCCCTGCTTAGGGGTGAACCTGGCCCCAATATTGTACAGCTGTGACTTCTGGTAGCCCTCACATGAAACTCAGAGATTTACAAACTTAAGAGCTTTAAAGGCAAGAAAGTCCCTTGCCACTTCATAAGCAAGTATTTCCATCAACCTCTTGTCCCCTTGGGAAAGACCTCAGGGGCTTTTCTCATCCTCAGTTGCTGTGGCCAGGCCCCTGGAGTTCAACAACCTGACCAAAGCTGAGGCTGTGTTTCACCCAGAAATCTCCCTTCTGTGACTTAAAGGACACAGAAATTCCCAGCCCAGGAAGAGCTGCAAATGGCTAGGGGTGAATTTCTTTGCCTCCTTCCTATTCATCTCTCTCTCTGTCCCCTAGAAAAGACAGTTTTACCCCTCCACTCCGTCTCTCCTACTGCAGGGGCATCAAAGCAGGCTGTACAGGTGCTGTGGGATGCAAAAACTGGGCTCAGTGCTGGCACCTGGGGCTGAAGCTGCCATGTGCTCCTGGGTTTGCCCGTATTAAGTAACCCTGGCTGACGGCGGGGTGCAGAAATGCCGTTCACTTTTGCAGAAGTCAGATATAAATGACGGGGTCGGTTGCCACATTTCCAACTTGACAGGGACTGCAAGCTCCGTTCAGCACGACTGCACTTGCTGTTATCCCGCCAGCTCCTGCAGCGCAGCCATGGGAGGAGAACCAGCTCTGCTCTCCCACAGCGACCCTGAAGAGGAGGCTATGGAGGGACAATGGCCCTCTATGCCTGCGCTAGCAATTCCCAGGCCCCGAGAGCTGACTCAGTGCAGCAGGCCCTGCCCTCTCTGCCGAGGCTGGCAAGGAACAGGGACGCCAGTGTTACAGGTAGAAAGCGGGGGGGCTGAGCAGGCGACGTGCTGAGGCATGAAAGGAGCCCTAGTCTGGGGCCTGCGGAACAGCCCCAGGAGCCGAGACAACAGCCCCGGCCGCTGCTCCCCTGGGCAGAGCAAGGGCAGCTCCAAACGCACCGCTTCGGAGCCGGGCTGGCACCCAGCCCCTGCCTGGGATGCACAATTTGGGTCCCGGCGCTGAAAAAGATCCCTGCCTACAGCCTGATACTCTTGAGCGCGCCTCTAGCGCCGGGAAGGGCTGAGGTCAAATCCAAGCTTGGAGCTGACAAGTACATGGTAACAGCTCGGGCTCTCGTGTCTGCTCCCTGTACCTGTCCCAGTCCCTGTCCCTGCACGCAGCCGGGTCGCAAGGGGCGCCTGCCATTGTCCCCCCACGGCCGACCGCCGCCTCTGCCCAGGGGCCACGAGCAGAGGCACCGAGCTGCACCGAGCTGCCGCTCTCCGCCGGCCGTGCGGCACCCTCCGCCGCGGGCCCGGCCGGGGAAAGCCCTACGCTTGCCGCTCCGGCGCTTCTCTGCCCCGGGGCTCCGGCGGCCTCTGCCCAAGGTTCGGCCCCGCGGGAGAGGCAGCACCCGGCCGGCTGCGGGGCGAGCGTGGCCCCGGCGCCGCCTCCCTGCCCGGCGGCCACGTTCACAGCGAGCGGGCCGGCAGCGCGGCGGCAGCTCTCGCCCACCCTCGCCGAGCGGGGCGGCTGCCGCCCGCGGCCCGGCCCAGCCCGGCCCAGCCTCCGCGCCCGCCCCGGCCTCGCTACCCACCTGCGGCCCGGCCCCGGCCCGGCCCGGTCCCGGCCGGCTCCCCTCGGCTCCGTTCCCGGCGGCGGCGGCGGCGGAACCCCCGCCCGGCGGGCGCGCTCGGCGCCCCACAGCGCCCCTGCCGCTCCGGAGGGACCGCGGCGGGAGGGGCGGGACCGGACGGGAAGGGACGGGGCCGCGAGCTCAGGATCACGGAATCCATGCGGCTGGAAGAGACCGGAGATCATCCAGCCCAACCTATGACAGAACACCACCATGTCAGCTAGACCATGGCACTGAACGCCACGTCCAGTCTTTCTTTAAACATCTGCAGGGAAGGTGACTCCACCACCTTCCTGGTCTGTCTATTCCAATGCTAATTACCCTTTCTGAGGAGAAATTTCTCCTACCATCCAACCTAAATTCTGCCCTGGCACAGCTCGTCCTGTTGCTGGTTGCCTGGGAGAAGAGGCCGATCCCCACCCGGCTACACCCTCCTTTTGGGAAGCTGTGGAGTGTGACAAGGTCTCCCCTGAGCCTACTTTTCTTCAGGCTAACCACCTCCAACCCACTCAGCTGCTCCTCATAGGACTCTTGCTCCAAACTCTTCACCAGCTCTGTTGCCCTTCTCCAGACACACTCCAGCACCCTCTTGAACTGAGTTGCCCAGAAGTGGACACAGGACTCGATGTGCAGCCTCACAGGCGCAGAGGGATGATCACTTCCCTAGTCCTAATGACCACACTATTCTTGATTCAAGCTAGAAGCCCTCAAAGCTGAGCCCTGGCATTTCCCCATCCCTGCCCCCTGTCTCGGGGCAGGCCCCTCCGAGCTGCTGTCCCTGCGCTGAGCACAGCCACAGCTGGTCCCGGGGGCAGGTGCTGCCCAAGGGCTGCAGGGCAGGATGATGCCTCCTCCAGCCCCAGTCCCGCATCCCCTAGCCCAGCCCCAGGCATGGCTGCAGGGCCAGCTGGAGCCATCACGTGGCCGCAGAGTAACGTTTTACAAGAGATCTTTTTAAAACAAATAAGTTTTATTTTAAAATAACAAAAGTGCGGATCACTTGTTTCTGCCTTTTCCCTTTGCTCCCAACTACAGCCCTGGCCCCACCGTCCCATACTGCCCTGCAGCATCTGTTATTCCTTCTTTGGGCAGCCTGGAACTGCCTCATGCCCCTTGTGAAGGCATCCTTGTAACAGTCTTAGGGGTTTGCAGCAGGGTCGGAGCCCTGCCAGAAGGTGAGAGGCAAAGATTCAAAAGAAACAGAGCAATCCAGCACAGGACTGCTGAGGAAACCAGTCAAGGTCCAGAGAGACCTGGGAGGTCCTTATGCTGCTTTTCTGGCAGCATACCCTTACAAGAAGGGAGGAAGAAGACAAAAGCTCACTCCAGAGCATCCTGGTCGATTGCACCATCCAGTATTTGTCCCAAACAATAGCAGCTGCTCCCAGGCAATAAGTGGGGAATTTCCCTGGCTGGAATGGGGTAAAGCAATTCGGTGCCTCCACTCCCACAGCACCTTGGGCTGCTGATTTCCTAACGCATCACACGTGCTCCACTGGCTGGAGAAGTAACACGGAAGGGTGGTGAGCTAAACAACAGAAGGGATGTGAAGATAGTGCTGCCATCTCCTCCACTTTCAGCCTGGGAGAATCTAAAACCCAGGCAAGACCCACGCTCTAAGTTTTTTAACCCCCTTCCAAGCCAGGAGATGGGGCAGGATCCTTCTGTCCTCTTTGTGAAAGAGGAAACCACAGCATAGTAAAGCAGCAAGGTGTCAGGCACAATGGCAGAAGCAGGGATCCAAAAGCTGGTCTTGTTGTGGATCCCCTATGCATTTTTCAACCCTACAGCCAGATGCTCGGCAAGAGAGCATGGGAATAGGGCACCAGGCTGGGATCCCCCAGCCTTGGCCCTGAGCAGTAAAGAGGCTCTGCAAGTGGGGAAGGCCCTGTGCTCCCACTCACCTTCTGCGGTGTGAAGAACGGGAGGGAGCAGGCAGACTGGGGAAACTCCTGTAGCCCTCATGTCCCCAGGCCCCTAGGGTGATGCTCAGCCTCCTGCTGCTGTGGGGTGTGGCATGGGTTAGATCACATGAAACCTCTGGTGCCCGCAGCAACAACAAATATTTATTAGAGTGAGTGTTGACTCTCCTCACCCCACACTTACTCTGATGGGATGCCAGAGGATGCTCTCTCCAGCCTACAGTGTGAAAATGAGTCCTCTCCTGCTCCTTCCTTGTGTATGCTGGAGTTCCCCACAACTCAGACCCATGGCAGACAGGGGGGAATTTAGCCCTGCTGCAGTGCACAAATACTAAAAGAAAAGCCTCCCATGTGTAGTGCTCATAATGCCACCTTCTTCCATCTGGGAAGGCGGCCTGAGGCAAACAAAACTTTTCCAAAGAGGAGAGGGGCACTGGGATGAGTCTCCCAAAGTGTCTCTGCTCCCACTGAACTGCAGGCAGGCAAGATCCTAGTGGGCAGCAGAGCAGCAGCACAGAGCAAGGAGGCAGCCAAATGGGCCAAAGGAGTCCATTCCCTCATTCAGAGCACACAACAGGCTTCCCTGAGATCTTCAGGTCATCGAAGGGCAGCAAGGCGAGGAGCTGCAAAGAGCAAGGGTATGGACATGTAAGGATCTGGGGTTGTGTCTCCACCGAGCTCGGGTAGGGGTCCAAACCTTCCCCACACCCAGTCATGCAGCCTTCCCACTTTCCCAAGCAAGTGCCAAGAAGTCCTGTCTGGGCTTTTACTAGGGCTTGAGGCAAAAGGCAGTTATCCCACACACCCACAGAGCCAATGCCTACAATCTAAAGGGAAGGACAGAAACACCTAGAAACTCCTCCTAGGAGGTCCCCTCTAATCGTCCAACTCCTGCATCCCCTGACACACTGGCAGAGCCACAGGCCTCCCCCCACAGAGACTCACATCATCGTTGCCATCAGCCAGGTCCTGGGCTGTCTCGTTCTCCATGTTCCTCAGCAGAGTGTCAGCCCCAGAGTGTGAGAGGATGGCAGCAATGGCAGCGTCCTTGCGGCCCACAGCCAGGTGGAGCGGAGTGCACCCATTGTACATCTGGGCATCCACGTATGCCCCATTGCGCAGCAGGAACTGGACAGCCCTGCGGTTGTGGCACTCCACGGCCAGGTGCAATGGGGTCTTCCCGCTTGTGCCCTCCTGCAACCCGCAGATCACAAGGCTGTGGGTGGGGAGTCCCCTCAGCTGGGTCCTGCAGCACCCACCCACACTCCTTTGGCTGCAGAGGGGGCAGTCCCCACCCTGCCTGCTGACACTGCACCCAACAGCCTCTCGAGGACCTTTACTCTCTGCTCCCTCAAAATTCAGTGCCCCTAAGCCTCACAGTAGTGCCTGCCCCAAGGCTGAAGAGAGGGCCCAAGGGAGACACCCACTGGCCCAGCCTTTATGAAACATCACACCACGCCCACTCTTACCCGAACGTCGATGTTGGCGCCACTCTCCAGCAGCAGAGACATCATTGGGATGTTCCCCTTCAAGGTACTGATGTGCAGACAGGCCAAGCCTGTGATGGGGAGGCAGAAGAGAGAGCCACAGTCAGCCCAGACCACCCTGGGGCACACCAATCCTGGCCCCACTCCTGTTCTGCTGTGCTCCTGCATCCCTGCATACACATCTTATAGTCTCTGCCCCAATCTGGCCACCAGTTCTGCACTGGGCTGCCCCCAGATCTCACCTTGCCAGTTCTGGAGCTGCAGGTCCTGGTGGTGCCCATGGGGCTCAGTCGTGCCCTCCGCTGGCGCCGTGCCCTCCAGCAGTTGCTGGGCACACTGCAGGTGCTGCTGCTCACAGGCCAAGTGCAGCGGGGTGTTGCCATTGCGGTCCTGCAGCCCAGGGTTCACTCCCTTGTGGATCAGCGCCTGGATCACGCTGGGCTGCTCCAGGTACACAGCGAGGTGGAGTGGGGTCTGGAGAGAAATTAGGAAAGGTGAGGATGCCTCACAGGGCACCAGGTGTGATGAGCCCTACCAGTCTCCAGGAGCTAGCCTGGCAGCATGGGCTGACTGCCGCACAGGAGACCCCCGTTCCTGTCCTGACGTTACATGTGGCTGACACTGGGGGGTCATGCAGCTTGCTGTTCCCCTGCATCTCATGGAGACAAGATCTCATTCTCCCAAGTTATCTACCCTGCCACATTCAAGCCGTGCTCCTTCCCATGCTCCGTGGCTGGCTGCAGTGTCCTGGGGCCTTGCAAAGGAACCCTTCACCCCACAGTGCTGGGTGCTGTCACACTTCTCTCTCAAGGTATCTCCACCTCCCTTCTTTCCCTCCCTGCAAAGAAGCTGCTCACATGGGACCTTCACCACACTCTGGGGGAAGCAGGTGTGGAGTCCTGGGGAAAAGGTAGATGGATTGGGCATCTATCCAAGGAACAGCCTGCAGCATTTCTCTTCCTCCCATCTTCTGCCTATCACAACAGCATACCTGGAAAAGATCATTTTGAATCTCCAGCACCTCCCTGGGTAGCTGAGCGATGCAGCAGAGTGCTACAGCTGGGACACAGTGGATAATGGCCAGATGAACCAACCTACAGAGGGAATAATGGTGACAGGAGAGAACAAAAAAGAAAAGTAAGTCCTGAGTGTCATGCTCGGGAGCAGAGATCCTTCCCTGTTGCATGAAGGAATAATCTCCCTGCCTACCCCAGTCCCATTCCCTCCAGCTGGTAGCTCCTCCATCCTGCCCTCTCCCTGGGGAAGCTCAGCAGAAGGCCAAGGCAGGAACATGGTCTGAGGTTCCACAGGAGAGTCCTTTACTCTGATCCCCATGGGGACAGACCTTCCTGTCCCTGCTAAGCAACACAGGGTCCTCCCTTGGACCTCCCTGCATGTGTGGGGTTGCAACCTGCCACTGCCCAAGGACAGGCCTGCCTTTGGTGTGGCTCCAAAGAGCCTGCGATATGTTTCCCAGAGTCCAAGAGCTCGGTTTGGTGGCTGTGGAGGAAGGTCTGGGCTCTGGCAGCTGCCTGGGGAATTCCAGTTCCCTGCTGTCAGCTGCACACTGTACTTCTGCTTTCCCCTCCACAAAGGCAAGCAGTCAAAGCTAGGCAGAAGCCCAGTGCTAGTCCAAGATCACCTGCATGGCACAGTCCCTATGCTAGCCAATCTGCCAGTCCACACCAATTTCCTCTTCTCCCCCCACATCCTTCCTTTTTAGCACTGTCATGGCAGGGCTGGCACGCAGCCCACCAGCACAGAAGGACACCAGAGGTGCAGCTGTCGGAGCTTGGTGGCCAGGAGGGCCCCCTGGTCCTCAGGACTGTTGTCTCCACAGCCATGGGGTAGCCAGGCAACCCAGAGTACCCCAGCCCAAAGAGAGCTTTTCTTTCCAGACAGCCCCTGCACAGTCAGAAGAGAAGTGAGAGCCCAGTGGAGGCAGAGCTGAGAGGGAATTTCCAGTCCCCCCGTGCCACCCTGCTGTCCCCCAGGCACCCTGAGCTGAAGGGCCATCCTCCCCCCACAGGGCAGCCCCCTCAGGCCAACCCTGGCCCTGGAGGTCAGCAGCGAGGAGCAAACAGCAGCTCCCACTCTGCAGAGCATGGCAGGCATGAGCTGAGCCTCCTGTCCCCTCCTCACCACTGCACTGGAGGCCCTGGGTGGCCTCTGGCAGGAATCAGCTCCAAACTGAAGGCTGGGCTCTGCCACCCATGCTGCTTTGGTGGAGACTGATAGGGCCAAGGGATGGAGGGTGAGAGCTGTGCCAGCCCTGGCAAGATACCCCACTTGCCAGACATGCCAGCTTTGGGATGCCACCTATGATGTGGGGGATAGAGAGCATCCCTCCATGGGCAGGAGGGCAACAGCTGGCCTTAAAGCATTGCTCTAAGAAAAAAAGTGGGGCTGGGGCTGCCTTTCTGTCAGTTGCACCAGGGACGTGAGTGTGCTGAGAAGCTCAGAGGCCAGTCCCCAAAAATGTCCTCTATTGACCTCCTCCCAAGGGCTGCTTGAAGATCAAGCCAGCATCTGGGACCCCAGGCATCTTCAGCTGAAATCCAATTTTGAAGGCAAAACAAGGCCAGCTCCTCTCCACCCTGCTGCCAGGGGAGAGGCTGTGCCCAGCAGGAGAGGCTTTGTCCCCAGGGAAGCCCCAGGTCATGCTGCAGCAGGGAATTCCCCACTGGAAGGGGAGGCCACCCACATTTGCCTCTGCACAGCCATGGGGTGCCCCCTCACCGCCAGCACCCCCAGGGCGGGGAATGCAGGCAGGGGCCATGCGCCCCATGGGCAGGGTCTGGCCACCCTCAATGGACCATGGGGCAGAGGCACAGCCAAGGGGCCCAGACCAGGAGCAAGAGAACCAGCTGCAAGAACACCCCTCCCCTCATTAGGTTTTTGCTGACCCTAGCCTGGGTACGATCTGAGCAGGGAGATTCCCTGCTGGGTTTTGCATCAGGCCCCCAGTCCCTGTGGCAGCACCTCTGCTGAGGTGTCCTTCGCACACTTGCAGGGACAGCCCCTGTTTCTCCAAACCTGCTCCCAGGCACCACGTGCGCGAGGAGGCCACAGAATCTGCCTTTTTCAGGTACAGCAGGGTTAAGACTGCTCAAGGAGGGGAATTTCCACAGCAATTCGGCTTGAACTTTAAACCGCTGGTGCTTTCGCTTTCCAGAGCCACGCTGGGCTCCCAGGGGAGAGAGCAGTGCTCAGGGTTGTGTCCCACAGCAGACAGCCCTTGTGCACCAGGAATCCCCCAGGCCCCTGCCACTACCCACACCACACTGCACTGTCATGTGGGGACGAGTGGGGCAGTCACCCGGGGGAGGCAGAAACCCCCAAGAAGCCCTCTGCCACTGCCAGCACCTCACTCTTCCTGGCTTGGATGCCTTTGCAGCTCAACAAGGCAGTGGAGCAGCTCGGGGCTGGGCTGGCACTGAGCTAGTTTGGGCATCCATGCTGCAGAGGCAACGGGGGTGATCATCCCCCTGGGCAGAGCTCAGGCTTTCACCTTGCAGCTGGGATGTACCTGCTTTGAAGGATTGCTTGCCCCCCTCCCCCTTCCTTCTTCACCCCGGTGCAGCCTCCTCCCGGGCTTTCATTTCTGCATTCATTCCCGCCTTTCCTCATTACCAGCCCTCAACTTCCTGAAATGGCTGCAAGAACCACGAGCTACTTGGGGGAATCATAACAAGGCCAGTGGGCTGGGAGGAGCCCACCATGAGCACATGTGCACTGAGGCATTCTATACCATGGGCAGTGCTGCCAACCAGGAATTGGGATTGTCTCCTGCTAACCCAGGAAACCTCCTACACCCAGGCGACCTGAGGGGCAGGCAGCGTGCCAATCTCCACTTTTTTCCACCGAGGCTATGAGCACACCTCTCTCTGTGCCACGGCAGCCGCACAGCCCAGCCGCTGATGGGCTGCTGTGTGCTGGCACATCATGTGCCCAGCTGAGCCCAGAGCCAGGGCACGGCGATGGAGAGACACCCACTCGCTGCCAGACACCGCTCCTCACCCAGCCACGGCTGTGTGCCCTTGCAGAACAAGCCCTCCACCCTGCTATGCTCAGATCCTTGCTCATCCCAGGTTGTCTGCACATCTCTCTTGTTTTCCTCTACTTGCCTGCCTCCTCCCTCCCCACGCTCTTGCCTACAGTACCCCTGGCTGCAGCCACGGGGGTGGGTGTCCAGCAGGAACTTTCAGAAAGGGCAACGGGGAGTTTTGGAAAGGGCAAGGGACGGAGGAGCTGTGGGCAGGGGAAACACGGCAGGAGTACAGACTGCTGGGTTCACTCTCAGCTTTTCCACTTGCTCACCAGCTCCGTCGAGGCATAGGGGACTCAACACTGTGAATCACAAAGGTGCCATGGGCACAGGACATCGCTGGCACAAAGTGATCTACCCATCGTCAGAGAAATAACAACCCTGGAGCAGAGAGGTTGGGGCTATCCCTGGGGATGTCCCTGAGACTGAATGTGCCATACCCAAAGTGGCCTTAGCTTAGGCACAAGAGGGCAACCATTTCCCCAGTGCCGTCCATCTCCAACTTCTGAGTGACCTCAAGTGTCCAGTAGGAAAAGTTTCCACACATGAGGACTGGAGGCAAGGAAACAGGGTAAGGGGTGACACACAGCTCTGACACACAAGCAGAACTGATGAAGTCCCACCAATTCTCTGGCTATCCTTTTCCCTTTCTCTAGAAAAGGGGCTGACCATGCAGATCCCCCCATCTGTAGAGCAAGACACCCTGTCCTCAAAGCAGCCTCTCCCTTCACCATCTCACCCCAGAAGCACCTAAATCAGGGGATCCAGAATTCAACTGAATTTGCTTTGACAAGTTTTTTTCCCTCTCCAGATAAGATCCCTGCTTGCAGCAGGAACAGCTTATTCCCAGCTCCTTGTTTTGGCTGAGTGGAGCAGTAGGAAATCATGCAAACAATTCACACAAGAGAAACTTGTTCAGGGGAGGAAATGGCCCCAGCAGCAATAGAAAGGAGCATGAGGGAGGAGGAAAACAGCAGGGGAATTCCACGCTTACGCTGCTCTCCTGTTCCAGCTCTGTAACCTGCACTGCTAACCGCTTCCTCAGCCATCAGCGTGAACCTCTGCCAGCAGGCTCAGCAAGCACAGCTTGATCCTGCCCTGCAGCCCTGAGCCAGCCCAGCCTGGCTCCCTTGCTTCCTCCCCACATACAAATGTGATGCCCCACTCCATAAAGCTGTTCCAGAGGCCCTCTGTCAGCTCCAAGCGAGCAGTGGATGCCAGCTGCCTAATCCCCATGTTCTGTGTTCCTGCCCTGGATCTCCTGTCCTGCAGGTTTCTTCTCCCCTTCTCTGCAAAGGGCACAGCTTGAATTTGAGTGGAGGGGGCATTGGGATGGGACTGGAGGGAGGTTGTGGATAGAGGGATGCAAAGCTACAGTGCGTTCAGCATTCCTGATCTCCAGTCTGGGCAGCAGCTGCTTCCCAGCCTGTGGCTCTTGGGGCCAAGTGAGGGGTGGGAACCAACAGGTGAGCAAAGGAGACAGTCTCACCTTTCCTGGGGTGCTCTGCAGAGGGTCTGGTGCAGGTGCTTGTGGATGAGGGGTGCTGGAGGCTGACTGGCAGGAGAGGCATTGCAGGAGGGCTGTGGATGCCTCATTTTTCAGTGAGGTGGGAATGAGAAGGTACCCTGACTCTGGTCTCACACCCTCTAGACTCTGCACCCACACATTTGAGAATTTGCTCCATTTCTGAGCAGATGGTGGGTCTGGGATTGCAGAAGCACTGAACATCAGATGCATGTGGGCTGTTCTCTGCAAAACAAGGGGCCTGTCCCGTACTACACCTTGGCACAGATGGGCCAAGCCAGAAAACAGGTCAGCCCACCCTAGCAGGGGCCAGTCACCATCTGAGAAGCATGATGAACAATTTCAATAAAATCAGCAAACATCCCAAAAAGTTCATTGACTGTGGTAAATCCATTTTAAACAGAACAAACTCACACCTCACTCCTTAGGAGGCAAATACAGTCTATGGTTTCTGTACACAAAGAGATACCTTGAGGTCAGAAGAGATTCTTACAAGAGGACAATGCCTGGACTTTGCCAGAGCCTGTACAACACACCCTAGCAATCATTTACAACCCAACAGATATGCTCACTGTCTCAGGATTTTCTTTTAATGAGGTACTAGCCGTGGGTCTAAGATACCTCAGGGTCCCCCTTCAGCCCTGTATCTGCCCCAGCCAGAGGGGCTTCCCAACCCTGTGACACAGAGAACATCCCACACAGCTCATTGAGAAGCACGCAGTAACCACTCTCACAGCTCAGATCCCACAACCTCTTCCTACACAGTCATGTCTGACTCCTCATTTATCCACATTATACTAAAAAAACCCAAACCCAAGCCAATAAAAAAAAAATTCTTTGTTAAATTAGCTGACCTCAACCCTTTCCCAGCAGCAGTCAAGCCTGCTTGCAGAGTGCAAGGACCTTAAGCCCTCCCCACCTTGGCTGATCTGTTACAGCCTGGCTTCTGCATCCCCAGACATGGAAATTTCCAGCCGTTATTTCCCTTCCTCTGTGCTGAAGTTCCCTGTGTCTCTCCCCAGCTCCAAGGCAAACCGAGGCAGGCGGAAAGTCTGAAGAAACTTCCTCCAGGCTAGGCTGAAGTAATCCAAACAGGGAAAAAAAAAATCTCTTGCATGCACAATCTCAGAAGGCTACCAGGAATTACCCACTTTACAGCAAGGCTGTATATGTGCGACCCCTACAGCAGCCAGCAACTTCAGGGGGTGCCCAAAGGAACTTGTGCAGAGCTGCCTGGCCTTGCTTGGAGGGACACCAAGCTTTCCCCTGTTTACCAAACTCCTGAGCACATGCAGAGGAAGAACTGAGAGTTCAGGGACAGGGAGCTGGACGCAGGAAGTTCTCCTCTCCCTCCTGGCAGACCCATGTTAGAACTCACTCTCTCTTCTGCCCCACAATTGGCAGCATGCTAGGGAGTAACTTGGGATGGACTTAAATCCTGCCAATCAGGCAAGGATGTTTCCGAAGCCCCTCTGGTAAAACCAAGAGCATCCCCACTTCCCATTAACTGTGGCCATCCCACTGCTGGGGAGCTGGCAACAGCCCAGCCTAGCAAAGCAGGGAGACTCCCAGCCTGATGAGCAACCAGGTGTGTTCTCTGCACCAGGTTTCTTTAATCCTTCTAAAAATGAGTCTCTCCAGTCCTCTGCTTCTTTTTCCTTCTTTCCCTTTCTTTTAGCTTTGCTGTCACACTCTGAGCACTTTCCCAAGTACACAGGGCATAGGGGCTCAGTAACACCTGTACAGCAGGGCAAGAAGTAAGCGAGCAGCCACACTGGAGTAGACAGCCTGAACGGGGACAACCTCTATTCCCCTGCTTGGGGAAGATCTTGAACCCAGGACTGCCTGACTTGGGAGGGTTATGACTTGCACACCCTTGCAAGTGTGGCTCTTTGCCCCTCAAGAAGAGCCTTCATGCTCAGTGACAGCCCATGCAGGCATGGAAGGCCCCTTCACTACCATCCTGTGGAGAAGACGTCATCATCATCCTCCCAGGCTCCCATGGGGGCCCTGATTTTACTCGATTAACTGTCCCCAAACCCTTGTTAAGGCATTTCAGCCCACGAGCCACTGGCACGTGATTTCTTATCAGCAGACGGGGCACCAGTTGTCTCTGGTGGAAGGAGGAAGTCAGGCTTCCTCTGCTCCCCTCCCTCCTTGAAACACACACCTGACCAAAACCACATAGTCCCATTTTCCATCTGAAGGAGGCCTAGGTCTCCCTCCTGTGATCGAGCTGGAGTCCCCTGACCTTCACACCCCTGCAGAGGTGCTGCACTGCTTTGCCTATGGAGCCCCATGCAGAAGACAGTCACCATCCTGCAGAGGCACAGCCCCCAGCCTTTCCATCACCACGGCATCACGTACCAATGGCATAAAGTGGCATGTGGCCCAAGGACCAGCATGGGCAGAAAGGAAAACATGTTTTTAAGTTTAAGATAGTCTACACAGTCCTAGACAGAGGAAACTCTGCTTAATTTTGCACACTGATGAATCAACTCTGTCTCTCCAGAGGTTGCAGAGGCTGACATCAGCCCAAGGAAACAGGGAGGTTTTCTCTTGTGCTGGAACAAAACAGGTGATCCCTTCACACCACCCTTAAAGGAGCTGGTCCTACACCCATCCTCTTCCCAGGATGCTGGAATTGTGCATTTGCCTGGTGAGGCAGGGAAGGATGGGATTTCCTCAGTGAATCCTAACAAAGGCTGAGGTGGTCTAGAGGCTGGGGCACAACAATAAATCTGCCTGTACTCTGCTCAAAGGTAGCCAGGCCTACAGCTGGAAAGCCCCTCTCTTCACTTCTACACAGAGCAATCCCATCAGGGCCCAATTCAGCAGAAAAGGAGCTTATTTACATGGAAGAGACAGATATTTTGAATTTTGGGTCACAAGGAAAAGACGGATACTTGGAGGAGGCCATTTGAGCGTGAGTGCACAGGGTTTGCTCTCTACCTGCCCACGCAATAAGCAGGATACAGATCACTGCCCTAAGTGCACCCACCATCTTCCGCCGGCCACCCCACTCCTCATGCTTGGCTTCTCCTGCCCTCACAGCTGAGCCCCTCTCTCTTGGGGACTGATGTGCCAGTGCCTGAACACTGCAGCTCCGACTTCCCTGAGGCAGAGGGACTGCCAGTGGCACTGGGGAGTCATGAAGAAGATGACATTTGGGCAAATAATTCTTGGAAGACAGCACCCACGCATTTCACGGGCTATCACACCCCCATCTTCCCTGTTGGCCAATTTCCTTCCTGTCAAAGCGAGACTCCTTCTAACTTTGAGCACAGAGAGAGACAGTTTTAGCCCTATTGCTTCATCCTGCCTGCATTGACGCTCCTCTCCTGCGGAGGCGGGCAGGGAGGTATCCAAGGAGGATCCTGCTGACACTCCAACCACCCAAGCATGTACGTCTCACCACTGTCTCCACCTCCTGTTCTTACCCCACAAGTGCCAGGCTGACAAACACAGGCACACCTTGAGATGGCACAGGTGGGTGAGCCTGAGGAAGCTGTGGACAGTGAAGACTTTTGTCAGAAGTAGCGCCAAGACTTTTGCCAGCTCCCTTTGTGCAAGCCCAGGGCTCCTCTCAGCTCGCTACCAGCCAGGGCATCTGGGGAAACAGGAACTACTTGGCCAAAACCCCTGAACTTTTTGTATTTTCAAAATTACAATTACAGGAAAGTGTAGTTGCCCAAGTCTTCTGAAATATAATGATAGTATGATTTTAATTCTCTGCCTGAAGCTGTTTTGTGGCAGACATTCAAAAAAGGCACAGAAGGAAATGTGCTGCTGACAGAGATGAAAAGAAGAAAAGAAGATGGGTTTGTCTGGCCGGATGAAAGGGATGTAGCCTGTGGCCATCTGATCCCTTCTCTCTGGGGACCTTCTGTCACTGGATGAGCAATTGCTCCATAGACTTTAGCATTACTATCAGCCCTGACTTGTTTTCACATACAAAACTGGTGGCTGTTCAATGAGTCGCTGGGTGCTCACAGTCCCCATTTGCATTGACCTGAGTGGTGGATGTTCTGCACTTCTAAATATAAATGCCACCTACCTCTGCCGCAGGGTCAGGAGGAGAGACAAGAATAGCAGAGGCACAAATCCACAGCCTCACCACTATAACCACAAGAATAGTTTTTTTTCCCAGCAGTGGGAGTAGATCCCAGGAAAGCTGTCTCCTGCATGGACATGGTGAGCCCAGAGCTGTACAACCAGCAGACCTATCACTCCCTCCCTCACTCTTTACAGACTTCCTGTTCTGAACTGCACTGTGAGTGAGAGAAAACAGAAGAGCAAAGGCAACTGTTTGGGGAGCTCTCTGAGAGCCTCTCCTGCCTACAGTAACCAAGGCACCGCTGATTAATGTTTTCCTAGTTAATAAGATGTTTGGATTAGGTCTCTCCAAGCAAGTCTGACAGGCAAAGGGCTTCAACCACCAAACAAGACAGCCTCAAGCACTAAAAGCACCTCCAAGCAGCTGCATCTATGGGGCTCACTAAAAAAACAATAAGTGAGGAGCCCTGTGCACACCATGACAGACAAGACTGGGGGGGAAGCATTGCTTTCATAGCTCTGATCGAAAGGCCCCTGGCTCTCTCCGTGGGTATCTTGGCTCTAGCATTACAGCTGGGAAAAATCGTGAAGTTCCTCCATTCTGAGGAGCCACAGAATCAGCCCGTAGATAGGACAGGACTAGAACGCCTGTCTGGGGAGTGTGGGAGGTTGGGTTTAGTCTAACATTGCTTGCCATGAGACTTCCAACCAATCCTCAGAACAGATCTCACAGTAAGCATTAAGGAACTAATTAGCAGATGTACAGACTCCTTCCTAACAGGGAAGTAAACACTCAGGCTGACTGTCTCCCAGCTCATCTTCACCTTCAATCCAGATGTGCTCTGCCACGCAAGGACAGAGCCTTCTTGCTGCTCCTGCTACTGAAGACATTTGCTTGCTCATGTCAGTGCCTCTTAGTTTCTCTTCCTCTTGCACCATTACTCAGTATTAAACTCCAGCCTGGGTCTGGGGCAAAGCTTTGCTCTCAACTGTGAGAATGTTTCGCTCATGCTGTGTGTGTGTACACTCATGATGAAAACCTTCCATCGAGGGAATGCACAACAGGAAAAAAACGCTGTGATTAGCTGAAGGTAATTACCAGAAGCCGAACCAAATAATTCTGGCATGATGCCTCTGCCCTTGAGAGGGCATTACGGATGTGGGAAGCCCCCCCTCATTAAGAGAAACACTTGTCCTCATCACAGAAGCTCAGGAGGGCAGCCCCACATTGGAGCATGTGTCACAACTGTGCCAAAAGCTGTGGCTCTGCATGCAAGTTGGCAAACCAAGGCGATTCCCACCTGAGAACAAATAGTTCTTGGGTTGCTCAGTTGAGCAGCATCTAACAGACCCATCCCAAGGTCTTGCCCTGCATAGCCAATCTTGTTTCAGGATTTGCTTATGTGCCATCGCACGCAGCCAAGCCTTCCCCATTGCGGAGGAAATGTTGCATTCTCTGGGGAAGAGACAGTGGGGGGGTTGATTTGCTCCCCCTTCTCTTCTAGTTGCTGGCAGCCCCATAGCAAGTGGAAGCTGGCTTCTTATGGTGGGTCCATTCTGTGCCATGTAGCCTGGGGTACATCCCTTCCTGCTCACTCTGCTGGACCTGGCTCAGAGACCCCTCAGGCAGGTGAGGGGGGTCATCCATCCAAACCTACAACAGGATGCCAAGCATCCACGCGCAACAAGGCAAGGCGGGAGGCTCCCAGGAAGTCCCCCACAGCCCGGCTGGACGGATGCTCCCCGGGAGAGGGCTGGGGACCACGGCAGATAGAGCCCGGCTTGTCTCTAGACACCGGCTCCCCGCAAGGGGAGCAGCCGGGGGCTGGGAGGGCCCGCGCCCGCAGCTCCCCGGGGTCACTCACGTGTCTCCGTCCTCCGAAAGGTAGGTGAGAGCCTCCAGCTGCTGCCGGCTGAGCCCCTCAGGCCGGGGTGGCTCCTCCTCGGGGCGGCCCTCGGGAGCCCCCGGCAGCGCCTCGGGCAGCGCCTCGGGCAGGGCGCCGGAGCCATAGCTGGAGTCCAGCCGCTCCTCGGCGGCGGCGGTCTCGGCGAGGCTCTCCTCGGGGGCGCCGGGGGCGGCGGACGGGCCCTCTGGCGCGGCGGGGGTCTCCCTGCCGCCCGGCAGCGAGCGCAGCGACTCGATGCCCGAGTCGCACTGCCCGTCCTCGCCCTCCCAGCCCGCCGCTTCCTTGCGGCACTCGCCGCCCGCCGCCCGCGACATGGCTCAGCGGCCGCCGTGCGCCCGGCCCGGCCCGGGTCCCGCTCCCGGCCCCGCTGCCGGGGGGCTCATGGCCGGAAAGCCACCGAGCGGCGGCCGGCGCACAGTCTAAGGCGCCACGGCCCCGCCTCCGCCGCCTCCTCCTGGTGCCCTGCTCGCCCTGACTCAGCCACGCCCGGCCCGCCTGCCCGGCCCGCCTGCCCGGGATTCCCCCGCCGCCGCTCCGCCCCGGCACGGCACGGCGAGGGCTGCCTCTGCCCGCCCGCTTCGCTCTGGGGCAGCGCAGAAGCACCGAGAGGGAGAAAAGTCACCTATGGGCACGGCAGCGTGGGCGAGGGCTGGCACCCGGGGTACGCAGGGGAGGGAGGTGGCCACACTGGACTTCCCCACGCCGGTGTGTCCTGGGCCTGCCTCCTCCCCTGCCCTGTTGGTTTGGGTTCTTTAAATAGCAGGCAGGTTTGCCAGGGGAGGGAGAGGGACCTTGTGAAACCCGGCGGTGTGTGGGTGAGGATGCTGTTGCGTGTGCAGGTGCTGACTGAAGCCGCAGGCTCTGTGGGAAGCAATATGGTGGATGTCACTTGTGGTGGAGAGAGGCGCAAACAAGACGTTTGCTTTTCCCACGTGCATACATTGAATTGTTTCACCCACCAAGACACCTTCTCATCTATTCTGCCTTTACGGGAAAAGCCAGGAGGTTATTGTAGCTGGCTGTACAAGCCTCCTGGCCCAGCTGCTTCCAACCACCTTTCTGTGTTGCAAATAGAAATCCCAAAGTCCAGAGTGGCTGCCCGGGCTCCCACAAGAGCAGCCAGGACCTAGACATCAAAGCTGAAAATAGAAGGTCAAATGAAGGCCCAGCTCACTGCCTGTGAATGATTGACCAGACTGCACTTCAGTGCTCTTCCCCCAGCGCCAAAACTCCAGCGGTGTTCCTCATGGATCTGTGTAGACACCATGTAATTACTTTCCAGGGTCCCAAGCAGTGGGCTTTCCTCAAAAGACAACCTAAATAGCTCTGAACACAGCTGACACTTTAAAATCAGTTTCAGTTTTTGCTTCTATTGCTTGAGGTGACTTTCTGTCTCTGCAGGTGCCCGTTTTTCCAGTTCAACTGAGCAGGAGGGGAGCAATCTCCTGCAAGAAAGCTTACCTGGGAAGAGCTTGGCGATGGAGACTGGATAAACTCACACAAGCCACATGCAAAGTGACAAATATTTCCCTATCCCATGCTGCAGCTGTCCCTTTGGGTTTGCAGGAAGAAAGGTTTTTGAGTGTGAGGGCAGCAGCAGGGAGGCAGGTAAGTCTCTTTTGGCATCAATAACTTCCAGTCACAGGTTTTCCTCCCACACTCAGGATCTGTTTCCGTGTCTCCAGTTGTGTCTCTGGCACTGCCTAGCTGCAAGATCACAATTACTAAGGGAAAGGAGCTTCTCCCACATCTGTCAGCTCTGTCCAGTGCAGACTGGGGATCTGGGCCATATATCCATGTCACTCTCTCTCACATCCTGGTGGTGACTTCATCTTAGCTCCACCTGTAGCTGTTGTTCCTGATCCCCACACAGAATTTAATTTCTTTCCATACCCAACTGCTACTAGGTTACCCATCAACTGCCTTCCTAAATGCCTTTGCCATTTTCTCTAGTAACATACTAGATGTTGTTAGAGATGCAGCTCCATCATGGAATGGTTCCTTGTTCAGAAGCAATGAATGAACACAAACCTCTGTGGTGATACACCAAGATTTAATTTTTCTGTGAACTAGTTGCTGCTTACCTTTGCATCAAGAATGAGTCTCACCTACAGTAAATTGCGATGTCCTATTCCACTTGGGGAATAGGTGTGGGTCCTGATTCCAGGACTAGCACATGTCCAGGAACAGTTCAGCCAAAGCACAGAACCTGGACCAGCTCTGCAGAGAGGCAATTCAAGATCCACCACTGGGGACTCTACAGCCCAGTCCACTGCAAGCTGTCTACACCTCTGGCTGTCAAGTAGCCCCTGGAAGTGGCCTTCCTCTGCTGCTGATGTGAGTTTGGCTGGAGCTTGTGATCTTGAAGCTTCTTTAAGGTGTCTTGAACTCTCTCGAGCTGGCTAGTGCTCTCCCAGGGCTCTGCTGCCATTGTCTGCTGCAGATGAGCTGGGGAGACCAGGCACTCTCCATTAACATCAGCTGTGCTCCCCAGGCATCCATTTCAACTACACCCACTAGTACCCAGCTCAGGTACCATCTCCTGCCATCCTTCTGGCTTGTTGTTCTCCTTATTGATTAATAAATCATTCAGACGATTTTACTGGAAAGGCTGAAAGAGGAACTTGGCCTCTTTGTCCCATTATTTGCCTTCTTTACTCATTCAGCAAGGCTTGGGCTCCATTTCATGCTGTCTTCCTAACAGAGAGCTTTTCTGCCTGGCTGTGCAAGTTTTGGAGTTCCATTCTTTTCAAGGGCTTTAAATATGGAGAGATATACATACGCATAAATATCTATATATAATGTATTGAAAGTGATGGTAGAGGGATTAAAAATTATTAAATATAACATGAGGCCAATCTTGATGTTCTGATTTGGTTTTGAGAGTTTTAAAAGCAAAGCTCTCATTCTCTGGGCTCTCAAGAAGTCCCCGTTAAAACGCGTCACTTAAAATGGTTAAAACTGCAGGGAAAAACTGAAGACGAACGGATTTGTTCCCACTAGAGGTCAGTGTCAACACACGCTGCTCAAGGCACCAGCGCTCTCCTATCACACTGCGCTGCCAGGAGCATCAGGACAGAGCTTGGGCACGGGAAGGAATCCCTAGGCGACCCGGACCCCCGACTATTGTCCCTGATAATGTCCTGTCCCCAAGCACAGCCCTCTGATTTACTAAATGAAACCCAGACCTGGCCTAGCGTCAGCATCTTCTCTGTTTTTTGAGCTGTTTAGTGGGTAAAATAAATTAAATGCAGCTGAGAGAGAGGGAGAAAGGGAGATTATACCCAGTCTGTGTCTGGTCTGAGGAAAAATAATGGAACTTTAATTACCAGATGTGGTCCTCTGTCATTTTAAAGAAACATAGGTTACCTGAAATTGTGATAAACAGTTATTGCTGCAATAATTTACACCAAGCAATGTGACTGGTGCTACCTTCCCCCCATGCAGATTGTCCACTGCACAGCTTTGGTCCCACATGAGCACTGAGCTGTCCCATTCCCTGGAGATGCAGCCCTTTTCCCTCATCCCCAGAATCAGAAATACTGAATCCATAAGAAATGTGCTAGATCCCCATTTGAGGAAGCTCCCTCTGCATTCTCCCCACCAGAGAAGTTGCTGGGCACCCCGAGCAACAACCTGGACCTCTGCCTGGGGCGCCAGCTCCAGCTCAGAGAGCTCAGCCCTGTGAACTGGGCATTCAAGGGAAGCAGAAGCTCTGGAAGAGTGATGAAAGCTGCAGGAAAGACAGCAGACTCTCTGCTCTGACTGTGGTTCTGTATATTTGACAGCAAATCAGTTCTGTAGTGCAGAACTGCAAAGTTCTGTAGTGCACCAAACTGGGTCACTTCACTTTCTGCCCCAACAGAGGAAAGGGGGAACATGATTTTTCAAGATTCAATGCCCAGAAGCAAGGCCAAGCTTTCCAACAGAGCAGTGCAAAGCAGGTCCTCCTCAGGTACCCATTTTCTGGGGTAGTCAGCACAGAATGCACTGGCTGCCCTCTTCTGGTAAGTCTTGCTGAAGTCACAGGGTCACTTTGAATCTCTCCAGGGATGCTGCTCTGGGCATCTGCTTGCTTTTTCAATAAGGGGTTATTTCCAGTCAGAGTTTTTTTCCTTGCAGGCTGTGTTGGATGCCTCTCATCCTTCCACTGTGCACTCCTGTAATGTATGGGAGCCGTCATGGCAGTGGGGTGACACAACCCAGAGCAGAGCAGGTTTGATTGCACGTGGTAAATGGTTAGCAAGTTGCCCAGTTAATGCCCTTCCTGAGATGATTCCCACTGTTGCTCAGAGTCCCACAGTGAGCAGGGAAGTTTCTACCTCCTTCTGTTGTTCACTCTGTGTGTGTGTGTGTGTGTGTGTGTGTGTGTGTACGATGTGTAGGAAGTCAGACAAGAAGGAGTCGTTAATTCCTTGAATGGGGATCACACCTAACTCACTCCGCTCTTGGCCACAGCATTCACTTCCACAAACAGAAGGCAATCGGTAAAAAGATGCACTAAAAATCCGCGACCTTACAAAGCGAATGAACAAAACCCCTAGACATTTTAACAAAACTTCATTCTAAATTATATCCCTCTTGTGTAATTCCTGTCAGCCTGGTGGCTGCAGCAGCAATGCTCTCTGCTCGCATCTGGGCAAATGCATGGCTGATAGGCCTCACTATGTACTTGTGTGTGTGTGTGCTCAGAGCTGTCCCAAGGGAGATGGCAGATGTGGTTATGAATGGGGAGGGGGTGGCAGATGGTCTTGGAGAACTGCTAATAAAACCATGCTTAAATAGATGGTGAAACTGTGCCCTAGGTGAGAAATCTTGTCACCTGGGGCTCTCTTTATAGCTAATGAAGAGACAGACTCACTTCCAGAGGGTGGCTCTGATAACCTCTGTCTGGCCACATATAATGGCCACTGTAATGAAGAATGCTCCTCCCTCCCCATGGAATAGCTGTGGAAGACAGTGCTCCATCACTGGGCTATCATTTATTCATGACTCTCTAAGTACAGTTCATCTGGCAGGGACTATCCAAGACAAAACAAAAACCTCAACTCACCCAAGCATCCCTCAGCTCACCTTGCCAGAGAACATGGGACAGATGCTGCCAATGCTGCATCCTGGGCTTCAGCATTGCTGCACTAGACCTGGTGGCTGTTAGAAGGGAGGATGGGTTAACTCTCATTTTTGAGTTGATTCTGCCTGAGTTGCTTTCCGCGTCACCTCAGCCCCTCACTGCACCCCCACTAGCCCAGTCCTTGTCTCCTAGCAGTGCTCCGAGTGGCTAGGTATTACTCATGCAAGCTCGGCTCTGCTCTCAGGAGAGTTAAACCTCCCGGCTGCCAGACTGAATTAGAGCTTGTGTCTCTCCACACTTGCATCAGAGTGAGTTGGGAACAGGCCTGGTGGAGCCACACTACTGAAAGCAAGTGAGGAGCCCAGGCAGGGGCTGGGAGAGAGGGGTGAGCAGGGTGGCAGGGAGGGGAGGTGGGGGTAAGTGAGCTGTTTGAAATGTTCAGGTGCTGAGCAGGAGCAGGTGGCCATCCCATTGGACAGAGCAGCTCTGACACTGTGAATAAGCAATGACCAAATCTGTGTTGCCCAGGTGATGGGCACACAGAAAGTGGGATTGCAGCCATTCCCCAGAACCTTGGCCAGACTGACAGACCCAGCCTATACAATGACCCCCTACCCAATGCACACAGTCATGCAATGGGTTTTAGCCCCTTCCCTAGAACTGTGGCATCTCCTCTGCCTGCCAGCTGCACGGGGAAAGCTTGGTGAGGCAGGGATGCTTCTCCAGGTCAGGGTATGTCAGTTCCAACCCCTCACTGTGGGGAAGGCAAACTGCAACAGAAACCTGTTTTCTGCTTTTAGGGAGGTGACTCCCAGGGCCATAAATAGAGATAGACTAAATTCTCTGAGACGTTTGTTTCCGTGGCTTATTCCTTTCTGGGGGTGATGGGCCAAAAATTTATGTGAGAACAAAACATTTGCCAAAGGAAGATTTGGCTCAGTTTCCAGGCACTTGGGGCAGTTGCCGCTGCTCTGGAGTTATATTGAACAAAATGTCCTGAGGACTGTCAAACAGCATCTGGGCAGTGCTGAATCCGCTTTTCATTTCTAGGGGGGATGTGAGGGAGGGCCCTGGGTATCCTGCTGGGCTACTGGAGAGAGGAAAGCGATTTAACCTGACCCAGAAACCTCTGCGGAGCCTCACAAATAGCTGTGATGATGACAAAATAGACTCTCATGGGGCTGGATGGAAAACAAACAAACTGTACACAGGCAGCCTGTTGGAAAAAGAAGGATCAGAGCAGGGATCAAAGACTTTTCAATGACAGCAATTCTATTCTGTGAAATGTGCCCCAGAGCGGCAGCTACAAACCCACCTACTTTGTGAGGTTTAAGACTTTGGGTGTTTGGGGACCACAGTTGCGATGTGCACCCCTGTTAGTGATGCTAAACAGAAACTAACTCCCCAGTCACAAATTAGTGATCCCCGGAGGTCTCCTTCCCACAATAAAAAAGGCACACCTGGATCTCCTCCCAGCAGACAGGATGTCTGAGTGGGGCAGACAAAAACATAACTAATGGCACATGCTTCATTGAGGACAAAGATTGCAGAGGTAGATGGCACCCAGACAGTCAACACCACTGACCAGCAGTGGCAAAGGGATGTTGTTTAACTGGAGCAAGAGGTGCGTTCCTTCATCCACACTCCCCTTGTTGCATTAATAAGGAGTAATTTAATTGGAGTGACATATTCTGGAAGGTTCAGGCAGCCAGCACAAAGTATCCTTGAAATTTCTAAATTGACTAGGCATTAGTTTATGAGCATAGAAAATCCTGCATCCTAAACATGAGGCAATTCTCTGCCACACATCTTAAGAGACAAAAAGCAGCACACTGCTAGGAATCATTGATTGGTTTGGAACAAAAGGCTGAGTTTTGATCACACTTGGTCTATTGGAAAAAATAAAGCTAAACACAATGAAATATATATCTATATAATGCTGCAAAATCCATTTTTATATTAGGCTACAAATACCAGAACAAGGATAGGTTATCTATGGCCATCTGGTTTAAAATGGAGCCTCTGTCAAAATTTTTCTAGAAATTAAATGCAAATTTGCTGCATGGGAAAGAACTAGTAACATATTTAAGCAGGAACTAAAAGGCTATTTTCTGTAACAACCAGAGACAGAGGAGTGAGACCTTTTGTGGTTTGATGCATTATGGAAAGTGAACGAATACTGCTAATATGATGTCATACTTTGTGCCTGCTTGGAACAGATATGAATGTCTCTGCAGGGTGGCAGATAGAGAGTTTCTGGAGAACAAACCTATTGATAGCCTGGTAAGGGCACCACCTCTACTTCAGTTGCTGTGTCTTCTTAAAAGCCTCCCTGCTCATTTCAAGCATTTTGTCACATCAGAAAGGCCTCCATCCCAGAAATGTCCTGCTCTCCTACATGATTTTCCAGTAGAGCATCCTGAAACCTACAGGAATAACTGGAGGGAAATCTCACATATTTTGTCTCTTGCCCCCAAGAGGAGAGTTGAGTGGATCACTGTGTTGTAATTACAGCTGCTGGGTTCTCCCTCTGGTGATGGCACAGAACACAATCTTGGATGTTGGCTGTCTTGCTTTAGTTTCCAAAAGGCCTAAGCATCATATAATCTTATCTCTCCCATTGCTGGAAGTCTTGTGCCCTTTTAACACATTATCAGCCATGCCTTTGGGTTCCTACCTGAGGGTTGAAACCTGCCATATGCTCTTTTTCCCCAGAAAGTGTTTGAGAACTTATACAACTTCAGTTCAGACAAAGTGAGGCATACGACCTGTTTTGTGCCACCTCATCTCAAAAATAGCACAGCTGGTGATGTGCTTGACAGTGTTGTCGCCAAGATATGCTGCCAGGACCAGTAACAAAGATGCCTGATACAAAAAACTCTACCTCTGGTTCTCCAGTAGCCACCAGCTCCACCAGTGGAGGACAAATTGTATTGTGGGTAGCTCCATAGGGGTGGCAGCAGCTTGCTTCCCAAGGGTTAGTCCTAGTGGATAAAAAGCCCAAAGTGGGTGCAACAAAGGAAGCTCCTTGAGTCTGTGGGTGTGCTGTGAAACTCTCTGCCACAGAATGCATGAAGCACCTACAAGTCCAAAATCAAAACAAATTCAAAAGTAAATGGACAAATTCCCTGGAGAAAAAGACACCATGGGCTATTAAATGCAAAGACATAAACTCATATCACCTTTCCCCCCTCTTCACCCTTTTGCTTTGTTCTTTTTGTGTGATATTCACATATTTGAGAGAAAACCAGTGCTGTTCCTGGATGGTGATCATCCCTCAGGCGCCTTTTGGTCTAGCTGAAGTCACATCCTATAAAAAGCAGAAATGCATATAGGAATGCAAATTATTTACAACTGTCTATTAGTGTGCATGGAATAGCATTCAGTGCTGCTACAGGAATCCTGGCAGCTCTGGGCTTGTGCTTCTTTGCCTTGCTCTGCCATGACACACATGCATCGGTGAGCTCTCCTTGGAGGCATGGGATCCATCACGTGAGGATGGGTCTGAAACCCTCAAGAGCCAAAGTCTGCTGGGAGGATTGGGCAGGGGGTGTCTGAGTGGTAGGCAGTGAAATTCCAAGCAGGCTGCTCCTGCTTGCTGCTGTTCCCATGGAAACAGGGGAAAGGCAAGAGGAAACACATTCCCAGCCTCTTTTGAAGATGAGCTCCTTCAGCAGCACCCCCGGCCATCATATCTATTCCCGTAAGAAGCAGGGGTTGGCAATTCCCCTCGGATGCATCTCCTTGAGTGAGACCATCAGGCCTACACACTATTCCTTCCTCATCCCAGGCAACAGTGGACAAGGGCATGCCAATCATCCCATTGCCAAGGCTGAGCCTCAGAGCTCAGAAAAAGTGAAGCAGTTTCCAGCAAATTCTGCAGCTTATGTTTCTCCCCAGTTTGGATCTGGGGAAGCACCTGCAGAGACACCTGATCTCCTGACTGTCATGGAAGCTAGGCTGTACCTGCAATATCTGGACCTCGACAAGTATGGAACCTTCTCAAACTGTGTGTGGCCCCCCGTGAGTTTAGATGGAGGGTCTGAAGAGCCTTTTCCACTCATCCCTGTAACCAAGCTCTGTGGGTGAAATACGCTGCAGCTGGCTCTGCAATAGCTAGCTGAGAATCTTTGGGCCCGGTGGAGAACATAGCAGGGAAGATCCTGCCCAACCTAAGGTTTTCCCTGAGTACCAGCCTCAGCATTGACCGTCACCACTACCCCACTTCCCCCGACCAGCTGGGGTGCCCACAGATTAGAAAAACAGGCGGAGCATATGCAAAGTACTCCTGGTTTTCCCGCTTCATCCCGCGGGAAGGAAAGCCCACGGCACCCCTCACCTCCCCATCAGCAGTCAGGCTGGGACCGAAACCCGCCTGACGACCCCTCGGCGCGGCTGGGAGCGGCAGCTTTCCCCGGCAGCGCCGGGCGGCAGCTCCGCTCCCGGTGGGGCTCGGGAGGATCACCGGGCTCCCTCCCTGCTGCCCGCCGGCGCCTCAAGGTCACCCGCCGCTCCACTCCGGCGGCCGCGGATCCCGCCGTGCGCCCATCCCATCCCATCCCATCCCATCCCATCCCATCCCATCCCATCCCATCCCATCCCAATCCACATCCCAATCCACATCCCATCCCAATCCACATCCCATCCACATCCCATCCCCGTGCCGTTCCCCCCGCCTCCGCCGCGGCCCTCCCACCGCGGCTCTGCCCGCCCTCCGCCGCGTGTAGCGGCGCTGCGCTGCGGCGGGGCCGGGGCCGGGGGCCGGCGGGCGGCCAGCGCTGCCGCCGAGCCGCGGCTGGGGGCGATGCCGCCGCGCCGCCCGCCCGCCGCGCCGCCCCGCCGCCCGCCCGGCGACCGGCGAGGCAGCGCCCGGCGGCGGGCGGGATAATGCGGCTGCCCAGCCCGCAGGCACCGCCAGCGGGGCGCCCCCGCCGCCATGTCCCCCCCGGCCTCGGCGGCCGCCGCCAGCGAAGGAGGCAGCAGCACGCCGGTGCCTCCGGAGGAGGAGGCGGAGGGGGCCCGAGAGGAGGTGAGGAGAGCGGCCGCCCCCCCGCCCCGGGCTGCCCCCTACCACCCTCGCTCCCCGCCCGCTTTGCATGGCGCGTTAATTGACAGCCCCGCCGCGGGCCGGGCCGGGCTTTGCCCGTACAGGTGCGGACCCGCTCGCTGGGAGCCCCTCTCGCCCCTCTCCGGCCCCGGGGATGCGGTGCGGGGCGGGGGGGATTGGGGAGAGAGGAAACCCACCCGTCAGTCCCCGCCGCCGGTGGGCTGCCCCGGCGCTCCGCATCTCCATCGCTCGCCCGTCACCTGGGCATCGCCGCGGAGCCGCCGGGGCCGGAAGGGAAGCAGCAGTCAGCGCCGTCCGGAGCGGGGGCCGGGGCCGGAGCGGCCGGGATGGAGGAGGAAGGGAGAAAACCACGAACGAGAAGCGCGGGGTGCCGTTTGGGCTTGCTGCCACGGGCAGAGCTTGTTATGCCTGGGAGAAGGGGACGCGGAGACCCCCGCCTTGCCCTGTGCTGTCTTCTGGGGGCATCCAGGTGGTGGAACAGCTGCCTCGGTCACTGTGAGGGGAGACGCGGTGGGCAGCAGGGGAGAGGGCTTGGGGACATGGCAAAGCCGGGGGCTGTTGCTGATGGCTGCTCCCAGCTGGAGCTTGGCTGGAGAAAGTGGAAGGTGCAGACTGAGACAGGCCAGCTACCAGCGCAGCTTTGCCTCCAGGTGCGCTGCAGTCTCCCTCAGCAGATGACTTTTCTGGAGTCCAGGCACCAGATGCCAGAAGGGGTCGAGAGCAGGGTGCCCTGTGGCTCGGGAGCAGCATCGGGAGGCAGGTGTGCCAGCCCATTTGTCTGCCTCTGCAGATCCTGATTGCAGTTTGGGCTTCCCAAGAAGAGAGAAAGCAACTGCACTGACCAGTGAGACTTGCCTTATGCCATGGGGCTGGTGACCCATGGAGGGCAGCTAGGCAGTGTAGGAAGGGCAGCATTCTCCTGGTGTGATGGGCTGTCCTCTCTGGTGACACCACAGCTCAAAGGGCAGCTTTGGGGGGTACTCAGAAGCCGGTGCATCACTTCCCTTCTGCTGTTGAGGAGCTGCAGTTTGCGAGTGCTGCATAATCCTGGTATTCTCTGCCTCCTTGGTTTAGGCAGAACATGCATGCCCATGCATGGCTATTCTATATATACAGACTTAGATATAAATAATTGCGGGAGAGGAATGCTGAAGTTCAAGGACTGGGAAGCTGTACAAATACTGTATACTCTGCCCTGCATCTGTTCCTCTCTTCCTGCTTCTGTTCAACAACTCCTGATGACCTGAGCCCAGCTCTTCAAACACATCCTAACCAGGGTAACTTAACTGTGAGGCACCTTTTTAGCATGAGGACATGCTTGTGCCATGCTGCGATGCGGTCTCTTACTGCTGGTGCTCTGGCAGTGCTGGTGCTACTTTCAAGACAGCACAGACTTTTCAGAGGTGCCAGAGCAAGAGCCAGTTTGGATGAAAGAAGTATAGCAGGGGCAGTGCCCAGATGAGTTTCCCTCACCTACAGTGCCCCCTGGCTTGCAGGGATTATAAAATTGTTTGGGCTTTGGTTGCTCGGTGGCTGCCAACTGTGATGTCAGTATAATATGCCATGGGAGCAGGCAGAAAGGCTGTAGTCCATTACCTGCACTGTTTAGGGTAAGGACATCCTTCCTTTGGCCAGAAGCTATCACAGACTTGCATGAAGCAGCTGGTGGAGGAGATGGAAGCGACAGCTTCTCCTGAGGGTGCTGGTGTTTCCTCCCATGAAATGAGGAGAGACTTTAGTGGGGAGCTTGGATTCATGGACTGACCTGGTGCAATCCTCTTGCCTTCAGAACTATCAGGAGGGGAGAATGTTCCTCCTCCCCTCTAGTGCCTATGTAAGGCCATACGGGCTGTGTGATGTCCTCATTTCCAGCAGAATCAACTGCTGATGCCAGCATTGCTGAATGTCCCCACAGTGTGGCTGAATCCCACACGTCAGGGTCCATTGGCCAGGGCAAGTGGGAAGCCAAAGGAGATGTTTGGAATATGGGAAACCTGCCCTGTCCTGTTTGAAGGTGCTTCATCTTGACATCTCAGGGGTGCTGTGTCTAGGAGTCAGGCAGGGCTTCAGGTGCTTCTCAGCTAGTCCCAGCAAGGCAAGTAGCAAGAGCTACTAGCCAGAGCTGACTGAGCCCTTTTTCCCTCTTGGCATCACATGCCTACACCTACACTTAGTGGTGGTGAACTGAATTTCACACTTCAATGCATACTTAGAGTGTAGGAAATGCCAAGGGACAAGCTTTTCAGCCTGGGAAGAAGCAAAAACATGTCCCTGTCCTGCTGCTCAGGTGGGATCTGATGGAAAGAACCAGTCCTCCTCCAAGTTGCTGTGTAAAATGGAGACTTTGGTACCGCTGCAGGAGCTGACTGCTGGCAGGATTCCCTGGCTTGTAGATGCTCAGCCTTTCTCTTTCCTCTGCAGTTGGCAACACTGCCAGCTTGGGACTGAGGCACCTCTTTCTTCTAGGCAGGTAGTCCCTGAACCTCGGCTGTAAGCATGGGGTGTGTGGTGTGGGTATTTGCTGGGACCATCCTGGCTGGGAGTTGCCAATGTTTGTCCCGAGCCTTGGAAGCCAGTGGTAGTTCCTAGAAATGGCTGGATCTTCCCTACCTCCCTTATTCTGGGGATTTGAGGTCAAAGGGATCAGGGCTTATTTGTTTCTTGTATGATGTAAGCGAATGCTGGGGAAGAGCCATGGAAACTGATGCTCAGGAGTCCCACTGGAGTCCCCTGCAAGCTGCTGCCACCACCTGGCACTTGGGAGCTACCTGGGCCTTCAGACTGCTGCTTTGGGGTTTTTTTAAATTGTTTTTTCAGCCCTCTAGAGGGCTGTCTCTAGGACACGTAACCCTGTGAACCCCAGGCTGTCTTTTAAAATGAAGGTTTAGCATTCTAGGGGTGAATCACAGATTTCACAGAGGTCTCTGCAGGGAGAGGTGGGTGAGAGGCATAGGAAGTGAGGACACAGAAACACTTCATAAAAAAGGGGACAGTGGATGGGGCCAGGGCCAGGTTGTTACAGAGAGAAGCTTGAAGAACTTGAACGATTTTAGTATTCAAAGTTGCAGGGGTGATTAAGGTGTTTTCACCCATGTGCTTGGCCACGGGGGTGCTGGGCATGTTTGTCCCCTCAAGGCTTTTTTTAGAAGAGAATCCCCCAGATCTCAAAGGAGTTTAGCAGAAGCAGTGATGAAGGTCCTCTGTTCTACTGTGTCTGCCTTGTGCATTGTTGGAGTCTCCCTTTGCTTCATGGCTGGTTGTAAGCCATCCCCTCCATCCTCTCCATTCCCCCCCATGCATCCTGAGCAGCAACTGCAGGTGTGGGCCTCCATCTCCTTCCCCTTAGGGGCAATGTCAGAGGCCAGTGCCATGCAGGAGGGAGGGGAGGCCTTTCCTGAGGTGTGTCACAGTTCGCTCCTGCCCAGGGTTGCCCCATGTGTTCTGTGTGGTGAACTGAAGCACAGAGAAGGGAGCTGATTGGGATCGCGCCATGGGTTCGGCCAAGCCATGGCCAGCTCTGCCCCCTAGCACTGCAGAGATGTTTCAGTGCACCTGCAAGAGCAGATTTGCTTACCACTCTCCTGTGCTGGAGCCTGAGCAGTGAGGGAGGCTCCCGGTGATGGAGGGAAACCCTGTTTGCAGTGAAGTAGGGCAAGTCTTTTGCCTCATTCCATCAGACTGCAGCGGGCAGATGACGATGGCATTTATATCAGTGCCTGCTCTCCTGCTGGTGACACTGTTCTGAGATTTCTCTTTCCCCAGCTTTTTCATCTGCTTGTTTGCTATGCTGGACTTATCCAGGGCTGGTTGAGAGCTCGAGGAGACAACCTTATTCAGCTGCTTCTGCGGGGGAATCCGTGGAGCTGGTTGTTTGCTCCTGTGAGCCCTTTGCAGCCTGGGAGAGGAGCGGGGATGCTGCAGTTCCTACTGGGATTAGACTCTGCATCTGGCTCCTCCTCCGTCTCTGCTGTGGTTGTATCCCGTCATTGGCACTTGATCGGCTTTCAGAAACCCCACCAGTGCAGCCGAGGTGTATGTGTTTCACCTCAAAAACCTAGGATGAAACTGGGTTGTAAACAGTTTACAGCAGGGGTTAGTGTGACCCTGTAAAAGCGCTGCAGTGTCTAAATACTGCGTAGTCCTAGGAGGAGACTAATGCATGGACTAGAGCCCTGCTAACACAGTTCCTGGAACCAAGCCTGGGCTGCGTTTTGCTCCCTGCCCTGGGTGGGTAACCGCAGTGGGGCTTGCCTACATCTCTGCAGGGTGACAGCCAGCATCTCCCTTCTCCTGCGACACAGGCAGTGCGCAACGTGGAGGGCTGGGGGAGTGACTGTGAAGTGGAATTTGCTTTTCTGAGACAGGCATGTCCAAAGACCTGTCATTCTGGTGCCCCTTCTCCGGCTGGTGAATGAATGAGCTGGATGCTTTGCTTTATACCTTGTGCTCCATTTGCAGATCTGCCTCCTGAACAAGGTGCTGTTTGTCATTATTCGCACCGCACAGGCACCCTGGATTTGGTGTGTACCACTCCAAGGCCCCTGTTCAGACCCTCCCCATGCTCTTCCTTTGGCTGAGCAGCTCCTTTAGATCCTCACAGTCAGAGCTGCCGCTGCCAGGGAAAGTCTGCAACGCAGAAGGCAGCAGTGAGAGAGGAAACCTTTTGGTGCCTGGGTAGTGGTATAGCATTCCAGCATGGGAGAACTGTGCTGCAACTCAGCAAAGACAGAGGGATCTGAGCAAGCTCTTGTAAGTGCACCATGGACCTCAGGAGGGAGAGCACAGCTCAGGTGGCTCTGCCTCCTGGATGGCCCCCCTTCTTCTCCTCACTCCATTTTCTCTTGCCTGCGGTTCCCTTCTTGCCCCATGACGGTGAGGCTGCTGCAGTGCTCAGTTGTACTGGGGAGACTGGGCTGCACATGTGTGTGTGCCGGCACTGCCAGCAGAGCAGAGCTGCCCTGCTCCTCTCCGAGTTGCCTGCAGACCTGCACTACCTACCCCACCTGCCAGCCCTGGGCTCTGTCTGTCTGTGTCCTCCTCTTGCTCTCAGCCTGTGGCTTCAAAGAGAGGAGCTCAGCATTACTGATGCTTGGGACTTCCACTGGAATGTACTGCCATTCCCCTTGCCACCAGTTCTCCCTCTGGATGTGCACCCTGCTCCGCTCATCACAGGCTGGCTGTTGGGGTGGACAGGCAGGGGAGCTCTGTGCCTCTAGGAGGCAAAATCTCCTCTGTTGGAGATCTGGGCCGGATCCAGCCCTGCTGAGTGCAGTGGCAGAAGTCCCACTGGAAGGCTTTGACAAAGTGCAGGGAGGAAGGATTGGCCTGTGGGACTCTACAGCACCAAGCCAGGAATGAGGGGCTCTTCAGGAGAGGAAGATGCATTTCTGTAAGGAAAGAAGAGGGCCAAATCTGTCCCTAGACCTGCCAGTGGCCTTGTGATCTCTGGTTCTTGCTTTAATTTTCCTTTTCATGCCAGAGTGAAAGTGCCCCTCCTGCTTTCTAACAGTGTGAGCCCATTCAGTTGTTTGGGATTCCTGGATGAGAGACCTCTCTAGCCCAGCATGCCCAGGAGTGGAGAATAATGGAGCCAGGCTTGGACTGCAGTGCCGTGAGCAGTGTCATTGCAGCTGGTGTTGGCCCCTGCCACGGTCCAGGTGAGCCCAGGAGCTGCTGTTGCCTGCAGGTGCAGAAGGAGAGCAAAGCTCAAAGCCTCTGAGTGAGTTTCATGGCATCTGCACAAGGCTGGGGTTCTTGGCCCTCTCTCTCAGCTTGCACCTTTGGAGATTGCTGGATGAAGTCTTTTGTATAAGAAAACAAATTGTCTCTTTGCCCATTCTTTCTTTGGGTGGGATGATATCAGGTCTTACAGACCAAGCTGGATCAATACTTGAGACTTCAGAGTGTTGCAGAGTCACAGAGGTTTCCTTAATCACGTTTTTTCGTGTGTTTGTGTGAAACCCTGCACTGTTCCTATGGTAAAGGCACCAATGCAATCCCTTTAAAAAGTCCTGTTGCTGAAGTTCTGCCCTTTCCTCACCATGAAAGATCTAGGAGCAGTTTTTCAGAAGTGTGGACTGTCACAGCTGAATCTCAGTGCAAGCAGGAACATTTGCCAGCAGCTGTGAGTGGCCTCTTGCCCTCCCTGCTGCTGCAGATTGGTAGAATGCTTCTCTCATCCAGCCTGAACACTTTTTAGGATGTTACTCCATATTTGCTTTCTCTCCTACCAGAGATGGCTGCATTTCAATCATGGAAAAGTACTTTCCTGTTGGTGTGGTTTATAAAACACTTGAGAAGCACTTCAGAGCTCCTTAGGCCGCCAAGTATTTTAGTGGGAATTATCATTACGAAACATAGACCTTCCCAGCTGCAGAAGGTCTGTTTTTCCATCTTAGAGGCGTCCCAGGCAGGTTGTGCTGCCCTGGTGGGAGAAATCAGAATGTCGCTGCTGGTCATTACTGGGAAATGGGGGAGAGACTCGTGTGCGGTGGGATGAGCTGTGGTGAGGGGTTCAGGTGCGGTGACATCAATTAGAGCTGCCTGTGTTGGTGGGGTGGGTACAACAGCTGAGGGATGTGGGGGAAATCACCCAGACTCTTACCTTGTGCTTCAGTGCCTCTCCCTGGGATGTGGCAGTGGCAGGGGTTACTGCCTGTTGAAGAAGGGGGATGCTCGCAGTGTGGCTGTCAGAGATGCCCTCTGCCATGCTCCTCCATGTCCAGCTGGGCTCTGTCTGTCTCCCAGGGAGGGGCAGAGCACCACAAAGGGTGGTGGGGGTGACAGTTGCCTGCATTGCATGACTGTCAGCCTGTGAGAGATCCCAGCCTCTGCCCTGCCTGCTGGGGCCAGGAGCATCCCGGCATCTTGCCTCTGTAGATCTATAAATGCTACCTCAGCACCGTGCTGCCTCCTCCCCTTCCCCTGCCACTGCAGCCTACTGACTCCTCTCTTGTTTTCTCTCCCCTTCTCCCCGGTCCCTGGAGCAGCAGCGGCCGGTGAAGCAGTCTCTCAGCAAGTCCCTGTGCCGAGAGTCCCACTGGAAATGCCTGCTGCTGTCCCTCCTTATGTATGGCTGCATGGGAGCCATGACCTGGTGCCACGTCACCAAGGTGACCCGGCTGACCTTTGACAGCGCTTACAAGGGCAAGTCCATGATGTACCACGACAGCCCCTGTTCCAACGGCTACGTCTACATCCCCTTGGCTTTCCTGGTGATGCTCTACGTGGTGTACCTGGTGGAGTGCTGGCACTGCTACACGCGCAACGAGCTGCAGTACAAAGTAGACGTGGAGAGCGTGCACGAGCGCGTGCAGCGGATGCAGCAGGCGACTCCCTGCATCTGGTGGAAGGCCATCAGCTACCACTACGTCCGCAGGACCCGGCAGGTGACCCGCTACCGCAACGGGGACGCCTACACCACCACCCAAGTGTACCATGAGCGGGTCAACACCCACGTGGCAGAGGCCGAGTTTGATTATTCCAACTGCGGAGTTAAGGACATCTCCAAGGACCTCATTGACCTGGAGAGCTACCCGGCCACACGGCTCCGCTTCACCAAGTGTTTCAGCTTTGCCAATGTGGAGTCGGAGAACTCCTATCTGACCCAGCGGGCCCGCTTCTTCACGGAGAACGAGGGCCTAGACGACTACATGGAGGCCAGGGAGGGGATGCACCTCAAAAATGTGGACTTCAAGGAATACATGGTGGCCTTTTCTGACCCAGACAACCTGCCTTGGTACGTATCTCACTATGTCTTCTGGGTGGCAGCTCTGCTGACCCTATCCTGGCCCCTGCGGGTGCTAAATGAGTACCGCACCTCCTACGTCCATTACCACGTGGAAAAACTCTTTGGGTTCGACTACGTGGCGGTGACGCCGGCCGAGGAGCGCACCTTCTGCCGGAGGATGCCCCGTGTCAACACGGTGGACAGCACCGAGCTGGAGTGGCACATACGGTCCAACCAGCAGCTGGTGCCCAGCTACTCGGAAGCTGTCCTGATGGACTTGGTGGGGCTCTCCGGCTGCACCAGCTACTCTGCCTGCCGCTACGGGGGCTACCGGCAGAACTGCGAGCGGTGCCACAGGACTATAAGCAGCTCCTCCATCTTCTCCCGCAGTGCTCTGAGCATCTGCAACGGCAGTCCCAGGATTCCCTTCAGCAGCAGCCGCTTCTCCCTGGGCCGCCTGTACGGCTCGCGACGCAGCTGCCTCTGGCAGAGCCGGAGCGGCAGCCTGAACGAGCAGAGCTGCCCCACGGAGCAGACGCGCCTCTCCAGCCAGGTGACTGTGGAGGAGGAAGACCCCCCTCCTTATCAGGATGCCCTCTACTTCCCCGTCCTCATCGTACACCGCAACGAAGGCTGCCTGAACCACGACCACCGTCACCTCCATCGCAATGGGTCCTGCGTGGAGACCTCACTGTGAAAGCAGAAGGCGGTGAGATCTCATTGTCCATTGCTTGGCCCAAGCCAGCGCAGGATTTGGGGAGAGGAGCACAAGGGGGATAGCCTAGGAGGACATCAGGATGGAGTGGATATGGCATCCCGCTCCGGCAGCCAGCAAAAGCTCCCCCCACTGTGTTTCTGACCTCCCAGAGGGGTGGATGCTGATGCTCCCCCTGACATGGCACAGAACTCTGGACCGATGACCACATGCAAAAAAAAAAAAAGAAAAAAGTTCAACCAAACCAACCGCAAAACCGTAATTCATGGTATCAAGACCCAAAGGGGGGAATAAAATGACAGGTCCGATGCAGGGAGGGGGTGGCTTTGGCCCCCAGCCCTGGCTCCAGGCTGGCTCGTGCTCCAAGGAACCAGCAGCCACCAAAAAGCTCCCTGCTGCACCTCTGCCCACCCTGCTTCCCACACTGGAGCAAGACCCCTCACAGGGCGGAGGAGAACAGGCCCCTTGGGAGCAGGGTGTCACTGCCTGTGATGGAAGGTCAGGGGAACCCAGGCACATGGAGCTGAGCAGCAGGTTAGAGAAAAGGCTGAAAGCCACAAATCCAGCTCTTCCACTTCTCCCCCAACCATTCCCCACCCTCCCCACTTTTTTTTTTTTAGACCATGCTCCGACTGTTACTTTGTTCTCACTGCTGGGAATGGCATTGCCTCCGGAGGATCCCAGGCTCAGCTCCTTAGGAAACTTCAGCATGCCAGCTGTGAGTCAGCATCCCCTTGGTAAAGGGTTTTCTGTTCGGGCATGCAGCACTGGGGAAGGGATGAATGTGCAAATCCAGATGGAGCAGAGATCTGCAGCACTACTGATGTGTTTGCTGGAGGAGGGCTCAGCTGGAAAGAGAAAACGGGAGGCCCCTGGTGAGCTGGGGAAGGGGAAGAGGATGGCATTGGGACAGACATCGTGGTATCAGGTGGCACGTCAAGTGACTGGGGACCCTTCCTGGCTTTGAAGTGAGTCCTAATTGGTTCGGCCAAGCATCAAGGAAGTCTCTGGTAGGTTCAGCTGCAGTTCACCTATTGATAATGGAACAGCAGGTTGGTGCATGTCTGCACAAGCGAATTTTGCATGAGATCCAGCTGGGCTCTGGCTGTGGACTCTGAGCTGCAGGCTCCTGGAAGCCTTGTTTTGGCAGAGACCTCTGAGGGGCTAGGAGGGAGAAATGAAAAAGCATGCTGGAACATTTGGAACCTAGGCTGGGGAGAGGAGTAGAAGGATTCCCTTTCTGTGGGACCACACTATTGGTGCTCTGCAGAACAGAGGCTGGGGATACGTTAGAGGAGAACCTGCTTAAAAACAAATGTTTTAAGCTACAGAGGTTTCTGCAGGGAGGTGTCAGGCTGTAAGAAGTGAGGTGACTTCTGTGTAGCTCATTAGCTCCTGTGTTCTTCTGCCTTGCTTTTGTCAGGGCAGGTTGCTCAGAGCTTTGTGCTGCCCCTTCTACCCTTCTGGAAAGGATCTTGGTGACATTGGGCAAAGAATCTTCATTTCAGTGAAGCTGCATCAGCATTTGCAGCATGCAGACACCCAGCTTTTCCTCCTTCAGCAACACATCCCCAGATCTCATGTCCTTGTTCTCAGAAAAGCTGTCTCCTTTTCAGTCAGCTCTTTGGGGGAGCGTGTGCCAAATCAGCCAGCGATTTCTCCAGACAGCACTGCTCCTCAGCCTCACCATGCTTCTTTCATCAGCTGGGGCAAGCAACAGCTAAGAGCAGCAGGTCTTGTGTGACAAGGGCAAGTCCATTGACACCTGGGCGTTTGGGCTTGGTGTCTGCCTCCCCATCTGTTGCAGAAGGGCAAAGAGTGAGGCATTGTGTTTAGTCCAACCTGTCTTCCTCCTGCCAACTTTTAATGTCGGGTTTGTTTCTCTCATCCTGCTGCTGTACTGCTTTGCCTCCCAGGTCTTGAGGAGGCTGCAAATGCACCCATGTACTGCACTGGTCCTCTTTTGAAAGCCTTCTCTTGCTGACTGGCCTGGAGTGGTCAGCACCTGTGGGTTTTGTAGGGCTCCACTTGTCTTTTCCTCCAGAGCAGTCTATTCTGCTCTTCATGCCCTGCATATCCTGGTTAGTGTCTCTTGCCCTTCAAATCAGCTTGCCCTCCTGGATCTCAGGTGCTGAACTATAAACAGCAATGGTTTGAACAGGAAGTCCCTTGAAATCTCACTCTGTTTATGGCTCTGTCTTAACATCTGCCCTTGCTTTCAATACCAGACGTAGATGTTGGCTTAGAGAAGAGGGTCCCTTGGAGGACAGAGAAGCATAAGGTCTCCAGTGTAGGCACATCCCTCCCTGCATTTTGTTCTCATTATTTTTGGCACAGATTCAGGCTGGGCGAAAGCAGCCCTGGGATTTCCTTGCTTTGTAATGACATTTGGCTTGCTGTGCACTCGTGCTTCTCTCTCCAAGGGCCTAATGTAAGCCAAGGCCAGTGTTGAATGTCCTCGTGACTCCAGGGAGATAATGGTATGTGCTTGTATGTCCCAGTGAATTGAGACTGTGGAGCTGCAACGGGTCATTAGTGCGGAATGCGGTCCCCCGCTTGTCCTTCCTGACACGTTCTCTTTGAAATCTCCTGCACATTGCTTAAATTAGGCTGTAATGGCTCATCTTTCTATCTCCAGCCTCCAAGGTGCCTTGGACAGATGGATTTATCTCAGTTTTGGCAGGCCTTTTAGCTCCCTGGGGCAAAGACAGTCTTCACAATAGGGACAGATTAGCAGGGTCTCTGTGCCCCCCGGCTTTTAGTACTTGCAGCACAGTTTCAGGCACTGTGTCCTTGGCTCTTTCTGGGGCTTTCCATGAGAATGCCTCTCTGTGTTCCTCTGGCCTCATTTTCACCTATGAAATCTTGCTCTGGAGGTGATCTATCCAGGTGGACACATGGATCTTCGAGGCACAGCTGCTGTTCTGACCTGCAGGATCCATAGTCTTCCTGTTGCTGAACACCTTCGCTATGTACCTGGTGCCAGCTGAAGCCAGGTCCCAGAGGTAGTCCCAGTGCCACTGTCTGTGGCTGTTCCAGACACACAGAACCCTGAGAAGCGGGACCTCTCTAGTCAGTGTTCCCCACTGCATGCCAGGCATCCCCTTCCTCATATTCTTGGTCCTGCTACCCCAGTGCACCGGACAGAGCTGCCCTCCTGGTCCATCTTGCTCCATTCTCACAACGGTGGAGACATTTGTGCCCTGCCTCAGGCTCAGGAAAAGGGAATGGTGCACTTGGACATGGTAAGGGAGCAGGATTGGGCAGGAGGGACAGGAGCTGCCTGGTGACTTGGCAGAGAAGTGGTGGAGCTGAGGAGGAAAGACTGAAATGAAGGTTCTTCCTGGCATGTCTAGTCAGGCAAGAAAGTTCAGAGCAGAAAACTGGGCTCTCCATTCTCTCTCCTGGCATGGGACACTACTGGCAAAGAGGGTTTCCTCCTAAGGGTTGGTGAGAGACCTGGGCCAAGGGCAGCTGATACAATTCTCCTTTATGGCTCAGGTTACTAGCACAGACACCCAGAGATGGCCTGTCCCCGTTCTGCCACACAGCCTTTCCATGGTGCAGTGGTCCCATCTCCTCGGAACATACACATCACCCAGCACAGCTCTGGGCTGAGCAGCACTCAGGTGTCTGCTCTTCCTGAGACTTGTGTTCGCTCTCTGCCATGCCAGTGTTGGTGATGACGATTCCTTTGGCAGGTCATCTGATGGCCCAGTCTGCTCCTCTCGGGATAGCCTTCTCCCTTATATCTAACCTGAGTTCTCCTGGCTGTTGCTTAATCCCATTACTTCTCCTCCATTGACTGGTGAGTCTAATTGGCTCTGTTGCTTTTCCTTATGCCCTTCCTGACATGAGCAAGCCTATTATCTGTAGCCTTTTCTTTACCAGTCCCAGACTCTTGATCTCACTTGCCAGACCCTGGTTGGAGTGGTGGTGCAGAAGTCTTTCCTGTGTAGTGAGTATGCCACTCCTGCTCTGAGCCTGGCCTGGGGAAGAGGAGAGGGCCAAAGGTGCAAGCAGGGCCTTGGCCTGTCATGGTGGCTGTGTCCTCATTTCTGGTGCAGAAGATCTCTTCAAAGTGAGCAGAGTACACAGAGCTGCTGGCCCCGAATGCAAGGAAAGCAGGACAGCACGTATCACCCTCTGGGAAGGTCAAAGCTGGTGCTTGTCAGTATGATGGGGGCAATAACTAGGAGGATCTCTGCAGTCAGATGGCTTTGGTTTTTTCCATACATCATTCAACCATTGCAGCATTCCATGGGCTGAGAGTCAGGATCAGCATTGCGCTTAGTAGCAGGCTTTCCTCACATACCAGAAGGAGGGAGGCAGGAGTGCTACCAGGTCCTCTTCATGGCCCTTTGTGGTGCTAATGCAACCCAGAAGAGGGCTAGTCCTTGCTGCTGCAAGGCTGGACAATGTTTCCCATTGCTGTCAGTATACTTGTCAGTTACTTAAAAGATCTCCAGCTTTTCTGAGCTAGAGAAAGAGAGAGACTGAAGGAAGGTGTGAGAAGCTCTGGATTAGCTGATCATCAAGACACATCACCACCCAGTTATCTGTCTTTCTGCTTGCTGGAAGCTTCTCAGATAGTGCCTACCACTTTTCTTGTGCAGCACCAGTTGATGACACCAACCAGCCAAGTGGTACTTCCTGAGCCCACTGTGTGTCCTGTCTCACTCCACACCAGGGAGGGAGGTTTCAGAGAGCACAGTCAGGGTGAGCAGCTGTTGGGGCATGCATTAATATGGGGAGAGGGAGTCTGAGCCTATGGCCAAGACCAGGCCTGCCAGGGTCACACACGAGGCAAATATGCAGCTGGGGAAGCTGATGTTCATCTGTCATCAAACAAGTACACCCCACTCTCTTTCTGCTCCCTATAAAATGCACATTAGAGATCCAGCTGGTCCCTGCCCTCTTTGTTGTCTCTTCACTCAAGAGGCTGCAGAGATGTTTAATAACTGATGGATGCCCATGGGGAGAGAACTGCAGGAAAAGAGTTATGAAGTGGAAGTTTGAGAAAGTCAGGTAGCATCTGATGTCAATAAAACAGCACCTGCTGATTGGCAGGTGGGATGAATAACACCTTTTAAGCTCTCCTTCCAGCCTTTCTAACCACAGCTTCAGTGCTGCTGTCTAATGTCACCAGGGTGCTGCCTTTAGCAGGGCACGGACTTGCTGCAATGTGCTCCTACTCTGTGGCAGTAGCTGCAGGGTCTGGGTCTGAAATGCTACACCACCACCAAGATGTTGTGTTACCAAAGAGCTCTAAGTCTCAAGTTGGGATATGTCCTTTCTGATCGTGTTTCATTCATACTTGGTGGCTAGAATAAAGTCTGTAGGAGTATGATCTGGATCCAGGTAATGTCAGAAATCAGACATGGTTTAAATGATATCTCTATCTGGTGCTGCTGCCTCTTGTGATGCACTTGGGCCTACAGTCTCCAGTGAGCCAGGTATGCATGGGGACCAAAGGCTGGTTTATAGGACCTGGGACCCCAGTAGGGACTTGGGCTGAGCCTGCCTAGGGCTGTTTTCCCTATGGGCATTCTGGAAAAAGTGGAAAGGGGGCATAGTCACATTTCAGGTAGAAATTAATGGGCTATGTTCATTCCTAGTGTAATTTTGCTGAAGCCAGTGGTACTATACTAATGTGCGCTTGGCTTAGCAGCTCCTCAGAGGGGTCTGTCCTTGAGTCCAGACAAATTGATCTGTCACAGTGCTGCTTTGATGCATTGGGTTTGTGTTGGGACTTGGCCAACATGAATGAATGTTGAGTATCTGCAATTTCTGCAAGTAGTGGGTTGAATTGTTCTGCTCTACTGCCTCCATCACAGCTGCTCCACCAAGGGGAATGTTATGCCCATGGATGCAATCTCGTCAACTCCCTCAAAAGCAAGCTAACAAGCAAATTGATCTCCACAGCACTGGGAGAGGAGCCTTCTCCCACAGGACCATAGCCTTTCTGCCTCTGAGGGAAAAGAAGTCCCAAGGACAGAACTGAACCTGCAAGACCCATTGGCCTTGTGGCCTGCCCTTCCTCCTTCCCTTCTTACCTCATGTCTGTCTTGGGGGAGGAACAGTTTCCCTGTGGAGTTCAGCAAGCTCCTCTTCCTGGATCTCGTGAGCAGGCTCTACTAACAGGTATATCATCCACCTATGCAACTCTTCCAGAAGCTGCCAAGTTTTCAGGAGCCCATTAACAATGTGCAGCATGGCCATCCAGCACTGAGAATAAGCACAGTGGCTGCTGGAAAGCTAAGTGGGTTTTATTCCTCCCCCATTCCCCAGGAAGACTCTTTTTGTTGGGCCATTTTGTTTGTTTGTTTGTTTGGTTTTTGTAAACTTCATTTGGGGGAAATGAAGCTTGTGAGAAATTGGTGCCCATCCTGAACCCTCCCCAGTCTTTCGAACTCTGTGAATGGATGGATTACCTACTGTGATTATAATTTAGTGGATTTTGTAGAACAAAATAACTTCACACACAGACACATGAGGTTCTTTCACTCTCCATCAGCACAAGCTGCTTCTGCGATCTTAGCTACTCACATTAGTGAAAGAAAAAGCCTAGCTAGAATGTGGTGAGATGACGTAGTACTTCGTATCAGTCCCATGGTCCCAACGTCCATTAGCAGCACCGCCAGCTGCCATGACATGAATTCAGACTTTGGATGGCAGCCCATGAACCAGTCAGGGTGAAAGTTTGGAAAATCCCAAGCCTGAGTCTATGCACAATCCCTGAAGCAGATGTAGAGGGAGGATCAGCTGAAAGCAGGCATCCCCTTCTGCTCAGCCTTGGCAGAAGCTGGTGGGCTCTGTTTGTGCTGCACCTGCCCCCAGGAAGAGCCTGTCCCCAGGGGCCGAGCAGAGGGGAATGAGAGTAGCAGAGTGTCTGATGGAGCAGCACTGCTCAGCTGACTGGGGAAACAGCGGTGACAGCTAGACCCCAAAATAACAGGATTTCACTTTGGAAATGCCAACGGCTTTTTCAAACTGAAATGCAACTAGAAGGCCTGAACAGCTGTGAGAAGTGTTTCACATTGCTGTTCCTTGCTTAAAAAAAAGATTTTTGGGGATGAGCTGGGTTTAAACTCTCCACCCCTTCCATCTCTGTTAGCAATGTTCTGTGCTGGTGGAGAAGAAACACTCAAGGCAGAGCAGGATGGTGACCCTGTGGCTTTGCAGTGGGGTAGGTTGATCAGGAATGGAGGCTGGAGTTTGAAGCTTTTCTTTGACCCGGAGGTGTGACATGGCCATCCACCCACATGTGGCAGGGTGGGCTTCTGTGTGCTCGTGCACAGCTGGGATCTGTGGCTCTGCAGAGGGCTGATATGTTTGTGGCTTTGGTATGGTGACACCCATCCACCCTTACGGCAAGGGCTTTTCAGGGTGACGGAGCATTGCTTGTTCCTCGTGAGAGGAAACTTCTGACCTGGTTTCTGTGAGGAGATGGTGTGAAGTGTCACATTTGCTGCAGCGAGTGGCAGGGAGCAGGGATAAAAGCATGGAGCAAGCTGTGTTTGAGAACAAGCTAATCCATTGCTGGCTGCCTGAAACAGGAGAGCTGCCGGATCTGCTCCCTGGACAATGCTTTCCAGCTCTTCTCACTCTCCCCAAGCCCTATGTGCAAACTGTCATTCCTCTGAGCTAGCCAAGGCACTCCCCTCCCCTGAACTCCTCCAAGGCCGTGCATTCACATAATTTTGGTCCCCTCCCTGCTGAGCACCATGGGCCAGCCATGAAATGCCAGCAGATGCATGATGACCACAGGCATGCTGGTGGCCAGACCTCACCGTACCCTGCCTGTGCACAGCCTTCCAGCAGAGCCCCCTGCCCTGGCATGCCTCCTGCTTGCTTGGAGCTGAGCAACTGCAGCACATCCCAGCTTCACTTTGTGCTTTCCCAGACAATTTCACAGCACTTGTTTGAAGTTAGAAAACAGAAGGCCTTGATGTTTTGGTGGTCTCCAGACCAGGGAGGAAGGAAGAGGCAGGTCAGCTGTTGTGGCCAGGTGGGACCAGGGGATAGCATTATGGTGAACACAGCATGTCTGCTGGAGAAGTCTCCAAACATAGGCTCTGTGCCTCTCCACTGGGGCCAAGGGCAGCTTTGCAGCTGACAGAGGGCAGAAGAGCATGTGAACGCTCAGAAAAACATGGGAAGAAGAGGGCTGGTTGAGAACAGCTGTAAAAGGCTTTGCAAATGCAGAAGAGACAGAAGGCAAGATGGGGCGGGAGGATGCGGTGCTGGAGTAAGTGTGCTGCGAGGCAGGGAGGGTGGGGGGAAAATGGGGCAGGGCATTTGATGGAGAAGCTCAGGAACAGGGAGGGCTTTGGAAGCAATCTGTGCATGCTTTGGCTGAGGAGACAGGCAGGAGGTATTCCCAAGGTGAGGTGCCCAGGCCATGTCTTGCTGCGCTGTTGGAGCAGCGACGTCGCCTCCAAGCCCAGCACTGACAGCTTGAGCACGTGTCACCAACCGCGATGGCTAATGCAGCCACAAGGTGTAAATGTCACTAATGAATAAATTGCCTTGTGCCTTGGAGAGGCTAATCCATCATGGCCAGAGACAGGGATCTGACAAGCCTGGCTATTTCAGGCATACCCTGTAGGGAGGAGGAACGCTTAATTTCTAAGCCATCCCCTCCACCTAGGGAAGCCGATGCAGGGCTTGGCTCTGCGCCACTTCCCATCTTTCCAGCCACATGATCTCAGGCTTCATCCCTCTTCACTGCAACTGAAGAAGCACGAAAGGATCTAGGTTAGCCAAAAGTGCCCTGTCAGCAGGGCGGCGTATGGGTGCATGGAGCTTGGAGAGAGGCTGCTGCACACAGGGCACAGGTGGTGTAGGGCTGAGGGAATACAGTGGTGGATCCCCAGTGATCAGGAGAGCCTGTCTTTGTTGTCTGGGTTATAGGGCTGTGGCCTTTACTGTGTGTTTCAGGCCAGTAGTGCTTGGCACTGGGTTTCAGAAGTGTGCAGTTTCCTCCTCACCCCACTCTGCTGTCCCAGAGCCGTTCACAGGACCCCCATTCCCCCAAGCTGCTGAACCCCAGCCACCAGCACCGTGGCTGACTGTGCAGAGGGCCAGCAGGTACTGAACAGGCAGGGACAGCTCAGCACGGACAAATCCAGCTCCATGGGAACAAAAGGAGGCTGAACACAGCAACCATTTCTGTGCACAGTGTCTGCTCATCGCTGTGGCAGCCTGCTCCTCCTCCCCCAGACAGTGCTCGAAATCAACCTGCCATCCTGTTTGTGACATATGCCAGTGTGACACCTTGCAAATCGATGCCTGGGTCTCTGAGAGCAGAAACCGCCAGGCTCGGGAAGCTGGCCACTGTCTCCTGCTGCCGTGAGCACTCTGCTCAGAGCAGTGGAAGCCGGGCTTGCCATCTGCTGTGGGAGGGAGCCAGCCGGGTGCCCCTGCTCCGGCCTGATGGGACACCCGCCGGCACAGCCCAAGTGCAAGCCCTTGTGTCATTCCACCGCCTTTACCTTCCGGCCACCCCTGTCTCTCACCATCTCTCTGGCACAGATCCATGGGTGCAGGGATGCTCCCAGCTTGACTGGGCTCCCTCTGCTGAGTGCTGCTCATGCTGCATTGGTGGGTGGTGGTGGTGCTGGAGGTCATCCCCTCCTCCAGCTGGAGGCCCACAAATGGCCCCCGCTCCTCAAAGCCTGACAGTACTCCTTGGAGAGAGATGCTATGGGAGAGCTAAGGGATCTGTTCTGGCCCTGCACTCAGAACAGAGTGACCAGAGTTATCCACCCTGTGGTAACTGGACTTGGAGCTGACCCGCCAACAGCAGGAATGTTCACACAGTCTGCTGTTGCTGTCTGGCCAGTGTGAGTGGCGTTTGAAATGGCTTCAGTGCTTGCAGACTGGCAGATAGCTGACTGCTGGTCTTGGGTGTGGGCAAGTGGTGCAGGCTGCTTGGTTTGGACTTTGCTTTTTGGCCAAGAGATTGATGGGAGAGAGGGCAAAGAGTTCTCCAGGCAACAGCTACCTGTCCAGGCATTCCTGCATGCGGCAGCCCAGCAGAGTGTTTGGAGAGTGCTTGAGTGGTGTTAACAGTCTCAGCTGTTTGCAGGAAAACGAGCAGTGAACATCCTGGAAAGCAAGTCAGAAGTTGTTCTGGTGATTATGTGTTTTTCCAAGCCCTTTTCTTTCCTTCCCTTGTCCTCACTGGCTCTGGTGGCCAGTTCCTCCTCATGTGTCTGGTAGCATGTCTGCAGGATCTCATCGCTGCCCTCCAAGCATGAGCTTTCATTGCACAGCTGGCTGACCAACTGCAGCCCTGTCCTTGGAGCTACAGGCAGGCTTGCCTAGGACCAGGCCACCCCCATTGAACCCCCACCCTCGCTGCTGGAGCTGTTGCTTCATCAGCCCGATGCTGATCTGGGTCTTTTCTGCTGTTTCTGAACATGAGTTCTCATCTCATTGAGGTGTGTCATCCAGTGAAAATATTTTGTAAATGCAAATAAAAATAAATAAGTATATTCAATACCTCGGTCACGAGGATGGGAAACAAGTAGTGGGAGACGCCCAGGCAGGGAGATTTCACAGCTGCTACTGCTGGGTAGGAATTCTTCTGGACGTAGCCCCTGGAGCATCCATCAATAGTTGGGAAGGGAGCTACACAAACCTGTGAGGGCTTGGGGCAGAGCCCTGTCAGCACCCCTTGCGTGGTCCCTGCTGTCAGGGCAGCCTCGCACTCCATCCTTTCTGATCTATATGGGCGTGACACGGTGCAGGTGAAGGTCTTGCTGGCCAGGGGCCGGCAGCACGGTCGGTGTCTGTATCCATCAGGCAGGGCAAGGCAGAAGCGGGTACGTGGTGAATAAATTCTTTTGTGAACACTGGGAAACAGTTTTTACTTTTCAACTCTGTCAATATGATCTAGCTCTGTCTGTCTCTCTATATATGTACAAACAGTATATCACAATGTTGCCTTTTTTGTTGGAAATATCAAAGTACAAAGATTGTAAACCAAATCGGTGTAATAAAAGTTTCAGATGATTCACTGACGTGGTTGCCAGCAGTGGGTCTGTGAGCACTGGTGTGGGGCAGGGCTGGGAGGTATGGGAAGCCCCTGCATTGCTCAGAGGGTGGGAGGGGATGGAAGTCAACCCACTTGCTTAATTCCCTGGTATCTCCTGAGCAGGGTGGTCAGAGGACCCACACAGTCAAGAATGTGCCTTGTCCCATCCTCAGGTGACCACAGCCTGTAGAGCAAAAGGAAGCTGCTCCATTTTGCTCCAAGCCCAAGGAAGCTGCACCGTTTTCAATCTTATGAGGTATGCGGGCCAGCAGTCCTGCAGGGGCCTCTCTAGCTTGAAGTTATGCAAAATACAGATTGTTTGGACAGGTTTGCACAGAAGAGCACTACTAGGCAAGGTAAGCACCTGGTTGTAAAGAATTCACCTGTTGCAAAGCAAGCTAGCACTAACCAAAAGCATAGCAACCCAAAGCAGGAAACCATACTGGTGAGGCCTCTTGATTTATTAAATTTATTTCTATTTACTTTTCACCACCTATCAGAATCCAGACAGATTTTGCTATACATACAAATAAACTATTGAGCAGAGCAATAGCCAGAAAAAGCTGCTGAGAAACTAGAAACAACATTCCCTCAATCCTCTGTGCCTCTCACATCCTCCTCAGCAAAACCTTAAAGTTAGGTCTGGAACTAGCCCATTTAGGTGGCAGAGACTTCATCTTAGCTCTTTACAGGTGAAACGAGATTCTGCTGCCTGAACTAAGCTTGCTCCTGGAGCATGTAAGAATAATCACAGGAAGTGAGAGAGAGGGCTTTAGAGGCAGATTGCTACAGTGCCTTGAGATCTACTATCTGTCTCCAGTGAAGTCACAGGTTGGATGATGGGGGTCTGGGAAAGGCTGCGGTGGCAGCCACAAGTTGAATGTTTCTCAGAAAAACAAACCAAGACGCTGAAGTAAAGTGTCTCCAAGATTGCACACCCAAAGCTCATTGCTCCCTGGAGCATTTTATTCAGAGGGTTCAGCAGTGGGCTGCTGCAGAGATCCCAGCCTCACCGCTTCCCGATTGGCCCACACAATTTGGTGAATGAGGAAATCTGTCTCCTGTTCCATCTCTGCGTGGCGGAGATCAAGCTCAGTCACAGTCTTGTTGTTTGCCAGCCCTTGAAGCAGATGCTTCCCACCAACCTGCAAAAGGATGAGAAGGGATGGTTAAAGGAGGACATCCAAAAAAGAAGTGTATTGCTCCTTTTCCTTCCTCCCCAGGGCAACCTCTGCTGCTGTCAGTGGGAAGTCAATGAGATGGTGCCAAAAGGCATAAAGGCCTTCACCCAAGTCCGAAATGTTGCTCACAGGAGAAGTGCAGAGAAGGAGTGTAACCTTATGCAGCTCTCTGTGATATGACACATGCTAATGACTCCCTCTGGGTACCATGTCAGGAGTCCTCAAGCTCAGGCTGGTTCAAACTCGCACGTCTGGCCATGATAACCTGAGAGGAGTCTGCTCCCCCTGTCCCCCGGTTCCCAGCTCACTGCTGGCTGGGGACAAACAGATTAGAGTGCTGCTCCTGGTCTCGGCTGCGGTGAGAGCCCCAGTACTGGCAGTTTTCTGCCTGGGTGCCCTTTCCCAGGATGGGTTGGCTTTCCTGAGAGAACTACCTCATGTAACTGAAGAACTGACTCATGTAACCTGCATGGGACAGAAAATGTGATGTAGCCTTAGGGAGGCAACTCACTCCAAGGTGCATTCCCCACCCCCATATATGAAGCACTGTGTTTAGGGATGTGACAATTTGAACTTTTTCCCACTGTTGCTATTCTGTTTCAGGTACCAAACAAATCTCCTGCCTCATCTCCTCCATCCAGGGGGTCCCCTCATCCCAGCAACCTGCCTCTTAGCTCTTTTGCCAAAAAGCGCAGAGCAAAAAGGACTGGGAAGGGGTTCTTTTTAGTGGGGTACAGACGTCACAATTGAATGCATCTCTAGCAAAACCCCCAATTTTCCCAAGGGTAATACTACCAGCCAGCTCTTGGGCTGCCACGGAGCTTCACAAATGGGTAACAGGAGAGCTCATCAGAAAAAAGATGCTAAGCACAGGGATTATTATTTACTAAACAAAAATCCTTCTATCTTTTCCAACCTTTGCCCCTGTGTATCATTAAACTCAAATGGTTTTCCACATCCAGGACCATAAAACTCAGAACTCACAAAAGGTTTTCTGCCATCAAATCCTTTTAAAACCCTTGTCAAACACATTGATGCCAATATTCCTGCCAGCAGGGACAGCTGGTCTCGCTGTCTCTTTATTTGACAGTGAGAATAATTGAGGCAGCGCAGAAAGTTTAAAAGCCAGCATGATTGCTTTTGGCTGTCTAGTTTCAGATTTCTAAAGCTCTTTTTAATCAGCAGAAGAGAAGCGGTCTGGTTTGTGGGCATGTTGCATACTGCAGCTCTTAGGGATGTAGTAAGATCTGTGGATGCTCTTCTGTGTAGAAAATGTAAGCCCGTGTTTTAGGAGGCACTTCCAAGCACACAGACATGACACTCCTGACCCACCGCACCACTCCAGGGCCGCAGGGTGAATTAAAGAAGCTCCACAAGCAAGCCAGCTTTTTAACAGTCTCCTCTGAGCATGTGATGGACAGGAGAAATTCTGGGAAGGGTGACACTATCTGTGTGCTGCTGAGTGACAGATGGCACAGCAGATCCAAAACACAGAGGATATGCATGAGAACCTTATCTCATGCTGCCTATCATTAACTACTCTCACGTGTGCAAAGCGTCTGTGATTTTTCCCAGATAGGCTTCCTGGTTTTCAGTTTCCTGGGGGGAAAATCCCTCTCTGCCCAAAAGCCCAAAGCCTCAAAAACAGATTCAGCCCTATGAGCAGAGCTAGATGTAACGAGTGAGATAAATGCATGTTCATGCACAGGTGTCTCTCTCCTTCCTGACATCTGCTAGAGTCTCTTCCCTGCTCACAACTTATTGTTATCACAGCAGGAATGCAAAGTCAGGGATGCCTTTGCCTCTTTGGCTTTGAGACAGGCTCGGCATCCGCTTTGCAAGGCCACCACACAGACTCACAGCCCGCAGGGAGAAGGGACATCTCTTACCAGCCCCAGGCGGTTGCATGAGAAGTTGATGCTCTTCAGGCTGGTGTTCTGAGCCAGGACCTGGGAGAACACTGCAGCAGTTGGCTCTGACAGCTTATTACTTCCCAGATGGAGGGACTTCAGGCTGGTGTTGGTCAGCAGGGCACGGCCGATCGCCTCCCCACCTTTGTCCTCCACGCAGTTGAGGCGCAGATTCAGGGAGGTCAGGGTGGAGCTGTCAGCCAGGCCTTGAGCAAGAGCCTGAGCCCCTCGGTGACAGATCTGGTTGTTACACAGATCGAGGATTTCTAATCTGCTGTGGCTGAGCAGCTTGCCAAGAGCTTGTGCCCCGTGGTCCTTGATGAGATTGTGGGACAAGTCCAGCTCCAACAAGCAGGGGTGATCCAGCAAGTTACGGGCCAGCATCTTGGTCTGGTCATCATTCACTTTGCTTTGTGTCAGCTTGAAAACCTGTGGGCATGAAAAACAGGGTGACTAAAACAGCCAGTGCTTTGGATTGAGTTTTGTACAAAGTCATCAGGGAGTTAAACCTGTGGTCCACCAGACAGGATTCATCTCCCTTCACTTCAGACATCTTTAAGCCAGTAGGCTCAGTTAGTTGCTTTCCTAGTGGGCAGATACTTCCAGCAAGCAGGGCATGCCACTGATGTCCCATGCCTATTCTAAGGAAAAAGGGTTTGTCTCCTGGAAATGCCTGTTCCTCTCCTCTGACTTCATGAGATCACTAACTGGGGGCTAAATTAGAGCAAAATGAAGCTTTTCAAATGTCTGCAGCAACTAGTGGCAGAACCCACCCCAGATCACAGTTGAACCTGTCTGAATGAACATGTGCACCAGTGATAACCACAGTGCAATGTCCTGTGTGGCCAGGGCATCTTAACAGCCACAGGAGAGGTAATTTCTCTTCTGGAAGTCATGTAAACAAATATTTCCCAAAGCATGCCGATCTGTGGGGAGCTCATCCAGCTCACTCTGGCTCTGCTCTGGATAGCAATGCCTGCCGATGTTTTGGAGGAGCTGAGTATCTACACTGCAGTTGCCACAGAGCTGAAGATACCTTTAATGTTTGGGAGAAAAATCCCTCATCGCTCTAAGGCAAGTGTGAGTATTTCCCCTTGCTCTTTTTGGGGGTCTGTGCCCTTTTGGGAGAGGTTGACACGTATTTACTGAGCAAAACTACAAAAAAGTCCTTATGAAAACTTTTCTCTGAGCTTTTCCTCTCTTCCGTCCCAGAACTACATGAGGAGATAAAACAATTGAATGCTGCTGTCCCTTACACTACAGGCAACAAGTTTTGTGGGAGCAAGTATTTTTCTCACTGATCCTCTGACAGCTTGTTTGAACAAGGACATGGCAGAACACGATACTCAGCGCAAGGCCAGCAAGTTAACATCTCTGCACTCTGACAGATTCTGTAACTTGCAAAAGGAAGGGTGCTACCAGCAAGCAAAACTGGTCCCTGCATTTCTATCCAAGGCAATTTGAAGATGTAGCTGAGGGAGTAAGGTTCAGTTTGGGGTATGCTACTTTCAAGTTGGGGCACATCTTCACGGCAGCAGCCAAGTTGGAGCAGTCCCGCTCAGTGAAGTTGAAGAGGTTCCACTCGAAGTTCATGCCACAGCCCTTCACACCATAAGTGAGATGAAGCTCTTCAAGGTGAGGGAGAGCAGTAATGAGATCTTTCAGGTTGTAGTGATGTGTGTAGACCTCACTTAATTCAGTATCATCCTCTTTATCAGAGAGGTCACTGCCCTCCTCCTTTTGATCCTCCCTCACAGGTGGCAGGAACTGATTGATCTCCAGTTTCCGCACGTAGCCTTTGCAGAGCGGGATGAGCTCTAGGACCTGGTTGGGGTCTGTGGTGTTAGGGACAAAAAACTTCAGAATATTCTCCAGGTGACGTTCAAAGAACATCCGCTTCCAGCTGCCTCCGTAGTTGGAGATCTCACACACTTGCCAGCGCTCAAGACAGCGCCTCTTCCAGTAGTCCTCATGGCTCACTATGTTGGCAGTCACAGTGAGTGGAAGGCTGGTGGGGAGCCTGTCCACCACTTTCCTCTGGTGCTCAGGCAGAAGATAGTTCAAAATAGGGTTCTCTGGAAGGGGATAAAAGGGATAAAAAGAATGAGAGGCTGGTCTGGGTGCAGGAACCATTGCTGGCACTATGGCTCTGCCCAGGCCCCCAGCTGTGTGCCCGTGCCCTCCCCTCTGCTGATTCTGGCTCTCTTCTCGGCTGCCAGAGGCTGCTGCACAGAGCTGTTGCCAGAAGACATGTAAGATTCATCTTGCACATTTACATATAGGATTTCTAACTTTTACAATAAAACATCAGTGTAATTGGGTTTACTCTCATAATATTTGAGAACTGCACGAGAAACTGAGCTCCCCATTTAAACTTAGTTTGAATACAGTTTATATTCAGAGCAGAAATTCTGCTCCCAAGAGAACTAATTCAGCCTTACAGTGATGGGAGAGCTTGGCTTGCCATTTGCTGAACTTTCTCCCTTTTGGTTTCTAAGCATATTGAAGAACAGTATTTGAGAACAACTGTGCGCTTTTCATGCAGGTCCTTGTGCCTGTTTATCTTAATTCAAGCATCGGTCTTACCTCAAATTGATTCCTGTTCCTTTTTGCTAAGGCACACTCCTAGCTTTTAGGTCTACCTTGTTTAAATAAAAGTTCTGTTTTTCCCAGGTACTCTTTCCCCTCAGTCTCGTTCCCAATGCTCGCCCTAAGTCTTAGCTGTCTTCTCTGGTGGAAGTTCTTTGTGACAGGAAATGCCAGATAAAACCATGTGGACTCACCATGAATGTTTGGTTATGTGTACACAGTTGTACTGAGTAACAGAAATCATCAGTGGAAAGACCTATCTGCACATGGGAAGCCAGACTATGAAACACAAAGTGGGGTTAGCTTTACATTTCCTTTATTTCTGTGGCATTCCCTTCCTAAGGACACCAACAGTTTTACCACAGTGTCTTCCTGGAATCTGTTTTCCAGTGTCCTACAGCTGACACTGCAATGACCTGCTCTGCAAAGTCCCAGGACACGAGCAGAGGTGGGACACGTATGGCAGGGCTGGGCTAGCTTCACTCGGGCTCATTCAGGCCGTGCTGTGGGCAAGGTGCAGCCTCACAGCTCCGGTAACAGCACCAAGCTCCCCATGACACTGAGCACACTGCTTCTATGTGTGCACAATGCATTTGGCATCAAACTGACTGCTTAGGCTGATAGGGCTGCAAGGGTGTCCCAGCTCAGATCCCCAAGTACCATCAGCTCCTGGCACAAGGCAGCACTCAGCTCCCCTGTACTGTTTTACAGTCCCAGTATGGACATAGCCTTAAAACTATCTTTGGTCTTTGCTACCACTTCACCGAGTCAGCCAAAAAGACAGGTAAGGCCCTTCTTTCCCCCCTCCCAGTCAATTCTTAGATGAGACATGCTTTTTCTGTTTTGCTGTGTTTCATCAGTCCACCTGCTTCAAAAGCACTTTCCCTGCCCGAGGATATAACTTGTCACATCACCACCAAAAGCCATGGAGGAGGGCTGAGCCTGTGAGTACGTGTTCTGAGATAATAGATAGCTCCTCCGGGCAGGGAGCAATTCTCCATCTCTTTGTACAGCACTCAGTACAACAGGGCCCCATCCTTGAGCGTTACCCTAACACGTATATGAATCAAGAGCAGGAAACAGCGACTCCACAGCCCTGGCCATGGTTGAGGTAACTAAGTCCAGAAGAGCATGGATGGAAGAAGATATGATAGAACAAGGTCAGGGCAGATTCACGTCCTGGACAGCAGCCCAGAGGACTACAGCCATCGCTGGAGTGTACAAGTACATACTTAGCAACTAAACAGTTTGTTGAACTGGCTGCCCAAGGGGATATTTCTCCCCATCTGTTCCTTTGGCAGGGCTGGGCACCACACTCTGCCTTTCAGATGCATCAGCCTGCCTTGTTGACCCTCTGTTCCCTGGGGCTGACCCTCTCTCTCCATGTGTCCTAATGTAAATGTGCTCCCACTTACTTTCGAAATTGTGAATGATGTGCTGGAGGCAGAGCTCAGTGAGGTGGGGCACAGTGACCAGGGACCAGCTGGGATCCTCAGTGAGGCAACGGCGCGTGTAGAATGAGCCATCAGCGAGGCTGGCTGCAGGTGAAGATGATGAGGGAGTGGCTGGACTCTTGTCATCAGTTTCTGGCTCCTCCATCCTGCTCAGGACCTACTTCTCCTTCAGAAGAAGCAAGGGGAAAATTCCTTGAGAGTCACCACCATGTGGTTGCCTGGAAAAGAAAAAGGCAGCTTTAGAAAAAGCCAGTGGTAAGAATGGTCAGCTCACACTGCTCCCCTGTAAGGCACTTGTCCTTTTCCCTGCCTCCTCTGCTTTGGACAGGAAGCACGGCAGCCAAACAACTATTACTGTGCCTCGTCTTTATACCCTGCCCTGTGCAAAGAGGTCTCTAGGCACCACATGCAATAAGCAGATAATAACATGGTGTTAATTCAGAGTGCTGTTGAAGAGGATGGACGGGAATTGATTGTTTACTGTCTTTTCCAATAAAAATAATAGGGGAAACTGGCAGAAGCTGGGTTTAAAGCGAAGTGTTCTTCACATGGGCTGCAGTTAAAGTGGGGAATTCCTTGCCAGAGTGTTGTGGATGCTAGCAGACTGTGCAGATTCTAGGAGAAGTCCATGGACGAGAAACCCTTTGCGAATGATGAAATGCACAGAAGTCATGAGGCTCAGTGTGAGCAGCTGAACACAGCTGGAGGTGGGGAGAGTGCTGGAGGGAAGAATACATACTTGCATTGTTTTTCTACTCTTTTCCAGGTGTCTGCTTCTAGCCACTGTGAGAGACAGGTTTTTGGGCCAGCCATCCCCTGGTTTGATCCAGTATGCCTGTTCTTATGACTCTCTAAAGACAGATGTTTTACAAATGAATACATTATAGGTGCATTTTTCCCCTGCTTTTCTCCATTACTCTCCAGCTGAACTCCTTCCAAACATCCATTAACTGATGAGATGGGTCAGACCTGTTCAGACCACACTGAGCCTAAGCAGATATAAGCTAAAAGAACCAGCCTGGAGCAGAAGGAAGGATGCCTGGTCCTATTAGATTTGCAGAGCTTTCCCAGACCAAAGTTTTCCATTTGCTCTTTCCTATTCCACCCTCAGGGCCAGTGCTCTCCGACATCAGAATCCCACATGTATGGTTATTGCCTGGAAGTCCTAATGGTTCTCTAACCAGCCAGTCTGAAAGAGGCAGAGAAGACACCAAGAAAGAATCATCCACTTGAGTTCTGGGTTCCACAGGAGCATCTAGCCCTGGTGAGCATTCCCCAGGGCATACAGACCCATGCTGATCCTGACTGGGCCCAACTGGACTTAACAGGGCTGCAGCACAGGGCTGGGCAGTTACACCTTTTACACCTAAAAGAAGCATGAGACAGAGGTGGATGGAAATGTCAGAGGTGAGGACATCTTCCTGCAAGATCGAGAGGATACCTCAGAGCAGTGGTGGCCTTGCACCACCATGGGGTCAAAAGGATCCTGTGGCATGGAAGATGACTGCCATGTAGTACCTTTGGCCACCATATCCCTCATCTGAAGGGTGGTTTGATCCCAGTCAGCTCCTCTTTGTGAGGGATGTGACTCAGACAGTAGTCTCTAGGTGAGCCATCTTAGGTCCTTCCCCTGCACAAGGCTGCTCCCTTCACCTCTGCCGTCCCAGCTGGTGCTGCTTCTGGCACCTTCTGTGTCCCTGAAAGAGGTGGCTTAACTGGCTTAACTCCCTCTGCTTCTTCCCCCTCCAAAAGACATCTGAGGAAGCGTCTGCAAAAGAACTGGCAAAAGGGGGAAGAGAGGAGATCTGTGAAATGTTGAGGTCTAGAGGAGAGGAGCAAATGATCCATGCTGCAAATATGTCAGCAAAGGCTTCTTCAAATGCACTTGAGGCATGTCTGAGAAAAGAGTGACTGTCAGGAAAGGGTGGAGGTGGCAGTGCCAGGCATTCTCTGGCCCAAAGCAGGAGGACAAAGGGTGCCAAAGGCTGGGAAACTGTATTTCCTGGGAGGCAGTGGTAAAGGCTGTAGAAAAAAGAAGCCTGATCTGAAGAAGGATGTGGAAGGTGAAGGAATGAGTGATAGGCAGCTGTGAGGATGGACTGGGAGTCCTTTCCCTGCAAAGCTCCTCGTGCCCTAAGGAAGGTGCTATGATGATGGGCCACCTTTCACTGGGGAAAACAAGAAACCTGATTCTCCACAGCACACTAACCCAGCTGAAACCCAGTTCTTGGCGCTTGATGGACTTCAGCGGAAGGGCAAAACACAGCTGGAAGGTAGTGAGGTGGCATTAATAGAAGTGACTGGGAAAATTGTTTTCTCCTAGCTCAGTCCTTTGTCCTATTCAAAAAGCATCTGTATCATTTTGTCCCCAGGCCAATCACAGCTAGTTGGAGCTTCTGATAGCTTTCCTGACCTTTTGGAAACAATCATTAAAGGCCAGCTGTTGGGGAGAGCCAGTGCAGCATTGATGGCCTAGGATTATTTCCTGTCTGTTCGGGCAGACGGTCTGATTGCCAGGGCACCAATGGCAGATTGATTTTCAGGGGGTAGGTAACCCATGGCACCGGCAGGACTGCTGAGTGGGCTCCAGGAGTCGAAGCAGGAGACACAGCTGCCCTGAGGTAGAGCTGTCCAGGCTGCTGAGCAGCTTTGCCTAGATCTGAACCCCAGAACAAGGCAGCTCATCTGACTCCACCATCCCCATTTGTCATTCACCACAAAGCCAACAGGAGCAAGGCTGCAAAGCACCCAAATCAACCCCATGCCTGCAGTGCCAGGTCTGACACTGAGCTACCACTCCTGATACATCCATTCCCACCACACCAGCACGATGAACACACCTGCCAGGTGCCCTTACCACCAGGGGAAGGGCCTCCTTCACTGCTCATCCCCTCTGCCTCGGCTGCAGGAGTCTCACCCAGCCACGGCTGACACGCCAAACCAGTTTCCAGAGCTGGGTTTGCTAAGCGTGTATTTAAACACCGGGAAGCGCTGTAATTCACTATCAATAAACCAAGTCAACAGTGTTAATGCATGCTCCTTCCCACCCACTCTACAAACACTTCAGTCACCTACCCTAAACAGGCTTTATTAGATGATATACAATGAATGGAGCCATGTAGTAAATTCCCAGTTTTTGTCATTTAACACCCAGATTAGACAGAAAAATAAACCATGCTAGAACTTCTTTAAAAAAATAAAGGAAATCACACTTCTCTTCCCAGGAGGAACTGACAGAAATCTACTCACACAACGAAATTATGCTGCTATGAACATGCCTAACAAACCTTCTTCAGCTCAACCTGTTTTGATCTGGAAAGAAAAGATTTTTGCTCTTTTCATTCACGCCAAATCCCAGAGAGACCAAAAAAGAAGAGCTGCATGGAAACTGGTGACCTTTGGCTGATGCTCCTACCAGCATTACAGAGATCCAAGAAATGCAACAACTGTAAACACTGTTTACTGGAGAGTTTTCAAAAGCAGGATAAATTATTTCTGAGATATGCCCTAACCAAGACTGCATTTGCACTGAAGCACCGTCTGCCCATTAATTAAGGAAGCTCTTACACCACTACAGCGGCACCCTGAGAATTCCAGTTGTTCTGCAGGCATCCTGACCTTAGGGCTGTTACCTCTAGTCCAGGCAAGTAATCCTGAGTCTGGCTAACATCACTGATCCCACTGACCTATGGGGACTTGCCATGCTCTGTGGCACTTCCAAAGGCTGATGCTAAGTGTGTATTAGGACACCATGTTGCAGGCCAATCCAGGGGCTGAGACTCTGCAATGGGCTTTAAGTGAGTTAAAAAAAGGAAAAAGTGTCAAATGAGGAATCTATTTAGCTTCAGATATAATGAAATTTGTCTGTAATGGGAGATTGAGCAGAGTGAGGCCAGCTGGCCGTTTGGGAAGTTGGCAAATGTCATCATTGTAATCCAGGAGGTGTGAAGGGTCAAAACTACGGTCCTGGATCTCTGTCAGCATGACCTGGGAAGGGACTCTGCCCCAGAGGGATGTCAGAAGGGCAAAAGCCCTTTCGGACCTGAGCATTGCCCACCGCAGCCCCACCGCTGCGCGCAGCTGGCTCAGCCCCGCCAGCCCCCGGCGGCTCGGAGAGGGGTCCCTTCCCTTCCCCAGGGGGACAAAGAGAACGCCAGGATGCTGCTGACCGCCGCGGCCCCCGCCAGCCCCACCAGCCCAGCTCCATGAGATGCCGGCCCTGCCCTCCCCCTGCCAGCCGAGCTCCTCTCCAGAGACCCCGAGAGGGAAGAACACTCATCAGCGCGGCCGCTCCGTTAAGCATCAGACCTGCGAAGCGCCGGGGGAAGCTCAGGGCGCTGAGCGCTCCCAGCCTCGGCACCGCCGCGGGGGAACGCGCGGGGTCCCTCCCGACGCCTGGGCCGGGGGGATTGGGCTGCCGGCTCCGTGCTGCGGCTGCTGCAGGGCAGGGAAAGGAGCGGAGCAGCCCGGCCCGCGCTGCCGTGCCGCTGTCTCCACGGACGCGGCGGTTGCCGGGCGGCGCTCCCGCGGGTGGCACCCGGCCGGGCACGGCGGGGCTCGCGGGGAGCCGGTCCCGCTCGCCTCGGCCCGCTCCGAGCCAAGCCCACGCCGGGCACGGTGCTCCGCCGCTGCTGTGGCGCGGCCTGCCCGCTGCCGGGGCTGCGCCGGCCGGCGAGAAGCAGCAGGAAGGCAGAGGGACGGGATTTGGGATGGCGCTCCCCCGTCACCCCGCCCCGCTGCAGCTGCTGAGAGTTAGTGCCGTGGAGACTGGGAGCCCCTTCTTCCAGCACGGAGGAAAGGTGTGAGCTCACCACCGTGCTCCACGAGGGCTGGACGGGAGAGGGGCATTTGCCAAAGTCCTGGACACTCCTGCAGCAGCAGCATCTGCTGTGGCATCATGGCATCATGGAAAGAATGGGGCGAGGTGTGCACTGTGAGTGGTTCGGTACCAGTATTCGAAAGGTGAATGCATTGCTGTCCTCAAGATACCTGCTTTGCTGCATGTTTGTATTGCTAAAGGTACGCTGCCTGTGCCTGAAACAGGCCTCATATTATGGGGCAGAACGACATCGCAGGCAGGTCTGAGGGGGAGGAAAGCAAATCTGAGAACACCACTGATGGCAAGAAGATCTTGGTCCATCTGCTGCATGTTCATCTCTTCTCCTTGACCTGTTCTTTTTGCATTCTGCTGTTGAGCATCCTCTGCAGAGGAGGGGAAGGACCAGAATCCTCATCAAGGCCCACATCATGCTGTGGAATATAAAGACTAAACAAAGAGATGAAAACATGCATCTCCTCTTTCCCATTTCTCATAGCTAAGCATTTCAATATTTTCCAGGGCATTTCCAGCCTGAAACGTGTCTTTCTTTCACTCCTTTGGAATGCTGATGCACTCGGTAGCGGGCACGAGGAGTGCAGGCAGCCTGTGCGAGCATACATAACACTGGTGCCAGCCTGTGCCCTGTGGGAGCATACATAACACTGGTGCCAGCTCTCATGATAGTCCTGCAAGTCCCATAATAGCTGGCAGTTTTAGGAAGCTGTGCTGACTTTCATCTAAAATTTACCTCCTGGTCATGAAGAAGATGTTAAAAGCATGATCCCAGATCACCCAAAAGGCTCAGCAACAAAACAATAAATGCAAAGAGGCATAGATTAAAAAAAAAAAGGATCAAGACTCTGAGGCCTCCTTCGTGAATTTCAAAGATGGGAAGCTAGACCTTGGCAGCAATGTACTTCTTTTTCTAGGTGTGGCCTGATTCTGTCACTCAACTCCCCAAAAGACAGTGACACCGCCTGTGAATGAAGCTGGTGTTTAACACAGGGGGGGTGTCAGAAGCCTTGCAAAGCCCTTCACAAACGCTGACCTCACGCTGACCATGTTACTCCTGGGAACACATCTTCAGGGCTTTTCAGACCTTGAAAAGCAGAAATGAGAGCAACATAAAACCAGAAATATTTTCTCTTGAACTGATCTCCATGCACACATTCAGTCAGACTCCTGAATTGCAAAGTAGATAGCCAAACCAGATCCACAGAAATAGCCCCCCTGGGTTGCCTGCGTAACAGTGATCAATTTCTGAGCTGAGCCTTCAACACTGAGGTTTTTAGCCCTCATGGCTAATAAATGCAAATGTCTCATTTTGGAGACTTCACGATCCCATGGAATCCAGCTGTGTCTTCCCAGTCATTGATTCCCAGAGAAAACAGTGCCCAGCGTTGCAGTCAGTTGTCAAAATGGATGCAATCAGGTGTTGAATCATACGCTGAAAACAAGTAGTGGTAGTCAAAAACCAGGTATGTTAACTCCTTCTCTACCTTAGCATTTATTTCCATGAGCATAGACATTAGTGTGTTCCCAGTGGGGTGTGCAGTGACAGTTGCTCCTTAAATGCTGTGGAGTAGGGATGTGGGATAAAACACTATCCATTCCCATTCCCACTGTTGACATCTGAGAGTGGGGATGAGGGAAGGTGCTGCTTCCTGGCCTTAGTGACTAAAGCATCATCCTAGCAGCAGACCCCAGGTGCCCTCTTGTATCCCTCCAGCTGCCAAGTCTCAGATTTCCCCCAGACAGCACCTGTGATGGTGTTGTTGTGCATTATCAGCTCTGCCAGCTTTGCCTGGAGTTGGAGGACAGTGTAACAACAGTAAAACCTCATATCACAACAAATAAATTGGACAGGAGCCAGGGCCTGCAGTGCCTTGTGTGGGAGGAACATATCCCACAAGGCATCTTCTGCTGCTAATGTGAAGATTCAGGTGCTGTTCTGGAAAGAGAGTTATGGCTGTAGGGTGAAAACCTTTTTTAGTGTCCCAGCATGATGGAGTAGAAATGTTATCCTCCCTGGCTCTGCCCAGCCACCAACACACCCTGCAGCCAAACAGTTCTCCCCCTCTCCCTCTCCCTCTCCCTCTCCCTCTCCCTCTCCCTCTCCCTCTCCCTCTCCCTCTCCCTCTCCCTCTCCCTCTCTCCTCTCCAGTGGTACCAGCACCAGCTGTCTCCTCAGGGACTGTAGGAACACGTTAGGTGAGCTTTCTGCCCACAGCATGTAGCAGGCTGCTCTTTTGCAGTGGCAGCTGCAGGTAGAAGGAGTTGAAAAAAAAACCCTCTGTGCACATGTCCTCCTCGTCAGCTCTGCTAGTGCATCTCCTGCAGCCCCCCTGTGTCCTCACATCACACCATGATGGCCAGAAGCCACCACACCAGTTCAGGATATCATTTCATTTGAGTCCTGAACTCCCTGTGGGGCAGCCTCCCTAGCTGACGCCTGCAGCAAGGCAACCTCCATCTGTCAGATGTGGTTCATCTCTCCGTGGGGAAGAACCATGGGCACAGCTGAAGGTCAGGTTTGAGAGGAGCCTGTTGGTGTTTGATGTCTGCCTGACACCGAAGGGTTTCATTAGGGTAGGAGCCAGCAAGGTTTGTCCTTGGCACTGGTGGAGTCCTTTTTCGTAAACGGCTTCTACCTTCTCAATGAGGAGCACAGAAAGTTGCCAAAACTGGGCGGGACTCGGAAAATTGAGGATGCTGAGGAGCAGGGACTGGCTCCAAAGCTCTATTTCCAGGCCCTCCTCTGGCTGGCTCCCTGCAGCCCTTGCTGGAAAACACTGTTTACAAGCAGCCAGCAGCTCCTGGAGTCCTGGGGGAAGCAGCAAAACAAATGACATCCTGGAAGGAGGAAAACTGCCCCTGTACAGCAGTGCTGAAGGATGGGGGAGCAGGATGCTCTCTGTGCTGCTGCTCTCCCAAAGCTTTCTGCTCTCCCTGGGTCCCAGCAGGAACCATGCAGCTGCTGACAGCTATTAATAGATGGGGAGAACGTGGGTTCTTTTTCCTACTGCTTCCTGGGATGAATGGTAATTACCCTTAATGAGACTGGATTTGGTTCTACCTCCTACCTTCCAGCCCCCTTGCCTGCGCTGGCAGGGAGAGACCAGCTCATCTGCTGCCTGCACTGGCTCTGTGGGGAGCAGAGCTTGACAGCAGGAGTGGAGGCTCATCTCCCTGGGACATCCCACAGGCCTTGCTCGTGGATGCTGGGCACAGGGGAGGAGGCAGAGCCTGCAGCTGACAGGCTGCAGCAGCTCCTCTCAGCCTGGCCTTTCCAGTGGCACACAGGAGCCCTGTGGGGGGTGAGATAAATGATCCCACCAAAGCCTGAGGGTGCAGTGGCTTGGATGCTCTCTCTTTGAGGTTAATTAAAGAAACAAAACAGGGGAACAAATAATCAGGGAATCTTACCTATTGCTATGGTTGGCATCCCCATCATCAAGTATCACACCAAGGTTTGTGAAAAAGGGTATCCTTCCTCCCTTGCTGGTGCAAAACCAGTCCCAGAATACTGCTGGCCCCATCTCCCACAGGGCACAGTCTAGCGGCCATAGGGTTAGTCAGGATATGATCTGCACGAGTGGGATAGTTTTGATCTTCTCACACCACTGCACCTCTGGCCTGAACTCTGAAGCAGGAAGGTTTCCTTCATTCACATTACTTCAAAAATACTGCAGAAATGGAATCTTTCTTAGAGCCAGACTCTGGTTCTGGGGCAGGACATCCTCTGAATCAGTGTTTGCCCAAGATGCTTGCTAAGGCTGCACTTCACTAACCCCATCTCTGTGCTGTCCTGCCCACCTGAACAGCCACAGTTTCTCAATGAATCCTTACTGCTCCCTAAAAGCTTAGATTTTTCCTTGCTTGGTTCAGCTTAGCAGGTAGTAACACTTTCCACCACGGGAACCCCTTCCCTTCACTGACCCTTACTGCTTGCAGCAGGCTGACAGGAAAAAGGCTGCCCCAGCTTGCCAAGTTGAAACTTCTCAGGCAAGACAGTTTATTTGCTTCTTCTTAGTTGTTAATTTTTTTCCCCAGATCATATGATTTCTTGACTGAATCCCTTCCTTTGGCAAGATCTGTGCCCAGGGACCTACTGGTTCCCATTTGCAAACCTCTGCCTCCTTGCTTCTGGAGCCCTCTCCTTTTCCCTCTCTCCGAGATCCGTCCAACGTCAGACCAGAAGTTCCAAGTCCCTCTGCTGACTCCCACTCAGCCCCTTGTGTTGCATCCAAGTGCCAGATGGCACTCTAGGCTCGAGAAGGAGCTGTGCCAGGCTCCCCTCCCTTTCTCTCCACCCTTCAATCTACAGAAAAGACACAGAGAACCAGCACTGCCAGATTTCAGGCTGCCGTGTTTGTGCCAGCTTCTGTGGTCTTCAGCCCCAGTTGCAGTGGGATTGACATGGGAGGTACTGGCAGAACCCCAGAGCAAGGGGTGCCAAGGAAGAGAGGACCTGCTCTGAAGCTCCCCTCTGTGCCCAGCTCTGTGCTATAATTAACAACCAATGCCGAGGCCACTGCCTCTTCCATGCTCTCCCAGCCCTGCTTCCTTCCTTACTTGTTGGAAAATTTCTTGTTCACCTGGGGTTGCTCACCAGCACTGGGTAACTGCCTGCAAAGGTGGCTGCAGGTCTGCAGGTCTGAAGGTGTAGCAAGTTCCTCTTGGGCAGGGCAAGTGCCCAGGCCCCCTAAATTGAAACGAAGAGGAGGAGGAGGAGGAGGGGAAAAGCAGAGTGACTGTCCTACCAGAAAGTGGGTCACAGAGGCTGTGGGCAGCTGTGGGCACAGAAACATCCTGTTTGTGAGCCCTGCTGGGAGCACGGGACTGTGTTTGGACAGCAAAAGGAACTCGGGGAGGATGTGCTCAGATATTCATAGCCTTTGTGCTTCAGATAGCTGCGTTAGCACAGTGCCTGCTGCATTTGGCTCAGAACTGGATGGCCCCTTGCGTTCCCTCCTTTCCTGGAGGGACTCTGGCACTTTTTGCTGGCTCTTCTTGATACTCAGGGATGGTCATTTCCATTAGTGCTGCCTGAGCTCTAGGGTCTCTGCTGTCACTACTGTGTCACGGCAATCCCCACAGGTCCTATCCCTGGAGCATGTGTCTCCACACTGCCAGGTTGCTGTCACTCAGCTCCTCAGAGGGGATGAGGAAGACATGTCCCTTAGCAGAGTCCAGGAGGAGACAGGCACAGAAGATATGAGACATGCATCATGCTGCAAGAGGGCAGGTCACAAGGCAGGGAGTTAATATAGAAATGCTGATCACTGAGATTTTGCCAGCCCTCCTCCTCAATTCCTGGTGAATGGTGTGCTGTTGTGTCCTTGCCAAGGATGCCAGCTGTGGCCAGCTTCCCTCAGCTGTGCTTCCCCCCCACTTGCCCTGTCCTGTACACCTGGCTGCCAGCTGCAGGGCTCTGTGACATGGAGACATGGCATTGCCACTCAAACCTGGCAGCGGGCGCGTGAGCCAAGCTGGGGTACCATGTGGGAGAGGAGAGCTGGCTGCATATTTGGTTGGAGGAGGGAAAGCTTCTAGTTAGTGACTTCTATTCCTGTCTGGGCTTGTTGCAGACTTCACGACATTCAGAGCAGGTGTGAAGCTTTTTTCCCTTACCAGGCTGGGGATGAGAGTTAGTGGGAGGCTGTTTTCCAGCACTCTCATGGAGATGATCCATTGGTTTTGCATGGTCTCTTTTTTTTTCCACAGGATGGTCCATGATTTGCATTTTAGCTTGTGACTCTGTGTCATTCCCTTCCCTGCACCAATTTCCACCTCTCCCTGTTGTGCTGTGTTTAGATCAATCCAAGTGCATGCAACAGTGTAGGTGCTCTAGAGGGACATGAAGCAGGATCAGGCCCTACAGCATGGGCAGTGCACAGCGAGATTTTGAAAATCCCAGGGCTTGGCAATGCAGCATCCTTTCGTTGTGTGGCCACCAGAAAGCAGCTCAGAGGTCCATGGTCCTTGTTATATCTGAAATGAGGGCATCATCCCTGCTTGCCTTATTTACCTTCAAGGCCAGCTTGGCTGTGATGTCCTGTGCAGAGGGACACCCAACATCTGTCACAGGCAGTCGCCCCTTCCCTTGGAGGTTGGGGACGCTCCCTAGAGCCTGACCCACAGAAGAAGGAGAGGAGTGGAAGGGGAACAGCTAGGCTGCATGGGCTGGGGAGGGGAGGCACATGGGAAAGGAGGCACGGTTTCCATCTCTCAGACCCTTGGTGCCCCCCAGGAGCAGCTCCATATCTCTTGTATCAGGAGTTGCAGGGTCTGGTGTGGGGCCACTTGCAGGGGCAGAAGGGGGCCCTGCTCACCCCATCACAGCAAGAACAATGTCGGGGCGGTCGCTGTGGTGGGGCTAGGACACTGATGGGATAGGACAGCCTGGGAGCGTGCGCGCCAAGGGCTGCTGAGTTGACACTGTCCTTTGGTGCCCTCTTCCCAACCCAGCGGAGCCCAGCACCGGTAGAGCTGTGGAGCTGCCAGCTGCCATCACTGTCCCTCCAGAGCCATGCTCTGTGACAGATCTGCTTCCTGCTGCTGCTGAGCCCAGCTCCCGGGCACTCTGTGGTCTCACTGCAGGGTGTGGGGGCCATGGCAGAGCCACAGTCCCCTTGGTGTCCCCTCTCAGGGCTTGGCTGGTGGAGCAGTGCCCCAAAGCATTGTGCTGTGTGCCGGGGGGAGCTGGGTGCATGCTGCCAGACGTCCCCCGCTGCAGCTCTCTGCCACTGCCTCCCTGAGAGTCTCTGCCATGTCCAGCAGCATCGCAGACCAGTGCAGGGAGAACCACTGGGCTTCCCTCTTGTGCCCCATCTCTGCATCCAGATTGCACTGGCAAACGGAGCTGGCCTGGCATGCTGCAGGCTCTGCCTGCAGCTGCTGAGCCAGGCTGTTTGGAAACCCTACACTTGAGGATTTGTTCAAGGGTCAGACATTGCCTGATGCCTGCAGGGTGCTTTTGAACTCGCAAGGAGCAACCTGGAGTGTTCCCAAGGACTTCTGCACTGCCAGCAATGTGCCAAGCCCAGCTGCTGCCTCTGTGCCTGGTCTGTCCCTGGGTTATGCCCTGTGCTGCTTCCTCCAGAGCAGTGTAAAGCTTTCCATCCCTGATTTCTAAGTCCAGCTGTACCCCTCTACTGTAAGGCCTCCGGCTCTGCCTGCTAGGGCCAACTCATCCCACTCAGCTGAGGTTTTTGGCTGCACTGCTTGGTGGGTCTCTCCTTCCTCCATCTCCCTGGCTGGGTGCCCAGGGTGATGCTGCTCCCCCAGGGCTGGGAGCCGCAGCTGCACAGCCCTCACTTGCTGTCTTTTCCACAAAGAAATGCCAGTGAGGGAGCTCCATGGCCCTCAGATGTGCATGGGGGGATCTCTTCTCCCAGACCCTGCCTCTAGCAGGGAGTGGAGGTGCCTGCAGCAGGGACACCCCAGACATCCCAGCTTACCCTGCCGCTGCAGAGCTGTGAGAGCCAGCAACTCTCAGGTCGCTCTTGGGGCAACCAGCTCCAGCAGGGAGTTCTCCTGGTTCTCTGGATGTCCAGCCCATTCCAGGTGGGTGATTCCTGTGTTTCTAACAAGGCAGGGGAAGAAAATTAAAAGCCCAAGTGAGCAAAGCAGCCAGGCTGAGCCAGGAAACATCAGAAATGCCTCTGTCAACACTGCAGCTGAGGCAAGCAGGCAGGCAGGCAGCTTCTTAATTATTGATGGTGCTTATAAATAAATGCTGGGGCAGGGAGGAGAAGGTTATAACAGAGCAGAGGAGCCACTTCTGGGTGGGGGAGGGAACCCGAGAACTTGCTTGTTTTAAAGGTCATTTAGTTTTGCCTCTCTTTCCCCTTTTTTCTGTAAAACTCAGTGATATTTGAGTTGGTGGATTATCTTCCTTGTGCATCTTCTTGTTGCACCTGCCTAACCTGGCCAGCCAGGAGGAGGAGAGAGGAAAGACACCCATAAGTGAGGGCAGTGAGAGAAAGAAGGGGGAGGGAGGGAGGAAACACTGTGTGGAATGTGGGACAAACAGGCAAACGAGGAGACAACAAAATTAGTAGAGCAGCAAATCCCAACCCGAGTGTAAATAATTTTTCACCATGTGAAAAGAAGGTCTACGTAGGCTCAGATTTATCTTCCTGTTCCTGGAGCTCAAGCCCGGGCAACCTCTGATGCAAAGCAAGAGGAAAGTGCGTGACATGAGGCTGGGCAAGGATTAGAAGGAGATGCAGGGATCTTGGTTGGGGACTGGAATAGTAACCCAGTGTCTGCATAGCCTCAGGGACTTTTGCAGCAGGCTCAGGGGGGAGTGTCCCAGAAAAACCAGACTGTCTGATGGCAATAGTTCTGGGATAGGGATCCCACAGCCAGCTGAAAACACAGGAAGGGTTTTGGGTTAGGCTTTTAGACTGGAATTACAGCAGTGCTTTGAAACTGACAGTCCCCATAGGAGTTCTAAGTGATTGTGTATGGTAGGACTTCACAACTTGGTCTGAAGCCCCCCAACTTACAAAAGTGAACACACAGGCATTCAGAGCTGTATGGACTCAGGAACAATGGAACTCCTTCCAGTCTACACCACAGCAGACCCTACAGAGTCACCTTCCTGCCCCCTCAGTCTCAAGGGAGCCATTACATGTGGAGGGCAGCAGCACCCCAGTGCCTGGGGCTGCTCACGGCCATAGTTTGGGTACAGCTTTGCTCATCTTTCCACTGGGGCCTGCCCTGCTCGCACACATGCAGGATGAGCAGCTCTGCAGAGCACAGGGGATGCAGCAGCACGTGGCTCTCTGTGTGATGGGTCTGGAGGCAGACCAGGTGCCTCACCACATACCCTCTGTGCTGACACCCTGGGACCCCAGAGCCACCCTCCAGTGACCCAGAATGACATCAGTCAGAATTCAGCTCTTGATGGAAATGGAATGCTCCCTGTCAGGAGGGTGGGCTCCGTAGCAGGGTGCTCTTGATAATTGCTGGGATGATGATGGGAAGGAGATGTAGGGGGAAGCAGAAGCATTCTCCCAGCCCTATGGGTTTACCTGATGTTTTCTGGAGGAGAGAGCAGCTTTGGGTTGCAGCTGAGCAAGTCATGCCTCTCGGCAAGCGGCATGGAAACGCCAGCTGCAATCCAGGCCGAGGAGCTGAGTGCAAAGCACCAGTGCCCTCATGCAGGGAACCAGCTGGCTGTGAAGGGCACACGGCAAAAGCAGGCTGCTGGGATTCCCCAGGAAGTGCCTCTCCTGCCTCCTTGGGTGCTCGGCATGCTGCTGTGGACAGTGCTCTCCTACAGGAAACTTCTCTTCCCCAAGAATGCTCCCCAGAATCTGGGGGCCCAAGGCTGGAGGGGTGATTCAGCCATGGGGCTGTTCCTGCCCAGCCCATGCTGCCTGTCCGCAGCTGAACGCCTCTAGCACAGAGCCATTCCCTCCTTTCCCAAGCATCTGGGATGTAGAAGGTGAGTAGTAGCACCACCTTGACGTAGCCCTGAGCTGCTCCCAAGGGATGGGAAGTCTCGCCTTGTCATGGGTGCAGTGCATGGCTCCCCTCTGCAGCCTTGTGTGTTGTGCAGCAGCTGTCCACGAGTGAGTGCTTGCTGCTGCAGGAGCAGGGAGCCTGCGGTGCAGGGCAGCGTGAGGGTGAGAGCCTGCACATGTATCCCAGAATCCCAGAGATACACGGATGCATGGGTTCCTGGATTACACGTGTACGTATGTGATGTGACCAGCTCAGTGCGCACTGTCACTACACATATAGAATCACAGAATCATAGAACAGTTTGGGTTGGGAAGGACCTTTAAAGGTCACCTCTGGTTCCTGGCCCCTGAGGTGCTCTCCCTCCTTGCAGGGCTCAGCGTGGATGTGCTGTATTATGCTCAGTGTCCATGGGCGATGGCTCAGCTCCAGCTGTGAGGGACCAAGCCCCACAGCTTTTGAGCCTATGGCTCAGCACACTTTTAACATCCTCTGTATGGCTCAGCTCTGCTGCCAGCACTACAATCCCAGGACATTCCTGAAGTGAGTCCTATGGCACACGAGGTGCAGCATGTCAAGGTCCTACAGCAGCCTGTCCCAAGGCTCGGGGTGGCAGGGGTGCCTAGGGAGAGCTGGGCTTCTCCCAGACACTATGTGCCAGCTCCCAGTCTGCAGCCCAGGCTACTGAGAGTGCAGGTCCTGGAGCAAAGAGCTTGAGAAGAGACGTGCAAGTACCTTCTGCTCCCCTTTTGCCAATGTCAGGTAGCTGCTTGGGGTTGAGGCTGGCAAGCCCTTGCGTTGCAGGTGCCCTTAAGGGACCTCGAAGTCCATCTGGCCTTATGGAGGTGTTGCCAACCTGACAGCACCTGCTCACAGCAAAAACACCATCATCTTTTAATTAGTGTCCCACTTCCTGCCATCCCTTCTGTGTGCATGTGTTTGGAGGTGCAAATGTGTGCCCAAGACACTGCTCTCACCTTAGATTTCTGATGTTTGTAAGGGAATGTAGGCTGCAATTTTGGCCAGAGAACTCTGTTTCAAACTTGTGCTTCATTTCCTGAAGCCTTCCCAGCTGAGCAATGCCTGACCTGCTGCTGACATGCAGGGCATGCCAGGCACAAATGCGGCAGCTACTGCAGCTGCAGCACAGGATGTGAATGTCTTGTCGTCGGCAGCGGGGAAAGAGGAGGACAGGCTGTAAGTCTGTGCAATGAGGCTTCACCGGAAGAACGACAGGAAATGCCCTCTCCTAGGATCAGCCGCAGCCTGGCATGGCTGCAGCACAAACCCCAGCACATCTACTGCAGTGACCCACTTTACCAGCCTGAGGTGATACTGGCACCACTGATGCCTCCACAGAACCACTCTTTGGTAGGATAAGATCCATTTTCTCCTTCAATTCCAGAATAGTTTTAGTGCTACTGCACTTACAAGATCAGGATTTGATTATGCTGTGGTGTCATTGATTCTTGCATGCTCAGAAAGGACTGAATTTCATGTCTATAAAAGCCAAGAACAGCAAAGGAGGAGGAAGAAAATGGGGTTCCCAAGACTGCCCCGGCTGAGGCAGAAGAGCATCATTGCAGCAGGCTGCAGCCCTGCTCACAGACTAGGTGGTTCTTAAGGTTTATAGGAAGGTGGTGCAGGAGATGCAGCAGCCCTAGGTGTGGCGAGTGCTGGGGCTGCTGCAAACATCCTGGGAGCGGAGAGTCATCTTCCCATGGAACACAGGAGGGGACACACAGCGCTAGAGTGTCAAGGCATCAGGTCTTTGCTGCTCACTCATCACAGTGCTGAGAGCCCAACAGCTCCCGCAGTGGAGATGGATCTCCTTCCAACAGCTCCAAGAGGCACTGGTCCGTGGTGCCTCTGTAGTTGCAGCCCTTGGCCTTGCAGGGGAGTGGTGTCAGGGGCTCAGTGAAGGCATTACCTGTAAGGACAGCGCCCAGACCTCTGCCCCTCAAGGGGTTGGGCAAAAGTCTACGAGGTCAGTGGCTTTTAAGCAAACAATCAAACCAAAGGGGGTTAATTCTGTAAGGCTGCTGCTGGCAAGCTCAGGCTCTGCTTTTGGAGCATCATGAAGGAGCAGCTCAAGCCAGCACTCCTTTCCTCCTCCTCACACCTACTCTCCAATGAGAGGAGACATCATCTCCTGTAGCAGCTATTAATACAGTAACACAACAGCACTCCGGGAAAGCGCTTTCCCAGTAACTCCGAGCAGCCCTTCCCATCCCCACCTGCTGCTGCAGGCCAAATGAAACACACCAGTCACTGACACTGCTTTTAACTGTTGGCATGAACCATCCTCTGGGACTTCACACACCCCCTCCAGCACCCTACCAGCCTTGTCACAAGGGCCCCAAAGCACTGGATTAGGTGTTCCGGCTTTCCCCAGTGCTCAGATGCAGGGATGTTAGGAGCCCCAGCAGCACCCCTGTATCCAGAAGTGGAAAGAAATTTGAGAAGGCACCAAGCTGCTCTGCTACAGTGGAATGCAGGCAGGGTCTGGGGTGAGCAGCAACCTACCCTACTGGTCATGATGAAAGAAAGGGGCCTATGCACCCCTCTGATGGCTGAACTCTTGGCAGCAGGGGCAGGTGCTCCGAGTCCTTGTTTCACAGATCCCTTTGCCACAAGCCCTGCTTTAAGCTTCTGGCTGGAAGCAGCCTTTACTGACCCAAAGGCTTAAGGTCTGCACTCTTGCTGCAGCTGTCAGTGATTTGGGAAAGAACAGGAGGACAGCTGGGAGCACCATCAGCCTCTCAAGCTCCCCATTTCTTCTGCCTCTAAGTCCTCACATTTGTATCTGGCACTTTCCAATGCAAAACCAGCTGCTGGCACTTTGCAAAGATGAGAAGGAGCCACATTAAGCTATAGCGACCACATAGGAGGTTTTGGGCTGGACAACTACTGAGATATGGAAGAAAACCCCTTGTCTGCTAATGATGCCCCCAAAGTCCACATCCCTTTCTCCCCCTGAGATGAGCTGTTCACTGAAGAGAAGGGAAATGAGACTCTGCTCACAGCAGCTATTCACCCTCCCTCCCTGAGGCAGACAGTTAAGTGGGAAGCCTCTCATTTGGACACAGCCATTCCCCACAACATCCTCTTCACTAATCTGTATCTTTGTGACAGCCATTTCCTGCTACCCATCCATCAGCACCACCTTGCTTCTACCCCTCCTCCCTCTCTCCCCAAAAGCAGGCAACTACTGGTCCTTCACCTCCCCTCACAGTGACAGGCAACACTACCTGCTGGTGAGATTCATCTCTGTCAGACTGTTCTTGCCGCTCACAGGGTGAAAACCTGCTTGTATCACTATCCTGTTGCACTTTTGCCTCAGCTACCATTTGTGATCTCTATTTAGGTCAATACTGTATCTAAAATAATGATGCTTTGGCCAGGAGCTCTCAACATCACTCTAACACTGAAGTCTGAAATATCTTTATAAATTGAATTTGCTGGGTCCACCACTGCTCGTGAAAAATAACCAGTTTATGAGACCTGCTCACCTCAAGATGAAGCATCCTGCTGCAACACAGCAACAGTTCCCAATCTCACAACTCATTAGATCAGTGTTGCTTTTTAAGTAGAAGCTGGTAAGAAGCCAGAAGGAAGGAGTTACAAAGGAGTGGCAGGAAGAAACAGATAAGAACATTAATCCAAAGCAGAGACAGAGAGGGGGACAATTTTTTTCCCTCGGTGCTGAGGACTGGCTTCAGCACTACCCATTCCACAACCTAACAAGCCTGAGCCCACAAGCAAGGTGGGATTTCTCTTCCTATTTCTAAATTAGAGTAGCATTTTTAATTAGAGTGGTGTCCTGAGTTCTGCAGTAGGATGGAACTGATTAGACAGGAGTATGTGCTGACTTCTGGAGCTGCAGGGCCAGAATGAACCCCTCTGCCAGAGCAGAAAGGTGCAGCTAACAAGAAACATGAGGTGATTGGATTCTCTCCGCCCTTTAATGGCTTTAGGATAACACTGTGCCAACTCCCCATGTTCTCACAAAATCTCTGTGCTGGTCTTGTAGCAAGACTTGCATTGTTCCATGAGAGGCAGGATCTGCGGTTGCAGCTAGTGCTTTCCAAGGCTCCATCCCCATATGCTCGTGCTGAGAACATGCAGCAGCATTCTGTCAGAGGGGTCTCTGCTGCTCCTGGATGGTCAGAAGTCAAGTGCTCCATGACAGTGGTTGCAGCAATGTTCAGCTGCTAGTCCTTTCAGATGGGCAGAGCATATGCTTGGTATCAAGTGTCCAGCTGGGTGCATACAGCTGTCCTGGCACTAAAGCATCACAGTTTGCTCTGAGCGAACTCCAGTGCAGTAGTCAGGGCTCCCTGAATGCCTTTGGCATTTCCACTGCCCTTAGCAACGATAGGAGAACCTCCTGCCTTCCCTTCCATCTGTGTACAGACAGCCATGGCCCAGTCAGCAGCAGAGAACTCAGGGAGGCAATTCTGGGGAGGAGACACAGAAAAGTTATTTGTACTGTGGGGCACTCTGCACTCTATCAATAAAGAAAGGTAACAGTCTCTCCTCACCCAGCCTGGGCCCTCACTAACCTGAGGCAGTCATGACTGTGAGGACCACAAAGGCTGAGTTTACATGTTAATGTTGTGCCTTGCCCCTGGGCAAACACCTGGAGGATCCAGGGATATCTGTGCCCAGCAGAGACTGAAAGCACATCTGGTCCCAGTACAGTCATCTCAGGTCCTGCCTCTGTGTGACTAACCACCAACACAGGGCAAACGCCAGGAAAAGCCTCAAGCAGGACCTGCTGAGCAGTGGGTCCAGTCCCCGTTTGCAGGCAGGTTCCCCTTGTCTCTGCCAGGATTCTGCTTACCTTGGACACCTGACAGGCACAGAGCACCTCACCAGAAGCCTGAGGGCTGAGCAGCAGGACTGATGAGCCAGGAGACTTGTCACACAGCTGGTTCACTACTTTCATTAGGATCTAGGAGAGGCAGGGAGGAGTCAGGCTACAGCAAAGGAGGCTGGCATCCAGCAGAAAATGTGCCCAGCAACTCCCTCTTGCTGTTTGCAACACCGGAGGTACTGCTGGGCCAACAAAGAATGTGAACTACTCACAGAGAGGGAATCAGCTGGGACAGTATCAATGATGACAGGTTGGTTGCAGTATTTTGCTAGCAAGATTTGTGCCTTCTTTTCAGCCTGGAAGGAGAAACACACAGCACTTTGAAGGGCTACAGGTGGCACAGGGTGGGCTGGATGGGGATATATGCATGTCATATATACACAAAGAGATTGCAAGCACTGGGCACAGAGGGGTGATGTATGATAGCAGAAGCCAAAGTAAGACCCGTACTCCTTCCCCAAATGCAAGCGAAGATAAACCCCTGTCAATAGTGGAATAGAGAGTGACTCATTCAGTCCCCAGCCTCTCTCCTGGACCTATACAGTGCCACATGTCTCAGGAAGGCTTCTGTGGCAAGATGCTCCTACTTAAAGATAGGCATAGTTCTTCCAGAGATCTCTAAGTTACCAATAAGCATTTCCAATATGCTTTTAATGTAAATTGGCAGAACACAAACACGTGTGGGAAGCGCAGCAATATCCATGTTGCTGGAAGAAAGACTCTGTCCTGCCACTGACTGTGTAACTTTGTTAAGCCCACTGTGAGGACCATCTCATCTTCTCCATGCATAAAAAAGGAAGTGATGCTCATCTGCCTATTGGTGTTGGCCAAAAGTGCTGGTGTGGGGCTCTTTATTCTCACAGGCAGGGAGACATGGAAATTCTGCAGGTGCTAAAAGCCCAGCCAGTCATTCCCTGCATTTTAAACAATGGCCCTGGATAATGCCAGTGAAATCAACCCAACACAAAGCTTGTGTTGCACTCTGTGTGATTTTACAGGCTTTCTCCTTCTTTCTAATGAGACTCCAGTGACTGAGTGGCTCTGAAGGGTGACAGAGACATCAGGTCCACTGGTGTGTGCTATCAGCTGGCTGCAAGTCAGTGTGCTGCTGCCTCAGTACCTGCTGCAGCTCCAGTTTCTTGATGGCTGTGTTGGCTGTTCGCTGTAGTGCTTTCAGGATGGTCTGCAATTCTTTTCTTTGCCACTGGGGCATTGCAGTGCTGGCCACCACCTGAAAGAAAATTTGCTCTGTAAGAACATTAAACTGTACCTAGACATAAAGTGCTAGATCTCTGGGAGGTCAGGCTGGAGCATGGCCTCTTCCCAGACCCTGCTTTAACCCAAGTGCTCAGGGCAGCCAGTCACTGTGGTGAGCAGCTTTCTCTTTTCAGCTGGCCCTCTGCAACACAGCCATCTGGACACTGGTAAAAATCTTTGTGATCAAAGAGGTAATAGCAGGCAGCAACTTGCCCTTGCAATTGATCATGGTAAGATGTGAACCTGCTAAGGAAGAAGTCATGTGTCTCACGTTGATAAAGCCCACGCTCGGCTCTTTCTGTAGAGGAGTGTGATCCTTACCTTGGTCAGCTGGCCCACTTCTTTGGAGAGGTTCTGCATCTCAGGAATGGAGGTGATCCTCTGCTTCATTCGTAGGGAGACAGAGTCCACTTCCATAGCCAAGCACTGGCCTACTTCCCGGGCCTGCAGAGATGGAAGGAATGCATGCTTCAAATGCAGCAACAGAAACAATCCACAGGGATGGAGAAAGGGGGGAGACAGCACGCTCATGAACACTGAAGTGCTGCTCAGGATCCAGTAGGAAGACACCTACAGATGGTTTAGGAATGACTGTTCCTCCAAGACGCTGAAATATAACATTCCTCTCTAGATTTGCAACCAACACTAGATGGTCACGCTCAGGTGGACCAAGCTGTTGAGCTTTATGTGGTATTTATGATTGAAATTCATGTTTCCTCAAAAACTTGTGCCAAAATCATCATGATTTCCTTGAGGAAAATCTGGGGTTATGTGGAGCATCTTAGAACTCTTTTTTCATTAGCAAATGCAATCTTGAAACTACTGACTGAAGAAACAGAAGAAACACTAAAATAAAATGAAACCTCATCAGCCATTCAAGTACATTTCCTGAGTTTAGCTATCTTGATATATTTCTTATTATTTTCACCAACAACAATGCTACTATTAATAATTTAAGAAAAGCTATTACAAGATTTTTCACCAGTGCCAATCCTTATGGTTTAGAGCATTTCCTCCCTGCAAGATCTCTATGTCCATGATGGTCCTGTGAGACTTTAGAGCAGGACAGCACAGTATATAAGAAAAGCTGTAGACAGTGAGGACTGCTCTGCCTAGCTAGGATACCAAACCCTTGTTTCAAGTAATTCTCTCAGGCCTGCAGTCTCCCTTGTCTCATTAACACTAGCACAGAGTTCCTTTCGGGGGCTCTCCAGGTCAACACTTCCAGCAAAGCATGCAGATGTGCCCTGCAGCTTTTTGTTCTTCTGCATGAAGAAAAGCCTCTCTGGGACACAGATGCACAGGGGACAGCCAGCCAAAAAGTAACAGATTTGCAGGAGTGGGTTTTGCCTTTAGTCTTTCCAATTCCACTGACTATGAGTCATTCTCCTCTGACTGCAGCCTTAAAGGAAGAGGGAAGGCTTACAGGGCACCTGACACTTCCAAATATTCAAAGGACAGAGTGATCACACAAACACAATAGTAGGCTGCTTACTTTTTATACAGAGCCAGCCAGACCAGAATCACAGTTTAGCAGGAAAAAGACTAAAGAAAGGAAGCAAAAAGGCTGTAAGAATGAGGCCAAAGCCCTGTAATCATAAAGTCTGAATCCAGCTGTGATAGGCAGGAGGCAAAATCAATGCACAAAGGATTACACCTTTAAATACCTACTGGGGAATTGAAATTTATAGACCAGATGCTTCCTGATATTTTGTGCCAAGTTTTTATCTTGGAAAAGGGGTTCTAAAGGGAGAAATGAAGGTCAAGGAGATAGAAGACTAATATGGGAGGAAAAGGAGGTGAATAGTGAGGTACAGGAGCAGAGCTGAGTCCAAGAGTGAAGCAGGTACCCAGATGAGGCACAGCACGGAGGCTCCAACCAAAGCAGTGGGGAGCTAATTGTCTACAAGGAACCGACCAAGTTTGGTCCTTCTGGCATTGTCTTCACATGGCAGAAGTCTCAGTTCCCTCTTTCTTACCTGTTTGGCTTGTCCGCCTGTCACTGCAATGACACGGCTAATCCCTTTGGCAAGCTGACGCTCACTGATGATGGCCAGATCTTCCACAGATCCTGTTTGGAGAAGGTGCCTAAACAGTTAGCAGAGAACAGAAAAGAAAGTAAGTTGCTCTTTGCAAACAGAAATCAGGGAGCCTGCTTTCTTTTTAGAAAACTCCAATGTCCAGCAGCCCTTTCCTAATCCCAATACCTTGAATTCTTTCCCATCCCAAAAATCCTGATGGTACCCTGTCAGACAAGAGACAGCAGAGTTGAGGCTACTCCAGAGGAACCTGCATACTACCTGCCCTGCAGGCTCCTCTCAAATGGTGCATAACAGCCTAGTTCTGCCCTCCTTTCCTCTCCTTTCCTTCAGCAGTGAGATGAATTGGGCTTTTCCTCTTCTAGTCAGCTACTACTGAACCTTTTAGAAAGTAATATTTTCCTACAATTCCATCACTCTCTTGTCAGGCCAGCTCACAGCCTGGCCAGTAGACTCCAGACAAAGGAGAGTTGTGCAGTCTCAGGACACTGACAACCTCCCTTTTCATTCTTGTTTATTCAACACTGGATATGAAAACTATGGTGCCTCAGCTTCTATTACAACAGGTAATCATTCCAGACAGCTTCACAAGAATTGATCATCTCTTCTCCCCTGCAGTTTCTTGTTCCACTATTCCAAAAAGAATGACCTCATGGCTAGAAAGTTGCGCATTTTCAGCTTTATCTGCTCTAAGCCAGTTTGTTCCTTTTTTTTTCTGTGTCAGCACTGTCCTGAGATTGATTAACTCTTCTGCGAAAAGCTAAAGCAGAAGAGGGTGAAGAGAATTAATTAAAATATTCACAGTCTCAAGTTCTCACAGCTAAACTGGAGTCTCCAGCTGGGTCCCCAGCCCTTCTGCAACCCCAAAGGCAAAGCACCACAACCCTGGTGTGACAGGTCACACACACCTTTCCCACACTCTGCTGGTGCTCTGTGGCTTCCAGGTTGGTTTCAGACTATGAAGTAAGGAAAAATGTCATGCATTTCATTAAAGTTTGCTCACCCTGGAACTTCAAAAGCTTCATTACTAGCCCATCCTGCCCTCACAATATTTTTCCAGTGAGGAAGCTTAGTTTCACAGGGACAGGGAGTTGAGCTTGTAGTGATGTTTCTACCTCAGCCACCAGTGCCCACAAACATGCCTTCTGGCTGCAAGTAAAAGTCACTTACGTCCCACAGCAGAGCTCCACAGAGGTCTGCATTGCAGCCTTGGAGTCACAGGTCAGCACACTCTCCACAGGGACCCCCAGGGACACTATCCTCACTGGATCTGGATACCCCTGACAGAGGAGACAGGGATCAGCAGCTAACAACATGTTTGTTCAGGGGCACTTACAGACTAACTACATGGCTTCAGGTGTCTGCCTCATTTTTCCCCTATTCTAGAGTAGCCCCTGAATCAGGGGCAGCACTACTTCTCCCCCACAATCAGCCACCATGGGGAGAAAGAAACAACTGGTGACACGACAGGCTTTTGGTTCACAGGCATAAGCAGAAAGCCTGTGCATCTCCAGTCTCCATGTTTTAAAACACAGTGTCCTGAGATCTCATCCCTGTCCTATTTTCCCTTCCAAGTTTTGGGAGACGATTCCCTTGCAGAAACATGTTGTGTCATCATCTCATGTCCCAGATGATTCCTGCTGAAGAAGAAGGCTCATGAAGATGTGTGCTGCCATCCTGTCATACCTCATCCACTGCACGGAGTCCCTGAACTCTTCTTGCCAGTGTGAGGGGGACTTCAGCCATATGCACCACCTCATTTTTCTTTATCAGATCCTGGACCACTTGCTCCACTTGCTGCAGCTGATCCACAGTCACATGGCCCTGAGGATGCAAATCAGCCACATTCAGGAGGAGCCTCCTGAGAGGTACAGAATGAAGGAGGGAGAACTGGGGCAGAGCCACCATATGACTCAGCTTGGGCACACCACTCTTCCCCTGCATCTCATCATCTCTGCTTGTAAAAGGGAACTGTGAACATCATGGCCCTCCCATCCTCTCCTCCCACGAGGGATAAGGATTTTTGATGCAAGAGCATCAGCTAAAGTCTTCAAGAGAGATACTGGAATGAGTGATAGGTTACCAGGGCCAGCACTCAGCCCGATCCAAAGGTTCACAAATACTCTCACCTGAATGTCCAGTACAGACATCAGATATGCGCCACAGCCAAGCACCATCTCTCAACGACCCCTTTACAATATTTCATGTCAGTCCCATGACCACTGGCCTTGCTAAGTCCTTTCCCTTCTGACCCCCATTCAGCCCCTCAGCGAGCCCTGCTCAGGGTCAGGTCAATGAAAGCAGACACAGTCACATCCAGAGGACCAAGCTTCATTACTCAGATAAAATATGACTTGTCTCTAAAGGACTGATTAAGGTTAGAGGAGAAAAATCCCTGGGGAGAAGACCAGTACTGGAATGGTGGTACTGCTGAGAACAAGGAAACTGGATTTCATAGTCACCTTGGTATCAAAGTCGAAGCGCAGCCGCTCTGCTGTCACATGGGACCCTCGCTGCTCGGTGCTGTCACCCAGGACATGTCGGAGCGCGAAGTTCAGTAGGTGGGTGGCCGTGTGGTTCGTCATGCAGGCCAGGCGCTGGGCCTGAAAGCACACACCAGTTAGCAGGGGGTCCTGGGTCTCCACAGCTCAGGGAAGCACGGGATGGCACAAAGAGATAAGGAAAAGGCTGCATGTGAGGGGATAGGAGAAGATGGATGAAAAACAGTGGGTAGTACAGCTGTCAGATGAGCTATGTGACAGGGCAGATCTAACTTCTTTTTCCATGGGATCATGTTTGTAAAACAGTAAAGGGTAGGCTGTATACTTTTGCACAGAACAATGGCTCACAAAGATTACAGAGTCAGTTGTGATGTCTCCTTCCCACTGCATGCTATGATGAAGAACAGTCTCAAGAATACAAGGGACAAAGATCTGCTGTGCCTGGGTTACTCAGCACATCACGAGGAAAAGGTTAAGAGCAGTAAGTTATTACCTCATCCACAAAGAGCTGCACCTGGTCACCAGCACGCAGGGTTTCCACAGCAGTGACCTCATGGACCACGTAGCCACCACAGAGATGAACTGACTCTACAGGGAAGAGGACATCCTGAGAAAAAGAGACAGAAAAATGAGTTAGGACACAGGGAAGATCCAAATACCCGTGGTATGTACTTGCTTTACCTGACTGGGAAACACAATTCCCACCAAACCCTAGAAGACAGGGATGGGGTGGGAAAAGCAGAAGCAGCTTTCTGCAAACATAACCAACGCGTCTCAGACCTTCCCTGTACCCAGCCACTCACTACACAACATGTTGAAGCTGGCAGCTTGTAGTGGAGGGGCAGTAACACCATCCATGCTGATGAATTTTCTTAACAAGTATGCTCATCCATGAGAAAATGGACAGCATCTGCCAAGGCAGCTGTCTCTGGCATCCAAGGTACCATTTCTGCCTCACTGGGATGGCAACAGAAACTGGACCCCCACTTCAGCTTGGGGAGAAGTGATGAGCAAGGCACTATCACATTCTGCAAGGCTGAAAAGGCCCAGGGGTGATTATCAAGAGCTGAAATGGGGAAAGGAAAAGCTGCATCCCATGTAACTTCCCAGGGGGGTCAAAGATCTCCATCTGGCAAGGCTGAAGGAACTGCAGAAGTGGAGGTCCTCCCTGATGCTCTTGGGAGGAGTAAGTTTTTGCACTCTCTCTCAGGTTGGGCACTGCTTGCAGCTGTCCAGGACGGACCAGAGACAAGTTACTCAGCTCACAGACTCTCTGATCAACGATTGCCTTGCCTCAGCATTACAACCCCAGCTGGCAAGAACACAGCACACTGAAAGCAGACCTAAGAAGACTTTAGTCTTCCTCAGCAAGATGAAATTGCAAAGGGCTGGGAGAGACAACCAGAGTGGCAAGTACACCTCTGTGAAGTTACTGCTGATTCTGCCTCACCCCACCAACCCTGACGCTAAGCCAAGGGAACTGTCAAAGAGTCAGCAGCTTGCAAATTAACACAGTGAAACAGCCCATCACTTGGGGAATTCTGCCTGGCCTCAGAACCCATGGCAGCCTTGAGTTAGGCAGCAGAGGGCTTTACCTGCTGTCCTAAACGTATCATGTAGCCTTGGTCAGAGTCTTGCCCACCCTGCTCTGCATAGAAGTTAGTCCTGTCCAAGATGACACCACAGCGTTGCCCTGCCCCAACCTCCTTCTGGAGAGACTGATCTTTGTACAGCATCAGGACAGTGGCCTGGCATGGACTGAACTCTGTCAGGGGGAAGAAGACAGCAGCAATTAGTGCATACACCCTGTCAAATTGCACCAGGAAAAAGGCGGGATCACTTCCCTATGCCAACCCTGCCAACATCCAGGCTATACTGAAAGCTGGCACTTTGCCTTGGGAGGAGAGGAACAGCTACTGGCAGAAAGGACAAAGGACTGCAACTCAGTCACCCCACACTTACCTAATGACAGAACTGCTGAAAAGCAGATAAGCAGGCAGGGACATCCAATCCACATGAGCCTGGTAGAAGAAAATGTGGCACAGACATATCTGCATCGTGCTACACTGCAAGCTTGGCGAGCCTGACTGACTTTTATGAAGAGATGACAGATACTGTGGACAGGGGACAGCAGGGACGTCACCTTCCTGGATGCAGAAAGCTTCTAGCGTGCCCTCCTGTAGGTTCCTTGAACCCAAACTTGGGCATTATGGACAAATAGACCATAAGGTGGGTGTGTAACTGGCTGGGCCCCAGTAAGAATTGATCAGTAATTCAATTTTCAACCTATATTCAGGTACTAGTGGAGCTACTTGGTGGCTGATATAAGGGAAAACACTACTTAACATCTTCATGAATGACTATCCATGACAAGATGGGGTGTACCAATATCCCACATGTATGGCAATTAATTGGCTGATACATTGAAGAACTGGACTGCTTTTCAGAGGCATCTGAGCAGTCTACAGAAATGGACTGAGAAATCTTGGGTTCTCAGGAGCAAGCTGAACACAAGCCAGCAGGATGCCCTTACAGCAAGGAAGGCTGCCTGCCTGCTGGGCTGTATGAACACAAACATAGCCAGCAGGTCAAAGAAAGAGGTTATTCATCCCTGTTTAGCAGGGAGACTACATCTAGAGTACAGGAAATTCTGTCTGTACATTAAAAAAACAACTTTACACATTAAGAGTGATAAAGAACAGGGAACAGAGAGGCTGTGAGATCTCTGTCCCTGAAGACATTGAAAACTTAAACAGAAAAGGCTCTAAGTAATGTGATCCAACTGTGAAACCAAGGTTACTTTTATCAAGAAATTGGAAATCCAGAGATCCCCTTCAACCCGGATTACTCCATGATTCAGAAGCTGACAAGCTGGGACAGTTCTAGCTTGGAGGTTTCAGACAGTGTCACTGCTAGGCTTTTTTCCTCCGTTGTGCTCTTGCTGTGGTGTATATATAGCTTGAATTGCCTCACTTTCTGCTTAGCGTGGGCTGCCACCAGCACACTGGGTAAAAGGGAGTTGGCTGTACACAGCCATCTCTAATTGTCTGCGACAGCCACACCACTTCTTGCTCCCTGTGGCTTAGCTTCATGCCTTCTGTAGAGCATCAGCAACCTCAGCTCCGCTAAATGACAAACAGCCTGCACTGGCACCTAGTGGTTTGCCACGGAAACAGCATGGACACAGTTTCACACCTGATCTCTTTGCCTAATTATCCTCTTTTCTCCGAAGCACACACACCCAGAAGCCTAATCGTTGGAGACAGACTTATCTCCAGAAGAAATCAACAGTCCCTGTTTCACCACTGCACGAGGTGGTGCCAACCCAGAGCTCAGCCTTCTTACCAGCCCAGAGCCTTCCTAGTGACATAAAACAGCAGTGAGAAAAGCACCTAGTTTGGGATGAAATACAGGGGTAGGGAAAGATTCAGCAGCAAGGTGGACAGGTTTGGACCACAAAGTCCCTGTTGTGCATGCATGAGGTTAGGCAGCAAAAGCAGTCTTGCGAGGGCCTCCAGCAGAGCAGATGGGCGGGGCACTCACCGTACTGCCCGTGCTGCCCCAGCGTGTAGGCGTACTTCCGAGAGTCGTCGGTAGCAGGCACGTTGCTGCTCCGCAGCTGAGCCAGCGAGTGCACATCCAGGTGGGTGTTTGTGCTCCCCGCCTGTCCTGCCTGGGGGCCACCAGCCTTCCGCTGCAGCAGAGCAAAGGCACAGTTAGATGGGACACACCTGGGGGCACACAAAGAGGTAACTGGAGCTATCTATAGGGCTAGGGACGACTTCTTACACCTTCATGGAAAAGGCTTGTTCAGATCCAGGCTGATGTAGGTTCCTGCTAGCCAACCCCATCCCTTCAAATCTCCCAAGCACTCAATGCCACTCTGTGCTAGCCTTGAGCCAGGCCATAAGCAACTGTTAATACAGCCCTCCTGGCATAGCTTGCTGTGTAACTGTGAAGCTTCCAAGCCATTTAAGATCAGAAGAGCAAGGCCTCAAACCAATTACTGCACTGGGGGGGTGGGGGTGAGTAATGCAAGTAATCCAGCACTACAGAGACCAGGGAGATTTTGTAAACTCTTCATAAGTAATTTGCTGCCTGGGCTGTCTAATCTGGTTCTACTTTGTGTGAGAAGTTGGACTACACAACTGACAGAGGACTCTCTTAACCTATGTATTTTATAACCTTCACTCCAGCAATAGTCAGCATCATAAAATACCTGAAGAAAATCACCAGCCAATACTTCAGTTCCACACTCAAAACCAAAGGGACTTTGATGACACTGCTATTTCAGACTCACTCCCCCTTCAGTGAGAAGGCATGTAGCCCTGGATGCTCTGAAGAGCCTCAGCAGTTAAAGGGATCCTGTTTCCATGCTCACAGGAGACAGGTAAGGCTTTGAAGACTTCTGACAAGGCAAGTCTCCCTCTTACCTTCGCATCTTCCAGAGCAAGTTCGTTAAAAGCAGCTGAATCCAAACTGATTCCCTTCTCTTCAAGCATCAAGTCAATCAGATCCAGAGGGAATCCCAAACTCCCATAGAGAGACCAGGCTACTTCAACTGTAAGACAAAAAGACAAGAAGTCCGTGTGAACACAGAAAGCAAAGGCATCTCAAGATTTGTTTGGATGGGACCAACCTAGGGTGTGTTTTAGTAACTGGATCCACCTGTGCTGTGTGCAACTGTACTGTTAATGGAGAAGAGAAGCCATGCAGTTCTTCTTGCATAGGACGGAGTATTAATGATGCTCCACAACCCCATTTCTGCTAAAATTCAGTGCAGCATAACTGGACAGGTAACTGCACCAGTTGGGTCTTGTGCTACTCCTCTCAGCTGTGTCTTTTAAGGACCTAATTGACCAGTCCATAAAACAGCAAGGGAATGTTTCTAACCTGTCTGGTGCCCAGCTTGTTTTGAGGACAAAGTACTAGAAAACAACTGCAATCTGGAAAAAGGAACATCTGCTCCTCTGTCTGGGGCTAGAAGGTCACAGAAAATGCAGGGGAGGCAGACATCCACCAGTTTTGACTGCAATGCTTGTGAGAAACTGGAGTAAACTGTCTCTAAGTGTAGCTTGTCAGAGGAGGGAGACTCACCTGGGAAATTTGTTGAGGGCTCCATCTGCTGCACTGTCCGCTCAATGATGCGCCGCCCACGCTCAAGGGAGGACAGAAACGCAGCCTCATTCTCATTGATGATATCCTTGATCTGCCCAAGGATCAGAAGAAGGGTTAGTCACAACATTTCAGGGAGTTCCCCAGCTCAGCCTTGCTCAGTCAGCTCAAAGCATATCAAGCAGCCCTTTTGTTCTGCAAGTATCCATCACGACGTGGCTCCGATGTATTCTTGAACAATGCCAAAGTCATTGTGCCTCCTGTCACCATTCCTGTCCAGGAAATATTGACCATCCACCTGGGGAAGGCTTTAAGCTGACAAATGTTCCCTATTGGGCATTCACGTCTGTGACCCAATTACAACTGCATGTCTGGAACAGCCAGAGAAGTTGCTGTCAGTGGAAGCCTCACATCATCATTCTACTTTAGACAAAGGGTACTGGAGTGAGGACAGGCTGTACTTGCACTCAACAAAAAAAGCTACTGTAGCTTTTCTAGAGCAACAGCTGCCTAACACAGGACATACAGTCCCTGGTAAGGATCTAGGGCAGCTCCCACATGGAAATCTGCCACAGATACATCTTGTGCCCAGCACATCTCAGCCCACCCACAAGAACATGGTTATGGAGGAGGCTATGCAAACTCCTCCAGCTAAGTCCCAAGGGCAGGCTGATTTCTGCCCCTGAGAGCAGTGCCTCACAAAGATAATGAGATGGGGATTCCATGTTGCTCACCTGGCTGGCATTCCTCGTCAGCTCTGGATAAGCATCTCCCTGTGGAAGTGAGCCTCAGTTACTGATAACATCCTCAGCATTTTCCTCAGGGGATTTCATGCGTGTCACAAACAGTATAGAGGTTTCTCAGGCAGGTGAGTGTGAAGAGAGCCCCAGTGCACAGCTCCAGGGTGAGCAGTGTTGGGGAAGAATCACACATGGACCAACTCCTGCCCATCTCCCCATGACCAGCCTCTGCTAGTCCCTGCACAGCATCTCTTGGCAAACACATCCATTCACAAGAGAAAGAAAGCATTGTTATTGTAGATACTGTTAGTACTCACAGGGACCAATTTCAGATGGCTTTAACCAGATAAAACAGCTTGGAAGTCACTGCCCTCAGAAACAACAACATGTCTTTGCATACACTTACACATGCTTGTGCTGACTGTACCACTGATCACACCAGATCCTTTCCCTCCTATCACAAGTGATTAGGGGACAAAGAGGTTTTACTGCTGGAATGCCTAGTATCAGGTACACCTTCCTGGAGCTAAGATTGACTCCTGACAGCATGCAGGAAAGGGACATGGGGCTTAATAGGACATGTCTGGTGATATTTTTCCCCCAAGGCAGCAGTTTTACTCACCAGCACTTCCACTACAGTAGGCACCAGGGAGGCCAGGAGCCCAGGTGGAGCCTGCAGCACTTCAGAGCAAAAGCGGACAGCCCTGCGCAGGATCTGACGCAGCACCAGCCTGAAAACATGGCAGGATTCCTCAGGCAGCCTTCTGAACATCCCTGCCCAGCTCCTATATCCAGCATCCCCCTGCTCCTCTGGTCTGATTCATCAACACAGACCAGCTGCTCCCCACACTCTACGCCCATCCAAAGGAAAGTCTGCAGATTGGAACCCCTTCCTGGCTCTCATCTTCCTGCTCCCCAAACGCTCATGTGCTCCCTATCTTGGGCCCACACCAGAACCTCTTCCCTGGCTGTTCATATTCCTCTCTAGACCTAACTCCCTCCACCCCATGCCATTTCCTTATGTCCTTACTCTGCTCCAGAGAAGCCTGGGTAGATGCCATCAGAGATGCACACGCACAGAGTGCGCACGTGATCTGCCACCACGCGGTAGGCCATGTTCACACGCCCAACATCAGCATCCCCGACCAAACCTTGGTATCTGGGTGCCCTGCAGCCCTAAAAGAAGAAGTAGGGAGACAGATCAGCAGAAATTAATGGCTGTACAAGTTTTAATGCAAGAGGCAGCCAGCCACGCTTGACATAATTTTTTTCAACTATCTCTGAACCTTGTGCTCTTAGGATGTACTCATTAAATCCTTCCACACCACTACAGATCAAGACTTCTGTACCTAACAGAGGTCAGCCAATGCCCTGGCACAGAGAAATTGAAGAAACTTTGAAGGAAAAATGAATCAGCAGTGCTGATACTCCAGCAGATTTCCAGCCTGGAATTCTCCCATTTTTCTAGACCACTGCATTAGGCCTGGCAGGACATAACCTCCTGTCTCAAAATACTGCTCAGTAACATGTAGAGAAGGCTGTACTTTGGTACCCAGCAAGGAGTCTACACTCAAGGAGCTTCTGCTGAACTGTGACTCTGAGCAGAAGCACCATCACCTTGTGAATGGCATCCAAGATGGGAGTGAAGAGATCTGTGTCATAGTTGGAGCGTTTGTTCTGCAGAACTGTCACCAGCCTTTCCAGACCCATTCCTGTATCCACATGGCGCTGCGGTAAGGGAAGGAGATTCCCCTCCACCTCTCTGTCAGCCAGGCAGGAAAAATAAAAGGCAAAAGAGAAGCAAGGATCAGCTCATGGACAAAAAAAACAAACAGGTGAATCAAAGAGAAGGGTAAAGTGACAGGGGATGTAAAAAGTGGGTAACCCAGCATAAGGAAGCTCAGGGACAAGACTGACAGCAGCCTGCCTTAGCCCTGTCATGTAGCCAGGATCTGACTATCACATAGACAGGATAGGCTGGAATGTAATGAAAAAGGCCTTCCCTAACAGGGCCAAAGGCCTTCTCCTCCTTCTCCAGACTGCTGCAGACCTCAAGAGACCTCTGGAATGCAGCATTAAGGGAGAACAGGCAGTGAAGGTTGAAGAAGACAGGGAAATAAGGCAAAGGGGACCAAGAGCCATGCTGGACAAATCCCCATAGCCCCTCTCTTGCTCCTGGTATTGCCACCTTCTGGAAAACAGTGATTAAGTCTGAGAATATACACATGGTTTTGGAGTCAGACTCGGGGGAAAGGCTCTGGATTTCAGATGAGATGCCTGGTACCTGCTGTACTGCATGAAGACCAAGTTCCAGATCTCCACTACATCGGGGCTGCCCTGGTTCACCAGTGCTGCAGCATTTCTGCCACCACCCACGTGGTCATAGTGGATCTCTGTGCAGGGACCACAGGGACCTGTGTCTCCCATCTCCCAGAAGTTGTCCTTCAGTGGGAAAGGAAGCACATGACTGGCAGGCACCCTGGAAAGGCATACAACAAAGATGGCAGTGGTGAGGCATACACAGCAGCTTAGATCACAAAGAAGGTTGGAAGGAAGGAATCCTTTCTTCCTACTACAGACTCAATAAGCAAACATCAGAATTCCTCTGCTTCTGTTCACACAGAATTACTCTCTTTAGCAAGATTAAGCTGGGCCAAACCAGACAGGACCCTAGTCTCAGCCCAGAACCACTCGCAAACACAGCCTGGCTGGTCTCTACTGACCCAGACAGGCTCTCCACTGGGTCTGTGGAGCACCTTGCCCCTTGGAGCAGAGGCAAGACCAGAACACCATCAGTGGCACAGAGTTGGCTGCCTTTGGTTCAAAGCCCACATACAGCCTGGAACGAGCTCCCGAAGGGCTCTCTGCAGTGGCTGCACCCTCTCACTGCAGCAGCCATTGCTAGCTTTCAGAGGAGGACGTACTGTCATGATGGAGAGGAAGCAAAGGATTCGAGATTCTGTACACACTTCAACCAGGCCAGCCAGTTTTAGGCACATACCTTCCCCCATTGACACTATCTGAGAATGAACCAAAAGTTCAAGAGACCCAGGGAGCTCAGAGCCCAGCTGACTTTTAACAGCCCAAACAAACCAGAAACAATCTGAGTTTAAAACTTAACCATTGGCCCCTACAGCTGATGACCATGAACTAAAGAGTGAATGAGAAACTGTGGGAAGTGAAATGTCAGGACCTGCTGCACAGAACCTCTTCTCTAACACACTTACCCCAGGCGGAGCCACACATCCCTGCACTCCTCATCTGCGCCCAGCCCCAGTGAGGGGTCTCCACCGAAATAAGTAACATAGAGACGATCTCTGGGGATCTCGTAGACCTCTGTCAAGAGCTCCCAGGCCATGCTACATGCCTCCTCCTGAGCATGCAGGGAACACAAATAAAGCACAGTAATTCAGAAGGGTCTTTAGAATGGGAGTCAAACAACAAAGAAGTTAATTTCAGCGGTTCTGTCCCTTTCCAATTAGCTCTTCTCTCCCTTTCCAATTTTCAGGTGTATTGTAAAGAGCAGGATGAGGGTCAGAAGAATGACACAGCTCACTGCTGCCAGTGGAAAAATGACATTTATAAAGAAGGTTTAGACCTTCAGCATGGTGTGCATCTATGTGCTTACTGGCTGAGTTACACAGATGATTTTCTTTACCGAGAAAAAACATATTAGCTAGTTAGAAAAATCTAGCATCCTTTATTCTTCTTCCCTTTTCTAACTTTCCAGTAATAAGCATCAAATGAACTGGTAACCTCTTTTCACCATATTAAGTGGCCAACACTGGCATTCTCACAGAGAACTTTGTTTTGCATGTGCTGGTCACAGCTTTGACAGGCTGAGTGCTTTGAGAGTCTGCAGGGCACATTTTAGCAATAGAGCCCATCAGCTGACCACCTCTTCTCCAGGCCACAGAGCCCCAGGAAGTAACCTGGACCTCACCAAAACACCTTCTGCACACAGTCCTGTGGCACTACAGCACAGCTCTGAAAGAACGACCGTGTTTTCCCCTGGAGAGGGTTCACTCCTATCACCTCACCTTAAAGTAATCCCCAAAGGACCAGTTCCCCAGCATCTCGAAGAACGTGTGATGGTAAGTATCTCGGCCCACATCCTCCAGATCGTTGTGCTTCCCTCCCGCACGCACACACTTCTGGCTGTTCACCACCCGCCGGTGCTGGGCCAGCTCGCTCCGGGGGTGCGCTGTGCCCAGGAAAATGGGCTTGAACTGGAAATGAGAAACACCCGCTATTGACAGGTGCCACCCAGCGCAGGGGGCTGCGCCTAGGGCTCCTGAAACACAGAGTGGGTCAGGTTGGAATGGACTACAGTGGGTCATCTGGTCCAACCTCCCTGCTCAAGCAGGTTGGCTCTAGAACACGTAGCACAGGATTGTATCCAGACACTTCTTGAATATCGCCAGTGAGGGAGACTCCCACAGCACTACGGCACTACGAGAAGCGACCGGGAGGACGGCGGCGCGGGCAGCCCAAAGCACCGCCGGAGACCTCCTTGGTAGGGACATCCCAATCCGGGCTGCGCTCCTCCGGAGACGCGGAAACGCCGGAGGAGGGGACGTGCGGGAGCGGGGAGAGCACCTGGTTCATGCCCGCGTTGACGAAGAGGAGGCTCGGGTCGCCGCGGGGCCGCACGGGGGCCGAGGGCAGGCGGCGGTGACCGTGGCGCTCCTCGAAGAAGCGCAGGAAGGCGGCGCGGACCCTCTCCGCCGGCGGGCAGGCGGCACGGCCGCGGCGGGGGCTGCAGTGCCAGCGCCACGGCACCGCCAGCAGCAGCCGCTGCCGCAGCCGGCCGGCCGCAGCCATGGCGCTCCACGGCGGACGGCAGCGCCGGGGCGCCCGGAAGGGGCGGTGCGAGCGGAGGCGGGACACGGCGGGACTGCGGGGAAGCACCGCGGGACGGTGGGAAAGCGCCGCGCCATCGGCCCCGCGGGTTCCTGCGGCGCACGCGCGGGCTCCTGTCGCGGCCCGGCTTGGTCAGGGGCGGTCGCTCTGCCCCGTGCTGTCCCGTCCCGTCCCGTCCCGCCCCGCCCCGTCCTGTCCTGTCCCGTCCCGTCCCGTCCCGTGCGAGCGCCGTCCCCGCCGCCCCGCAGCGCTTGCTCCCGGCAGGCAGGCGCCATGGCGGTGCGCGGGGTGCCGCGCCTGGCCTGGTGCCTCCGCCGGGTCGGGGCCAGTTGCGACTGGCTGCTGCTGGAGGCCGGCACGCAGGTGAGCTGCGCCGGGCTCCGGCCCCTCGGAGCGGGCGGGTGGGCACGGCCCTCGGGGCAGCGGGCGAGTGGCCCTAGGAGCGCGTTATTTCGGGGGTCTCGTTGTTCTTTATGGTGCTTCCCAGGAGGAAGAAGCAGCGCCTCGTCCCGCTTAGGGAGCAGCCGGCGTTGGTGGCCGGTCGGAGGGGCCCGGCGCTCCCCGCAGGGCAGCCCGAGCGGGCGCCGCTCGCCCCGGTAACGCCCGCGGGAGGGGAGCGCTGGCCCAGGCGCTGGCGTTGCCTTGGCCGAGCCCTCGCTTGTTTGTATCTTTAAACTGTTATGTCGTATTTAGATAAGAGTTGTTCGTGTGACGGTAATCTAAGTGAGGACGAGGGGGAGTCCGTAGACTAAACAAGGCGATGTTTTGGCGAGGTTGAGAGTACATAAGGTGTAAGGTATTCAGGTGTAAACGAGGTCACGTTTAAATTGTTTTGGTTATGTTTCGGTGCGGTACAAGAATAGCCATTTTTTCAGCTATTGTGTTTTTGAATTGAAAAATGGGCCCTGGTACTCTTTCCTAAAACCCAGCAGGCAAAAACGTGTGCTGAGATTGGGGCAGTGTAAAAGGACTGCTGTTCTGGTGCTCCAAACCAGGCAGGTAGGTGGTGTGGGTGATGCTGTGACCAGCTCCTTCGTGCTCATGCACCACAAAAGATACCCATCCCTAAGCAAACACATGCTTTTGTTATTCCCCCATAAGTGGATTTGAAGCCCTGAGGTGGGCAGGTATGTTTGGTGAAGGACTGGAGGTAATACCTCTGGAGAACTTGCAGCCAGGGCCCTGATAATTGTGCAGAGAATCCAGTTTGGGATGTTACTGCTCTAATTGTCTGCACTGTGGTTGTCACAGGCAGCAGGGAGGCTGATGGTATCCTGGTGCAGCAGGAGTGCCAGGCCACAAAGCTGCTTTTGCTGGGGATTTAAATCATAGAATATTCTGAGTTGATAGGAACCCATGAGGATCGTTGAGTCCAGCTCCCGAATCTGCACAGGACAGCCCCAAGACTACATGCCAGAGACTTGTCCAAACACTTCTTGAACCTTGTCTGGCTTGGTGCTGTGACCACTTCGGTGCTAAAGGACACTGCTGAGGGGTGGGGATGTGCTGTGACTTCCCAGCACTGCTGCGGGCAGCACTGAACTCCAGAATGAGAGTGGACCTCTCTTTGCTAAATGAACTTGGTCAAGGGGGAGGTTTGTGACTGGCCCTGCTTGGTCTCACTGATATTGGTGTGTGAGGCCTTGCAGATGTGTGTGACTGAGCCCTGAGGATGCCACTGCAGGGACAAGTGCAAAGCTGATTTTATGGTTGAATCCGCATGAAAGAGGGGAGTCTTTATCCACTTGAATCTCTGTACCTCTTACATACGCATCCACACTGACAGAACACTAATATGCATGAAACATGTAAGAGGTAGGCACCAATGTAGTTAAGTTTGCTTTTGTCATCTTAGTTTGCGTCCTTGCCTTTGGTTATGACATGGGAATCTGAGTTCTTGCTCTAAACTAAAGGTGAGAGCTACTCAGGTAATGCAGTGTACAGATGAATTAAGAGAAGTGTGCAGAGGAGGCAGCAGAGGAGGGAGCACAGGGATCTGCTTTAAATGGCAATCTGAAATTAGATGAGATTTAATAAGATACTGTGGAATGGTACAATTAAATTACGTCCCTTCTTCCAGAAGATACTATTAGAACCTAATCCAATTGTTTAGATCACTTTCATTACTGATTATGAGCTGCAGGTAGCTTAGATTCTGAGCCAGAAGATCGATGGTGTGATTTACAAAAGTATTGTGTATTTTGGGCAATGTTGAGTGGGCACTTTTTTGATGGCAGTTTTCTGGGCTATTTTTTTCCTGTGTCTTTCCAGTTTACAAACAGTTGAAAAAATGCTTCTAGCAAAAGAAGAGGGTAAGAAGTAATCTCAAGACACGCATACAATAGTTCTGGTTTGAAGAAATGGTGTTTGGTTAGGTAATGACTAAGGTGGGGCACAGATAGTTTGCGAGTGGCTTTGAGCAGCTTTGCTGCTGAGGAAGATTTCCTTGAAACCAGGACTGTAATGTGCCTCAGAGAAATCAAATTTTCCTCAGTGGGAGAGAAAGATAATGCTTCATACTTTGTAAGCTCCAATTTTCTATCTATTCTTGAATTTAAACGAAAAAAAATCATGCCAGACTTTTTTGAAATATTGATCTAGAGTTTTGCTGTACTTAAATTGAAACGACATAAACTGAATTTACCATGTTATTGCTGATTGCACTTACTAAACTACTTTATTTTTAGGTAACTATAGGCCGAGGATTAGATATCACGTACCAGCTGGTGTCAAAAACCTGTCCCTTGATGATCTCTCGTAAGCACTGTGTCTTCCAGCAGAATGGAGAAGGGCAGTGGACTGTCAAGGATAACAAGGTACAGAGACTGATTGAAGACCTTGTACTCTGAGATTCATTGAAAAGAATCCGCTATTTGGGATCTAGTAATGTGATGTAGTATGATATAAATGTGATAGAAGGTCCATGGGAATGTGTCTTGCCTGTTGTACACTTCCAGCAGGAGACTTCAGTCTGCTGCAGTTGGGATGCAAACTGTATTGCTTTCTGATGTAGATCCACCTCTTGGTTTAGCATTTTTCAGGGCATTTTGCAGTCTGTGAACCTGTTTTATGTCGCTTTCCTAAAAATAATCCTATGAATTTTGGCATAGGATTTTATCCTTTCAAAAGGATAATGTTCTTGTAGTGCTAATGAAAGGATAAAGTGCAACTCTTTATTGTAGTGACGCAATTGCTTTAATTATATTCAACTTCAAGAAGAATCTGGTGTTAGAAAAACCATGCTTAATGTTGTGTTCATACAAGTTTCTCCTGAAAGTTATTCTCAGCTGATTAGAGCAGAAAGTTGACATTAGTCCCCACCTAGGTCTCATTTTGACTTTAATAACCTGTTTTTTATATCATGAACTCTCCACTTTCTTATTCAGTCTGAAAACTGTAAAATGAGTAATTTGCTTTAAAAAACACTGTGGTAGAACAAAAATGTTCAACATGTTGTGTTCAAATGCAGATTTGAGGGATGTTTGGGTCAACAGCAGATTAGTCAGAAAGGAGTGGAGTGGCTACTATTAAAATTACACTACTCTTAAACAAAACCCTCTTGCAGTACATGTATAAAGTTGAAAACTACTGCATGATAGGAAACATCTGCTATAGATTAACTATTAACACTTCTGTATTATTGCTGTTGACCAGTTGGCCAGCTTGTTTCATTGAATCTCTTTGAGATATGTCTGTTCCTAATGTTTGTGCAGTTCATCGTGAGCACAGATCAGTTTTGCTGGTTTTGAAAACTATTTTTTGAGCTAATTTTAAAACCCTTTTTGTGCTTTGAACATTATCTCTCTGCCGCGGAGGCACGGGTCATCACACAGAGACCCATATGATCAGGAGAAGCTGTTTATTACAGATCAGAAGGCTACTTACATACATTTTGTACTTCTCTACATGCAAGCAATACATTGGTTACTAGCTCCTTGTTTACACATCTAAGCAAATCACTTAGAGCGATGGTGAGCTGTCATACAAATGCTGCTGCTCTGCCTCGCTAAGGTTCTACAACCTGCCGTTCACACACTCCGTTGTTTACATTCTTGGAATTGTCCACACTTGGCAGCTACCTCCCCACAGCTGCATTTCAAGGCCATATTTACCTTCTTGCTTATTTTGCTCAGCTAAGTTAAGGCTGGATTGTGCATGTCTCAGTGTCTGGACTATTAAGAATGCCTCAACATCTCTAGAAGAGCATTTTCCTTCTTTATATTCTCCTTGTATTTATGGAAAATGTTATTTCGTTTTCTTCAAGGAGTATAACCAATGCTTCTTTTTCTTTCCTATTTTTTTCTTGTCTGGAATTTCAGGTAACATTAATTGTCAAGAATAATTACTGCAGTATTCTGTGTTCTTGACAATGGTCTGTTATGGAGTCTTTTTATTGGTTAGGTCTTAATTCTGAAGCTTTTGTGCAGGTTTTCTTTTCCCACTCAGAGTTCATTCTTTTCCTTCTGCGCAAGCACATACGTGAAAATATTGTTCTTGGTTCTTGTACACAAAATCTGTAATGCAAGAATAATGTGCCGTAAATAATACAGTGCAATAACTGTAATAAATGAAACACTGAGCCAATGAATTGGATATTGCAAGGTTTATTTAAAGAGGTGGCATGTTCTGATTTAAGCACTGAAGAGGTTGGCTGTGTTTACAGTTGCCAGAAATAACTTGCAGAGGGCTCTGTAATTACCTATTAAATTTTGGTGATTCTGTGTTTATTGACAGAGTCTAAATGGAGTCTGGCTTAACAAACAGCGCCTGGATCCATCAAAAGTCTATCCTATTGCTGAAGGAGACCATATCCAGTTGGGAGTGCCTTTGGAAAACAGAGAGACTGCTGAGTATGAGTATGAAGTAATTAAGGAGGAATGGGAGAAAATTAGACCCTTTTTAGCCCAAAGAAGTGACCTGGGGAAAACTAAGAGTTCAAGAACTAAACGTAAATTTAGTTTGGAGGAATTGGAGACATCTGGATCAGAAGGTCCTTCAAACTCCAGATGCAAACGAGACAGAATGTCCGCTGACAATGAACCTTTGGATAAATCATGGGAATGGGTAGAAGAGGCCAAACGGCTAGCAGAGAAGATGGATGTCCAGCTGCCTTCTCCTAGACCCAGTGAGGGGGATAGTGGTCCAGTGCATGGTAGCCCTGTTCACTCCAATAAAGTTGTGTCTGTCCCCCAGAAGGACCAGAAAGACTCTGGTCTGGCAGAGTCATGGACTGGCTTGAAAATGCTGAGGAAATCTCTAGCAGATACAATGAAATTAAAGGTCAAAGTGCAGGAGAAGCAGACTGCAGTTCTGAATGTGAAGCAGAAGCGCAGGAAGTGTGATCAGAAGAAGATCCTGGTCATGGAACAGGAGCTGGAGGAGTTGCAGAGCCAACTCTCCATGGAACAAGAGCATCAGCAGCAGCAGGTGGAAGAGCTGGAGAGGACATTCTGTAAAGAGCAGCAGGAGCTAGAGGTATAATGGTGGTAATAATTTTGGCCCTTGTCTTCACTTTTATGGAATGCCCCATATAAGGCATTGATCCAAAATAGCTGTTGAAATATACAGTAACATAAATAGTGTTTGTGTGAATTTCCCCTGCTAAAATTTTCATGGAAATATTTAACTTAGTATGTGACACAGTGCATGCACCAAAAGAAAGTGCAGAGACAGAAGAGATTTGGCTGCATGGGGAATTTGGGAAAAGGTGCAAAATAAAGCATTTCAGTTGGTAAAGAAGCATGTTTTTAAATAAAAAATGAAAGTCTTTGCCTGATTTATTGTGTTTATGGAGAGGACAAGTTGAAAAGTAATAACCTTAAGTGTGAATTTCCCTCAGTATATGGCTGAAATAATGCCCAGTTTGCATGGCAAATGCATTGTCTTTACAGTCAATGAATTACTGCATGCCTTAATCCCCAGAGGGAGGGAGATTCTTTTTCTACTTTCAAAAAACTCTTTCTTGCAATCTGCAAGTACCTTAAAGCAGTAAGTGTAAGTGGTAAGTAGCTTTCTTGGTAACAGGCTGAAATCTGCTCAGACTTGAGACTGCTAAAAATCTGGTTTAAAGAAAGTAAATATTCATCTTGAAATGAGTTTAATAATTTTATCTTGTACTTCCTGAAAGTCTGCTTCTAAAGGCAAGATACCAGTATCAGAAGTACAGAAAGTTTGGAACTGTGTCCTTAGAAGTAATGGGAAGTTAACCTGGAGCTTTAGGTATCTCTAACCTCTGAATGTGCTCAAAGATAGTTGCAGCTTTTAAGCTGTTGCTGTTCTCTTTGCTTCTATGAACATGCTGGTACCTTGAGAGCCAGAATAATGTGGAAGTATTCAAAGTATGGAACAGTAAATGATACACCCATTTTAACTCTTCACAGTAAATGATAGCTGTAATTTCTGTTCTACACATGTAACACTAGAGTGAAGCATCTCGCCATTTGTTGAAAACTAGTGTTGTTTCTTTAAACATTAATCCTCTGAAGAGAGTGGTAGTTTCTGTCTCTTATGTTCTTCAAGTCTCCTGTTTTTTTTACCCCACCCAGGGAGAAAAGTGGCAACAAGGGGAAGAGAATCTGAAGGAGCAGCTGGCGCAGGTCCTGCAAGAGGCAAGTGGTTATGAGTCTGGGTTTGGTCTAACTGTGTAACTTGGATATTTAAATCTTTCCAAGTGCTGTGGCCTCTTGGTAGAAGACAAGGACTTTGCCTTAGGTGACTGTAAAACCTAACTGAAATGAAAGACTAACTTGGGAGAGGCAACGCAAAGTGTGATGGCACTGGGAAGGTCATAAATACCGGCAGTACTTTCCAGTTTTAAGTGAAGGACAAACTGCCTTAACGCCTCAACCCATATGTGTTGCTTTTCTAGAAGGAGATTAGGAGAAATGAGTATGCTGACCCTTATGACTGTGACCATGTATCTTTAATAGGATAGCTTATAATGGCACTCTTATAACTTCTGGAATGGTATTGTTACAGCATCATGCTTTGATGGAAGAACTGAATCGTAGTAAAAAAGATTTTGAGGAGATAATTCGAGCCAAGAATAAAGAACTGGAAGAAACCAAGGTAAGGAATAACTGCATTCTTAATTTTATTCATAAGTGAAACATGATATGCTGCAGCAGAGGAAATGGTTTATTTAACATTTGTCTTGACTCTGCCTGGCCTTCTATAGTGCAAAATTTCTGTGTTTTGAGGTGGCAGGTGACTCTGGTTTCCAGCACTGGGGGAGGAGGCACCTTGCCCTTTTCATAAGTTAGTGCTGAACAGTTGTTACTAGATCTTTCTCAGTCATAAAGCCCAAAGCACCTGAACTGTACATTGTGGAAGAGAAATGGACCCATTGCACCCCTTCTTTAAAAAACAAACAAACAAAAAAACCAAACCAAAACCAACAGGAAAAGAAACAACTGGCAAACCAAAAGAGTTTGAAAAGTGAGGCGCTTAATTTTCAGTTAAAGTGCATTCAAGTAAAACAGCAGTGTGAAAGCAGTTCTATAAGGGAGGGTAGGGCTGAAGCAATGTGGAATTTGAATAATGAATGAAATAAGCCACAGTTCTTCCTGCCCTTGACACAAAGTGATGAGTGGAAAATAATTATGGAGATCCTTTCCTGTGTCTTACTTTGGGAAATGATCACATTTATCCACCACTGACCATTTGCATTGTTTTTTTAATGTCATCTTTGGAAATTTGTTGCTGTTTCAACTATGGCTTCAATTAAAATAATTTTTCCGTTATTTTTAGAGGATAGAGCAGGTACCTAGCCTAACCAGCCCAATTTAACTCTTAACAAGCAAACAAAAAGATTATTGGGCTGTTAAAGGCAAGTAAATGTTTTAAACTTTAATGCTTCCTTTTTTAACGTTTAAGGTGTTTTATCTGTTGGGTGTTTTGCTTTTTATATCAGACATAAAAAAACCCTGTTGATTAAAGCCAAACTCTTGCCAGGAACAGGTTGAAAAAGATTCTTAAAAGATTGATCAGCTGGTAGTTCATTTAGGCTGAAGGGAATTTTAGAAACCGCTGCTGTTCTTCTTTCCAAGTTCTTTGTAGTGGGTGGGAATATTCTCAATACTGCTGAGGCTACAAAGAGGAGAGAGGCTACAGATCTGGGTATATAATAGATATCCATTCCACTTGACATGTGGAGATTTGCAGTATGATTTTCCTCCCCTTCACACACACTTCTTGCCAATTGAGTAAACCTTGTTCTTTGCTGATACACAACGACATGTGCTTTTTCACTAGGAAGAGAAGGAAAAGGTGAGAGCCCAAAAAGAAGAGGTGTTAAATGAGATCAATGATGTGTTGGAGAATGAGTTGCAGTGCACAATCTGTTCTGAGCACTTTATTGAGGTATGTTTAAACCTGTGTGGTTTGCCAGTAAAAAAGAGACTTGAGAAGCTTTCCATAGTTCTATTAAAGCAATTTAAGCCTTTTTCTCTACTTCAGTACTTCAACAGTCCCAACAGACCCACACTGAGTTGTTATGGGAAAGGTTGATCCAGAAATCCATTCTGTCTGCCCTGACTCTTCTGGATAGCAAATCCAGCTTTAATATCTCTACCTGCATAGACATAGGAGCTTGATCCTAAAATGCACATAGGTTTGGAGTGCTTGTGTAGATTTTTGAGCTGGTGCTCTGAGTTGCTGCTGACAGCTGCTTGGGGCAGAATTATTTTGTAATGGACCTTGCTTTAAGCTGACTAGAGTTGGACTGTTTGAAGTTTTGATATATTGAGAGGTTAGTAAAGGAAGGGTTGTGCAATATTCAGTCAAGTCCAGAGCCATTTATATGGTTCAGATGAACTTTTTGTTTGAGAAATTGGCCTTTGTTTGCATTTGATTCTACAAATAATAGGCTATGCCTGTCATATAGACTGTTATTTTTGTTCATATTTTGCTACAACTTCAGTTGCATTACATTCTTTTTCACTATGGGGAACCTGATGTGTTAACCTTGTTATAATGGCTTAAGAGCTAGCTGACATTTTAATTTCTGGTTTCTCAGTATATTAAGATGCTGTTCTGCAGTATCTTGAGTTTCCTCATAATTTATCCTTTTCACACTGGGGACACTTGTAATAAAATTAATACATTTTGTCTGTTTCTGACTTGCTGTGACTTACAGTGACTCCATTCATTGACTTATAAAACTGGCCTAACCTCTGGCACAGGAGAGTTTGTGTGTGACTCCTGCAAAGACCCTAAGGCTTTGGGCTCTCTAGTCCCTTTCCTTACACAAAGCATTCATCTAATATTTCCCTGTATTCAGTATGTTTTTGCTTGACAATGCCTGTGTGAGCATGCTATGACCAGTATCCTTCTGCTGAATTCCACAGGCAGTCACACTGAACTGTGCACACAGCTTCTGCTCCTACTGTATCGATGAGTGGACGAAACGTAAAGTGGAGTGCCCTATCTGCTGGCAGGAGATCAAATCAAAGACACGCTCTCTGGTGCTGGATAACTGCATTGACAGGATGGTAGAAAAACTGGATGTGGAAATGAAAGAGCATCGTCTGACCCTTATCAGAAAGCGGAAAGGTGAGAGGTGGGTGAATGTGGCATGACAAGTACAATCTCTTATTCTGTCTATTTTGAACAACTTTTTTTGGCACCTATATACCAAGAAGATGCTCGGGGAATGATGCAGAAACACTAAAAAAAAAAAAGAAAAGATCTCTTGCATAGCTGGATTTACTGCACAGTAAAATAAAATTAATACAAAGTTTGGAAAAAGGCTTCACTATAAATTCCATAGTCTAGCTGGGACAACTTAATTTAACCATGCTAAAGGTTCTGCTATTTCAAAGAGATCACTAATTAAAAGCAAAAATGTGTAGACTGGTCCTCGAAAAATTTACCAGTTTGATTAAACTGTGGAGTACATAATTACACAAACTCAGTAGACCTGACAATAAGCTCTGAATTCTTTTCCATGTGCTAGATTTACGTAGGAAATCTCTGAAAGGGACACTGGTATATCATGTAAGCCTATGGATGAACTGATAGTTTCTCTGACATGTTTTTTTTTTTTGTGGAATTAAAGCCACTCTGGCTTACAGGCATAACATATTGCCTAACTGTTGCTAAAATAGTGTGCATGATGGAGATGGCAATGAAGATGGCTTTAATAAAAACGCCAGTATGGGTTATTCCTAATCTGCTTCCTTCTTCTATATTTGTTTCTAGAGCACTTGACACTGGTATCTAGGTGCTGAAACGTAGATGTCTTTTCCTGCTACTCCTTAAACTTTTATTGCTGTGTTCCCTTAAATAATTGTATGGTTTTCCCTTCATAGAGATGAGTGCATGATCCTTCATTTTGCAACGTGTCAGGCCTTTTTCCAAAAGAAAGGTGCTTTTGAAACTTTTCAGATGCTCCATGGTGACATAGAATGACATCACTAAGCAGCACTTTAGTTCAAGCCTGAAATCATAACCTATGTAACCCTCTTAGTCTGATTCCCTCAGGAAATGCTGCATTGCTCAGAGGTTGCCCAGCTCAGCTTTGAGAATTGCTTTCACCTCTGCAGAACTGAGGCAGCCCTTGTGCAATGTGTGCATCTGCAGAGTGCCACAGCACTCCTGAAGTGTCTCATCAGGTAGCTGATGGGCACTCGCTGAAGTGGTGCCTTCATTGGAGCCTATCTTGTGCAAAACCAATGGTCTTCATCCTTGTTTGAACAAAAAGCAAATGAGTTCATAGCCTACCTTCAGAAATAACTACCAGTAGGAAATCATTTAGATTCACCATGACACACTTCAGCTGGAAGGTGAGATGGTTTCTCTGTGACTTTTTGTTCAGCGATGGACACATTTTGATTGAAATGAAAATAACCATGTGTGTATGTACAATTAATTCCTAAGAATATGCCTGCTGAAAGAAGAATATGTTGCAAGTGGCACTTGGGAAGTTGTCAGGGCTTCCCAAGAAACCTTTCTAAGAACCTTAGTAGCAGGGGCACCAGAAGGATGGCTTGAAGTCTTAAATAAATGAAGCTTTTGACGAGGCTCTAAGTGTCCTGAACAGTCACTACTTTTTTGAGGGCCCCTTACCACATCTTTTCCTTTCTTACATGGCAAGGCACTGTAATAGCCAATTCCACTGCCAGATGTGCCTATGAAGGGATGGAGAATGTCTCCTCCTCATCTGTGTTACCTTAATAGGAAAAGACATATAGAACACTTTAGAACACTTAAGAAAACAATCAAACAACCCCAATGCCTTTGTTCCTTTATGCTGAAAACAGAAAAGAAAAAGGCCTGTGTCCTGCAGCTTGAAAGACCTATTGCAAACTGACAGCGAGAAGCTATAATATAGTTTCAAAGAGAAGTAGTTATTCAGCACTTGTGGATACAGTGGTCACAGCTAACTTTTTTTTCTGTGTTTTGAATGCAGAGAAACAGAATGTGATGGTGAAACCAGCCACAGGCAATGACAGTGGTGTCAATTCTTCCACCTACTCTGTCTTGTTGATCAGCAGTAGTGACAGTGAGGACTCTTGAGGAGGATTCTTAGTATAATGAAAGCTACTATGTTATCTGAACACTGCCTGTGTGTCGCCCAGAACCAATCTAATGGTGTCTGGTTGACGGCTCCTGGAGGAATGGACTGGACACCTGGAAGGAGAGACTCTGTGAAGAGGCTGGAGCTGTAAACTAGCAGCATTTGGAAGAAGGATCTTGTTTTCCAAATGAACGTACAGAAGCTTGATCTCTAAAACAAAATTGGGTTTGTGAGAGAACAGACTGCCATTATGATGGCTAATAGACATACAAACCCTAAACTTCCTCGATAGCTTGTGACTCACTTGGTGTAATGTAATAGTTTGTATTGTATCATTGCCCTTTCCTTAGTGAATTACATGTTTACATGTGTACATCAGCTTCCCTTATTTCAGGCAGCAGAGGGAATGTCCCAAGCGTTTTGAGAACCTGGCCATCCCCACCAGCAGGTAGGAGATAGGTATATCAGGAAAAATTGCCAGTATGGCTTTTCCTCTTCAATTTCATACAGCAACTAGAGTCATCCCAGGCCTTCAGCACTAAAGGTAGTAAAGGATGGGATATGGCTGTTGGCTGTAAATGCATTGTAAACTGAGCTGCTGGCCATCGGCTTGCTCTGTTTATGTAGCCCCTTTTCCATTAGATAGGGATGGAGGAGATTACATCTTCCAGAATTTCTTAGCTAGTGTTCTTTTCATGTTGTGTCTTTGGTGTGTTCCAAAGGGTTTTAGAACTGGGAAGCAGCACATCCAGAAATTTTAAGCAGTGACTTTAAAAACGTATAATGAGCAGCAAGAGAGGAACCTCCGCCTCTTCAGTTGTGCTGCTCTCCAAAGTATTGAAATGTCCTGCTGGCAGTTTAGGAAAGCAACATCTGTAGACAACCACAAGGCACAGTATGATGCACTTCATTTTATTGTTTACAAGACATCATTGTTGAGCTGTCGGTTGTACTACCCTCACAACAAATCGCTCGTCCCTAAGAGACTGATCAAGTCGTACCTCATCCTATCATGTATTTGTCTGTCAAGTTCCATTTTCCAGTGATGTACACTTTCGACTTAGCTGTTACATGGGAAGGACTCTTACACTGTGAGAAGAGGATGGGGAAGCCTTTCTCATCTGTAATATATCTTTGGCTCTTCATTTGTACTTTTTTGTTTCTATGTTTATTTTGTTTAAGAATGAAAATATAAATCTGTTTCTGCATTAGACTTCCTTGGTGCAGCCACTGAGATGAATGTCTTCTAGTTGTCTTTAGACTTTTTTTGGGAAAATAGACTATCTCATTGAATGACTTTGCTTCATGTTTTGATTGCTGTAAACAGTGTGACTACTTTAAAGTTACTTGAAAGACTTTTGTATTCAGGAACTGATAAAAGACAACCCAATCCTTCAAGACTGTGACTAGGCTAATGCTAATTTAATAGCTACAATCATACCTCTTACCTTCTTCCACAAAGAAGGATCCCATTAAAAAAGTTGCATGAATGATTATGCTGTCCTAAGGAAGTAGTGCATTCTGACAAATTTAATGAGTAGGACATAAAAAGGGGAGGCCTGATCTGTGGGCCAGGCAACTTGCTTAAAATTTTAGTGTAAGGTTTCTTTTGTGAAGGAGACATTACATCTTCCATATTCTTCTTTCTCTTTTAATGTTCATTTTCTGTATGTGCTCTTGAAAGTTTCTTCTGTGAATATAGGCTTTCTAGAATGTGCAAGAGAAGAGCATTCCTCAAAATGCTCATGGAATAAGCTGATGTGGAACAGGCATTCCCGATGGAGAGAAGGAAAATACTCTGGTTACCTAGGACTGCAAATGGTTCTATTCTGTATCTCTTCCATATTGCTGTGCTTTTTTGCTCATTTCATTTTGCAAAATACATACTTATTTTCTTATGTTGGTGTTTATGCACATTGCAGAGAAGGGTAATGCTTCTCCTGGTAAGAGTGGTAATCTTTGGTTTGATTTCTTGAGTGTGTACTTTTTCCACTAGAACATGAAGAATGCAAGTGGTGTATACCAAATCATTTCTGCTCTTAATGGTAGGTGCACAGTGTGTAAATGTCCACAGAAAGAGGTTCAGTATTCATACTGTTCACTTACAAAAGCTTTTCACTTGACTTTTTCACTGTATATCTAGCAGTATGCTCTCCTTTGCTCTAAGATCTGGATCCTTTCTTCCACTTGGTTGTACTTGGATGTGCCCTTGGAGATGTTGTGTCCTAAACTGTTACCCTAAACTGTCTTGGGGTGGCATCAAGCACTTCCAGATTTCTGGTTACAACAAAGCTGGTCACAGATGATGCATGGCAGGCTTGGTGCAGGTTCAAGACTTGCTATTTTCCCTTGGAAGACAACTGTTGGGTAGTGTGATAATCAAACACTTTCAGAGTAATACATTGTCTGTCAGGATCAGTGGAAGAGTTGGGAAGGGTGCTAGTGGAAGAGGACCACCACACAGAGGGATGTTTAACTCATGCAGGTCTGTGGAGTCCGAGACCAATCTGACAATCTCATGCAAGAAAAATCTACCATGTGTGTGTTGAGCCTGTCACAGGCACAGTAGGAGCTTCAGACAAAGTTTATTAAAGAAGCCCTCCATTTGAGTCATTAAGTGCAGAAAGGGCACCCTTGCTTTCTAAAATCCTTCTCAGAGAGGAGCCTGGATGTGGCTGGATCCAATCTTAGCCCCAGACTGTTGATGGTGTAAAGGATTATAGAGGTGTAATTGAATCTTTATACAACTTTGTCCTAGAGGTTTTAAGGACAGTAAGTCAGATCTATTAATATATATGATTTAGTATGATAATGATTGGACAAAAAGGTCTTATCAGAATTATTTGCTACACTGTATAGGAGCTAGAACAGCTGTTATAGTGCTCTATGATGCAATATTGAAGCGTTTGTTTAAAAGTGAGAAAACCAGTTGAGTAGAGATTGGTGTTATTCACCCATACCAATGACTGTGGGCAAATCTCTTGTTCAGCCATGAGGAGTAACCTTGAGCAGCATCCCCAGTCAAGGGAGGAATCTCCACACATACACTCTAAGATGAGGTATGTCAGAAAACTCTCCCCTTAAAATTTGGGACTGGGCTTTTATAGTATAAAGTTATTGGCTATCAATCGTATGTCTCCAGGCCAGCTGTGTCAGCTCAGCAACTTTAGATAAAGTTTTCAGTAGTATCACAAGTATCACTTGTTTTTTCCTTTATCTGGGTATTTTACCAGGTATACCATATCTCCATCTCACTGTCAGGATGTTTAACTTTGGGATTGATGAGTCGGACTGGTTTAAGCATTATTCAACATCAAAATCAGTGTGATGACCCCTTCTTCATTTACCACAGATAGCTTTTCCAATAGGCATTGTTCAAGTTGTTTTTCCCATTCCAGGCAGAGCATCTGCTACAGAGCCTTAGTAACAGCTGTCAAATTTAACTTTGCAGTACATGCAACATGCAGTTTAATAATCCAGCTGTGCCCCCCTTCCCCCAAGTGAAGTGTGGGTTTCCTTTCCTAAAGGTGTGCTCTGACTAGTCAGTGTTTTACTTCCTCCTCCTCTTCCTTCTGTCTTGCTAGCACTTGACCTATTTAGACACATAGCTTACAGCAACTAGCTAACCATGAGTTGCACTTCCCGAATAAGCTCCTCCTGTCTCTTGATACTTAACCATGTTTGCTTTTGTTTTTTGAGACTTAGCATCCAGGCCTGTGTGCTGAGCTGGATGTCCCCAGATTTCAAGCTTAATGCAAAGCACAAAACAGCTCTCAGGATAAGATTGCAAAAGACCTCTGAGATTATCAAGTCCAACCCATGACTGAACACCATCATGTGGACTAGACCCCGGCACTGAGTGCCATGTCCAGTCTTTCCCTGAATGCCTCCAGGGATGATGACACTACTACCTCCGTGGGCAGTCCATTCCCACGTCTAATCATCCTTTCTGTAGAGAAATTTCTCCTGATGTCTAACCTGAACCTCTCCGGGTGCAGCCTGAGGCTGTGTGCTCTTGTCCTGTCGCTGGCTGCTGAGGAGAAGAGGCCAATCCCCACCTGGCTTACAGCCTCCTTTCGGGGAGTTGTAGAGAGCAACAAGGTCACCCCTCAGCCTCCTCCAAGCTAAACACCCCCAGATTCCGCTACGATACACGCTAGATACACGTTTTTATTTCCAATATATTTACAAATTATTAAGTATGCGTAGCGTTTTGCACACAATTTCGGCGTGTCTTTAGCCCGTGGCGGGGCTGCCCACGGCCCGCAGGCGGCAGCGGGCCCGGCGGGGCGCGCGCGGGCGGTGCGTCACAGCCGCGCGCCGGCGGCGGGGGAGGCCCCGCGCGAGGGGCGGGGCGGGGCGGAGGCTGCGCCGCGTCCGAGCGGGGAAACGAAAGCGGCGGCGGCCTCGCGCCCTCCCCTCGCCGCGCCCTGCGAGCGGGAGCGCTTCGCAGCGCTTCGGGGCCGGCCGCGGCCACCGCCTGCCCCGCTTCCGTCGTGGGTGCTGCTCTCTCCAGCACGGCGCTGTCCGCCGGCCCCGGTCGTGTGTGGGTCAGCGTGGGGTGCGGCCACCGGCGGCTCCCGCGGTCTCCGTGCCGCTCGCCCTCCGCCTGCGGGCGGCTCTCGGCTCGGCCTCTGGGACCGGGAGCTGAAGAGCGGGCGGTGCGAAGGGGGTGAGAGGCCGGAGAAGAGCAGCGAAGCTGGTGAAGGGTCTGAAGGGTAAGTACGGCGAGGAGCGGCTGAGGGAGCTGGGGGTGTTTAGCCTGGGGAAGAGGAGGCTCAGGGGAAACCTTTTCGCTCTCTGCCAACCACATGAAAGGAGGCTGTAGTCAGGTGCGGATCGGCCTCTTCTCCCAAGCAACCTGGACAAGAGGACATAACCTCAAACTCTGCCAGGGGACGTTTAGACTGGACATCAGGAGGAATTTCTCCGCAGAAATGGTGGTTAGACATTGGAATGGGCTGCCCAGGGAAGTGGTGGAGTCACTGTCCCTGGAGGAGTTTAAGGAAAGACTGGACGTGACCCTCAGTGCCATGGTGTCGTTGACATGGTGGTGTTCGGTCATAGGTTGGACTCGATGATCTCAGAGGTCTTTTCCAACTTAAATGATTCTGTGAGAGGCTGGTAGTGCAGTGCAACGGGCATGGGTGGGGATGGGGAGGGACTTTCCCTTGCAGCTGTGGGGCTCCTGAGGGACTGGGTGTCCCTAACTTGCACTTAATTTTGCATGGTTTCAAATTTGTCAGGAAGGCAGATGCACTGAGGGACCCGTAGCAGGGTTCGGAGGGTGGGGGTCTTGAGAGGGAGCCGGCAGGGGTGAGCTAAGAGTATGTTGGTCTCTCACTTGGCTATCTCAGAAGTATAAAATAGCCAATTTGTAAGAGATAAACAAGGGAAAAAACCAAACTTGTGAATTGAGACAAGAGCCAATTTAAAGGTGAATTGTCTGTAACAGAACTTCAGGTGGAAGAGAAAAGATCTCTTAGCCATAGTGCAGTGAGGTTGAGGGATCATTTTGCAGTCAAAGTGTGGGGATAAAAAAAGGATTTAGCCTTCGGCTGCCTTGTATGTGTTTGTGGTAATAAGTTTGATAACTGAAGGTTTTGCTTGGTGACCACAGGCATCTTTTCTACAACAATCCTATGTAGAATAATAAACACTAATCAAGTTCTAATTTTTTTTTTTTCAGTAGCAGGGACATTTTACCTGGTGTGCTAAACATTTCTGCCTTCAAATTTTCGCCTGCTTTCCTCTTCCTTGGTTCTTATCCTATGCAGGCCTTCCAAGCTGACTTCTATTAACTCCATCTTAAGCATTATACCTTTCTCTGGGGTTATGCAGTTTATCAGCCACATCCAGAAGCTTGATACCTTACCAGTGATTCCTGATGAAAAACACAACTCCCCACACAACTTGAGCACACATATTTTATAAAGTTCTGTTATAAAAATCATGCAGGAAAGCTCCTTTATTAATTAATGTTTGCAGAGGTGAGGTCAGAGTTGTTCAGTCTCTTGTGAGAAGTTGGGTCCACCTTGTGTATTCTCCATTAGACTAATCTTACATTTTTTCAGTGTGTTTGGATAAAATGAGTCTTTGATTCAGTAAGTAGTAATGAACTGCCATATATTTAAGTTATCTAAATGTCTGTGTCTGGGTTGAGGTCATCTACTTGAATGTGAGGGTAAGTAGGTTGTAGAAATTATTTGAAATTCATCAGTAACAGGGAAACTTCCATATCAGTTTCCTGTTTGATTAGTTAAACTAGCTGTTTGAAAAAGCAGGTTCAAATGAAGCTAATACTTTCACCTAAAGACATTTAAGTTGAGAAACACAATACTGAATAGCCCATAACATGATCTATGCCACCATACTGCTGTGCCTTACAGAAAGTTAATTTGCTTAATGTTTGCCAAATGTGATCATCTTCTCTTAGCATTTCAGGAAAAAATGAAGAGAAGGGCAGAACCTGAATTTAGCAGCCCCCAAAATAAGCAAAAGAAGAGGATAGAAGACTTGGGATTAACCCTCAGTTCTACTTCAGATGATGAAAATCAATTTAGTAATCATACTACTCAAGGTAAGGTGGGAGATCTGGTATATGCTGCTGCAAGGGATGTAAATAATAACCAGGAATTGAACCTAAATCTCCTAAGTCCTACTTCAAGGGCATACTCTCCCTTTAGGAAAAAAGCTACATTGTTTCTTTTCACAACCTTGGATTAGTGTGAATTCTTTTAGGCTTTTAAAAAATCTTATGTAAACCTTTTCATCTGGGAATTGTATGAATTCAGATGTAGAAAATTGAATTTGAGGTAGATGACATGCATGATCCAAAGCTTTATAAAGATTCTTGTCATATTGGTATTTTCAATCTCAGTAGTTATTTCTGGTTTGGAAACTCAGTAGTGAGGCGTTGTGGGTGTTACACCACAAAGAAACATCATAATCATAATTTTGTTTAAAAAGGAAGAAGGAAGTCAGTAGTCTTGTCACATTTCTTCAGTTGGGAGAAATTGGGTTGAATACAAAGGGGCTGGTTGATTGGGAGTCCTTCATTGTAGGACCATCTCTTGCTGGTTCAGTGTGACTTTTCCAGGGGAGAGCAGAGTTGTGAGAGCTCACAGGTGTTTCTTTTTGGAAAGAAAATCTATTTCAGAGTTAACTAATTGCCTACCTTTTCTTGGAGTGTGCTTTCTCACCTGGAATTGGGATATACCGCAGATGAGGCACGTGCCCTACACAATTAGTATTGCTGTTGTGGGACGCTTTAAACTCTCCCAGGGTGATACTTCAGGTTGCCTCATGGTCATGCCTGCGATGTCAGTCGTAGGATTTTCCATGGGCATGAAGTGTTCGAGAGCCTGAACACATAAAGGAGCCTTGCCTTGTGAAAATGCAGGGGGATGTCTGTGGAAAATGAGTGGATTGGTTTGGGAGTAGCTGTAGTTGCAGGGTATTGTGTGTGTACCTGTCTGTCAAGGTCCAAGGTGAGTGAGGAGGTCAGAGGTGCAGAATGTTAGAGCTGGGGTAGGGAATGTTCTGTGCGCTCAGGGCTGAGCTAAAAAATTCAAACCAATGCTTTTTTCGTTTTTACCGCCTTTTGATCCTTGCATTCATAAATGGGTCAAAATAGGCTGTAAGCCTTAGCATTTAAGAAACAAGTTTATACAGTTCAAGGACAACATTTTGGGTAGGGTTAATTGTTTAGTAGTCTGTTACACCCAATGTGGTTTCTCATGAAAGAAGGGAGGTGGGGGAAAGAAGTGATTTGAGATGTAATCTCAGCTGAGCATGGCTTAGCAAATCCTAAAAACAAGAAGAGTTGCGAAGGGACTCCCATGAGACCTACGTAGTGGGTATTATGTTTAAGGCACATTAAGAGTCTCTAGAAAACAAGACACAGCTCAAAAGCAGGTAGCAAAGTTAACTGAAGCTGTGTACTGAAGAAGCAGAAAGCAGTAACTGACCCTAAGCAAAAATCCTTTGTAAGTGTGTTCTTAGCTTAGAACTCTGTAAAAGAAACAGAAATGTACCTTGTGCGACAGATGTTTGAAAATCAAAATGGGTATAGAATGTTGCAAACACAAGTTGAGTCGTAGCCTTCCTTGTCTCAAGCTGGAAGACACAAAGGTTGATAGTGTAAAACTCTAGTGCAGTAGTTATGTGGGGACATAAGTCCTGAATCTTAAGAACTGATAGCTCAGCAATAAGCACTGAGGACACATTGAAAGTGTTTTAACTACGGTTGTATGTTTCACTGTGGTGTCTTTCATTTTTACTTCACTTTCTTGTAATGGCCTTTTTTTGCTAATTTTTCAGTTGTTTCCTGTTACTTCACTGGCTCAGTTTTCCAGAACAGGAAAATACAGAGATCTGTGAGTTGAGAGAGAAATAGTCTGTGTTTTTTCTTAAATTAGACAAATGTAAGAAAACTTCAATCCCTTTTTTTAAGCATTATAATATCTTTTGTGTTTTTTAGCACTTCTGTGGAGCTAAATAATTCCTTTCAAAGTAAGAAACAGAAAAAGATCAACTCTGCTAACAATTTCCTGTGTTATCTCAGGGCAGCTTTTGTAATTCCACTTCCCCTAGTTGTACAAAGTAGCACAAAATGATTTCTGGCACTTGGCAAACCAGGGAGCTCAAGAGGCAGAAGTCCAACACAGAGCGTGGCTGTGCTTGCTGTGGATTGCTGCTCCTGCAGTATGACTGATGAGGCAAATTTCAGGAAGGAAACTTGTGCCACTGCTTCATCCTCTTAGTGATATTACACCAGGAAAAACGGAAGGACTCATTGGATTGTAGGGCCTCCCTCAGCACCCAGCTGGTGCAGAGGGGGCTGAGACAAATGAAACTACCATGATTCCTGCCAAGATCCCAGTTACATTCGGCCTGGAACAAATAGGTTTGGGCATCTCACAACTGTAGAGCAGCAGTGAGGACTATACAGCTCATACAAGCCTAGGTTCTTACCAACTAGATCTTAAGGTGGAACTGGGCACAGACAGAGCTTCATTGTTTGGTGCCTGTGAAGGTTCTGATGCATCAGTTTCTGGTGAGAAAGGTTTATTTTGAGTGCCCACTGTGTATGTTGGTACTTACTGCCTTGATTTAATCATTGACTTTATTAAGTTCTTCCTCAAACCTCTCTCAAGTTATTTTAAAAACTATTGGTGTCTTTTGACCTTATTTTTCACTTGAATTTGTATGTATCAGTAAACTCTAGAGGTGAAAAACTCTCTCACTTGCTGTAGTGAACTTGGGGCTCCTTGCTATTTAATTGGATAGTGGGGGTCAAACTGAAATATAATAAGTTTAACTTTCTCTTCTTTCTGCAGTGTTGGCCATTTGGTAGATGCCTGTGTACTTGATGTGGGTTTTTGGCTAAGTTTGGGATGGATTTACACCGGTAGTTAGGTAGGATATTGAGGAAAATTCAGTATGTTTCATCAAGGTGTGATTGTCACTATTCTCCAGAGAGAATCCCTGTGGACCTTCTCAGTTCCTCAGCAGCGTTGCAAAGGTCAGGCACACCACAGTACTATTGTGGCCATGCTGTGGCTGCTCTGCTGGTGTGATGGGGTCTGCCCAGCCCTTTGTGGTGCCTGGAATCCATTGGCTCAGAGAGGCTGTATGTGTCCCTGAGGCAAATGGAAAGATAACCAAGTGTTGGTTCCATAGGGTGTTTTATATTACACCTGCATGCTTCCCATAGCACATTTGAGATACTGAAGTGCCCTCTGTGTGTCTATTCAGAGGATTTAATGAGTCACCCTATATTCTAATGTGATTATTGAGATGTCTTTCTTCCATTTTGTGTTTATTTTCATTCTCACTTTTAAATTTGTTTTCAGAGTCTTCCAGTAGCACCAGTGGGTCTGACAGTGAGAGTGATGACAAAAGACCAGTCTTCAGCAATGAGTTCAAACAAGACTCTCTTGTGGAGGGTACTTCATCTCGCTACTCCATGTATAACAGTGTCTCCCAAAAGCTTATGGTAGGTCAAAATATGTTGAGGGATTCTTAATAGTCAAGGCACTGAGACATGCACAATCCAGCCTTAACTTAGCTGAGCAAAATAAGCAAGAAGGTAAATATGTCCTTGAAATGCAGCTGTGGGGAGGTAGCTGCCAAGTGTGGACAATTCCAAGAATGTAAACAACAGAGTGTGTGAACGGCAGGTTGTAGAACCTTAGCGAGGCAGAGCAGCAGCATTTGTATGACAGCTCACCATCGCTCTAAGTGATTCGTTTAGATGTGTAAACAAGTAGCTAGTAACCAATGTATTGCTTGCATATAGAGAAGTAGAAAATGTAGGTAAGTAGCCTTCTGATCTGTAATAAATGGCTTCACCTGATCATATTGGTCTGCGTGTGATAACCCGAGCCTCCGCAACAAAAATAGTTTTGGACCAAACTATGAAGAACTGATGCGAGCAAAGTGGAAAATACCAGTTTGTTATAAAAAATACTTTGATTCTGATACTCTTTGTAGCAGGGTTCTCTGCATCTTTGAGCCGTCTACTTGCAGCAGTTCGGGGAGGCTGAGAGACCTTGGTTTAAGGGGATCTGTTAAAAAAGAAAGTTAATTTGTGTTCAAGACCTAGAAGCAAGGAGGTGAATAAGAAGGAAAGGATGTGTCAGTCAGCTTACTGAGCATGAAAAAAGTTCTCACGTGTTATTTTGCAATCCTTGACGTAAAAAATGCTTCGTAATAAAGGCCTTAGCAAATTCTGTGATTGCCATTAATTTGTTTGGTCTTGGAGGCTGGGTGGTATACTTTTGGGGAATTATTACTTTAATTATTAAGGTATTTCTTTCCCTTTCAAGTTATACCACTCCGCTGGAAATTTCTTAGAAAGGCAAGGAATTGTGAAGGAGAGTAACTGTGACAACTAAATTTTGAAAGTGATCAGCCACCCCTTGATTGCACAGTGTTACTGTGGGGAAGAAAGTGCATTTAAAAAGTTCTGAGAAAATGGTTAACTGTCCCTGTCTCATGGTAGTCCCAAATCTGGCAACTCGTTCCTGGGTTTAAGGCAATCGTAGGTTAAAGAGGAGTTGTGTCTTTTGATGCACGCTTGTTGTCTGATGCAAACTTTGTCACTGTAGTATTGTGAGTATCTCATAACCATGAAAGAACAGAGAAATAAAAATGTTGTTTCCAAGGGCAACAGAGAAGATGAGATGTATAATTGTGTATGACTTGAAACGTGACAGAAAGTTTGGGACTCATTGAGTGCCTGAATGTGGGTCTCCCTTTGTTCTGTGCTGGTGCTGTACTCACAGGAGCTTGGGTTGGTTATCTTTCTGTGGTGGTAGACCAGCTTGTATCTGCCTTTGCCAAGTTAGAAGTCCAGTGTTCTGCTAGGAGCTGGGAAGTGCTAGCTGTTACTAGGAGTGGGAACAGGGAGTGGGAACTGCTTCTCAAGGAGTTGGAATGCTTCTGACGAGCAAGATCATAGCTCTATATGAAAAAACTTTCTTGCTGAATTAAAAATTCACTGGCATCCAGAGGCTGAGAGTTGCTGATTGCGCCTCTCTGTAGTTAAATCCTGTTGCTGATCATTCAGAATCTATCCTTGTGCGTTTTTGGCACTGGACAGCAGTTTGCGAATTCTAGAGCAAGACTGTCTGTCCTTGGAGAGTTTTCTCCTGAGCCAGTTAAGAAGTGTGTTTCCAGTTGCTCCAACATAGGATCTTTTACTACTGAATCTATGAGGCTTTTTTTTATAAGGCCTCATAAATTTGAATTTAAAGATTGATGTGATTTCAAGTCTGGTTGAATGGTTTGGCAGCATTGAGTAAGTAAAAGGAAAATGGTCCTTAATTACTAGGTTTTCAAAATTCTGTCCTTGGAAAACTGATGTAAAACAGATTTGGTAGCTGTGACATCTGGTGTACATACTTCAAGATCTGATTCAGGGCAAAGGCGATGGGAAAACACCATGTACCTTTGTATTAAAACGTGTCAGATGTTCTTGTCTTGTTTCTCATACAGGTTGGTAACAAACAATGTTTTTTTGTTTCTCACAGGAAGGAGTATATGGATAACATTCAAAGTGAAACAGTCATTAAGTCTTCTATTTCCTTACTGTCTTGTACATGTGAAATTGACTAAACCCCTGCTTTTTGTTATTGCTCTTTTATTCCTAAAATTGACTAAGAGAAAAGCCTGAAAAACTAGCAGTTAATGAATATAGTTCTTTTAACCTAAGAGATGTGTATGTGTTTCAGGAGCAGTGTGTCTTGCATTCCTCCTCTGAGTTTTACCTGAAGTTTTAACTGATACATGAAATGCATGTGAATGCATGTTCACAACAAAGAATATCATTGCAACATGAATTTTTTCCTGTACTAGCATCTTTTTTTAATGACTCTCCCATGCTTACTGAGCCCTGTGATGAATGGCTCCAGGCACCTCACTACTACTCCCTCTGAGCAGGCTGTTTCTGCATTACTGAACCTTTTGTAATTTGCTGTCATCTCCAACATCATTCTTCAGATGTAGTTTTTTTTGTATCCTGCCTCAGTGAAGTGAACTCACTCGAAAGTCCTGAAAGCTACAACTGAGATTAAGAATGCTCAGTGCCTTCGAGTAACTTCAGGGTGATGTGCCATTTTCCCCGCTAGTCTTTGACCTTAGCAGTAGTACACAAAGTCAAGTCTGCTTGCCTCAGTGTGTTTCCTTTGCTCCCTTTATAGGCCAAGATGGGTTTCCGGGAAGGAGAAGGTCTGGGAAAATACGGCCAAGGCAGGAAGGATATTGTTGAGGCCTCCAATCAGAAGGGAAGGAGAGGCTTTGGCCTGACCCTCAAAGGATTTGATGGGGAGCTCAATATTGATTGGCAGGATGAGCCAGAGGTAAATACTTTGTGTTTTAAGTCCCATTTCTGTTGTTATATTCAGCAAAAACTGGGAGAAAGAATGCATAAAGCAAGTGTGGGTTTTTTTGGCAACTGTCTCTTTTCCACTGTCTCTAAACTGTACTTGGAGTACTAGACTTTTGTTTTGCCTTGATTATCAGACTCTATTAATAAAGGGGAAAGTGGTGAGGTTTTTTTTTGTTTGGGGTGGAGGTGTTTTGGGTAATTTTTAATTTTAAAAATAAATAAGACATGTTTTAGTCCAGGAGGAAAAAACTATAGTTGGCCCTAAAGTCATGGTGTAACCCCTTATGCTAGCATTGGGGCGCAAATTTTTGGGGAGCAATTAGTTTTCGTATTTTTCTAGTAAAAGCATCTTTGGCTCTTCCCATTACTTGTGGTTGCAGCCCAGTGCCTATGAGAAGGTGGACTGGTGCCCTGAGTGTACCACGGAGATCCCAGATGCGCAGGAGCTGAAGGAGTGGATGACTGTGGGGAAGGTAATTTTTAGTATCTTGGTACTTACCAGCCTAAGACAAAGCAGGACTGTTCAGCATGGGACGATTGTCATATCAAATAGTTGTAGAATAGCCTAGACTGTGAACAGCCTCTGGAGACTGCTAACTTAAAGCAGATCCAGCTAGGTCTGCACAGGTTGCTAAGGCCTTTTTTGGTCAAGTTTTGAGTATCTTCAAGGATAGAAACTTTACAACCTTTTTTGGGCATCTGTTCAGTGTTTGATGACCCAGTTGACAAAAGAAAATTTCCATATGCCTAATTGGCGTTTTTTACGTGGCTTTTGTCCATTGTTTCTTGCTGTGTCATTGTACATCTCTAGGACCCTAGGTCAATCTTTTCTGTCTCCTGTTGTTAGGAAGTTGTCCCATTTTTAGGTACAGCAACAGGATCTCCCTTTCTGCATTCTGAACAAACTGTTCTCCACTTTTTCTCATACCCCAGGTGCTTTTTCACCCTTGTCATTATGGTGGCCCTTTGGCTAGTCTTGCTCTCCAGTATGTCTGTTTTTGTACTGGGGAATGCTAAAGTGAATACAATATTTCATATGTCTCAAGATGCCTGACAGGGGAGAATAATTCCTTAGCCTGATTGCCACAATTTTGCTAATACAGCCTAGTATGTGGTTAGCAGCCCTCATCCATTACTGGTACATGCTGCATTCTGAAATGACAATATCATGTTTGCTGACTGCTCTCTCTGTTCTTGTCCTGTTGCAGAGGAAGTTGATGATTGAAGATGAAACAGAGTTCTGTAATGAAGAGCTTTTACGTAATGTCCTGCAGTGCAAGGTGAGCCCCCTTTTTAGAGAGGAACTGAAATTTTGGGGAAGCAAGTGAAATAAATAATTGAAGAGGATTGAGTAGTTAGGTAATTGACAAGAGCTCAGAATGTCCTCTGTCCCCTCCATGTCACTGAGATAACCTAGCATCCTGTTTCTTACTGTCTGTTCAGCAGCATTTTTTGAACCTCAAACCCTCTAAGGGATTGTCTTGGTTTAACTCCAGCCGGCAACTAAGCCCCCTGCAGCTGCTCACTTACTCCTCCACCAGCAGGACTGGAGAGAGCATGGAAAGGGTAAAAGTGAAAAAAACTCAGGCTGAGAGACAATTTTATAAGTAAAGCAGAAGCCACTCAATGGAAGGAAAACAAAACAAGGAATTAATTCACTACTTCCCATGGGCAAGCAGGTGTTCAGCCAACTATCTCCAGGAGAGCAGGGCTCCATCATGTGCAACGGTTACTTGGGAAGACAAAAGCTGTAACTCTGAATGTCCCCTTCTTCCTCTTTCTTCCCCCAGCTTTATATATTGAGCATGATGGGATATGGTATGGAGTATATCTTTGGACAGTTGGGGTCAACTGTCCCAGCTATGTCCCCTCCAAACTCCACAAGAGTGCACTCCCAGCCAACTCACTGAGTGGTATGAGAAGCAGAAAAGCCTTTAATGCTGTTCAAACAAAAGAAATAACAAAACCATCTCTATGTTATCAGCACTGTTTCCATCACAAATGCAAAATGTATCTCCATACTAGCTACTATGAAACAAATTAACTCTACCCCAGCCAAAACCAGCACAAAGATGATTGAAAACAGTCGCCTGTCCTTAGTCCAACTGAAAGGCTGAAGGCTTGAATAAGATAAAGAAATGAGCTCCTCTTCCTGTGTGTTCAGTCTTCCCTCCTAGATTTTATCATGCCCTTGTATATTGCAGTAGAGTGTGTGTATATATGTGAGAAGAATACCTTAGTCTGGGACTGCTTTTGAGGTGGCTAACCAGATTGTTAGGCTCTGGAGCTACCAGTACAGAATTTGCCAGTGTCATGAAATTTGCATAAGAGCTGAGGTGGCTTAGAAGAAGAGCAAATATCATTATGAAAAACATTTTGTATTGGTGAACCAAATCCTGCATGGAGTTCGCTGTCTAGCGAAGAGTTCGCTGTCTAGGGAGAGAGAAGCAAGAAGATAGGAAATGCTGATGCCTACCTATCCCTCCAGGCTGTGCCAGGTCCAGCTGAGCTTTGTTTCTGTTTGTGCAGAGTGTATTTGATGAGCTGGATGGAGAAGAAATGCGTCGAGCTCGAACAAGGTCTAACCCCTATGAGATGATCCGTGGAGCTTTCTTTCTGAACAGGTTTGTAGAATGTCTGGTAGTGTAGTCCCTTTCCCATATATGTCCATTTTCAGCTGTGGGAGCCAAGGATGAAACTTAACAAGGCCCTATTCATGTGTTCACAGGGCTGCAATGAAGATGGCAAATATGGACCATGTCTTTGACTACATGTTTACAAACCCTAAGGACTACCAAGGGGTGAGTGCCTCTAATTTTCAAACAGCAGTGCTTTCTTAGAGAATGTGGAAGGTGGGAAGAAAGGAGAATCCTTAGGATACTAGCTGGGTAAACAGGTACTTGAAAGAGTCTTCTGAGCAGCATAGTTTATGGTGTATGTGGTTTGACTGATGGGAACTGTTATGGGTTGGTAGAATTTCCTCAGTTTCCTTTTGCAGGTGCCTTTGATAAAGGAGTATGATGCAGAGCTGCTGTATTTTGCTGATGTGTGTGCTGGCCCCGGAGGCTTCTCTGAATATGTCTTGTGGAGGCGGAAGTGGCATGCAAAAGGATTTGGCATGACCTTGAAAGGACCAAATGATTTTAAACTGGAGGACTTCTATTCTGCTTCCAGTGAACTCTTTGAGCCTTATTATGGTATGTAGTGCGCCCATGAGTGTAAGCTGATGTTTTTGCTTATGTTGCAGCCTCTGTATTAGTGACAGGGCTGGTATTGATACCAGCAGGGGAATCTAGGAGAAGCCTAGGAAACAATTTTGCAAGGTAGAAGGGGACTGTCATTGGAGAAAAGGGTTGAGATTGGTGAGCTATCATATCATATCATATCATATCATATCATATCATATCATATCATATATAATTTTTCTGCACTTATTACGAGTCTGGCCTGGGAATGTGTTTCATTGTAGTAGTTAGTATTTGAATACTTTGCTTAATAGTAGCACATTGTAGAGTGCTTTAAGATTGCTTGGCAATGTTTTTCTCACATCACTGATCTCAGCATGAAACACAGTGAATGAGATGACTTATTACAGAATCATAAAATTGTGTGGGTTGGAAGGGGCCTTAAAAATCATCTAGCTCCAACCCCCCTGCTGTGAACACGGTCACCTTCCATGAGACCAGGTTGTTCAAAGCCCCATCCAAGCTGGCAATGAATAGAGACTGGGCATCCACAACTTCTCTGGGCAATGTGTTCCAGTGACTCATCACTCTGAGTAAAGAATTTCTTGCTAATGTGTAATCTAAATGTAGCCTCTCCCAGTTAAAATTCATTATCCATTATTCTATTTCCTATATTCCCTTGTAAGAAGGTCCCTCCCCATCTTTTAGGTAGCCCACTTCAGGTACTGAAGGGTGCCTAGACTCCCTAGAGCCTTCTCCCTCTCTAGGCTAAACAGCTTCAGTGTTCTCAATCTATCCTCATGGGAGAGGTGCTCCAGCCTCCCGAGTTGCCCAAAGATCTGTTAGCAGAGCCAGAGATAGAAACCTCATTTGCCTGACTGTCAGCATGTTTCTATATCAGACCTCTCTAGCTGTGCTCTGATAATAGATTGTGGGCTCTTAATGAAGATAAATAAAACAGATTTGGGCTAGAGGCTGTATCTGAATCACTGTGACTAAATGAGCTGCTTAATCCAAGGAGGTTTATTATGTTAACATGTTTTACCTTGCTTTGAGACAGACTAAACAGGTATACACAAACAATTACTGCATCTCATGCATGGTAACTTGTTAATCTTGGTGATATGTATGAGCCCTCTATCTGCCTCGCCTTTATGATTAGGAGGGGAAATCCACGGATTGTTAGTATTCGTGCTTCTTATTTCAGACCATATCAAAGAAACTGCAAAGTGACCGTCTTGTAGAGAAGAGGGTTTGCTTTTCCATTGTTGTCCCTTGTGTGGTTTTTTTTTCTCTCCACCGCTCTGACTCTTGTTGGCTGCCACTCTTGACACCTGACTGTGAACTCTTAGAGAATGGTTAGTAGCACTTAAGGATTAGATCTTAGCTAAAGTGAAGGTTCATGGCAAGGGCAGCAAGGCAGATAAACACCTTGTTCAAATGGTTGCAGTGTTTGGATCTTCATAGCTCACTGCAAACTGGTATTATGGGGAGGAGGAGATACCTGGAGAAATTATTAGCCCAATGATTTTGATTCATTTTCTTGATCCCTTTGTGTTATGCTGTAAAGTCTGGTAAGGTGTGTACAGACTCTATTCTGCTGATGGGAAGGAAGTAGCATGCCATGATATTTCTGTTGTGAAGAATGGTAAATTCCAGTGTCACTTTGTTTATTGACAGGTTGGTTAGTGAGGAATTTATCAAAACACTATCATGCATCCTGATCTCTTCTGCTTTCTAGTCCTCCAGCTGAGTTAATAGAATCTGTAGTTGTAGAAGATTTACAGGGGCTAACACCAAATAGAAGTTCAGGCTTCCTGGAGGCAGAATTGGTGAGCTCTAGAATATACCTTAGATCAGCTTTCTAAAACACCAGCTGGGGGACAATGTAGCTCTCTTTAAAAAGAGCCATATGGGAAAACTGTGTGAGTATTTGTGGACAAAGCCTACATCTCTTTCCCTACTCCCTTTATAAACTTGTTCACAGTTTTTTGGGGGGGTTGCTTTTTTAAAGTCCAAATTACATTGTATTTGAAAACAGACTATTAGGTTTCTTTGGAAAAGGCTGAGCTCTGCAGTGAGGTTGAATCTTACATCTTCAGTACGTTCAGCTATATGCCATTCCTACTTGGATGAGAATATTATGTTGTCATACAGTCTTCATTTGTCTTTTTCTGAGGCTAATGTACAATTCATCATTTGAGCGTGGTTATTATATGTTTTTGTTTCAGCCTGACCACACAATCTGAGTAATTTTCCTAAATTAAAGAGCATCTTTGGTGGTGAACAAGGGACTTTATTAATGTTTATTCAGCTCTCAAGGTCTTTCTAATTTCAGACTAAATGTTGATTGAATACAATAGATCATCTGCACGTACTGATCTTTTGTTTGTACTTGCAAACATGTTATTGATTGTCTCCTTTTTTCCTTAGGAGAGGGTGGGATTGATGGAGATGGAGACATCACTCGATCAGAGAACATTACTGCTTTCCAGAATTTTGTTTTGGACAATACTGATCACAAGGGAGTGCATTTCTTAATGGCTGATGGGGTTGGTCAATTTCTTTTTCTTCTTGCACTAAAAAAAACCTGACAAAACTGACAGCTCAGTCTGCATACAGTAGGGTATTTGACATGTGTCTGTAGCTACAGTGTGAAATGCTGCAAGTCTTGCCATTAAAATTCCTGGTGTCAGTTCTTTTACCTTAAAGAGGCAGAAATGATCATGATTGCATGAAATTGTTCTTCAGAATCCTTTGTTTGACCAACAGATTTGTGGCAATATTAACCATATGCTATGTGCTTTGCAGGGTTTCTCAGTGGAGGGTCAGGAGAATCTGCAAGAAATCCTAAGCAAACAACTCATGCTTTGCCAGTTCCTTACAGCACTGTCTATTGTCCGGACAGGTACGGTTTGTCCATTAATCTTCCTCCTTCTCTGAGGTGTGGGTGGCACTCGGGAGTATTGCTGTATGATTATTATCAGTGCCTTGAAATCTGTGCTGCTGTGAGGCCCAGTTGCACAGAAATGAATGTGTACGCGTAAATCCTGAAGTGGTTGTCACAAAGCTAAGAGAACTGGTCAGAAAGATAATTTACATCTATTTTGCTTTTAGTTAAAAGCATGAGCTAAAACGCATTAATTTAAAGCACCTAATTTGTTGGGTTATGTAGCTGTGTTGGCGTAAGGTCATGCAGTGTGATAACTGGACAGTATATCTGAGTTTTATGGCACTAGCTGGACCAGCTTCCTGAGTGTTCCAGCTGATTGGAATAGAAAGTGGTCTTTCTCCAGTTCATCCTTGCCTCTAATTTCAAAAGGCTTTTCTCCTTTAAATCTGCCATCTGTGTGATCAGAACAAATGATGCTTCACCGTGCCTTAGCTGTACCTCATTGTTGCTAAATGATGGACGTTACAGCTGTGTCTGATCTTGATGGCTTCTCTCTTCCACTGAGTTTAGTTAGCTTTTGGCACTGGTATAGAAGACAAATGGTAATAAAATGATCATTTTCATCTTGTGCCCTATGTTTAGAAGAACCTGAGGCAATGATCTGCTTAGCAGTAGTTTCAAATGTGGTATGATTAAAAGGGCAGCCTTCTTTAAGGCTTTCCTCCATGGACAGATGATAATTCTGTACAAATGCCTGCTTTTTGCTTGGGGAAATTGGGAATCTCGTTTGAAGGAGAGGAGCAACACAGACTCTTTTCTCTCTAGATGGCAAGTTATTCTGTTTAGGTAACATCTGTTAGTCTTCTCCTCTAGCCTGAGGTTCCTTGTTGCATGTATCAGGGCTCCTCTTCCTTGGAGGCTTTGGGATAGCATGCTGCCATGCCATAGGGCACGGTTTGGGCCTGGAAGGGAAGGATGGGAGGTAGATAGAAGGTTTGCTCGTGAGACAGCCTACATGCAGATTAGATTCTGGTCAAGGGAATGCTTTTCTCCGTTTGCGGTAGAGACATAGGGAAGATGTTTCATGAAACCTTGCTGTCTCACTTCATAACTGTGTTGTAGATGCTGTTTAATTTTACAAAAACACTGTTACTAGTTCTGCAGAAGGATTGAGGTGCCTGGTATGTCCTCGTTTTCTTATTATCTGCTGGCATTGGTGTACTTCCTCTTTTTTTTTTCCAGGAGGACATTTTGTCTGCAAAACCTTTGACCTATTTACTCCATTCAGTGTGGGACTTGTGTATCTGCTGTATTGTTGCTTTGAGAGAGTTTGCATCTTTAAACCTGTGACAAGCCGCCCTGCTAACTCAGAGAGGTGAGATGCTTGAGCATGAGCGTCTATTAAAGAAAACCATCCTCTGAATACAGTGATTGATGGATTGGGTAAACCTAGTGGAAACTTTGTGACCTGCCTCAATTAGCAGCTGCCTTGGAGGAGAAAACGTTTTAGATGTTTAGCAAATTACGGACAAGGTAAAGATGATATTTGCCAAATTGCCCTTACGGGAAGGAAGCTGTGGAACTGGATGTATAACAAATCCTGTTTTGCATGAAACAAGTATGGTTTCAATGAAGCCATAGGATTTATGAGATGTTGGACATGAGCTGGCACTGTGTGCTCACAGCCCAGAAAGCCAGTTGTGTCCTGGGCTGCATCCAAAGCAGCATGGGCAGCAGGATGAGGGAGGGGATTCTGCCCCTCCACTCTGCTCTGGTGATACCCCACCTGGAGTGCTGCATCAGCTCTGGGGTCCCAGCACAGGAAGGACTTGGACCTGTTGGAGATAGTCCAGAGGAGGAACACCAACATGATTAGAAGGATGGAGCACCTTTGCTATGGAAATGTTGAGAGAATTTGGATTGTTCAGCCTGGAAAAGAGAAGGCTTAAGGGTGACCTAATTGGGACTTTCCAGCATTTGAAGGGAGCCTGCAAGAAAGATGGAGAGGGACTTTAGCCAAGGACATGTAGTGACAAGAGAAGAGGGAATGGATTCAAACTAAAAGAGAGTAGGTTTAGGTTAGATATTAGAATGAAGCTCTTTACAGTGAGGATGATTAGACACTGGAACAGGTTGCCTAGAGACTTTGTGGATCCCCATCCCTGGAGGTTCAAGGCCAGGTTGGATGGGGCTCTGAGCAGCCTGATTTAGTGGAAGGTGTCCATGCCCATGGCAGGGTGGGTGGAACTGGATGATCTTTCAGGTGCCTTCCAACTCAAACCATTCTATGATTCTGTGATATTTTATGTGTTTTCATTGTACCTGCCAAGTTTAGCAGAATTGATTTACTACTTGAGGGACACCTGTGGGGAGTTTACATAGGGTTGCATTTCCCCATCTTTCCAGAGCACAGAAAATGTACGATAACTTAGTGATAGGTGAGATTATGTCTTCTTAGGGATATCCAGGAGGAAAGAGTTCCTGGGATTTGGGAAACTGTCCTTATTATGGGAGTGTGGCAGAAAATTTGGCTGTGTGAAAGAACTGAACTCACCTGATCTCTCTGCCTTGCTCTGCAGGTACGTGGTATGCAAAGGCCTGAAATCAGGGATTGATGATGTGCGGGATTACCTCTTCTCAGTGAACATCAGACTCAACCAGCTGCGCAATTCTGACGTGGATGTAAATCTTATTGTCCCGTTGAATGTGATCAAAGACAACCAGGATTTCTACAATTACATTGTCCAGTCCAATGAAAAGTGAGTGACTATGGGTGATGAGGGCTGCTGGCTGTAGCCAGATTAATTTAGTATGGTTTTCAGGTGTAACTTCCTGCACTCATGAACGTACTTGTTGATGCTGCCACACCGCTCTGCTTTTGTTCCCCGAGAGGCTGAGCAGAGCAGGGGACTCTGTGCAGACAGAAATGCTGTATTACTGTTAGTGACTGTTTGGCCTCTGAGTACTGTGTAGAAAAGAAAGGACTGCCTAATTTGTTCCAGTGATCTTCCTGTCGGTTTGAATCATGTTGGCTAAGATCCCTCACTGCTCTGTGAATCAGACTGGCTTTCCCGTGTTGTCCCAGCACTCTTTCTTGTTTGGAACAGTAGAACAATCTTGATGGTGATTATTCTGCTTCCTGACTAACACTTTTCTTCTCTTTTAGCCACTGCAAAGTTCAGATAAAGGCACTAGCCAAAATTCGTGCTTTTGTTCAAGACACGTGAGTATATTCCTCTGGCTTTTGGTGAGGACCGAATGAACCTACTATTAATGAATTACTTTGCCTTTCTTTAATATGTTCTTGATTTGAGCTGGTACTTGTCTTGGCCTGTGGAGCCAGGAAAGTGAAAAGTGCCTTTAGGTAGCTCAGTTTGTGTCTCTGCCTGAGTTATTTGTAGAGACGTGTGGGTGGCTGGAGGAGTCCTGATAATTGATGGTCTATTATCACCCTTGTTGAGAAGGTTTCCATGCACTGCATCATTTCCAGTTACCATAAGTGAGCTTGCTTCTTATCAGGAATGTAAGCAAAAAAGTAACTTGCAGCTGGTATGTTCAATTCAGCAGTAACCATCCAAGTTGAGTGTGGTTCATAGCTGTTCATTTTTCTGGGGGCAATTCAAAGCATTTAAGCTATAGACCTAGAATTACCTAAAGCTTGATGTTAATTTCTTGCATAAAACTAAAGCCATTGTAATGTTTCCCTGCCATGATTTTCTGTTCAGGTGTCATTCAGAGATAATACCTGGTGGAAAGCTCAGTGAGTTTGGTAGTTAGGAATTGTCTTAGAGTTAATCCTAACACTGACACTGTTTTTTGTATGGCCTGCCTTCAGCAGGTCTTCACTGTTATTCTTAAAGAGGGCTGTGTACCCAGCTCTTGGAAATTAGCATAAGTTTGTACTAATACACAACTTTTTGAAAATATTTATACCCAGGCATACTTTCATGGAATAGAGTGATAGCTGCTAGTCAGTAGTGCAGACCGTTAAGCAAAGTTAAACATGGGGACTGGAGGGTGGGGAGGGAAGGCAGCATCCTCTTTTGTACAACATATTGTGAAGCAGTTAATATTTGTTATTGCCAAGCTAGATGCTGAAAGACCCAGATTTGATAGGGCTGGGATATATAGTGCTGTAAAATCAAGGAGGTTTCACCATCTTAAGTCTGCTGTCTTTCTTTAGAACACTGATTGAGCCACGGCAGGCTGAAATCCGAAAGGAGTGTCTCCAGCTATGGGGGGTGAGTAAGGTGCCAAGCAGGGAGATTGTAAAGGTGTCTTTGCTGTAGTGAAACAAGAGTGGAGCTGCAGTACAGATAGGACTTTCTAGACAGAGGTTTAATACCTTGTCCTGTGGGAAAGTCAGAGACCATTTCAAGCTGTTCATGTAATCAAACAAGATGTCCTTAATTTATTGTGTATGGCTTAACTGAGCAGGCTTCTTTGCCTGTTGAGAATATTTCATTGTACATAGAGAGAACTCAGCACCTAGATCCCAAGCAGCAGAGCTCTCTAAAAGATCTTGTTTTATGAGTCTGCAGTTTCTGTTTATTGAGCTTTTGACTGCAGTGGGGCCACAGATACACCAGTCAGTTTCACAGGCTGATTGTGTGTCTTTGATGAAAGGGTATTTCATCAAAACGTACATGAAATCAAAAGTTTAGTCTAAATCTTTCTGGAGTTGCCTTTTGGTTTCTGTGAGATGTGGTATGCTTTGTGGTATGCATTAAATTTGGAAAACATATGAGACATTTTGTTTGCCACATGACATTTCTTCTTCATCTGGAATCCCAAGAGTAGGAGTTTCAGGGCAGGATGTTCTTTCAGATATTGAACAAGAAATGTTCCTTTGAATGTGCTAAGGAATAACACTCAGTATCAATTGTTTGGATTTGTTTTCAGATTCCTGATCAGGCTCGCGTTGCTCCTTCATCTTCAGATCCCAAGTCCAAGTTCTTTGAGTTGATCCAGGTGAGACCTCGCCTAGAGTTCTTTCATACAAATGTAACTTTTTCTCACATTGGAATTAAGGGATGAAGAAGCTAGTCCTGGGTTATTGTTTCACGTGGAAGTTGTGTTTACCTGCCTGTTGATGCATTGTGTCTATTTTGCCTCTTCTATATTTTGCTCTTTAGGGCACAGACATTGATACCTTCAGTTACAAACCCACTCCTCTGAATTCCAGCACACTGGAGAAAATTCGCCAAGTGTTAGATTACCGGTGTATGGTGTCTGGAAGTGAGCAGAAGTTCCTCTTGGGGTTAGGGGTAAGTGCTAAAAACAGTCTGGGAGTTGTGCTGTTTCATTTCAATGCCACTATTCTGCCTTGCAGTTTCACCCCATCCTTTCCTGTCCTTAAAGGCCTAAAAGAATCCCCCTCAGCAGTTCCTGAGACTGCTAGTTATTTATGTTTCTTTCTCCTGATGTCACTGCTTTTCACGCTAATTAACCCTGTTTTTTGTAATCTCAGCCTACGCAGAGACTTGCACTCCTGCTACTGTCTCTAATTATCTTCATTGTCCTTTTAAAGGTGTTCTATTTCTGGTTCTTTGTGTGAACTGAAAAGTCACTGGCAGATTAGAACTGGTGTTTTTGTTCCTTTGCTGTAGAGGTTAAGGTTCTTCCTTAAAACTTACAACAGAGAAACTGCCTGTGACAGCCTAGGACAAAAAGATTCTCTGAGGGTTGCTCTGCAGTTAGAGGTCTGTCCTCCACCCCTGCCCTCAGGAAGCCTTGGCTGAATCTGACTCTGTCTTTATGTATAGAAATCACAGATCTACACCTGGGGTGGTCGCCAGTCAGATCGCTGGACAAAGCTGGATTTGAAAACTGAGCTGCCACGAGATACTCTTCTCTCTGTGGAGATTGTTCATGAGCTGAAAGGAGAGGTAGGAGCCTACTCTCTCCCTTACTAAGCGAGCAGTTTCACCTAATCTCTGTAAGACACTGCAGAATAAATGTTCCATCTATGCCAGGTCCAAGTTTTCTTTGTAAATGGTCTTTAGAATAACTATTCTGGATTAAGTTCTTTCTTTCTGTCCGGTGCTAGAGATATGAGCTTCCAACATGGTTTTGAAAACATTTTGGACCTGATGTGTTGCTCTTCTATGTGGAGCTGCCGATGACATTGCCACCATGACATCATGTGTCTGTGGCTCTTTGGGTACATAACTGTTCAGCAGTGACTGCAGGCTGTGGGGAGAAGATCCTCGTGATATGTTCACAGTGTAAGGTGAAAAATCCCAGCTGCCTGGGAATTTCCCTGTCCTTTTGCACCTCACATGAGGATACTGTAGTGCACTGGGCTTTGTGGTGCCTGATAATGCACAGATAGCTGTTGATGGCAGCTGTGGTCCCACCTTCTCTCACTCCCCTAAGACCGAACTGGGTATTTGAGATATGGCGGTTCTTGGAGGATAGTGTGTTACTGTAAAATGGGCAGCAGGGAATTTGTGTGCTTCTAATATCTGGAAAGTTGCCTTCTTGCTAGAAGAGATGTCCTGTCAAAAAACAGGCTATAAATCAAAGCTGAAATATCAAGAGTCTGAATAATAAATCTCTGTATTTCCCTCCTTAGGGGAAAGCCCAGCGAAAAATCAGTGCCATCCACATTCTTGACGTCTTGGTGCTGAATGGCAACGATGTTCGAACACAGCATTTCAACCAGAGGTATGTAGGATCTGGTAACGCTTTTTTCTTGTACATGAGTAGGAGTGACTGGGAAACAAGTGTTTAGACAAAAAGCAGAATGCTGAGCACAGAGAGACAAGTGCATTCAGCTGAAACACTGCTATAAAGATAAAACTGCAAATGAAGCTGCTCTGAAGTGAAGTACATACAGACTTTTCCAATTGTATTTTCTCTGTGTATGAGGGCAGGTCTTGCTTCTTTCTTAGTGTTGGGTGAGCCAGGCGCAGCTGGGGTAAACTGGCCGTTCTGGGAATATAAATGACCATAGCTGATAACTGGCTGAGGGAGAAGGAACAAGCCCCTCAGTTTCCTTCCTCAGAGACATGAAGTCTCTTCTAGTCCTGCTATCCTGATAAATATATCAGTGTTCAATAGCATGTGGGTTTATAGAGTAAGCTATGGAGGCTCATTCCTAATGGATAATAGGCAGTATCACTGGGCACTGAATTGGCAGGGTGGGGTGAAAAGAAGTCTTGCTAGACCCATTTGGCTAACAGTGGAGGCAGTCTGCACATACTGAGGTGTCAGTCAGTTACTAGGCTGAAACTGTTACCTACCTGCTGTGCCAAAGGTCTCTTAAATTGCTGGTTTCTCTTTCTATGTTCATTCAGGATTCGGCTGGCAGAGAAGTTTGTCAAAGCTGTTTCTAAACCCAGCCGGCCAGATATGAACCCCATCCGGTGAGTGACGCCTCCTTCCCTCAGCCTGGCGTGCTTTGGTGTCAGTGCGTTGGAGGAGCTGAAGGGGAGTTACATTTCAGGCTGAAATTCATGGTTCTGTTATGTTCTTTGAAAAGAGACTAAAAGGTTTTACATATTTAAGGTAAATATTAATGGAGAAGTTGTGCCCTCCTTTCACATGTCAAACAATCACATTTTCGTCATAGGTGGATTGGCTGGTGTTGATTTAAAATATATGTGATTGTAGGTCTAGCACCCAGTGAGTTTAATCATTGCAAAGAATTCTGTGTCCTTGTCTGCCCTGAAGGGTCAGCAGCTGTACAGCGGTGTTGACTGTTAGTAAATGCAGTACTGACCAACATTGATGAGGATAAGGCTTTAGTTACTACCACCAGGAAAGTTCCTGGCAAAGGGCTTCAGCTTTGGTTGTCTGCTGGCCTTCCATTTCATTAATTCTGCTGCAGTGGAGCATAAGAGCACCACTGTGAGGGCATCAGATATGTACTGTGAACAAAACAGCTTCTCATTTAGAAGCTAGAAGTGCAGCAATATTATGAAAGAACCTGGAGGAAGGGAAAGATAATGTTTTCCTTGATGGCTTAATGAAAGATGAGTGGAATCTCAGCCTAATGACAAATAGACAGTTGTAATAATTGGAGGAGTCCAAAATGTTGGGGAAGGCGGAAGGTGAAGTGAGAAGGAGAGCTGAGGAGATGGATTGTAGAGGGGTCCTTTGCTGCTCTTGTGGAAAGGTGTTAAAGTGTTCCTGCTGTGCTCTTTGAAGCCTGATGCTTGTAGCAGTAGGTGGGGAAATGAGTGGTTGGGGTGTCCAATCGGAGGCGCAGTGCTTTTTAAACTTACGGTTTTTCTCTGTCTCAGAACAACAAAACCAGTTTGATGTAATGATAGAATGATGACTCAAAATAATTTTTACTGATTAAAAAAAAAGCTCTTTTTACTTCAGGGTAACTAACAAGTTTGTGGTATCTCTGACGATAATAATGGTGAAGCTCAGGTTGTTCAATTTTACTGTGAGGCCAGCATGCTGAGGCCAGAACCTGCCTAGAACTGACCTTGGTCAATTTATCTGATGGGAAAAGAACCTGATTTCACCGTTTTTACTTTTCTATATAGTCAACCTGAGGGAAAAATGTACAGCTTTCTTAGCAGCAAGGATGCTTGTCTGCTATTTACAGCAATCCAACCATTAGTGGGCAGGTGTCAGGTTTTCTCAAGCCAGAACTAGGAATTGAAGCCTAAGATAGAGGAGAAGGGTGATCCTCAGACATGCCTGCCTACCTCATGCTGTATTAAATGAACCATTTGGCTGCTCTCTGTAGCTGGGGAGAAATAAAAGCACAGTTTAAACTTTTTTGAAATAATGTTTTTGTCTTTTCTCCCAGAGTGAAGGAAGTATACCGATTGGAAGAAATGGACAAGATTTTTGTGAGGTAAGTGGTTGGTGCAAATAAAACATCAGGGCCCACTGAGGTTATCAGTGCACAGGAATGGGAGGAATGTTCTGATCTGTGCTAGAGGAGTCATGGAGAAAGAGCTGTTAGATCTCATTCATCTGGTGGCTGCTGTTCCTGAGATGCTGCTGACTCAGCTGCATTCTAATGCCATAGATGTGGCCAATGCACTTCTAACTGTTGGAGTAGAAACAGCGCTTGAGTTTTTGTGCAGAAGTATCAGTCGCTTCTTAGTGGCTTGAAAGACCCAGGATTCACACCTGAAATAGGAACCCCATTTGGATTAATTATGGCAGATCATCACAGATTTTTTACCACAACACCCAATTTGCAGCCTGATCTAGACAGGTCTGACTGGTTTCTCTTGTCCCATGTGGGAAGACAAGAAATGGAATTCTTCAGGATGTAATGATTTGATCCTGTCCTGTGCAGTGCTGTCAGTTCTCACTGTGGCACTCTGGAGAAGGGGTGCAGGTGGTGCAATGTGTGCACAAGTGCATGGTAAAGGAAGAAACAATCTCTATCACTGCGTTCTCTCAACATTTAGGTTAGAGATGAAAGTCATCAAGAGTTCAGGAGGAATGCCCCGGCTGTCCTACACTGGCCGAGATGACCGGCACTTTGTGCCCACAGGACTCTACATCGTGCGGACTATGAACGGTAGGTGGAGAGAGTCCGCAGTCTCACTCAACTTTTCTTTTTCTCTCCAAGTAAAAGGTATTGACCAGGATTGCTCATGTAACTTGGTAAAAAATGAATGGCAATATTCCAATGGCTAGAGATTAACTGTTTGCATGTAGTGAGGGTAGCTTGAGTTTGCTTAAGGTTTAGGGTGTTTATATAGTATTTTCTGTTGTGGGTTGATTACCTATTGTGTGGGTAAATTCATGTATTTACATGACTGATTACCTTATTTTTTAATGAGATAATAATCTTTCATCAAGATGTTTTCCAGAGTAATAGGACATGGAAATACCCTGTTTCAAATGTCAACTTGTAAAGGCAGTGAGAAAGGATTTTTCTTGGTGAATAGAGAACAGCTTGGGAAGCAGGTTGTCTTGGGGGAAGGAAGGAAAAAAGGAGTAATGGAAGGACTACAATTATGATAGATTCCTCCTCCCTACTTGCACTGTATGTGTACTTCTGTGATTTTTTTCTCCCCTTTTATTTTCTATCTGAACTCTGTAACCCTTCTGCTAGATCCCTGGACAATGGCATACAGCAAAAACTTCAAGAAGAAATTCTTCTTCAACAAAATGACCAATGTAGCGACATACAACCTCCTTCCTGAAGCCATTGCACCCTTTCAGTGAGTATAAGCCAGCGCTGAGGCTGTGGAAGGGTATCTGTCTGCGAGAGTGTGTGTGTGTGCACACCTGGGTATTTGGAAGGGAGCTCAGGAGTGCTGTGTCCTTGCAGTCGTTTGCACTGCAAACGCAGCTGGTCACCAGCAGGGTGTGCTGCAGGAGCTGGCACCTTCTCAGGCTTTCAGGAAACTGCTGATGTGGAATCATGGATTTTGTAACTAATGGCTATGAATAACAAACATCTCACAACTTTGTTCCACGGTCTGAAGCAGAGCACAACTTATTGTACCTCCTGCACGCAGGGAAGCAGAAATTGAGCCCAGGAACTGTAGTTTGCTGCATCTCTGTATTTAACATATTTGGTTGTAAGTTACTAATTTAAAAGCAAATCCCAGTTCATTTAGCCCAGGCTCTGGAATAACCTGTGGGAAGCTTGGAGCTTTTTTTGAAGAGCGAGTGAGAGAGAAAAGCAGTGTCTCCTTGGGAAAGAATGGAGTGGCTTGCCATTGGACAAGCAATGTGGCTGCTGAAAACCATCTGTATCTACTTTGTACTAGGCTGAGGGCATTGCCTAAGCATAGCAAATCCTGAGTCTGACACCTCAGGGCTCCTGGGTGGAGATGTTCTGTACACCCTGCCCTCAGGCAGTCTCAAGAGATGCCCTCTATCACCATTACCCAGGACTGTGCCTCTGAGCAAGAACTTGATATGAAATAGGGCTCCTGATTTTCTCACTTTTAATCTCCTTACCTGTCTTAGAGCAGTGCTTTCAAGAATCCTTATGTCTGCCTTAATGTGGTGAATGGCAGAACAGGCTTAAAAAAAGAGGCACATAATGCTTTTTCTCTCTGTGTGTCAGGATGGGGTTAGTTCTGCCTATATACTCTGAAACAGGCCAGCATGAACCTGCAGGAATGGCTGAGGAGGTGGAGGGAGTGCTTGTGTGGGACTCCAGAAGGGATGTGTTGTGGTTAGTGAGTACTAATATGTCTATAATTAGCCACTGACATGTGCTCTTGTCGCTGTGCTAGTACTGCTTTGTTAGAACAGAAGCACTAAATAAGCTATGAATATTAAGTGTCAGTAATTGTACAAAACTAAAGGCTGCTGTGTTGGCAGTAATTAGCAACTCTGATTTCATTATGGCTGGGACTGTGTTGATGCAGTGAGGGAGGGCTGTGCTTGATGGATGGAGTGGGAGATGGCACTGTAGGGCCAGAACTCTCAACAGCCAAGCAGGGCTCAGTTATTTCACACGAGGGGAAAGAGGTAATGATCCTAGCTGCTTTTGTACAGTGGGAAGTGCTGTTTGTTTGCAAAGCTCCATAGGACAGCTGTTACTGATTATAGTAGGTATGTGGTGAGTGATTATGTTGCTGCTCCTGGCAGACTTTCTAAATTCTTCATTAAGGCCTTTCCATTGCCTGCAATGACAGTTTTGTCCTCTGAGAAACTTTGGGGGAGGTGGATTTTTTCCCTAGTGACCTGACTCTTTCCAGCAAATACTGAACTGAATTTGAGTGAAGATAGAATTAAGAAGTTTGTTTCCATGGAAATCTCTTGGGCTTTGCCATTGCTGTACTTTGAGGGCTGCAGAGTTTGTAAGGTGAATGAATGAGTGCACTGGTCTTTTCTAAGGCACTTGTTGAAGTATCTCTGTGTGGCTCCCATTGCAAGGGCAGCTGCCTCTGGCTGGGATGAAAGTGTTTTTCTTTCCCTTCCCTGCCAAACTAATCTTGCTCTCTTTTCTGCCCACAGTGTCTGTCATTACAGCCGCCTCTTCTGGGAATGGGGGGAAGGTGTCAAAGTGCACGACTCTCAGAAAAGACAAGATCCAGAGAAGCTGTCAAAGGAAACTGTCCTGTCTTTCATCCAAGCACACTACCCCTAACCCTGCTCTCTTGAGGGTACAGGGAAGGGCTTGAACCCGTCTTGGATTCTTCAGGGACTGATGAGACTGGGAAGGCTCCACAATTTCTGTCCTGGTATTCTCCAGAGCTGACTTCCTGGAGATGATCAAACCAGAGGGTGGTATGCAGAAGGCATAGGATGAGGCTTTACCCTTGTAGTGTATATAAGAGTACAGCCCAGGTAGCACCTGCTGCCGGAGTACCCGAGGTGACTCCTGTAGCTAAGGCCTAATGTCCTTTTGTCCTGACCTATTGCATGCATGAGGCCAAGCGTCTGGCAGCTTTCTTTGCTCCTGTTCAAACATTCAGCAAGGTTTGTGGAGCTCTGTGTGTGCCAGAACTCCCCAGGCTTCTGCTGCTTTTGTAGTGTGGAAAGGAGCAGAGATGTTTTGATGGTAGAGCTGGGCAACAGCACATTGAAGCAGCTCTTCATTGTTCCTGGCAGCTGTCTCCTTGGCCTTGTCAAAGACATCCAGTGGAGGGTGTTAACTCTTTGGTGAGCCGTGGGACAGAAGTTACATATTCTTGTCGGTGTCTCCAACACTTCCGTTTATCAAGGCACTCAGCCACTGGCAATTCTTATGTGATGGTATCCTGTTGGACAAAGGCCAATGCAGGTGATGAGTAGAGTTCCTGGCACAGATTTGATGTGCTCACACCTCTACAAGCTGCTGGGACAAGGATTTCCCCTCTCCAGGTTAGTGGCTGATCCCAAGCCAGCAGCCTGGGGCTAATTTGTGAAAATGTACCATGGTTAGTTGTATGTGCTTCATGGTACTTCTGAGACCAAGGTGCTTTGATTCTTGGTACTCGACATTATTACCTAAACCTTCAGGGAGGAAAATGGATGTGGGAGAGAAGACACAGGAAAGCTAGGATGCTGGAGTCCTTGGAAGAAATGATGGGAATGTCTAACTTAGTAAAAAAGACCCAGGGCTTCAGTAAAAAGATAATCTGGACTTTAACCATGTTGGTTAATCAGAAGAAATCCTATCCCCTGACTGTGTCCAATGGAAAGGTTACCAGACTTTCCTTTTTAAATGTCAGAGTGGCTTTGAAGTCCTCTGTATTTCATTTGGCTCTGGAACTCCATCTGGGGTGAAGGCACAGAGCTGGGAAACTCTCAGTATGGCATTTGTGTCAGGACTTCTCCATGCACTTCTGTGCCAGGCTCAAAGTTGGCTTCTGTTGCATGTTTTACCCTCACTTCTGGCTTCCATGGCACTTTGCCAAGTCTTCCACATAAATCAGAAGATAACACATAGTTGAATGCTTTTGAACAAGCAGCAAGATAACCCTTTTTTTGTTTTGATTTTTGTTTGTTCTTGGCTTGTTTTAAAACACAGGTTGGCAGTAGGGAGAAAAGAGATTTAGGGGTTTGTCTGAACTGTGCCTTAAGGAAAGCTATAGTTCTAGAATCTATAGCAGTTATTTAGACTGTGTCTTTTTCTCCACATCCATATGAATGATTTGAACAAGCCTGTGCAGCAAAACAGAAATTTTCACCTAGACACAGGTCTGTCAAAGCAGTTGAAGGATTGCAGGTTGTTAATGCATCCTCTTGGCTGATCTGTAGACCCTCTCTGCTCTCAAAGATTGGTAAAACATGTATGAAAGAAATGGTGGCCCTTCCCCCCTAAACAACAAGAGGTGAGTCATTAGTAGCTTTGTCTTGGTAAAGGCACTTCCATGAGGGATGAAGAGGAGTCTCTCCCAGCGGGCAATAAAGTAGCTCAAGCTCTGGTGTCCAGGCCTGTGTACAGTTGGCTTTTTAAATGACAACCAGCCATTTGAGTTCTGAGGACCTCTCTGGACTGCCTTGAGGCTGTTCCAATGCCAGCAGTGCGTGCTGCTCCCTCTGCCAGGCTCCTTTGCAGAGTGTTGTGTCCTCAGCTCGGGGCTTTGACTCCTGCGGGCTGGCAGACACAAGAGTGATTAGGGCGTAAACTAGGATGACTGTAGGCCTTGGAGGGTACAAAAAAACCTGGTCAGTCTGCAGGCTAGCTTTTAGGAATGGGTACTTTGTTCACTCAGTTGTCTCTAGTTCCTCATTTTAATTTGCTTTTATTTTTATTTTTGATGCACTGAACCTTGATTCTGAACCTCCCTTCAAGAAGGCAAGCATGAGCCACCAAGGTACCTGCTTCCTTGCTGAGGGATTATGTTGGGAAGGGAAGGTGAGGAAGGTCTTGCTGAAGGGAGTGTTTATGTATGTTAATTGCACAATGTATTGTTAGTAGGCTTTGTATCATTTTGTGTTGACTTCTCTGCTTTCATGTTCTATTACCAATACAGCCCCTTTAGTTCACAGCAGTGCTTCTTGACTTTGCTTCCCACAAAATTCTGGCCAGCAGTATGTGTCGGTGTGGCAACAAAGAAATGCCCAGCAGAGTTAAATTTTCAAGGCAGTCCCTTTTAAAGGCTTTTGTGGCAAGTTAGAGCACTGGAATGAGAGGGCACTACAGGGGACAGCCTCTAGTACTCCTGCAGCATGCTATGCTCCTGTTCCACTCGAAGTAGATTCCAGGCCACAACAGACCAGTAACCCACTGCTGAGACCTCACTGACCAGGGGGTTAAGTGCCTAACCCAGTCTAGGCTTACCATGGTGCAATGTGTTCCAGGAGGGAGATAGAAGGATGTGAATAAAGCAGTGGCTGAGAAATGGGACAAAACGGGGGAAAAAAAAGAGAACAGCAAACTAAAAGGTCAAATAATTTTATTTAAAGCCCTATAGAAGCATTTCCACCTCTGGGAGTTGATAGTAAATTGTCTTCTGCAAGTGCTGATTCTCGAAGGCACAAAATGGCTACCAAGCTCTGATGCACTGGAGAGGTAGGCAGATCTTCTCATAGCCCAAGCACCCAGATCTCAATTTGGATGCCACCTGCTTGCAGAGATACCTACATCCCATCTGCTTTTGTGGAGGTAGGAGTCCTTTGGTCCTGGAAGTCAGGGTGGAGGAGGAAGCAGCTTTAGTTCAGCTTTGGGAACACACAAAATCGTGATACCTACAGATTACCTCAAGAGCTTGGTCCCTTCAGTTCATGACTGTCAGAGGAGCCAAGAAGGTGGTGTGTATTCTATCTGGGCTGGGCAGAAATCACCTGCCATCACAAATGTCCTCTTCAAAACAGAGAATATACTGCCTTTCTGGATGTGGCTGGATGGTCCTGACTGTGTTTTGGGTAAGATGGCACCACCTTGAGCTCTGCTTGACCTGATTTCTAAGCACAAGTGTGCTATGGTTTCTGGTTTGTCTACTGTCCTCAATTTGCAGTGAAAAATCTTCCCTACAACAAGGCTTGGTGACAATAAACAAGAACAGTAATTTGAAATGCTGATCCTCACCCTTGGGGGAGGCACAATGGTGAGAGGAGGAAGAGCTCCTTGCAGGAGTCATTTGTTCAGCAGGGAAAATTCTTGGGTGCAATCACATTGTCCAGCAGGCGTAAATAAGAGCAATCAGCAAGGCCATGGCCACAGCAAGGGCAGCATTCTTGCGATTTTCCTTGCGAAGCGCACTCAGTTCTTTCTCTGGAAAACAAACAAAAGCCTTGCCTGTGAAGGTTCTTCATGTTGCAGCTACATCTCCCTTCAAAACTCTCTTTAGAAGCACAAAGTTACCTTGGCCACAGGCAACAATTTCGGGAGTGGTATGCAAAGCCACCAATTATAAGATGTGCAATTTACAGTAAGTAAACCAGCAGGAACCCTTTCATTTGCTCTCATCCTAACACTCATGGTAACTGTGCTTGGGAATACTTCAGTGCCAGACCAGTTCCTGTTTGCAAATGACATTGCTGTAGGCCTCTACTAAGGACGGACTGTGTCATTAGAATAATTGCTTGCTCCCTCAGAGAATGAGGGAGACAGGAAGGCAGAGAGCTCTTTCTACTATCTTCTAGATGTTAACGGCCTGGTAGCTCCTTCTAGTGGTAAAATTTAAATACAACTGTGGCCATCTCTGAATGTTGCAGAATCTGTGTTTCCTTATGCCTCACAAGGATCAGTGTGGAAAAGGTCTGAACCTTGACACTTATTCTGTTGGGGTCTGAAACATTTTAGACAGAGGTTGCTTTCCCTCACCCTGATTTACATAAGAACCACGGATGCAGAGAGAAGAAGACAGCGGCTACTTAAAGTATGGAGTCTTGCTGATCTCCATTTCTGTTTGGTTCCCTTTAGCAAATATGAGAACCCTACTCTTACTATTTCTGTTCCAGAAAATTGTGCTGGGTGGTAGAGGCAAGCAGAGAGACCTCCAGCCTTACACACTGCCTGGCCAAACAGCAGTAAGTGTTTGGCAGGCCAGGTTGGGTTTGGACTGTCTCCAGAGACAAACTGCTTTTGTTGCTGAGCTCATCTGCAGTGACTGCACAGGTTACTGCCTCTAGTTACCACAAACAGCCTCGAGCAGTTCCCCAAGCGGTGCTGGTATCAAAAGAGACTTTTAGCTATTCTTTCTGCCCCCATTCTTCACCTAATACACGCATTCTCATACAACCACATAGCAACCTGCTTGAATCTGCAAGGCCACAAAGGAGGTGACAGGGTCATATAACCTCATGCACAGCAGTGTCAGCTTAAACTGATGCTGACAATGGCATTGTCAGCAGCTGTAGTTCAAGGCCTCAAGTGCATTAGCTGGAATAAGGAAAGATTTAATCACAGGCCATAGCAGTGATGTCACCATTAGGTGAGGCTGTTGCTGCTGTCTGAGGTGCTGTCAGACTACTCTGCTGATGCCAGCAGTGATGGCTGACTGCTGGCTGGTAAAAGAGTGGCAGCAATGTTCAGTCCTCTGCTGTGTCTAGTGGTAGGCCCTTAGGGAACAGCTTTCAGTCTGTTTAAAGGAATTGTTAGTCTACTGGAAACAGTCCTCCAACATGACTTATAATTACAAATTTGCTGGCCATATCCCAGCTTTCAACCCTTCAGACCCAAAAGAATACTTGTGCCTCTTTCCCTTGTGTGAGCTCTGGTGCTTGCATGGCTGCAGAGTACTGTCAAGCAGGTAACACGCTGATCAATACCAGGAGCCTGAAGACGTGGAAAACGGCATCTCTAGTGGAATGGAGGGGCTGTCAAGTGTGGTCCCTCAGAGGGACTCTCATTCTAACTGTCTACAGCAGGACTTGCACCAAGGAAAGACCCTGGCTCTCTAGAACTGCAGGTTGCACATCAGTTTGAATCCCTATGCTCTTGTGCTGAGTGACCCCAGAAATTGATGCAGTAAGAACCTTCCCCAAGGAAGGTATGCTTTGCTACACTCCTGATAGCACTTGCCTTCTTGCCTAGCAAGCCCCTATTAGGGGAAAAAAAAAAAAGGGGGGGGGTGTCTGGGATGTTAAAAGCTACTCGAGCCAATCTGTTAGCTATGATTATCTAAAGACTGGTAATTTGGGGTGTGCGGAAGGGACATTTTCTCCCCTTCATTAGCTGATGCTTATTTTTTTATTTTTTTCCTTATGGTAGTACAGCTCAAGTAGGAGGATGCAGACTCCTATTATAATATGCTGACTACATTTCCCTTAGTCTAGCTCCATTTGGTGGAAGCTAAATTCAAAGGCAGAAGTCAGAGGTGGCACGAGCTTGAAGACAAAGCTAAGCTGCAGCACTGATTCCATCCTGCCCAGAGGGACCATTTTTAATGAAGCTCTTACCATAGTTGTCAGCTTTGGTCATTAATAAGTTTCTCTCTCTCTCCAGTGACTTTCTGTAATGAGAAGAGGAGTTCATTACCTGCAAGGCACAACACAGCCTATTTCTTTGCTTACATGATGGAAGAGAGACTGTCCCCACTGCTGGGGATATCTGCTCACAGAATGAGCCCCTCACCCCTCAAGGTGGAGAGGTGACAGTTTAGAAATACCCAGTTGTGCAAGAGAAGAGATGCAGCATTTTAGATTATTTTTTCCTTCCCCCAAACTGCTTCCTATCTCTCCTTTCAGGACAGCAGTATAGGCAAGCAGCTAGAAAGGGCTCTGTGTGTCAGTCCCCTATTCCAGTTCCCCCCACGTGAGGCAGGAAGTTCTGACACAGCTGTGGGATGGGGCAGGGTCCCTATATGCTCTCTGGAGGATCCTGCACCTCCACCACATCTGGCTTAGAGCTGGAATAGTAATTCTTCTCACCATTTGAAGATAGGAGCCCTTTGTCTGAGGTATCCAATTTACAGAAATTGGTGAACTCAAGAAAACAAACAATCTAAGCCCAGTACCAGCCAGTTAAACAACCTGTTATTAGACTGAAGACTCATGATAATAACAGTAAAGACTAAGTCAGGACAACACAGCCCTTGTCTTAAACTGCGTAAGATGATTAATTAATACACAGTTTAAAATATAAACCCAAAATAAAATTCCTGAAAGCAGCATTCCATTATAGCAGTGAGGACACGGTCACTCCTTTCAGACTGTGCACATAAATAAACATGCACTAACAAATTATCTCCTGGTTCAGAGAAGGCAGCTAGTATAGCAGACTTTGTTGTTCCCCTTGGGGCATGGCAAGAACCTGCAGGAGGAAAGAGATCCAAATCTATGTGTACAGCTAGTTAAGCGTAAGGGAGGGCAAGAAAGCAAGCTACGTCAAGAGCTGCAGGAGAGGAAAAGGCTCTTAAAGAAAACCAAGGAAAGGCAAGGTGGAGAGCAGTCAGGAGGAAGCGAGAAGACAGATTTACCAACATGACTGAGCTGCTACTTAGAAACTTGCCTTGTGAAGAAAGTCAAGGGAAGAAGCTTTGAGAATGAGACATGAAGAAACCATGACAACTGAACTTCAAAGTGGGAAAGCAGAGTTCCTCTTTGTGTGCAATGCACTGAATCGATAATTTTGATCACAGTATTTTCCCTCCAGGGTTTTTAAAAGGGTCTGGAATAGGGCAATGGAAGTTCTGTTTCTATCTCCATACTAGCTGTAAAATTCATAGAAGGCCCCAGGAATGCCAATTCATAATTCTTTTCTCTAGGCCCTATATTTCAGAGAGAAACCATCATATATTGTATCTTGCCAAGTTATCACAACTGTAGGTTTGGTTGTTGGCCACCTAAGTACCAGATAAAGAATACAGACAGTAAACAAGGAGAATTTAGGCTTAGAAAAAGATTGTTGAGATGAGAAGCTAAAAAGATGAGGGACAGGAAGAGACAGGACACTGTCTAAATATGGATGCGGATATAAAACACCAGTAAAGGAGGAGGGAGGAGTGCAAAGGAGAGTTTTAACAAAGAAGTTAAACTGAGGCTGATAATTATCAGGGGATGGAGACATCACTACTGCTACAATAATTTCTAGTGGGGTTCTATAGGACAGTACTGTAGAGGAAATACCAGGATCATCAGGACAACTCCCTGAGCCTGTGATTGAGCTTCCCAGCCTTTTTTGCTAGGAGCAGAGCAGGAGAATGCTGGTGACTGAAAGAACGTCCTCAAGCAGAGAGATTTGAGAATCAGCTAGGAGATCTAGTTGCTTCACACTTAAGAGAAATAGCAGGTTCTGGCTGTGTCTACTACAAAATCCAGGCCAAAGTCCTTGCTTGAGTCCCTTGTTGCTCCCTCTACAGCAGCCACAGATTTCAGGGGAATTGTCCCTCTTAGCTTTCCCAAGAAATGCCGGTGTGTCAATGCATCCCTACATCCAGACACATCAGCAACACAAGCACCAATATTTTCCCTCAGCCACTTTTGCAGCTGGATCCCACTCTTGTCTGGCCCTCAGTAGTAGCTGCTGCACATCTCCCCTAATTGAACTCAGGTGGCTTCGGCAAGGCTTGAGCAGCAGCGTGCAGCAAACCTTTGCCAGGCTCACAGAGCTGGTTCATAGCAGGCCAGGAGCCAGATCTGCAAATGAACCGGCATTTTCAGGCACTACTTGTCTGGTTGTAGCACAGGTTGGAGTCAGGCTTAGTACGCTACAGTTAATAAGATACAGCTCTCTCTGTGTATCACTTAAGTTCTCACAACGGTGAGTTCCCCATGAAAGCTCCAAGCTGGGGGAAGAGAGTCTTGTCATGGGAAAATTACACATTCCCACCCCTTCAAGAGCCCTTGCTCAGTCCTACAGCAGGATGACAGCTAGCTGATGTGCACAGACACAGCTGTGAAAGGGGCTGGTCAGCAATACCTTCCTTCAGGGCTGAGCTTCTCTCTGCGGAGCTTAAGATCCACCTCTTCCATGCTCTGTCTGCAGCGTGCCAGCTTCTCCTCCAGTCCATCAATCTGAAAAACACACCAGTCACCATCATTTCTTCTCCCAGCTTACACACACCCATTCCCACTGAGAGGGTGGCAGCTCAGCCACTACACCTTCTTCCTCCCCAAATCAAGGGAAGAACACCAGATCTGTGTAGAGATGACAGCACAGAGAGCTCATCATCTCCCAGATCATGCTGTATTCTATCCCAGACAACTGTAACAGCACCATCCCAGACACAGCCAAGCCAGCCCTGACACTGCCAATTGTGGCTGGTCAGCACCTTTTTGCTAGGATCTGATCACATTTCAGCCTGTTCTAGTTGGTTTATTTTTTTTTCGCATGTGGGTCCACAAGCAAAGATGTGATCTACGGTATCTTTATGCAATTACAGGATAAAAAGAGAGACACTGGCCTAAACCAAAGCCTGAGGGACAAGGTCTTGATTTAGCGCTGTGAATGGATGCAGAAATTCATGGGATGTGACTACAAAGCACCCTCAGCTGTCTGGTTGGGTGAAAAGGGAAAAAAGGGATACCTACTGTCTCTTTTACGCAACTAAATCTACAACAGCAACAGGAGCCTGCACAGTATGTCCAAGGGAGCATTTGCCACTGCCTCCTTCAGTCTGTACCCACTGTTGGCAGCAACATGTTTCCATGCAGAAAAACACTGGTTATCTTCTTGTGTCTCTTCATGAAGTGTCCCAACAGCCACACTCCTGTGTCTTCCTGCGGAGGGGAATAACCATGGCTAAGCACAGGAGGGTTGATTTTTTTGTGTGCAAACACACTGCCCAGGAGGGAATCCTACCATGGACAACTGCTCTGAGAACCATTCCTCTCTTCTGCCTGGCAACCAGAGCATAGACATCTTGAAGAAAACTTTGTTTTTCAAGCTTGCTTCCATCAGGGAAACAGTGGGACTAATCAAATAATATGAGCACAACAACCTAGCCTGAAAGAAAACAGCCTCAGTGCACTGAGGTAGCAATGACCTCCCTTTAGAGCTACTTAGTGCAACACTCCTGCTGTGCCTGGTTTTCCAGGGAAGGCCAAGGTTGCCAGCATGGCCTCTCTGTGGTGGAAGCCTTTGCACACCAGCCACTAAGAGGCAGCACAGTCCCACGTAAAGGTGGAATGAGCTGGCTGGACACCAGCCTCAGAGGCAGCCCAAAGCACAAACACTCCCATAAACAGTGATAAGGAAACAAAATCAAAGGCAGTGATCCCTAATTATTGCTGCTTTGGGATCAGCTCTGTTCCGATCAGCTCCTGTTAATGAGCTCATTAACAATCTCACACCTTCTGCTCAGAAAAGGCAGGCAAGCATTATAACTAAGCAGGACGGGAGAAGAGGCTTGACATAAAGCAGACGATGAAAAGAAGTTTAACCAGTCAGTTAAACAGTCTGGAAGAAGCACAGCAGAGCTGTGGAGGGGGACACATAAATCTTTCATTTATCAGACAGCAATTTCGAAGTCCTGGGTTATTAGGCAACTCTGCCAGTGCTGTTGAGATGCCAAACTCCCCAGAGGCACGTGTACAGCTTCCTGAGCCCAAGGGGAGCACCAAGGCATATCACCTGATCCCAAAGCCCATGGAATAGCACTTCTGTGTTTGGCCATGCTTGGGTTTGCCTGGATGAGGATAATTGTTCTCCTCCATTTACAGCTGTGCCAGTTAAAAATGTTATCTCCAGCTGCTCCTCGCTATGTCATCCATTACAGCTCAGCCAGCATGATGCATTGCCCCAGTCTGCTTCAGGGCCAAGAAAGGGCTTCACCCAGGCCAGCTCTGACCACACTTATCAGCAAGTTAATTTAATAGCAGAGTGCAGTAGAGCAGAGGTGGGTTGTTGGGCCAGTCAAATGTAAGAATTACCATCTCTCTCACCAGGTTCTACCATTTGCAAATGGCTGTTTCTCCTCTCTTAGCTGTTGGACTCTTACTACGCACACAGCAGGAGATGCTCCAGCACATTACCTGGCTCCTCCTTAGCCAGTTAAACTTATTACAGTGCACCATGGCTTCTCTGGAAATACATTTAAAATAATGTTAAATAATATGTTAATGAGTTAATGAGAGCTTTGGTTAGTCAGCTGCCAATCCCACCACTAAATTACCATGCCACTGCACTCCTATCCTCTCCTCCACAATTGCTCCTCCTGCTCAGTTTGCAGTTGCTCTCACTAGTACATGCTCTGTCCATACTTCCCTCATTTCAGTATGAAAGTATATTCTGCCCAACTTCGTCAGTGCTTTTACTTTCTGCTGACTAAAAATCTCCAGATTCCCCATAATACTTTAAAAGTTTCAACTGGTTTTACTGCTCTTAAATCAAAACCCAAGTTTGGGTCCCCTGCTGGAGAGCAATAATTTGCTAATAAACCACATGCCCTAGAACTGCACCATCAGCTTTGCTGAGCTGGGGGCACAAGGGACAAAAAATAATCAGAAAAAAAAAAGAAGGAAGGAAGAACATATTGCTGAATGAACAAAATACTTTTCTTTCAGAATCTCACTACTTCTTTTCTTCCAGCTAGTCTGGGTTATTAGGGGTTTTAAGGAAAGACAAGAATGAGGATTCACAGATGCTATCCATTCACTGTGCCTCAGTTTCCCCACTTATAAATTAGGACAATGCAATCTGCCTCCTGAAGGCAGACCATTTGAGTAAGAAGCCTCAGACACTGACCCGAACTATGGGTAGAGAACTATCTTGATTATGTCAATGCCTTTGCCTTGCTTGGCATTTGGGATCTGCTCCTGCAAGCCAGGAGTCTCTCCGCAACTCAGCCATTCAAGTAACTCTTCACTGCAGGACAAAAGAAAGACAGAAACAGAAAATAAGCACAGGGGAAAATCAGAGTAATGCCTGGGAATTACTGATTACTCTCTGGGCTGCTGAGGAAACTCCTAGGGGGGGCACAGACTGTAAAACTGCAGCACAAGAAAAACTGTAGAGCTTTGGCATAATTCCCTGCTGAAGCTAGCTCTCCAAGAGAGCAATCCCAGAAGCAGGTGCTCACCTGAGCTTGCTATGGATGGAAAGCTTTCCCCCCTACTAAATAATACATGAGGTTAGTTGAGGTATGTACCTGGGCACACTGGAAGCCCACAGGAAAACACAGCCAAGCTCGCTTAGTTGAACCATCCCTGCACTTCACACTGCCTTATCCTTTTAATGGAAATCTCAGCACAATGACTCCTACATTGCAAAGATGAACCCTTTAGCTCTCCTTTCCATGAAGGGGATCCTCTGCAACAGAGCTGAAATGCAGCAGGCAGAATGCTCACATAACAACTCCTCAGGTTCACACAGATGGTAGCAGGGACACAGGACTTTACTCACAGCAACATCTTTAAGTAGTTCCAGTTAAAAAGGGGGAATGAAATGTGCTTCACATCCAGGCAGCAGATCTGGGCACACAGAGCTGCCCTTCTGAAGCTCCTCAGGAGACACTACACAAACTCAAGTCCCAGCAGCTTTGGATGCACACAGGGATCTAAGACCAGATGCCTCCTTTGCTCCACAGGTATGACAAGGCATTGAGCTATTTTTGTTCAATTCTGGCAACACTTGCTCATGATCTGTAAACCTTTTTAAACCGGAGAGACCTTGAATGGATTTCAATCTAAACTGACTTGCATGCTTATTACAAATTCCATTGGTTTGGACCATCTTGGGCAGAGAGCCCGAAACGGCTCACATAAAGGCAGAGACAAAGACAGAAGTGCAAAAGAAGCAGCTTTGCTTATAGAATTGAGCTGGATTCCATTTAATACATTTTGTAACGAATTAATGAAAGCTTTCTTTCCAGCAGAAAGGCTAAAAGCGCTTTTCAAGAACTGGCATCCACCCTCTGCTTTTATGAATTCCCTAATTAAGATACTGGCAAAGAGCCATATCACACATACGTCGACATCCAACAGCATTAGGTAATGAGGTTTTCGTCTTCTGACCCTCATAAAACAGATCAAAGCCAACTGAAGAGGTGGGGGCAAAGAAAAAAGACCCTCCCTGAGCAGTCTACACGCCTTGTCACCTGCCAGCACACTTGAGCCATTCTTTTCACAGAAGAATTAATGGTTCCTGCATCCACAAATTTAGCTGGATTATTAAAATCATTCCAGCAGAGACAAATTTTGTTTAAATTCAAGTGCTAACTTGCAGTTCATGGACACACTTCCATTCTCTCCCTGCTCTTGGAATCATTTTGCATGCTGGAAAATCATTTCACAGATGTTCTGCCCACAGCATGCTTGGAAATATTTACCAGATAAGCTACTCACAGCAGAGGATGATCCATCAGCAAAGTCTAAGATGACTCCTGCAGAACAACCCTGTGTGTTGCTAAAGGAGAAAAGGCCAGATCCTACTTACACCTCCTCCTTCAGCCTTGCAGGGACCACCTCATCAGTCAGCGCATCCTGCCTCAGCCCAGACCAACGGCTTTGCAGGATTGCACACGGATGTGACCACAGAGCATGTGACTCACAGATTTTTGAAAAATTCTGTAAAAACAGCTTTACTGAGTAAAAATGGCGTTGGCATTTTCCCTATTCTTTATGCTTCTGCATAGACACTGATCAGCCATTGTGCTGTGAGAAGCAGCAACACATGTAACAATACCTTCTGACACACACCTGGCATTTTGCAGCCCAGGCACTGTCTGAGTGCAGGGTGTTCTCTCTTTGCATTTAATGCACTTCTCTGCTTCCACGATTTTTTTTCAGTTGTTGCCTAAGCCACAAGTATATTTTTAATTGCTACAACATCCTCTGTCAAGAAGCGTCACAGCAGGTTATGGGAAGAACCAACCCCTCCTATTTGTTCTGAGCTTGTCACCTGCTAGTTTCATTTGATAGCCCTAATTTTGTATTGACAGAGAACATTCATTCTTTGTTTAAAGTCACAAATAGCATGCAGAGGATATAGACCTATATTGGGTTCCCTTGCAGTCATGTTTTTGAGCTTAAAAGCACCTGGAATTCATGGTAGTTTCTTGCTTAGATGTTTTCCACACCTTTGATAATCTGTGTCACTCTCTTGAGTTCATTCCATTTTCACTGTTTTGCTACAAAATGGACCAGTCTTCCCAGATTCATTCTTCTGATGATTTTCCTCAGGAAAGTCCTATGCAGCTCAGCATTGCCAATAGGGCTGCCAGTCAGAGCTACATGAAAGGAGAAGCGGCATGAATTTAAACCACCACAACATTATGGAGACGCATTTATAACTGTTTAAACCAGATCATATCAATTACATCTGCAATTTGTAAGTGCAAGCTAATCTGATAAGTGTCCATATAGAAAATTGCATTCATTTAGCATCATGACTTCAGTTAAACAAGCATGACTCTGCCTAGATGAGGCCTTTCAAAGCTAGTCATGCATCATGTCATATTAAGACCCATTTGAAAAGTTTTCTTTACAATCATAACAGCTCAGAAGGTAATACAGAACAGAATAAAAGTTTAAATTATGAAACAAGTATCTTGGTTGTCATGCAAACTGAAACACAGCCCTCTCTTCCTCTGGCTTAAAAGGATTTTGTTTTCTTCCTCTCTAACTTCTCTTCAGTACCATTCTCATCACTGCAAGTGGAAAAAAGTTTATCTCATAGTAGTATCTTTGCACTGAGACATTTTCATGGGTAACACACCAAAAAAGGGCAGTTCTACAACCCTTTCAAAACTAGTATGTTCTATCATAAAAACTTCCAGAAGTCCCCCAAAAAACTAATCTAAAGCTACTACAAGTCCTCAAACCCTTTGCAAGAATTTTCTACAGCAGCTAAAATCAGTCCCTTTTCATTCTGTGACCAGCAGGTCCCTAACAGGCTGAGCCTTTTGGCCATTTCTCTTTTTGTAAGGTAGATCCTACCATCTCAACTCTTCTTGTCTGCCACCTCTCAAACCACAACCACAAAAAAAAGACTATTCAACTCTCCCTGCTAGGCTCACCAAATGAAGCTTGGACCATCAGCACACCCCTCTGGACTCCCTTTGGTGGTTATATTTGGGTTAGAGTGCCCAAACTGTCTGTTTCTCTAATGACAGCCTAACCAATTGAGCAGATCAGAAAACTATAAAGTGAACTCCCACTCACTTGACCCAGCAGGATGAGCAGAGATCTCATTAATACACACAAATGTCTCAAATGTCCCAAAGGTGGGTGCTGAGAGGCTGGTGCCAGACTCTTTTCAGTGGTGCCCAGTGACAGGATGAGGAGCAATGGCCATAAACTAAAACACAAGAAGTTCCATCTCGACATGAGGAAAAACTTTCCATTGAAGGTGGCAGAGCACTGGAATAGGCTGCTCAGGAAGGTTGTGGAGTCTCCCTCTCTGGAGACATTCAAAACCCACCTGGACTTGTTCCTCTGCAAGCTGCAAGGCAGGGGGGTTGGATGAGATGATTTCCAGAGATCCCTTCCAACCTTAAGAATTCTGCGACACCTTTATGTTACTGGCTGATGACACATACATGACAAGCCCTGCCATTTCCCTGGCCTTTCTGCTCTGGTTACCTTGGTCTGTTGTGCATGTGCTCACCTGAAAAGACTTCACGACAGAGAAGTGACCAGTGAGAATCGATTCTGCCCCATTTTAGCCATTTGTGAGGAACATTTGGGATTTGCTGTCCCCACTGTACCCACAACCCACAGACTTGAACTATGGGCTCTCCACTGCCTCCTCTAAGTCTGTCCAGATAGCTCTGTTCAGTGCAGGAGGCAGAAAGACGTATGCTTCAGAAAGACCTTAACTAGCACGACTCAGTTTGTTAACAGAAATACAAAGCTTCAACAGAGCTTACCCACAACCTTCCTGTCACCCAGGAGATCACAGAATCACAGAACGGGTAAGGTTTGAAGGGACCACGGTGGGTCATCTGCTCCAACCTCCCTGCTCAAGGAGAGTCATCCCCGAGCACATGGCACAGGTGAAATATCTTCAGTGAGGGAGAGACAAAGCACCCAAGTGCAACAATAAAAAGGCAGCTTTAGAAGGGAGGCGTACTCTTACAACCCAGCCTTTCCACCTTCTCGCTGTGATTTACAGGCCCCACACATGCTTCTTTACCACGGGGCTCCTCTCAAGAAGCAGCAGCATACGGCTGAGTTCCACCGCCGCACACATACTCGGGGCTGGGGGCCACGGCCCGCCGCAGCACCCCCACGGGCACACACCCCCACCGCCCCGCACGGCACTGGCTCAAGGGCTCGGCGGCAGCAGGGACACCGCACACCTTCGCTCAAGGCCGGCAGTGAAGACGTGGCTCTGAACTCCCCGCTGGCCCCGCCGCGGCCGCCACCCCCCTCACCTCCCGGGCCACGCTCGGCCCCGCTCGCCGCCTGCCCATGGTCCGGCCCCGCCCGGCCGCACATGCGCAGGGCCGCCCCGTGCCTCCGCCTCGGTGCGGGGCCGCGCTGTGGGGCGGGCGGGTGCCATCTTGGGGAGGTGCTGCCCCGATGGGGCCACTGGCCCCGCCCTGGGGCTGGCCTTGCGAGCCCTGCCGGCGTGGTTCCGATGCAGCCGAGGGCGAGCGGCAGCTCGCGCGGTGTCTGCCGTGTTGTGCCGGTGCTGCCCGCATCCTGCTCTGCTGGATGAGGGATGGCTGGGGGAGGACCAGCAGGCTGGGAAGCTGAGCTGGGACCTCTTAGCCCTGCCTGGTCCTGCCTCTCCACCCCTCAGAGAGCCCGGCTCCCTCGGGTGCTGTCTGTCTGGGCAGATCCGAAGTGATCGGTTGGTTTTCCCGCAAGTGGAGCCAGCGCATTCCTGGCCGCCCCAGACCAGGCCTTGTGCTGGGGGTCGGGGCTCACCCAGGAAGAAGGCGATCTCGGAAACACCAGGCAAACCCAGGCCGGCTGCTTTTCAGCGTGTTAGGATTACTTGAGAATATTTTTGGCCATCAGGAGTAATTTTTTCACAGAAGGGGTTGTTAAACATAGGAACAGGCTGCCCAGGGAGGTGGTGAAGTCACCATCCCTGGAGGTGTTTAGGAAAATACGATGTGGCACACAGCATCATGGCCTAGTTGATGTGGTGGTCTGTCACAGGTTGGACTCAATGATTTCAGAGGTCTTTTCCAATCTAATTGATTCCGTGGTTCTGTTATTCAGATTGTCCTTGGGCCTTCCTACTCAACAGCTAGCCTTATGCTAAAGCAGCTGAGGAAAAGCTGGCTCTGTGATCTACCTGGAGATAGCACTTTGTGCATGCCAGCCAGTTCATTGCAAGATGCTAATCACGATGTTACATATGCATGGCAGCTCTTTTTCTGACCCAAGAATGCTTTTTATGAAACGCTACTATCTTGTATTAAAAAAAAAAAAAAAAAAAAAAAAAGGAAAACAAGGGACACCACTGAAATGGATCTGTCTTCTGCTGCTACATGACAGAGAGCAGCAGAGCTATTTGCTGACAAAAAAAATAGAAGGCTGGGCAGCAGCAGCATTTATTAGACACAGACTGAATTTTCATTTTGACTAAATACCCTCTGCTGACTGAAATTTTGCTAGAATGGCGGGAGTGCAGATGCCTGTCATAGAAGGATCATTTTTCTTTCAAACACCCCTCCCCTTCCTTAATTTTTACTATGTGAGGTGGCATGTGTTGGTAACAGCATCACTCTCATTTTATGTCTGGAGAAAATGAGGGACAGCTGTACTCATTTCTGCTTCCCAGTGTGGTACTTGACTCTGTTACAGAGCCTGTGCTTCTGAACCCAAAGGGGCCAGAACTCCCACCTCCAAGGTGAGACACTGTGAGATAACTGCTTTCCAAGCAGAAGCAGCTCAGTCAGAAAGCAGTAAAGGAGCTGAGTAGGACCCAGACAGTAGCCCTGGAGAAGCACAGCGTCAGGAGGAGGGAGAAAACGAAAAAGTGGGAGAATGTTATTTTTTCTCCTCTTAGACAGAAGACTTGATTAGTGAGTGTAAATACAATCTAAAAATGCATAGAATTTGAAGAAACCCATCTGTTATGGTTTGCAATGGGCTGAAATAGCCATCAGTTCAGCAGAAAGCATTTTCTCCTTTACAAAGGTGAGTATTGATTTAGGGGAGGACTGTCAATTCTCACACACGCTTCTCCACAGAGAGACAAACATACACCATTTTGTGGGCAGACGATTGTGACCTTTGTTGTCACAATCTTTTCTGTCTTTTGGGAAGACGAAAAAGGGGAACTGGTTCCTCCCTCCCAAGCAAGCCACCATTCCCACTGTTGCAAGCAGAAGTTTTCAATTCACGTATTAGTCCTTCTGGCACTCCTAAATCCATCAAGCTGATAACCTTATTATGCCTGTTACCTGATCTTGTGCCTCCTGGTTCTGTCCTCAGCTGACACCTCTTCATCCTTCCCTGTCACATCTTCATTTCCTGTGTAATGTCATTCATGTCATCTACATGCTAATACAAGAAAGAAAAACTGGTCCCTCCAAATTTGTAATATTTTCCTTCTTGAAACCTGAAAACAGATCTGGAAGTTTTTCACATGCAATGACATCAGCTTCTGTGTTTTAGGATACCCATGGACATAAGTATGAATTTGAACTACTCCATATTAAGCAGCTGCTGGCTGTCATCATGCACATCTAAGCTGAAAATAAAAAAAAATTAGCTTTGAGAGCAATCATATTAAGGAACAAACCTCCTGCCAGAAGGGTAGGAGGAAAAGAATGAAATAGCTTTTAGTAATCTCTGGAATAGGATGGTCTAACAGAAAGCCTGTAAGAGGAAGGCACAGGATGCGATTACGTACGGGTGAGCAACAAATAACATATCACAGAATCACAGAATCACTAGGTTGGAAGAGACCTTCAAGATCACCGAGTCCAACCCATGTCCCAACCCTCAACTAAACTAAACCATGGCACTGAGTGCCACATCCAATCTCCTTTTAAACACGTCCAGGGATGGTGATTCCACCACCTCCCCAGGCAGACCATTCCAATATTTTATCACTCTTTCTGTAAAAAACTTTTTTCTAATATCCAACTTATATTTTCCTTGGCGCAACTTAAGACTGTGTCCTCTTGTTCTGCCAGCTGATGCCTGGATAAAGAGACCAACCCCCACCTCACTACAACCACCTTTCAAGAAGTTGTAGAGAGCGATAAGGTCGCCTCTGAGTCTCCTTTTCTCCAGGCTAAACAACCCCAGTTCCCTCAGACGTTCCTCATAGGGCTTGTGTTCCAAGCCCCTCACCAGCCTTGTCGCCCTCCTTTGGACACGTTCAAGTGTCTCTACATCCTTCCTAAACTGAGAGGCCCAGAACTGGACACAGTACTCAAGGTGCGGCCTCACCAGTGCCGAGTATAGGGGAAGAATGACTTCCCTGGACCTGCTGGCCACACTATTTCTGATAGAGGCCAGGATGCCATTGGCCTTTTTGGCCACCTGGGCACACTGCTGGCTCATGTTGAGTCGGCTGTCGACCAGCACTCCCAGGTCCCTTTCTGCCTGGGCACTGTCCAGCCACTCTGTCCCCAGCCTATAGCGTTGCAGAGGGTTATTGTGGCCAAAATGCAGGACTCGGCACTTGGACGTATTGAACTTCAACTTATTGGACTCTGCCCATCCATCCAACCGTTCCAGGTCTCCCTGCAGAGCCCTCCTACCCTCCGACAGATCAACACACGCTCCCAGCTTAGTGTCATCTGCAAACTTACTGATGATAGATTCAATACCCTCATCCATGTCATCAATAAAAATATTAAACAGAACTGGTCCCAGCACAGATCCCTGAGGGACACCACTAGTAACTGACCGCCAGCTGGATGCAGCACCGTTCACCACCACTCTCTGGGCCCATCCATCCAGCCAGTTCTTAACCCAGCAAAGAGTGCTCCTGTCCAGGCCGTGAGCTGCCAGCTTTTCCAGGAGTATGCTGTGGGAAACAGTGTCAAAGGCTTTGCTGAGGTCTAAATAGACAACATCTACAGCCTTTCCTGCATCCACCAGGCGGGTTACCTGGTCATAAAAGGAGACCAGGTTGGTCAAACATGACCTACCCTTCCTAAACCCATGCTGGCTGGGTCTGATCCCCTGTCCATCCTGCAGGTGCTGTGTAATAGCACTCAATATAAACTGTTCCATAACCTTACCTGGTACTGAGGTCAGGCTAACTGGCCTGTAGTTACCAGGATCCTCCTTCTTACCCTTTTTATAAATGGGTGTCACATTGGCCAGCTTCCAGTCATCTGGAACCTCACCAGTGAGCCAGGACTGTTGGTAAATGATGGAGAGTGGCTTTGCAAGCTCATCTGCCAGCTCCCTCATCACCCTGGGATGAATCCCATCCGGTCCCATAGATTTATGAATATCCAAGTGGCTCAGCAGTTCCCTGACTGCCTCCTCTTGGATAACAGGGGGAGTATCCTTCTTCCTGACACTATCTACCAACCCAGGAGGACAGTTGTCCTGAGGACCATGTGTCTTTCCAATAAAGACCGAGGCAAAGAAGTCATTAAGCACTTCTGCCTTCTCTTCATCTGCAGTTACTAAATTCCGTTCCGCATCCAGTAGACAACAAAGGTCAGTCTTGCCCTTCCTTTTGTCATTAATATATTTGTAAAAACATTTTTTATTATCCTTTACAAAGGTTGCCAAATTGAGTTCAAACTGAGCTTTGGCCTCCCTATTTTTTTTCCTACATGCCCTAGCAGCCTCCTTAAATGCTCCCTGAGAGACCTGACCCTCCTTCCAAAGATGATATACCCTCTTTTTATTCCTGAGTTCCTTCAAAACCTCGTTGTCCATCCAGGATGGACGTTTGCCTCGTCGACTCATCTTTCGTCACACTGGAACAGTCTGTTCCTGTGCCTTCAAGATCTCTTTTTTGAAGTATGCCCAGCCTTCTTGTACTCCTTTGTTTTTAAGGGCTGTTTCCCAAGGAACTCTCTGAATAAGTTTCCTAAATAAGTTAAAGTCTGCCCTCCTGAAGTCCAATGTAAGAGTCTTGTTGATGTTCACCCTCATTTCACCAGTTATTGAAAACTCTATAATTCCATGGTCACTATGCCCCAGTGGTCCTCCAACCACCACATCTCCCACCAGCTCGTCTCTATTTGTAAACAACAAATCTAGTATAGCCTCTCCTCTGGTGGGCTCACTCACCAGCTGCAACAAAACATTGTCCTCCACCCTCTCCAAGAACTTCCTGGACTGCCTCTTTTCTGCTGTATTAATGAGACTGGATATGGTTCTGGTGAGACCCTGCTCAGGGTCTCTGATTAGGCTGTCCCTGCTGCATCCTTGCAGCCAATATGAGTGATAAAGTGGTGTTAGAAACTAAAACTACAGAAGTGTCAGTCTTAAAGGAACATTCAGAAGACACTGCGCCTATGTGCCCAGAGGCAGGATCAGATACACTGATGCCACCCAAGCAGGTGTTTGCCTTACCTGTGCTTAACACAGCAGGGAAGCTGCCATCTCCTCAATACCTGTTACACTGCTCATTGACTGATAGATGGGAAGGTTTGCCTCCTCTTTGTAACCTAATCGAGCTTGTTGCATCTTGACCTCAGCACACATGGGGAGCAATTGATCAGCATCTTCTAACAACCTTATATATTTGAGGTTCATTATCATATTCCCTCTTCTGTTTTCTTCCTGCTAGACTCAATCATCTTCTTTCAACCCTATGCATTTTGCACCTCTTACACTGTTTGTTACCTTTCTCCAGTCCAAACCTACACTAATCCTCTCTAACTTGGGGGTACTGATAAAGCAAAAAATCACCCCCTTTGTCTTGTAGGCAGTGTGCCCTAGTAATGCAGCCAAGAAGGAAATTTGCCTTTTAATGCAGTACTTTCACAATGGCAATTCATACTTGGTTCACAGTCCTGTAACTCCTCAATACCCTTCCTCAGTGCTGAGGTCCAGGTAGGTGTTCCCCATTTCTCTATTGGTGCATTTATTTTCTTCCCCTTCTCAGTTCAGTATTTTGCACCAGTTTTATGAAATTATAGCTGGCTGATTGTGAGCTATTTCTCCAATTTGCCTAAATCTTTTTTTTTTCCTTATCATGACTCAGTCTTGTATGATCTTCCAGACTTGTGGCAAACTATGCATTTTATAAACATACTTTATTTGATTTTCCAAGTCACTGGGGAAACCAGTTGATAGATCTGTTCTCTGTAAATCCTCCTGGTCTGAAGGCAAACTACTGATAGCTAGTTTCAGAGTGCATAGCTGTGACAAATATCATACAGGATTGTTTCAAAAAGCCTTACTACACATCAAGATAGCCTGCGTCGCTGGGCTTGCTCTCTCCACTATCCCAGTTACTCTGACAAAGAAGGCGAAACAGTTTACGTGATTTGTTCTTGTCTTTTTGTCTGCTGACTTTTTTGTATTACCTGATTATCTTTAAGTGATAACAAATGGATTATTTAATAATTTTTTCCACACTTATTGAGGAGATGGGAAGGTAATGACTAAGGAATCAAAGTTTTCAGGAAGGTTTAGGGACACTTGCTGATTTTTATCAGGGCAGTGCTGACTTTGAGGGTAATTTAATAGAACAGACATTAAGTCTTCACTAGTAATTAAGTCTTTACTAGTAAATTAAGCAACATCAGGAAACGTTCCTAGAATACAAACTCAATCATCAGATTTAAGTGTCAGCATACCCCTGGCATGGTTTGATTTGGTCCCACTAAGACTGTCCCAGACAATTTCCAGGCATGATTTGGGAGTTATAGGCAGAGGACCATTCCCAATGGGCTTTTTCATGAGGTCATGGTTTCAGAGGTGAAGAGAATTTATTAATATGGATGTGAGCCATTTGGTGCTAGTTTACAGGATGTGTCTAGGAGAATGTTCCTGGGCGCTCCTGATTTACTACCTTCCTACCTCTTTTTGCCTTCTCCATCTGCAAGATTCACTGTGCTTTGTAAGCACAAATGAGTCAGTCCTCTGACAAGTCTGAGAGGAAGGTGAGGCCAGACATCTCACTTTATAGATGTGAGGCAGTATCTGACCCGATCTCCACAGCATAAGTAGCTGGGCTAGCACTGAATCAGGGGCCTGACCTCTTATGCTTGGCTATACCATGGGGAGCAGCCCTTTGTGTCCCAAGCACATCCTTCCCCACTTGTTAGGCAGTGTCTCAGTGGACCATGAGACAGGAGAGGACCTTCCAGAGACCTTCTGAGAATAGATTTTTCCCCAGCATAGCCAGTGTCCAGCTCTAGCCCAATGCCATGTCTCCTCTCCCCTCCAAGCCCTGCTGTACCACACACAGCCGGTCACTGGGATCACAGAAGGAAGAAAATCACTGTGCTATGTCAATGGAAAAGCCTCTCTGCAGGGAAAAGCAGAGGTGAGAGCAGGCAGGGTGAACCGACCTCCATCTGTATACTTGCACCTGTGAAGAGATAGAGGGAAGCATTGTGCTGCTGAGGGCAGTCAGGAATGGGGAATACTTGGAATGTGATGACTCCTAACACATTGGATTAAGAAGAAAAATTCTCCAGAGGCTGTGTGTTGACTTCCCATGGGAAACAAAAACTAAGTGCAAATGAGGCAGACAAGAAGAGAGGTGCCGTGAGCAAGAATTGGGCTACAGAGCTTTATTATTCCCCCACTTCCCTCTTGTAGGATCAACATATAAATTCCCTGCCTTATCCCCAAACTCTGTAAGCAGGGATGAAATTGCATCTTTGCAATGATGACCAAGGGACACAAATTCCAATGCAGACATGTCTGCCCCTTCTGGTGAAAGTTGCAGAATTAAATGCCACCAGGGAGCAGAAGAGGAACAAAAAGAACTGCCAGATTTCAGTTGTCTGAAAGATGTTCCTGTAGGGTGGGGTGTTATTTTCCTCTGGGAAGATAAATACTGAAAATCCAATGGACTGCATCTTCAGTTTGCGTGCATCATGTTCTCTGCTTCCACCTTGATGGGCTTCACACAGATTCTGGGAACAGCTTGAGATTATAGAATTAATTAAATGAAATTAATCAAAACAACCTACCGGAGACAAAACTGGCATCAGTGAAATGCAGAGTTGGACCAAGAAGGGATTCTGTAGTTAGGGCTAATGCCTGCCCTCATCACTAGATTCTGTTTGGATGAAAGCCTGTGTCGTACACAACTTGGTCAAACATGAGAGGCTCTGAGGAGTTGCGTGCCTCATGCAAGATCACGTCTGTCCATGCAGTGCAGTAATTGTGGTGGGAACAGATGGAGTCCTGCTTTTCACAGAGCCAGGCACAGCATGTAATCACAGATCTCGCTTTGATGCTGAATGAAGCTGAACTCCAAATTGTACTGTGTTCGTGTGAAGGAAGTAGAACTGGAGCAATGGCTTTTAGAGATGTGGCCTAAGAGGGTTCCATGGGTCTGGTGGATGTATCCCACTCTGTAGACCTGGAAGCAGAGGTACAGATTTGCCCAGATGAATTACTGAAATTGGAGATTCCCCTCTGCTTTAGTCTCTGCCCATTCCCCCAGCACGTCAGCCCAAGTGTTCTTATGCCAGGTGCCAGTTTGGAGGCATTTTTTTGGGTCTGTCCCAGTCATTTATGTTCTGTGCTTTATGAAAGTATTGCTGTCCTCCCGAAACCACACTGCATCATCTTGAGGATCTAAGAAATTGTGTGGGCATGGTTTCTATCTATTGAGCAAGGATAAGGGCACAGTTACAAGAAAAAATATCTGTTCGAGTACGAGTTGTCAGATATATTGGAGGGATGGGTCCCTTATAAATATCTGAGAAGAGAGAGAGACCCAAGCAGCTTTATGAAGTGCTGTGTTATTGGGGCCACAACCCTGTGGCTGAGTTTATTCTGCAGCCAGCAGAGGTACATCCATCACAGAGACTGGCGGCGTGATGCAGAGGCAGTACAGGGTCCTGCTGGTTGCCGGGCAAGTCACAGGGAGCTGTATATTTCTGAGTCAGGGCATGGCTGAGTAGAACAGCATGCCCTGCTTTTAACATCTGGCAAATATCAGGAGAGGGAAAACTTGGCCATCACAGTTTCCCTGGACAAGTTTGCTTCTGACCTGCGTGTGGGATCTTGAAGAGTCTCTTGAGGAGAATCCCCTGGGCTTCCCTGCCAGTTCAAAATTGGGTGACTTGGCTTTATAACAATGTTTTTAACTTGCGGTCCCTCAGCTATGTTCAGAGCCTAAGCCCCTTCTTGGAGATTTATCCCCTTGAATAGGCTCCAGGGAGCCAGAAAGTACTTATTTTGCAAAGAGGCTGTAGAGATTTAGGGTGATGAGGTTGGCCTGGTGATGCAGAGCTCACACATTGCATTTGTGGTCCTGTCCTGGGTATCTAGTTTCTAACTCAGTCATCTGGTGCACACAGTCTCCATTCCTCCCCTTGTCACCTCGTTTTCACCTGCTCTATTTCCTTGCCTGGCTGTTAGGAGATAATGGGCCAATGGCAAATTCTCTTTTGTTTCCATCTTGACTTTTCTACTCAATTTATGTGTGGCATTCCCCCATCTCCTTGTCCCAGGGCCATTATGATCTCCAGTTTCAGTTGACAGTGCTGTAAAAGACATGAGGAAGGTGAACCACATCTGCTGTTTGTCAAAAGCACCATATTCTGTATCCAGATCCCATGGGGAACTTGTCCTACAAGGTTCCAGGTGCTGTTAGAGTAGTGAAGTGCTCAAGGATTCTGTAGTCTTGCTGACAGAGGTGGGAGAAACCAAATCTGTACCTCTTCCCTCATTGTCTCTTCTGCAGGCCTGTCATGTGGCAGGCAGGCTGAGTGCTGTGGCTGATCCAAACAGAGCTGTCACTTGTTATGAGAGAGGACAGCCATGTAAATGTATTCCCTGGCTCATACACCTTGCTGTGCAGTCAGGCAGAGTCCGTCCTCATCTGCAGGGACAGAGAAGGACTTGCCCTCTAATGTGTCCTGTGGTTTTCTGGACAGTGAGATGCTCTTTAAAAAGAAAGTGCCTAATATTCATGCTAAGCACTGTCCTTCCCAGTCACTCTCCTGCTTCAAAGTGCCTCTTGTTCATCCTGGTGGTCATGAGGCCCCCGTACTCCTAGGAGAACATGGCTGACCCTTTGCTTCTCGATTTCCCTGGGGTAATGGGAGAGAGACTTGTAAGAATAGGGGGTGCTTCAGGCTCTCTGAGGAGGGAGAATAAAGGAGTTTGCTTCTTTTCAAAGATGTCTGCAAATGGGAGGTGACAGCCCTGTGCATCCCTGCATGCTCTTGTCTTGTTTAGGTAGAAAGAGAGTGATTAGATCCTTCCAGGTCTTTGCCGAGCTCCAAGGGAAAGTGCGGCTCACTGCCTCTGATCAAGAGGCTAGTAGGGAGTCTGAAAATAGCATTATTTCTCATGCTATCATTTCTGCTTTATCAAATGACTTACTGGGTGATTGGTGGAGACAAATGCTCCAGAAATGGGAACCTGGCAAGGAATGTGAATGCCCCCAAGTCTGAGATGACCAAAGAGCTGAAATCAGACAGACAGACACACGCACACATCATTAGCTGCTAGCCTGCATGTGAAATCAATTGAGATTTCCTGAGCAGGGATCCAGCTGGCGCCCTAATGAAGACTTTCCCTCGTTCTTGTAAGCAGACAATAAAAAACAACCCAGATACACCCCTAGCTTCCCTAGCCTACTACTACTACTACATATAAATAGTCCAGGTCTTGTCTGGGTCCTAGATCAGTGTTTCTTCAATTATCTCTGTGCACCCACATAAATATACTGTGTGTGTGTTCACACAAAATCCATCTATTTATCTACCCCACAAACCATTTTGCTGGGAGACAGCATGGTGTCCTGAATTTTTTATGTCTCTGTTTAGGTTGGAAACAATCCAAAGGTCAAACACTGTGCTGTATCTCCAGTCACCTTGTCAGTCATCACCGAGCATGGGTCTCTGATACTTTCTGAATCTCCGGATCACCCACAGGGCACTAAATTACAGCTATTACACTGCAATTCACTGTACAATTTTATTCTTTGATACACTACCTGCCTTTGTCTGTCTGCATAGCAGCAAGAGCAATATGCATTATTTACCAGGCTAAGTACGCTGCTGCTGCTAGTGTGGTGGGGAAAATATGAGAGAACAGGAAAAGGCTTGAAATATAAGAAGATGGTACAAATACAGCTTCCTGGGAAATGGCTTCACAGTTATGTAAAACTTTCTGAGATTTTGCAGTCCCTTTTGCTTCCCTTCACAGAGGTGTCTGTGGCCTCCCCAAGTTCTTCAGGAAGAACAGAGGTTCAGGGGCAGATGGGAAGTCCAGTCTGGCCAGTGCCCTGGCTTAGGAGGACCCAATGGCAAGCACTGTGCCTGATGGGGAAGAAAAATGAAAAGCACATAGTGAGGAGAGCAGGATGCTGCTCCTCCCCTCATGGGATACTCCAGGGCCTTAAGTTGGCCTGTGTTCCTTCTGTTTTAGTCAGAAATCCTTCTGGGCACTAAGAAGCTATTCCTATGTGGCTTCAGTTGATATGTTCCAGCCTTTCTTCAACCTAGCCATGGTTTGTGTTCCCTCCAGGTTGTCCATTTGAACCTTGAACTGACTGAGCAGGGATCTGGGGAATAAAATCAGTTTCAGAAGTTTTCCATTTAGTGCAGAGATCATCAAAATAGTGCTTCCTCTACTTTGACAGCCTGAGAAAATCAGGTGGTAGCTGGGCTTTGCTGCACTTCATTGGCTGCTGTGTCCTTTGGGCTTCATTCCAGGGCAAAAGTCTGTCTGCCAGGCAGTTTTTGGAACGTGCCTGGGTGGAGCTGGCTGGGTGATGCTGCCCCTGGCTGACCTGCTGAGGCAGCTCCAGGCTTCCCTGTAGTGTAAACAGCTGGTGGAGGTGACAAGGCAGAGCCGGCTAAATCCTGGCAGGAAGGCAGGAGTGAGTGGCAGAGGCAGGGCCAGCCCAGAAAGGGTGAGCCTGGGGATAAGCAGGCTTGCTGTTTCCACCTGGTGAGAAGAGGTGGGATGTTGCTCTTCTTCCCTGAAGATGTTCTGTTCATTTCCCTCTCATCAGCTGGCAGCAACAGTCTGACCAGCTTCCTGTGTCTCTCGTTTAGGCACTACACAGAGCAATGGTCAGATACATCTTATCCATCAGGTTGTGATTACACTGGGTGCTGGTCCTTCAGGGAAAATGAAAGCAACTGTGCACAAGCCACCTGAAGGAAGAACAAAGTGGAGTCATGCACTCAGACCAGCTCCTGGTCTTTTATTTGTTGAGAAAAGCTGCAGACAAAGTGGTTTTAAATCTAGTCTGTGGTCAGGAGTTTGCTTACTTATTCCGTGAGGGAGATTTGAAGGGGAGAGAGAGCTGGGGCTCTGATTAGCACAGAGCTGGTTGAAGTGGCATCATCCTGTATTGAGGCAGTCAGTGTTCTGATTGTTTCCACTCTCCCCAGTGACTGGAACCTTATTCACTTTCTTTCCATCTGCTTTCCATCTCACCTGGCCCCATTATTGCTCAGCAATACAAAGTAGATTGCAGGTTGCTTTCTCTGTTTGGCCCCCAAAGCAGTCCTTACAGGAGATGTATTTCTGATTGAAATTCTCCCTGTCAATTGCTGCTGGGATGGTTCCTACACAGCATGAAGACACTTCTTGTGAAATTGCTAGCAAGAGAGGGCTGTGTTTCCATGAGGCTCAGGTTACCACTCCCTTCATTTTCCTGGCGATGCAATACTGTCCTGATTTTAGAGATGCTTTGCACTCCCGTCAGCTTTTGCAGACTCCTGAAGTGGGAGCATCAAAACAGCCCATGGTGGAGTGCCCCTAATCCTCTCCCTTCAACAAGCAAGGCTGCAGGCTGGGCTTCCCTAGATAGGTGTCTTCCTGAAATCAGTGCTGAGAACTGAGTGTTTTCCCTTTTCCTGCTGAGGTCAACCAGTCCTGGGTGAACTCCAAAGACTGTGTTTCTGAAACACAAAGCTTCAGTCATCTTCCTGTCCCTTGTGAGGAGCTGGGCTCAGGTCAACAGCTGTGGGCTGTGCTTGGCAATGTTGCCCTTCCTTGGGCCTGAACAGTTCTGACTGTGGGAACAGGAATTGAACCCTCACATATGAGGGTGAGATACTTAGAGCTCCCTTGCTGAGAGCCCATTCCAGCCAGCCTCTCAGCATTTGTTCCAGGTTGACAGTATATTTTTTAGCCCAATCAAAATGTGTTCAATTATGGGAATCCCTAGGAGACAAGGTGAAACTATGCACACAGGTTAAACACAGTCTGAAGTTTGGATGGGGTCCTGTCTACAGGTTGTGCTGGAGCAATGCAGGAGCATCCTTTTTGTTGCCGGTTCTAGAGGCTGCTCTGGCAGAGCAATGTCCAATAGACTTTGCAACTCACCTGGGAGGTGGTTCAGGAACAGTTTGATGTCCTCTTGCCTTGTTTCAAGGGTGACACTTCAACCATCATGATGCTTGTGTGAAAAGGGACTTCCCTTTGCTCTGACGTTTTCCTTCTGGGCTCAGGAGAGGCTGTGGCTGTGTGAAGCAGACTAATAACCTTATTACCTTCTTCTCTCAGACTGTCTGTCTGATGAATGTAAAGAAGTGAAACATCAGCACCATTTTCTCCATCCCATCCTTCATCTGACATTATCTGCTTGTGTCTCAGACCTGAGAAAAGCTTTAAGTGTCCAAAAGCTCATCTGTCTTTTCCAGTTAGAGCAGTTGGAAAACTGATTCTCCAGCCTCACTTATTAGGAATAAGTCCTGGTTGGGCTGATTCCTCTCCCAGGAAAAATATGTCATCTCCATGCTCTTGTGATGGCTCTGAACCTGGGCACCTTGCACACTGACATGAGGCCAGACACAGCTGTCTGTGCTGCTCCAGTAGTGTCTCACAGCCTTTGCCTTGGCTGTCAATGTGGCATTGGCAGACAGGAGGTAGACCAGGGCATAGAGGAAAGAGGCTGCAGCACAAGGTATGCATTTTCTTTTCGAATTTGGGATTTGAACTCTGTGTGGCACATGCAAGTAGGATTTGAATGCTTTTAAAAAGCTTTGCAAAAGGATTCCATTGTTTCTAGATTTCACAACCTGGAAGGAGAAAGGATTTAGCCAAACTATTTAGCTCCAGCCTCAAATGCCCAGCCCTTAAAATGACATCATGCATATTGCTTCAGAGGTACTGTCAGGGTTTGGAAGAAGATGGAGAAGTGTTATGAAACAGGGCGAGACATCTATAGGGGAAACAAGTAGACAGACAAAGCTGTTTTGTGTACCTGCTGCTGCTGAGACTGACAAACGTGGCTTAGCCATATTTTGCTCCCAGGGGGAGAAGACTCAGGTGTTTTCCACATGTTCATCTCTGCACTTTAACTCAGAAGAAAGTTCTTTGTCTCGGCTGACATGCAGCCCAGCAAACACCATGCCTTAATGACCTCACTTGCACTGGCAGATGCTCTTCTGAAGGCTTTATGGATAAACTGACCTGTATCTTACTAGAACATGTTGAGACCTTGGCCCAGAACACCAGTCTCTGATGTATTACGGTTGCTGGGAATTCCTTTAAAGGAGAACCCATGCTGGGACTGGAGATGTTGAAATACCATGAGAACATGAGGTCCCAGAGCACTCCTGACACTTTGCTCCTGTGAGATGAGTTGCTTCCTATATGGGGAAATTTGAAGATGGAGGTCATATGGTTCCTTCACTGAAAAAATGCTGTTCCCCAGCTTCACATTTTGGACTCTGAAGGTCTCTGCAGGAGACTCTCCTGTGCAGGCTGTCCTAACTTTGGGCAGCTGACAGCTTTGTCCAAGAGGTCTGTGTCTGTTGGTAACCCAGTGTGTGGCCAAGAAAGACTGTGTGATAGAGAATCCACCTTTTGGCAGCCCTGACTCTGTATTGAGCCTGGCTGCTTTTTCCTGACCATCCTGAGGGGCAGTCGGGAGTAGTGGAGAATGTGTTTGACCTGATATCAGGCTGAAAGAGAGGGACGAGAGCTGTGAATGCCTTGGCTCTGTGTTTCCCCACCATGGGGGCTGAGGATCTCTATGGAACAGGAGGTGCTGCAGAGCCCAGCTGCAGGACTCCCTAACACCAGGTGTCTGGAGGAGCCTAACACAGTTGGGACCTACTGTGTCCTTGGCTCTGCTGAGGGAAATGCTTTTTCCCCAGCAGATGTATGTTTGGTATATGAAGGCAGCAGGTACTGCAGCTGAGGTAAGACCCACTCCATCAACTGCATTGAGGCAATGCTCCTTTCGACTTCAAACATGCTCAACAGGAGACCTGACTTTTAAATTAGCAAGAACAGTGTTTCTATGACTTTTAAATTAGCGAGAACAGTGTTTTCATGACTTCTCTCACAGCCCCTGAGTGGCTGCCAGCCCTGCAAGCAGCAGGGACCCAAGGCTGTCATTTGAAAGCCCCAACAATGGCAAAGTGGTAACAGAAACATTCTGGATGAGCTTCTTCGAGAAACCCTCAGAGCAATTCAGTTCAGAGATTGGTATTAGCTAATTTCTGTTTCCCTGTGCCCTTTATTAGGAGCCTGGAAGCAGACACCTCACCCCTTTGAAATGTCTCCTGACTCTCCCCCTCCAATCTCCATCTCCTGCCACCAGCATCCCAGGCACCTCCAGGGAAATGAATGGAAATGAACTGTGCATGGCAGATCCACAGGCCTGGCAAGAGAGCAGACACCAGGAGCTGGTAGCAGTTTGGTTCAGAGGTTAATATTCCAAATGGGAGCGCTCCAGGAACACAGATGTGCACAATACCTCCTATGAAAGAAAAATTCACTCAGCAGGATGGTAGTTGCAGTTCATGAGGAGCCAACCACTCATTAATTTTCTGCTGTGTGTAAAATAAAGCTGTTAATGATATTTAGTCTTTCTTTTGCACTTTCCCTTTGAGAAGCTTGAAAGCATTTTGCAGGCACTAATTAGTAATGGCTTGCAAGTCCTTGGGAAAACACAGCAAAAACTTAATCTTTTATACCTGGGGAAACTGAGGAAGAAGGACAAGGCATTTCCCAAATGAGGCCAGGAGGGCACAAAGCAGCAGGTGGCTAGGCTGGAGGCACAGTGGGCAGTCTGTATCTGTGTGTGTGTGTAAAATAGCCAGCCCTGTTTGCTCAGAGCAGGCCAATGTAGGAACACAAGGCAGAGAGCACAGGGCAATCTGCAGCCATAGCCTGAGACAGCTGTCCCAGGGTTTGCAGGAGCAGCTTGCAGGACTGTAGGAAATCCTGACCCTTGCCGTCTGCCTCTCAGCTTGAACCGTGGTAGCTCTATCTGCCCTGCTTTGGCAGAAAGATGGAAGCAGAAATGAGTAAAACTGTTTTGTCTGTTGAAAGACAGGCTGAGCTGCATACCTGCCAGAATGCTTTGCAAGCATCTCTGCTGAGGGTCAAAGAAGGAAAGAGGAGTGAGGAAGAGAAGACACCCAGCTGTAACTGGGTGGCTGGTGCTTCTCCAGTGTTTGTTTGTGTGAGCTTTTCTCACCAGAAGCTCATGATTTGCCAACATGCCTCTATTTGCTGGGCTGCAAACCCAGCACATTCACAGCAGACAAAAAACAGTCAAATCCCTCTTGTCCTATGCAGCAAAGACACCAAATGGAGTGCTTGTAATTGGAAAAGTTCTGGGAGAAAGACTGTGCTCTCCAGGTGACCAGGCACTGGTCTTTAGGCGGGGTTGAGTGTGCCTGAGTTTGGCTCTGCCTGTACTTCAGCATGACTGTGAGAGGGATGTATGGATGTGAGTCACAGGCAATGACTCTTTTGTGGCCACACTGAAAGTTGGTCTTTCAGAGCTTTACAGGCACAGCCACTAATTTGTAGGCCAGGGAAGCCAGTAGCTCATCCCACCTGAATAAAACAGGCTATGGAATTTCATGCTGGTCCCTTGTATTGTGTCCAGCTGTGGAAACAGTCAGACACTTTAGCCACTGAAGTCCACTCCCCTGCTCCTCTCCACCAAGCTCTGTTCCTGACTGCCATCTGTGAGGATTTGTGTCTCCTGTAGAAATATTCCCAGTATTTTATTCTTGGTTTTCTTGCCTCTGCAGTGACAGGCTTGGTGTTTCCCACCTGCCCTTTTAATGAACACTGCTTCTGCAGGACCTGTTCTCCCGGGGTTCTGCTTGGGTATGCTCGAGATGCAGCATAAACCCTGCTGTGAGGGACAGTTGGATTTTGAACACAGGAGGAAGATGGGAAGTTATTTATTTTACTTTTTTCCAGTCTTATCTAAGTTCAGTAAAGGTGACTTTTCATGCAGGGAAAAGGCTACCTGTCCTCTATTCAAGTGAGAAGAGATTCTCTTGGAAGAGTGTATTTTCTACTTAGAAAAGTATTTGTCAATTATTGTTATTAAGGCTTGGTGAATGCATGGCAGCTACTGTGTGAAATGAGTTTGGCAAGCTTATTTCACATCCTAGGCTGTAAAGTATAGGTGTCAGAAACCGAGAGCTGTATCTTTCCTGGCTGTGGCCACTGAAGAATCCAACAGCCTTTGGGGTCTGGGACCTTAAGAACTGCCAGATCAATTGCAAGGCAAGGCAGAGAGAGAGAAGCAGGCAGTCTTCTTTCTCAGCATCTCTGCAGACAAATCACAGGCTTTCTGGAGGTTTCAGCTGGCTGCCTTTGTCTGGGGCCACACAAGAAAATGAAGAAGAAGCATTTCAAGGTCTGACAGGCTCCATCTGTAAGCAGTTCATCGACACCATGCTTTTGCTACCGTTTTAGAAAGGTTGACTGACTAAGGGTTAATTGCTGCTGAGAAGCCTCCCTCAGGCAGCTCTTACCCTAATGCAGCAACAGCATGGCTGCAGTATCCTCTGATCCATTAGAGCCTTATCTGGAGTTCTTTATTCATCTTCTAAAATCCCTTTAATTCATGTCTTCCCAGAAGACGATCAACCATCTTCTGACTTCATCCTACTTAGCCGTGTATATAATCACCTAAAGTAATTCACAAAAATAGTCCTGATACCTCGCTGCATGAGTTATAAAAATCCACTTTATCCTCTGTAGGAAGAACTTTTTTATCTCTTTCTTCCTTTTTCTTTAGACAGATTAATAATTTCCTGGGTTTATCACAACCCCCATGGGTTCTGGACTATTCTTCATGCCGGGTATATGACTGTACTGTTCTTTGATGCTAAGTTCAGCATCACTTCCAATATTTTAGTAGCACTCCATCACATAGCACAGAGACAAGGCCAGTCTGCTCTGTAAATCCCTTAAAGAATCACTAGTACGTAAGTATTTACTCTCCAGCTTTGGGTAAGTGTAATTTTTTTATAACTTTGGCTTTTCTGTGAAAATGCTGAAGTTATGGGTGATGTCAAGATGATTAGCTGAAAACCAGCCAACTCTTCTGCCAAGGAGGGATATTGTGGTCAGATTTGCAAGAGATAAAGCAATAGCTTCATCTGGCAAAATGTAGAAAGCAGGTTGAATTCTCCTTTCCTACAGAGATATTAAGCTGCTTCTTTGGCCTTGGGAACCAGCAGATGGCTGAAGAATGCAGAGATGCAAATGAAAAGCAATTAAAATCCCTTCTACCAGACTGCTGGAATTATCATACAAGAGCATCTCTGCTGCCCCTCTGACTGGTATCTGTCCTCTTTCTCTTCCCAGCACCGAGAGTTGCACAGAAGGTGGCAGCCACCATGGTGGACATCCACAGTTTAGAACAGAGAACATGCCCAGGAGATATCTCCCCTCTCTCCTCCTAGTCAAGCAGCAGAGGTTTTCACTGGACCATGAGGAGTTAAAATCCTTTCCAGAGAGATTTTATTCTGTCAAGTGTAACAGTGAATATTTTCATTATTCATATCAATGGCTTTTTCTCTTCTGAATGCTGCTAAGCCTCTGTCCTCAGTAAAATCGCATGGCAGTGAACTTTACAGGTTAAGTATTCATTGTCTAAAAATAGTCTTTCATTTTATTGGTTCAAAATTCATCGCCTTTCATTCTAATTGCATATCCTCTGTTCTGGTATTATTGGGCAGTCTGTATGAGGGAACAATTTACTTCTGCCTTTCCAGGGGTTATTTTCTACCTATTTTTCCCATCCCTTGCATTCATCTTCTTTCTGTATTACACCACCTCAATCTTCCTATGTCTCCCCATCAGAAGGCTCTGCTGGCTTCTAATCGTTTTTGCTACGCTCTCTGTTTCCTTCTGTGTAATTTTGCAGAGCTGTCATAGGCAAAGCCAGAAGATGGGCCTAGCCCCTGTGTGTCCCATGCTTCAATCGCAGAGTCAGATAAGGCTGCACTTGGGTGACACAGTGGCAGAGCAGGGACAGGCCATAATCACAGAATCATGGAATATTCTAAATTGGAACTAATCCCAAGTTCTACGAGGACCGTCAAGTTCAACTCTAAAGTGAATAACCCATACATGTATTGAATCCACAACCTTGGCATTTTTAGCATCAGGCTGTAACCAACTGAGCTAGTCTCAGGATCCATCAGGTTTTTGTTCTTTGTATCTCATTCTTTACGTACCCAAATGCTGTGTTGATCTTGACAACACACAGCCCAGAGGGCATTTGCCTTATGGACACCCTTTGGGGTGCCACATCTGGCAAGGAAAGGTGCTTCCTGTCAGCATTGGTTGCTATGCTTCACTTGTGTCTGTCATTAGAGTCTTGCATCATCACAGCTGTGGTCCCCTAACAGATCACAAGGCAAGAGGCAGCTCCAAAATGAAGTTGGCTTCAAAGTCAGATTACTGTAAATATGGTTGTTATTTTTCCTGGGTTTTTTTTGTTTTGTTTTTTGTTTTTTTAGTTGAGTTTCTTTTTATCTAGGCTTTTAAAATGCTTAGCAAATGCAACTTCCAGCTTCCTTTTCTGTAATCATGTGGTTTGAAAATCTATAGAAGGATGAGACAAGCTGAGATGCTCAGGAAATGGCATGCCACCAGGAAGTGAGGATTTGAGACTCCCCTTTTTCCTATAGTTTGAATAGAATAAGGTTTATGGAAGAAAGGTAAAGACTGATAACACAGGCTCAACTGGCTTTCCATGGTTACCTCCAGGACCGGTGAACACAGACACTTTTTTGTGATCTTGAAGAGGTGGCAGAGGTGCTCTTGTAATAGAGTGAACAAAGGGAGGAGGAGAATGCGCTGTGATCATTTGTTAATTCTATTGCCCATACAGCTGCTGCTATGTGTGAAATCACTCACCGGATTGACCACTGATTGTGTTTTAGCAGTTCTTTGAACCTGTTTTTAATCTTCAATAGCTGCTTACATCTTGCTTTTGACTGCTTTGCTTTCAAATAGTGCCAGTCAGCTTGAGGAGTGTAGATGGAGGTTTTTTGACAGTCCAAATAAACCACCTCAGTTTTCCTTTATCTGCTGTTTTGCTGACATGCACAAAGCATTCTAGAAGTTGTGTGAGGCATGAATATTTTTGCTGAAGCAGTGTTGGTTTGTTCCTGTTATATCACCACTGTCATCTAGATGTTTTATTCTTTGAGCTTTAATTATCTTTTCAGCTAATTTGCCTAGTTCAGAGTAAGGCTCATTGGTCTGTAATTCCCAGGATCACCACTAATGCCAATTTTAAAGATAGGTATGCTTTTAGTGCCCTCTAATCCTCCTTCAATACAGTAGCTTATTTTAATGAAACATCATAAGCATTAGAAGACCTGGATAAAGCATTGAGGCTCTCTGCCTTCCTGATCTCTGGACACATTAGGTTGTCCTGGCACCTACTCTCTGAGCCTCTCAGTCTTTTGCAATCCCTTCTCTATTTTGCTCAGAAAGAGTGATCCAGGACTAGCCTCATCCTCTTACTCCCCTGTCCTTCAAATGTGTGCTGAGACAGATGTTGAGGAGAGGTCACCTTCTTTCCCTGCAGTGTCCTTCCTTGCTCTAGCAGTCCCTTTCAGCTGCCTCCTGCTAATGCTTCCTGCTCCTGGCAGTACCTTGAACAGAGATTTCCCAGCCATTTTGATCCATGGACTGACAGTTGTGGTCCCTCAGTGGTGGTACAGACCAGTACCCTCAAGATATAAGGCCTCAGATGGCCAGTGTGCACTCCTTACTCCTCTTTACATCCTCAAAGAGGGCACAAAGGCTGGAGGGAGTGGAAAGTGTCTTGTTGCAAATCTCATTTCTTCAAGTCTGACTCTCTGGTGTCACTTTAGTCGTTCTCTGCAACCTTTTGGGGCCAGCATTTCCTCATGTCAGCTCCTCCAGGGCGGCAGAAGTGCTGCAGGCTGGTGCCAAGGCAGGACCTGCATTTCAGACAGTGGAAGCAAAGAGAGGACAATCTGCTTTCATCACGTTCTGGGTCTTCAGGCTGCTGCTGTCTTGTCTCTTGCTTTCTTCAGGAGTGCTGATTTCTCATGAGGTGAGGTGAAGAGCTCCACAGAAGAAAAGGTCTTCATCATTTGAAGACTGCAGGGTTTGTTGCCTGATTCACGTGAAGGGCTGAAGGACTTGCTGGGGGTCTAAGCCAGGGGAAAAGCTGGGCTATGAATGCTTGTGGGGGTAAGACAGAAGTCTTTCCTCCTGGGGGCTCGAGGTGGTCCATGGTACCTCCAAGCCCAGGTGCAGGAGGCTGAAAAAGCATTTCATGTGCTATGCCAGGGTTTAGCAGAATCTGTTGTTGTCCAGCTTCCCTCAGCAACACAAAGAGACAATACACATGCTGAGACCTTATGAATAACCTTACAGGTGAATAAAGCCTGCAGCAGATCTGTTAGTAAAGCTGGATCCTTTATGAGGCATAAGGGGAGGCAGGTACACTGCTTTTTCTTTCACCTCCTCCCATGCCGAACTGTTCTTTTCAACTAGGATTGATTTATCTACATAAGAATGACATTTAAGGGCAATCTGTTCACATTTGGTATATAGCAATTTATAACCCATATCTGCACCTTGTTTAATCCTGCTGCTCTAAAGCAAGTCTCTTTATCATCAGCTGGAAGTCTCAGTAAGTGAAATGATACATCTTTGCTCATTAAAAACACAACTCCCTTTCTCTGTGATGAGTATGTAGCATAAAATATTTTAGCATCCCATTTGCTTTTCATTTTCTCATGCTCGCTATCTGTCAAATGGGTCTTTTGCCTCTTAATATATTGATATTGTGTGTGTGTATCTGCCTTTCAACAGCTTTCTCCATTCCTGTAGACTGCTATGTCAGAAATTGCAGATCCGATGGTGGTTTATAGACAGTGGCTCAGGTGACCCCTGGCTGAATTTTCTCCTAGCCGTTCCTCATAATCTCACACCTCGGGGCTTTAGCATATGTGTCTGAGACCTGAGTGTGAGTGTGTGTCTGAGGATGACATCTAAGCATAAACTCAGTCTTGCTGGCACAAGATAAGCTGTGGTGACTAACAGCACATCTAAATCACACCATGATCATCAGCAGTGTCAAACCTCTGTGTCCAATGCTCTCTGGAGATGGGGCAAACATGGTTTAATGCTATCATCTGCTATGTTCCATAGGAGGCAACCTGATGATCCTGCTTCAATTGTCTGAGGATGTGGTGGGATGGAGAAGACACCAGTTGTTCAGTGCCATGCAGGGGCTCAGCAATCCTATTTCAGCCGGAACAGATGGAGTAAAGGCAGCCAGCATAGTCTGGAGGGAAATGCCACACAATAAGCTCTGCATCTCTACAGGCTGCACTGGCAAAGGTAGGATTTATTTGCTGAAATACATACGTCTTGTGCTGTTCGAGACACCTTGGGGCATCCAAGGTGTTGACACTGGACCCAGAGCCCCCTGAGGAGCAGCAGAGAAAGGCTGGGAGTCTGCAGAGTCATCATGCTAGTGTAGCGAATAGCTCAGCTTTGTAGGAAACAAGTTACCTTGAACTCTTATGCTGGGTTCAGACTGATTTTGAGATGGGAAAATGGGTGGTCATAGGCATTGATATAATGACAGAAGGCATTCATAGAATCTTAGGGCATCAACTCAGACAGTGGTATCCAAACATCTTCACCCTACTCCATCATGTCAAATTCGTTTGGATGTGGAGAGGAGAAGATTAAAAAAAAATGCACATTAGGGAGCTTGCAAATTTAAAAAAGAGAGGCCTTATCAATGCCGATAGAAATGCCCATTTTTGGACTGAGCAAGCATCACTGAACAAGCATCAGAATCTGCTTCTTTTCTCAACAGGATTTCTAGTACAAAGGGGGAAAAATCCATAAAATAAAGTTACATTTTAATATCCTCAGCAAAGTGCCAGATACCTCTTTTATACCCATCTACCTAATCCCTGCACACAGTCAGTGTCCTGAGGACATACACTGATGACACAGCTTCTGGAGAGATGGATTGTTGCACAGATACTTTATGGACTTGCCTTCTGTGTGTGCATAGAAAATAATCTGGCAGCAACATGTAAGAAACCTGCCTGGGTAGCTAAGGGACAAATGAGGACAGTGTGTTTAATTTTAACTGTCGATGCTACATGCTGTCCTCATTTGTTCCTCAGCCAAGCTACTAGCATGTTTTTCTCTTAATTTGATCTACTACTCCTAACCTACTTTATTTCTAGCACAACCTTTCACCATGACAGTTACCCATCTGCCAGCTGCACAACCATTCTTAATGCAGGAAATAAAATAAAACATCTCCTTCTGTGCTGGAGTTCCCGAAAGCCCTAGATCAAACCTGTGGGTGATGCCTGCAGGGAAAGCAGCCCTGGTGCCACCTGGAAGAGGCTCTGAGCACCTTGCACCCTCTGGGCATAAGTCACTGGGGGCTGCTGCCATCTCATTCCCACTCTGGCCCTTCTCAGTTTGCTTTTCTGCTTGAAGCAGCTATATTACACCATCAGCATGTTCTCCCTCTCTAAAGGGCCAGCTGAGAGAGAGCATTAGGTACCAGGCAGTCAGAGTGATCACATCAGGGTGCAAGCAGACTTCAAATGCTGGATGTGAACAGTTTGGGTAATTTGCATTTCCAAACTCTGAAAGACTTGCATGCAAATGACAAGCATCTGGCATGGAGCTTTGATACATCCTTCAAACTGTGAGTAACACCTGATTAGAGATTAGCAAAGGTAGTATCTAGTTAATAAGGGTGATAAGTGTTCTCTGGGCATGTACTTGGCCATGTCTGACCTCAGCAATATTTAAAGCTTTTGAGCCACTTGTGAAGAATGGACAAATTATCAGGGGTAAATGGAAAAGGTCATACAATGAAACATGAGTTTTGCCCTTGGCAGATCATGACACAGCAGTCTGATATCTTTCTTGGAGAAGACAGATGTTTTTCTAGACAAAAGAGATGTGGAAGATCTATTTATGCTTCAAATACAATTTTGATAGGATGCCACTGAGGAACCAGTGGAACTGAGGTATTTGGGACCTGGTAGAGCCAACAATTAGGGTAAAAAACTGGCTCAAGAGGAGATGAGAGCAGAGCATATTTCACAAGAGTATATTGACCAGGCTTAAGGGTCTAGAGGTGTTTCTTAGGGATGAATCTTAGGACTCATCTAATGTTTTCATGGACAGAAACAGAGGTGTCCTCTGGTAGAAACTGATACTCATGGAGAGATAGGAGAATCAGCAGGACAGAAGAGGATCAGAATATCGTGCAGCAGAAATTAGGTTTCTTTCAAGACTAGAGAAGTGTCCAGTCTGCTACTACTAATTGCAGCATCAGAAAGTCTGAGAAACTGCTTATGAAAAGTGCAGCTATAAGGTGGGGGTCTGTGTCTTTGAAAGAGTCACAAGGCAGAGATCCTGGGAGTGCTACTGCATCATAATGGCTGGCAAAAATGATGTCTGGTTTCTCATATGTACCTGAAGGGAAGGTGCAAAGAAAGAGGAGCCAGGATCTTTTCAGTGGCAGGGCAAGAGGCAGTGAGAACAAGCTGGAACACAGGAGGTTCTTGAATGGCAGGGAACACTTTTTCACTGTAAGGGCAACCAAGAAGTGCACAGGTTGCCAGAGATGTGGTGGAGTCTCTGTTCTTGCAGATGTTTAGAAGCTGCCTGGACACAGACTAGGGCCACTCTTACAGCTTCAGCCTTTCTTTGAATCTGTGTGAAAATGATACAACCAGGAGAAATGTAAATGTCAGTCCTCTCAAACAAAGCATTTCCTGGAAAGAGTGGGAATTACTACTGCTATCAGAAGGGCTGTTTACAAATAGGAGTAGGCTAAAAAAAGGCATTGTGAGCATCAGGAAGCGGTGAGGTTCTCGTATGGTTTCTCAGCTGGTGCAACGGGAAGAAAAAGCTCCAGTGGAATCCAAAAAGGATTTTGTCAACATGTAAGAAGAGTATGGTCATTTTCTTGCCAGAGGGAACAGGGGTTTTGGCTCAGATACTGCAAGTGCAAGCCTGTATTTTTAAACTGCCAAGAAGGGCAAATCCACCTTTTAGGGTATTTCTCCAAACCTGAAGTTTCAGAGAGGGTCCCTTGGTATCAGCAGGCCAGTTATATATTCTTCACTTTCGAGATTATAATTTATATATATAATTTCTAGATTATAATTTTTAAGTCCTTTCTCAAGTTCCCCTCTTCTTGTTGGCTTCCTAAACTGGGAAAAAGTACAGGCATTGCAGACTTAAAATACAATTTTCTGTGCTTTTCTAGGTTGTTGTAAGCCTAGGTTTTGGGAAATCAAATATGTCACTATAATTGGCCTGGGCTGCCTCCCTGATGCTCCCTGCTCTCCACTGGAGATTTTGCAGTATTTCCTGTTATTGGAGGGATATCTTTTATAATAATATTCCAAATATATTTAACGGTGCAGTCTGGGAAAATTTCTCCATTCACCAGTTTCACATTTCTAGGACACCTGCTATGAAATGTAGCACTCTAAGGGCATGGGCAGTGAGCTCAAGTCCCTCATTCTGCACATTGCACCAGGAAATGTTTGCATTCCCACTTGGAATTTTCATGCTCAGTCATGGTGGCTCACACCCTTCATGGGTGCTGTGCACCCACATATGCTCTCCTGGAGTCTCACTAACCTGCCAGGGGAGTAGGACGGCAGGAAGAGAGGTGAAGACATGTAGCTCTGTGTCTCTCAGAGGTGACAGAAGCTGGGGGAGAGGAGGGTCAGGGACATCTCTGAAAGCTGACTCCCAAGTGTGGTCTCTGATGTGCATACCTCTGCTTGCTGTGCCTCTGTATATGCCTGGCATGAACCTTGGTGTTTGCCTTGCTGTGCAGGGCATCCTGAGCACCAGCCAGCCTACTGCAGTATTCAGAGCATTAGAGAGACAAGGTATGCAAGAAAGAAGCTGATTCCAGACAGGTCTCACATACCCACCCCTGCCTCTGCCACGAACCCTAGGCCAGGCACTGCGGATTGCTAGAAGTTTCTAAGCACGGGAAGAAGAGATGAAGTTCAGGTACCTTCATCCAGGCAAGCATGGGATGAGTGTGTCCTAGTGCCCAGCTGTGCACTCAGGTGCTGGTCAGTGATACATCTTATTTGGGGCTAATGGAGTAGCTGTGGCATAGACTTAACTGCAAGCCATAGGGAGCAGCACAACACTGATGGATCTGTCAGTGGAGAAGGATAATTTCTTTTTTTTTTCCTCTGTTGGAACGTATGTGTGAATTTTACTGACAGTTTCAGCTGTAAAAGAACAACAGAAGGATGTTTGTGCTACAAGACCGTAATCTGTGACATGCTGAGGATCTGCGCCTCTCTGCTCCCTGCATCGTAGATAACAATAATGCCACAGTGCATCTCCACAGCCGAACAGAAACACCACCACAAAAGCAGCCCAGATGCTGCAGCCCAGAGTAATGATGCCATTGCACTCACAACTATTACTCAGAAATATTCTCCTTTCTGTGAATATGCTGAATGCATTCAGGCTTTCCCAGCTGTGGTACATGTTCTGGTCATCTGGCCTGAGGCAGGCTTAGAGAGGCTGAGATGCTGGCTTTTAGTTCAGCCTTCAAGTGCTGCTGGGAACACACAGAAACTGAAAAATGAGACAGGATCTGCCTTGCATTGCTGCTGACACTAATGGTGTTTTTTTACTGTGGTCAAAGTCCCACCTGTCCAGGCTCACATCGGGGAGAGATGCAGCAAGAGGGAGCCCTCTTTGTAGCCAATGCTCAGAGCTTTCGCCAGCCTTGCCTTGCTCTGGGAACCCTGTCAAAGCTGGGGTTTGAAGCAGAGAGGGCTGAGAGCTACCATCCTTTCATGTGCACCTCAAGAGTGAGGAGGAAGCAACCCAAGGGCCTGGCAGTGTTTTCTTTCTGGAAAAAGCTGGAGCTTTTGAGGTCCTGTGCTCCTGGGCTAATTTCTTTTCCCTGAGCAAGGTCTGACAGGCACATTTGTTGTGCCAGACCCCCAGCCAGAAAAAAGGGGATAATGACTCCAGTAACAAATACTTTATTTATCTCTTGTTTCTCTCCCACTGTTTCCAATTTGCAGAGCTCACTCCTGCCTGTGTTGCTGACTGACTTGTTTAAAGTGCTACCCTAATGCAAGCAAGTGATGGTGACAGGTAGAAGGTCACCCAGCATATCCCTCCAGTAATCTGTAGATTCCTCTTCAGTGGGCTGAAACTTCAACAGGCCTGGCCCAAGAAGCTTGTGGAGGAAGCATGGAGCCCAGCATGGTGGTGAGGGGTGTATCACTCTCTTGGGGTGCTCCTCAGAAGATGGATGCACAGCAGGGTTCTGGCCATGTACTTGGCACTTCTCTGCAAGCTGTCTGAGTCCTTGGCTGCCTAGGAGCACACAAAAGCTTTCCAAGAGAGAAAGACTGTGAAAACAGTCTGTGATGCTGCTGGATCTCCTAGCTTAGCCCAGGCAACTTAACTGAGGAACAAAAGTGCAGCCACGTACCCCAAGGCTCACTGGTTTTCACTAGAGCAACACAGGAGCAGTGCCTGAGCTTCTCATGTGCAGGCAAATCATGTTTCAGTGGATGGAATCTGGAGTTTGTCTGTGCCCTCACTGAGCTGTAGTCCAAGGCATCTCCTGCCTTGCCCCCTATCTGCACTGTAAACTCCAGTCTGGGATGGGAGACTGCCCCAGCATGGGCAACAGGCTGCTATTACATGCTGGATAAATGGAGCCCATACTGGTACAAGGGATGTCTCAAGCTTCATACCTCCCACAGACACTGCAGGTGTTTTAAGCCTGAACTACCAGCAGCACTGTGAGCAAAAACACATGGATCACAGAGCCTTAAGGGCTCATGACCCGCACAAATCTCTTAAATGCTTTTCTCACAGCATGTAATACGGGCTGATTGGAGTGAGAGAAACCTCCTCAGGGATATGTAATACCTTCAGGTTTCTTTCTGTTTCCCTTGAAAGAGTGCAGCACCAAGCAGTGCCAAGAACTGGTCACACTGAGCCCATCAGCTTCTCTTTTCTTAGGGAAGCAGGCTGAGCTACTGCTTCTTAAGATTCAGGAGACTGTAGAGAATATTTCAAGACTCATTGCACCAAAGCCTCCCTCGCTTCAGAGCTTTGATACGCAAAATATGGAAACAAATCCAAGCTTCGCCTTTTCTAATTACTGCTCAGTGCTTGAGATGTGTCTCTCACATTTCTGTCTGCCATGGGAAGGTGGTGATGTGGAAAGCTGATGTATATTAAAAGAGCGCCGGTTTGGCTCCCTGTTGCTACTGGCTCGGCTTCTCAGAGAGCCTGCAGTACACCCTGAATTTCTGTAGATGTTGCTGCATGCCTACAGTCTCCCAGCAAAGCTTTCCACAGAGGGAAGCCCACAAGTCCAGATCATCTGGAGGGAGCTGCACTTTCAAAGGAGCCTTTTCTTCCCTCCCTGGGCTCCAGAAAGTGAAGATAAGGGTGTGGAGGCTGATCTCTGCTGGCTGACAGTGAGCCTTGAGGAACCAGCTAGCTAAGATGGACTGGAATGGGTGCTGAAATGTTGCTGTGGCTAAGGCTGGTGGAGTTACATGTTTACTGAAAATCATTGCTGATCTGTGTTGCATTGCCTGTGCCACTGGGTTCCTCAGCACTGGCCCCACACTGGTGGTGGTAGGGCCTGGTCTGCAAACATGGCTAATGTCATCCTTTCCTCCTGGGAAGTCAAAAGGTTTGCAGGTATTGCATTTCCCAGTGTGTCCCAGAACATCCCACAAAACTGAGCCTGGCCTTTCTCTGCATTGTACGTACCCATCCTTTTGGATTATGGGAATCCACTAGCTCCAAAACATGAGGTCTGGGAGCAGAGGGAATCCCTTTTGTAACTTTAGACTGCCATGGCCTCTGCAAAGTCACGTGCAGAGTTACCAGTTGAAATTCTTGGTGTGCAGGCCCATGCGCTCCCATGCTGCCCCAGGGATATTAGCTGAAGCCACATTAGAGATTGATGTGACTGCTCTTGATTGAGGGCAGGTAGGCAGGAATCAGCTGGGTCCCAGGAACCTAGAGTAAATCCCAGCAGATGGGAAATACTCCTTTGTGACAGATGCAAGACCTTAGAAGCAAGGAGCCTTCAAAGATAATTACCTTGAGATGTGATCTGTGCCAGGCACACTCAGAGTGACTGGAAAGACTTGCATCTGTGCCCTCAGTGCCACATATCATGGGGCTCCTCAGCCCCATGGGATGGACACAGTGGGTTGGGGGAAGAGGGGAGGGAGTGGGACAGCAGGCTTGCAGCTAGGGAGGGAATTAGGCTGCTGCACAGCTCCTCTCCTACCACCTGCAGCAAGCAATGCACAGTGTAATGGAGGTGGTGGAGCTCTGCCTCCTTTTTCTATGTGACTCTCAAGTCCACCTTGTTTTATTAATGCAAGTCTCTGATTTGCAAACACAGGAGAAATTTCTCATGGGAGAAATTACTTACTCTGATTTAAAAAAGCAGACACAGAACATGGTAATGGATTTAAAGAAACAGCCCAGATCGAAAAACTCATAGACAAAGCTGGAACAGAGAACTATTCCAGAGAACAGAGATAATCATGTCAGACCTGATCAGGATCTGCTGGGGCTGATCTACAGTGTGTGGTAGGATTGGCATGAGTGTTTGGCATGTTTGTTTGTAGGTATTGTTTCTTTTCAATGTTTGTGTCCTGAAATGAAAGATATGGTGTTTAGGGGAACCTGGCAAGTCACTGATCGTTACTGTCCTGGAGCAGGGACAGAGCTGTGAGCCCAGAATGGAGGCCTACAGTACGCAGAATAATCAGTGAATTGCAGTGGGAATGCTGTTATAAAACTATGTCTCTGTCTGAAAATGGTGGTGGACAAAGGTCTTAGTGACGAGTGAAGTATCTGGCAAAGGTTGTGGCAGAGGGGTTAGGCCTCCTCATCCTTACCTGTACATGTCAAAACAGCCAACCCTGGCTGCTGGAGAGGGAGTATCAATATGTTGAAGGGAGTGTGAACAGTTACAAGGCCCAAAGAGTTGGCAGTGCCACTTGCATCAATCAGGGCACAGAAGAAATGCACCGCTCTGTCCCCGCTTCTCTCAGTCCTCTGCTCCCTGCCAGTGGCATAAGTCATGGATGTTGTGAAGAGTGCAGCAGGGACCATGGAGCTGTCAGACTGGGCTGCCCAGGGCACAACCTGGCAGATATGATAAACTTGCCACTTTTTGTGGTTTGACCTTAGCTGGCAGCTAAGCACCACACAGTTGCTTGCTCACTCCCAGCCCCTCAGTGGGATGGGAGAGAATTGGACAAAAAAGTAAAGTTCATGCATTGAGGTAAAGGCTGTTTAATAGGACAGAAAAGGAATGGAAAAAAAAAACCAAAAATAATTAGAATATACAAAACAAATTATGTGCAATGCAATTGCTTACCACCGATTGACTGATACCCAGCCAGTACCTGAGCAGTGGCCCCTGGCCAGCTTTCCTCCTAGAATATATCCTGAACATGATGTCATAAGGTATGGAACATCCTTTGGAGAGTGGGGGTCAGCTGTCCTGGCTTTGTTCCCTCCTAGCTTCTTGTGTCCCCAACATCCTTACTGGTGGGGTGAGGTGATAAATTGAAAAATCCTTTACTCTATGTAAACACTGCTTAGCAACATCTAAAACATCAGTGAGTTATCAGCATTATTCTCATCCCAAATCCAAAGCACAGCACTGTACCAGCTACTAGGAAGAAAATTATCTCTATCCTGGCCAAAACCAGAACACACTTCTGCCTCAACTCAAATCCTGGAGCATTTCTTTGTCCTGCCTGCCCCAGGCTTGCAAGGATGTGTGACTCCTGTGGAGACTGAAATGCAGGAGCAACCAACAGAGCAGAACTGATGGCTGCTGTGACAACAGGGTGTTCATGCCCTACATATGTACGGGTTCACATCCCATGAGGTGTGCAGGATCCAGCTAAATGCCTGTCCAGCTCGGCATCTCACGAGCTGGTCATGTGTGCTTGGGATGTGCATGTGTGTGGGAAAAAGACAAGTGTGCAGTGCAGCCTCTCCAAAGTACTCCCTCAGCTCCCAGAGATCTGAATTCAGGGATTCTCTGTCCAGAACTGCTCGGTTATGCCATCAATAGGTTTGTCTTCCTTGACTTTGGTCCACTGCCATTTGTATCCATGTTGAACATCCCCAGCTCCTGTATCAAAGAGTCCCACAGCCTAAAAAGCATTGCATGAAGGACCACCATTTCTTTTTTGCTTTGGACCAGCCACTTCCATCTGATGCTCCCCCTAGTTCTGGTAGCAGAAGAGACAACAAATATCTCTGCCTTTGCCAAATGCACTGAAATCTGCTTGGCTTACCCTAGATCCTGGCAAGTCTAAGGGAAGGCTTAGGCTACATTCAGTTTGCAAGCTGTAGATTGCCCATCGCTTTGAGGATTTTCAAGTTATCTGGACTCAGATGTCACCCTACAGCTTCATCTTTAGCAAGGAAAGGGAGAACTCACCAGATACATCTCTCATGAAATGCCAGGGTCAAGGCACAGGCTGCTCAAGAGGTGCTTGCTCTGCAGGCAGAGCTTGAAGGAGGCCAGGGCAAGACCAAAGCTGTTCTGCGCTCCTGGTATTGCAACCCCCATGCCCCTGTAGGCTCCCTGTCTGACTGGAACCTGTTGAACAGATAGGATCCCAGTCTGGCTATGCCACTCATGGGGCTTGAATACCTTGTCCCAGACAAAGTATGAGGCAGAGATAACCCTGTTTTCATTGGCATCTGCATCAAGGGAGGGATAAGGCAGTCAGCTATGGGACTGAGCCACATTCTGAAGGCTGCGGGTGGGTGGAAAGCATCCTTGCCCTGTTCACTGAGTGGTGGCAGCAGCAGCAGCAGCTCATGTACCCTGAGGTCTCCTGTCCTTTCAGCAATAGCCCTGCACATAAAGGGAGGCTGCTTTGCACACCAAGAGGACCAAGCCTGACTTTTGATCAGCACAATCACCCCTTTCACTGATTTCAGCTACCTTGCTCCTCTCTGCACTCCCTGAGGAGCTAGAAGCAGATGCTAGGGCACTGGGAGCCTGGAGATGAGGAGCCCTTGGCCTGGAGAACTGCTGCCCTGGATATTTGAAGCAGCTGCTAGGCTTCTTTTGGATATGCAGTTCTTTCTACCAAGAGCTGCAGCACTGAAACAGTGACATAGCTACTCTGGCAGCTGGGGTCATTGCCTGTCGTCACCTGCACCTCCCTGTGCTGGCACCCAGAGGGGCAACAGGTGCTCAGGAGTCCGGCCAAGCCCAATGCTTTGACCTGGCTACCAAGATCTGGCACCCCTCTTTGGGAACGGTGCTCTGGTGTGCCAGTTCACTCTTCAGGGATAGGGAATAGTGATCCACCCCCTCTCCCTGGCCAGTCTGTGAGGTGACAGCTTGGCTTGGGAAGCATTGGTGCTCAGGACAACAGGTCATTCACCCCTTCTTTCATCTTCCCTGTCATGCATTTCAGGGTCTCCATTCACTGTCTTCAGTCATTCATTTCCCTGCTTTAACATGTTTTATATGTTTGCCCTCATTTTAGATAGTCCCCCAGAATACTCTTGCCTCAGAGAGGTGTAAAAGGGAGTGAGGGAGGTGGGGAGCAGCTGGTGCCAGCATCTGTCAGGCCACAGGGTAGGCAGGTCTTGGCAGCCAAAAGTGGTAGAATATATATATATATATATATATTTAATTTTTTAAATAATACCCTAGGACCTCTAAATGCTAAATGGAAATCTGCTTTGTCAAAGGCTAGCCCTGCCTCTCAGAGTCTGCTTTCTTTAGTTTCTTTGTGCTCCTGAACAATCTGCTCCTACATGTTAAGAAGCACTTAGTAAGTGACTAAAAGCCTCAGAAAAGGCATAACCTAAGGATTTAATAAACTGCAAACAAAATTATATAAAAAAATTTCCCAGGCAGTTGAGTTTTCAGTGATTAAGAAAATACAATTTCCTGTAATTAAATCTTAACAAGAAATGTTATTAAAAACACTCTGTCCCGGCTTTTGTAATAATTGCCCATTCCCTCAGAACAGTAAACAGAATTAGAGTCTGCAACACAGACTGTAATCCATGTGTCATTTTGATCAAATTTACCTTAATAACTTTATCTGGAGAGAAAAGTTGAATCACAGTGTCTGAAATGGAATCCCCTGCACAGCAAATGTGGTGTGTGGCTGCTCCTGGGGCTGAGGCAGGGGCCAGCCTGGGTGGGTGATGCTACCAGGATGGTTCTGTCCTTGCATGAGCTCTCTCCACAGCTGCTGTGGCACCCTAAACACTGGGGATAAAGAGGCTTGGTGCTTCTCTCCTTGACGTGGGATATGTACCCTGCTTGTTGCTCTAGCCCTCAGCATCTCCATTCCAAAATTCCTTGGTGTCCTAGAACCCACCATGGCACCCCAAACCTCCCTCCTGGGAAGCTCTGCTCTGCAAGGGTCGTTTGTCCACATCCGTGGTTTCAGTCCCTTCCCACAATGCCTCCCGTGCCTCATGAAGCATCCTGGTGCTTTCTTTCACACAGTGTTTGACAACACCACTGCCACCTGCATTTTAGAGCTGGTGTGGGGCTTTGTGCCAACATGCCTCTGTCCCCCTCTCCTTGGATCTGGCTGCTGTTTTTTCTGGCTGTGTGGCTGCTGCAGCCTTGCCCATGCTGCTTGACTCCCCTTCCTTCTCCTTTCCCGTGGCTTCAGCCCACTGTGCCATTTCTGCCCTCGCTCCCAGCTTCCAGCCCTTGGCTATTCTGCTTTCAGGCTCCCCAGCACTCTCCCATCACCATCTGAGCCTGGCTGCTGGCAGAAGGGAGGCTCTTCTCCTTGCCCAAAAACTCTGCCTAGTGTGGCTAACAAGGTGTCATATATTTCCCCTCTGATTTCCTCCCCAGTCTTCTCCAAATGCCAGGATGGGGAATAAAAGCTGAGTGGAGCACAGTGTAGGAGCACTGGCACATCTTTCCCGGGCAGCAGAGACTAACAGGGGCTCTGTCAGCTGGCTGACGATTCCCAGCCTAACCTGAAATCAGTCAGACAGCAGCTGGGCAACCCACTCACCTGGGGGGTAATTTTTAAAGCCAGTAATTGGCAGTCATCGCTGTTGTGTCAGGCTACACCACTCACCCTCCAGCAAAGCCTGGGAAACAGATGAGGAACTTGCAGTGCCTGTGTATGCTGGGTGGGGTTGTCCTGGGTGCTCCTGCTCTTCATCTTGCAGCACTGGGGAAAGACACACTCCCTGCTATGAAGAGGAGCTGTTTGAGGCAATGCGAAAGGAGTCTTGTGAGAGGCTTGCCGCAGAGAGCTCCGAGAAGATTTTTTTAGGAAGGGCAGAAAAGGCCTGGAAAGTGATAGTCTGGTACCAAGGGGAGGGGTGTGGGCTTGGATTCAGACTAGTCTAGCTTCAGATACTGTTCCCAGCTGCAGGAAGAGGCTGGTTTTGCTTGGAAAGATTGTGCAGATGTGCTACAGAGCCAAGAGCCTCTGCAACGGTAGCAGAACATAGCACGGGGCAAAACCTGGATCCAATATCTGCAGGGGCTTCTAACATTTCAGTGGTTGCTTACATCACTAGGTGGAGGTGAGTGTAGAAGCTGTGGAGGTTTGAGGGGAGCAGAGAAATTTTTGAACTACTATTTTAGTTTTTTTTTTTCCAAAAGGCAAGCACCTGGACATGCTGTGTAATTTTGTTCAGTAGGACATTGCATTTTTCCACTCAGCTTCATTGCCCCTTTAAGCTATAGTTTAAGAACCTGATGTCTTGGTTCTCCTCTTGTGATCCAGCTTCCCAGCTAGATGTACCATAGCCCTTGTGCCTCCTATGAGAGCCTCTAAATGCATGGAGAGCATGTAAATACCTTGTTGCATCGCAGGAGATAGCAGTTAACCCAAGCAGAGGGGATTCAGCTTCTCAAAGAGAATCTGAAGCATGGACTGTGAACTCTACCAGGGTCTCTACTTACAAGGAAGCATGGGTTCAAACCAGAAAGACCTAATGAACCAGTGGCACTCTGTCTCCTGGCCCTGTCTGTAGGTTCCTGCCTGTGAGAAGACAGATCCTGCCAAGGTGTTGCTGGCCAGCCAGCATGGCAAATAGGCAGAAGATAAATGGTGGAATGAAAGTATCTACCTACCTACCTACCTACCTACCTACCTACCTACCTACCAACCTATTTTTCATTTCAACCTTCCTTCTACAGTTACACCAATCCATCCATCCATCCATCCATCCTTCTCTAATAGAGAAGTGCCACATTACACTGTTTGATGGTATCATCTCCCTCTGTGAGTAGTATTTCTGTAGGGACAATCATTACAATAACCTGCCATCACCTACCTACAGAAGAAAAGTCTTGGAAAAGTCTCTACACCTGTGAAATACGGTGATGAACCATTTTCTAGTTCTGAAAACCTCCAGACAAATATACAACAGATGCTGTCTTTTTAAGCAAAGGTTTATTGCAGAAACTAACTTATTTGCTGTAGGGGATGCAGTGGTCCCGCTAGCCTGAAAAGGGCTATGGGACTGAGTCCTGCATTGTTTCAGGGAGGTGGCAGGGCAGACTGCACAGTCCACATACTCCATCAATGCATTTTGCTGGCCAATTTCTTATCTTTCAGAGTCTAAAATGCCTGCTGCTGTCAGAGTGTTTGAACAAACTGCCAAATCCTTGCTCTGTGTCACACTGCTGGCATCTGTTGCTTGTTCTGGCAGTAAACCAGTTTATACTGTCATGATCCAACCCAACGGTTCTCCTGAGTCAGTGCAGGATGGCTCAGGAAGGCAGTTTCCTTTTCATAAGGTTTTTATTAAAAACAACATTGGAGAGAAGAGTTTCTGTGCTGAGATGGTGGAAGCAGCTGGGGGATTGTTTTTTTTTCCAGCACACCATGCAGCAGGTATTTTATGTGCATTCTTCCTGCGGGGGATGGCCTTGATTCTTCTCTTCCTTCCGCAGGTGTAAAAGAGGAGTCTTTTTAATGGAGTTACCCTGCTGTGAAGCAGGTGTAAGTGAGAGGAAAATCATGCCCCTTCTAAAAAGAATTGGCAAAGTTAGAGTCTTTGGGAGCATGTTGGAGATTGCTGCTTCAGTAGGTACTTGAGGAATATTCTCTGTCAATGCAGACAGCAGGGCTGTTGGCAGTAGAAACCAAGTTTAAATAAAAACTTCCTCAGCTATTCAGTGAAACACAAGGCTAGGACACGGCTAGGCTTAAAATACACGGGCAGCCCCTGTGGGAATCTACTTACCTCTCAGGGGAGGGCTTGGTGTGACCAAGCAGCTCTGATGAGAAACCAGGGATCCTGAGGCTGGTTTGAGCATCAAGTGGAGTTTGAAAACAGGCAGCTCTGAACCTTCCAGCAAAGGAGAAATTATTTCAAAAGAACCAGTGTCATGAGTTACTCAGACACAGTGCTTTGAATCGGAGCTTCTTATGGCATCTCAGCACCTGAAATCTGTTGGGCATTGAGCTGTTTCATGCTTGATGTGCCCACAGCAGAGTCTTTATCTGTGAGCCCTCAGAAGTACAGAGGAATGTAGCAGACCCCTGTCTGGAAGTTGGGGTCTAAAGAACAGGGAAAAGTTTGTTCAGAGCAAAGTGAGTTTGGGGTTCTCTCATATATTACCTGCTAGAATTCCAGCTCAGGGGGATAAGATGCTCCTGGTATTTCACCTTCTGTCTTTGGAATTCTGGCCTCATTGCCTGCTGGGAAGTGATTGGAAGCCATCTAGCTCCAGCCGCTGTAGTACAAGGGTTTATCTGTAGCAAAGGAAGGAGAAGGCATCCAGCTGGGCCACAGGCAGTGTTCCACAACCCCCTGGATGCATTGTGAAAGCTGGAAAGTTAACAGTGAGACCTCAGGTAACACTTGTGAGGGAAGCAACTACTATAGATTGTACACACTGTGCCTTTTGCTGGGGAAGCCTAATGGTCACCAGCTGCCCTGGGCTACAACCCCCAGCACCCCTGCCATTATTAAACAGGACAGCAAACATTTAGAAATCGATCCTAAATTCTTGTCCATCTAGTGAACCCACTCTTGGAGACCCAGCGCTGGCAGATGTAGTCAGACCAGAGCTGTGCTGATACAAAACTGTAACATCAGAGGTGTTAATCCATCAGGAAGCCGTCACATTGATTTCAGCAGTGAGGGTGTTTAATACCACCTCTGTGGTTCTGCCCAGCAGTGCACAGACTTCCCACCTCACTTCTTTCCTCTGGCCCTGCAAACAGCTGGTGCCCGAGCTCACTTGTCTTACCTCCAAACTTCAGAGTCCATTGCTCCTCCTTATTCTCGGCAACACAGTCCTCTCCTGCCTCCACCTCCTCTAGGGAGGGAGCAGCATGATGTGATTAAAAGCAGAAGGCTGTAAGGAGAGGTGGCTTTTCTGTAATAGCAGATGCAAACAAGAAAACCTACAGAGATTGTGTGCCTGGCTCAGTTTCATTAAGGTTTTGAGCTTTTGGCTGATGGCAGGTGTTGACTTAAATCACTCCGGTCATGTTTTATAGTCATTAAAAAAACAGCCAGAAGATAAAAAGTGAAAGATTGTAAGCCATTTTCAGGATTTCCCCTTCCTTTTGTTACTGCAAAATTTTAATTCTCTCGCTCTGCACTTTGTACTGATCTTTGGATGTTAAGACTGAGACCTTAAGCGAAGGATCATGCTCTGACTTGGCATTGCTGTTGCATAGTAATACAGCTCCCTTGGCACTTTTTGCAAACATTGAATTCTTCTTCTAAATGCTGCACTGGCTGTTGGGGCAGCAGAGCTCTCTGCTTTGGCCGTGGCTCTTCTGAACATCATCCACTACATCCATGTCATGCAATTGAAGTGACATTCTTCAAAGTCAGCCTGCCCTCCAGATGTACACATGCAATTGGTAACCTCCCTACCCACCTGCATCTTTGCTATCAACCCTTCCTTCCCTTTGAAAACACCTCAGGAATGAGCCCCTGAGATCTTTATCATCCATTTGAGGTCCAGAGAATGGTAGAGCAAAAAGAAATGTGAAAATAGTCTGTTTTTCTCTAAGTGGACCCAATGCAGTGAAGATCTGTGGGGCTTTGAAGATGAGGAATTTCTCACCAGAGGATGTTACATTGCCAAAGTTTCTAAGGGTCCAAAAGAGTCTGGACACAGAGGCAGCTCCCAACAAATACCTGTGCTCCTCCTTGGCTCTGACACCCCTTCATTCTGGCTGATGGGTGGGCTGGGCAGATGCCCACCTTGCAGACACAAAGCTGCTGTATGCACCCATGTCCTGTGTCTCTGCCCATCTGAGGGGCACATATGTTCCTGCAGAAGGGTGAGAAGAGCAGGCAGGTACACGAATATATAAAGTTGGTGCAGGTCAAAGTTACAGTGCTTGCTTTCTGGAAGCCACAGACAGATTTTAAAACACAAATGTGCCTGTCTGCTTCCATTCATTTGAATTTTGCCTGGCTGTTTTTTGAAGGCCCTGAAAGGGCTCTAAGTTTGTACTGTGTTATGCATGTTCAATAATGCATTTCCTACTCACAATGTTTAAATGGTTATCTTCATTGTTATTTATTAAAACATCTCCAAGAATGTCTGGACATTCATGGCTTTGCATCTCAAATGATTCATTAAAACATCCACTTTTCCTGCCAGAAGCTCCACTCTTGCATTATGTTTTGATCTCCACCACTGAGTGAGTGAGAGGCTCATGTCAGGTGGAATAAAATCTCTATCCTACTGCATATCCACAGGACAGAGGTGTCTGTGCAGTGTCTTGCAGACGGAGGTGAGCACAGACTTTCAGTTCTCCCCTCGTGGTTACAGTGAGTCAGCCTTCCCCTACCATTAACCCCTGCTAGCAAGGTGCTGAGCTGCACCTGCCCTGCCCCGTCTCTCCAGCATGGCTTAGGAATTTAAGTGTAACACCTTGATAAACTGTCTACACAGCTCCTGGATTAGAGCTGGCTGGTGCCGAGCTCAGAACACAGGCAGACAAAGCTGGCTGGCAGAGCCTGCGCTGCTACCTGCAATAATCATGATGGAAAGCTCATGGAAGTGTGAAGATGGTATTTGCAATCCCAGGGAAAGTGTGCTGTCTTCAGTCATCCATCCCCTCTGTCTGGCACTTGGAGAGTGCATCTGGAGTACCAGGTCCAGTTTGGGGCTGCCTGGGAAGAGATACCAATGAAGTGGAATGAGCCAAGAGGAGGGACATGTTTGGGACTGGAGCACCTCGCATGTGAGAAGAGTCTGGAGACCTGGGGAGCTCTTTGCTATTTTCTGTTATCAAAAGACCCATTGCAAATAGGATGGAGCCAAGCTGTTCTCAGAGATGCATAGCAAAGGGTGAGGGACAAAAACAGCTCCCAGGAAAATTCTGATCAGACATAAAGGGAAAAAATTCTTCCCTGTGAGAGTGGTCCCTGCACTGAAAGAGGTGCCTGGAGAGTCTGTGGGCTCTCTATACTGAAGATACTTATGGAAAGCTGGACTAGGTGACTTCAGAGGTCTCCACTCTGAATTCTTACCTTGTTGACTTACTGGTAGCAATATTTTATAACCAGCTCTTCTCATAACAATCCTCTCTTCCTCTCCTGACAGAGCTTGTTTCTCAAGCTATACCTTTTTTTGCCTCCTGCCAACCATACACAAAACACAAACACAAATGGAAAACATTTTTTCCTTCCTAATGCTCAGACTTGCTAGCAGGGTTCTCTACCTAAATTTTGGTCTCCCAGATTCCACCTTGTTCTGTTGCAGGTGAGACCCCCCTCACCTCAGCCAGGTGTCCCAGAAGGAGCTTTGCGGGTCTGGGAATCAGGTTGCAACATTCCCTAAAATCAGGAGGAACAACAGTGCCACCAGATTTTGGCTTATTCCCTCTGTCCTCCAATTCAAGAGCAAGCATCATCAAACAAAGCTAGTGGGAGCTGGGCTTAAAAGAAGCAAAAAGAAGCATCACTTCCCAAAAGAGATAATTACTCTGCCTGACTCTGCTGAAGGATGTTATGCTAAAGTTTCCATTAAATCCAAAAGAGGAAAACCCTCTGCTAGTTACTAAGCATGACAAAACTTTCTCTGTTTCAGTAAGTCTCTGTGTTGAAACTGTGTGGAAAGCAAAGGGATTAGGACTATATTTAGTATATGCTTGTCCTGCTCTGCCCTGTCCCCTGGTCCCTGACAGGACCCTGGAAACCTGTGGGATACCATACAGATATTTTGGGTGGGGGTATGGCACTTTCCTCACTGCAAAACACTCCCTTGCAAAATGGCAAATAAAAGCCTGCTGTCTTTTGTCAGGCAATTAGCCAAGACAATGAGCAGCCCGGGCTTCCGTGTTTCTTGGGAGAATGTGCCACTTCCACCAGTGGCTGTGCAGTCTCTGGCTCTTAACGTGGCCTATCGAGATTTCAGGGATGTGACATTTGACCATAGCTGTGCAAATAAGCACTGCTTTCATTTGCTACAGGAACAGCGGTATTAAAAAAACCCACCAAAACAAGCCCACAACTGGGGGTCATTGGGAAATTAATTATTTTTCAGTTCCCTGCTGAAATGAAAAGCAGAAAAAAACATTTTGTGTTGAGTAAATTGCTCAGTTTGAAAACAAATGTTCTACTTAGGGATATAAAAAAGAAAGGTCTAATGGGCTATTAGAAATCTGTAAAAATAAATGGCTATTTCAAGCAGCTAAACCAGCTAATTCAGAAAATGTTGAATTGGAGCCTTTGAACTTCTCAGTTTTCTTCCCTTCAGCTGAAATAATTCACTGATTTTTGCAGCGATGCATGACTTGGTTTGGTCAACCCAAAGAAGAATTTTTCAGTGAGAAACAGTGACTCTGAAAACAGGACCACCCTTAAAATGTCCTCCTGCTCCTGCCACATTGATTTTCAATTGCTGCAGCTGCACTGCTGTCCTTGCCACTAATCAGGTCTCTGGCACATCCCTGAGACACTCCTTCCTTGGTGGAGGTCTTCTAAAAAATAAGCTGTTACAGCATTGTCTGCCTCATTTCAGCCTTATTCTCCTCAAAGGTCTTTATCACTTTTTTTCCTGAAGTGACTGGGTGGCCTTAGGTGTGCTTTCAGCTGGACAGAATACAGCATTTATCATGGTCCCTGCTTTGCTACCTGACATGGAAGGTGCAAAAAAGGCAAAAGCAGTAAAGGTTGCAAAAGCTTTGTGGAGACCTGTGTTGTTTAGGAGGGGTGACAGTGTGTACCTCATCTGGGGAGACACCCTAATGATTCCATGGTACTTACACAGACCTCCAGGACAGATCCACATAGCCAGGTTCGGCTGCTTTAAGAGAGGACAAAGTGGATGCTGAGCATTCATTTTTAATCTTGCAGTGCCAGGTGGATATGGAGCAGTGGGGTGCTGTGGATTTGGAGGTTCACTCAACAGAGGAACATTTCAAGCACAAGGCAGGACTTCTGGGTATGTTTGTGCCATCTTGGTAGCTCAGGGCTTAACTTTGCATGCCAGCCCAGACTCCCTGGTTGTACCTTATCCTTGAAGCCTGCCCCCGGTCAGCGTGGAGACAGCCAGCTGGAGCCCATAGGGTGGTGACGGTGGGCCCTGCTTGGTCAGCATGGGGAGGTGAGCCGGAGCAGAGCAAGATCCTGCATGCTCTGCTGCATGTCCTCAGGAAAGTGATTTCCTCCATCTGAGTCTTGTCTCCGTCCCCTTGAGAGAACCAGGGAGGGTAACCCATTTCCCAGGGGCTGTGAGGCTGAATTCACCAGTGTCCTTGAGGAGTGCAGTGATGGCAGTGGGGAAGGCTCTGGGGAGGGCACGGTGGTGATTAGTCCCTTGTAAATGCCCCCATGTTCACGGGAGCCAGGAGCTTGCTAAACCACGTTCCAGGCAAGCAGAGTCCCTCCTCTCAGCTGCTCTTCCTTCTCGGCCCCCTCTCGCTTCCCAGAGCTGAATGTAAAATTAACACATTTATCACATACTGTCTGAGAAAACAGAGAGAAATCGGTTTAGAACAGGTTGTATTTGCAAATACCTGAGCCCAATATAACACAAACAAGCAGTCTCATGACAGCTCCATGGTTGCTCTTTATCTGAAGCCTTTTACTGGGGTGAAATATGCCCCTTGCCTTGCTTTTCACTGTCCTCTGGCAGGTGAGGCAATACATTTCCACACTCAAGTGTCCAGTTAATCCAGCAAAAGCTTTTTAAGGGGCAACAAATAGGATCTCAGCCAGTGACCCATGCCCACCGCTGGCTGCCCCAACACCTGCTGCAGGATGCTTCCCAGCATGGTTTTCTTTATGCAGCTGGGGTGTCCTTGGTGCTCTGATCCTCAGGAGAAGATATTTTTGTCCACAGGTGACTCCCACTTCTGCACTGGGAGAAGCTAAAAGTAGCTGCATTTCCAGGGTGGGAGATGCACTTTCTCCTCTGTAGTAAAAACAGAATCTGATTTTACCCATATTTCCCACCAATAAACAGAAAATGGTGGTCCTGGAGGTGAATGTGCCACCTCTGTGAAGACATACAATGCAAGAGGAACAAGCTCCTCTTCCAATATGGCACTGCCAGTACATCTAGCCACACTCTCCAGAGATTCTGGTGGGGATGAGGAGCAGCCTGAGATGCTATGGTCCTCAGAGATCTCAGCTGATTCTCTCAAGGGGCTCTGCTTCCCAACATATGTTGTGGTGGGGTTTGTTTTGCTGTGGTGTGGGTCTCTCGCATGGGATACGGTCTGGAGAGGTATCTGCAGCAGGAGAGATTCTCTGTCTGGAGATCTTGGAACATCTGTGTTAGGGAAAGCAATGACTTAAGAGGGGAGGAGACTTGTGGGGTGGATGGGACAGTCTGTTAGACTCCATTCCCTGCTATCACCAACCCATGCAGAGACCTGACACTGGAATTGTCACTCTCAGGGGGTTATTTGTACAGACAGGAGTGGATGGAGGTGCAGAGACAAGTGGGAAGAGGTGTTTATTTTTAATCTGTGCCAAGTCTTCAGAGCCAACCCCCTTCAGTATGCTTCTTTCTCAGTTCTCTCATCCCACCCTTCGTCTTGTCACTGTCAAAGGCTCACAAGGATGATGGATGAAAGGCCTTAAAAGCAGCTGGTTTCACATTTCATCACTGTCACATAACTTGCTTTCCTCTTTGCCTGAAATCACTCCTGCTGCCAGAAATGCCCTTGGCATCCCAAGGTGTATTCTTCCCTTGCCAGTGCCCAGCCAGGGATGGCCTGCTGGAGTCAGGTGCCTCTGTAGTTTTGCAGAGCCCCCGGATGCCTTGAGAGGAAGGATTAATCACAGCCCTCCGCTCCTGACAACTGGAGACAACAGCATTGACTTTCATTGTGGGAAGAAGGGATGATTTGAGCATGGCAGGGTTGTCCAGGCAGAGGTGACTGAATAGCTCTGATGAGAGAGGGAAGGGAGCTGGGATGGGAAACCTTGGTGGCCCAGAGACATGTGGGAATGCCCTTGGGACTCTGTGTGCTTGTGCAGCCCAGCCTCCTGCTAGCTGTGCGCTGGGTGGCTCTGCTCTGCTCCCAGGGAGGGGTGGTGGCTGTGCTCCAGGTGCAGCAGGCATGACGGTGACTCCTTTGGGGGTTAGCAGTGGCTGGCTGGGGTCCCCTGTGGCACCAAAGGGGGTTTCTGTCATAGGCAGGAGCACCCTAGATGTGGGGGCAGAGGAAAGCAGGTCCTATAAGGACTGAAATGCTCTTACCCCTGATGCCCGTGGATAACCACACTGCGTCTCCATGTCATCCCTGTGTGCCTGGCCATGGCCAGACCTCACCCTACATCCCTCTGTGCTGTCAGGGTCAGGTCCAAACCATGCCTCCCAGACAAGCCCCGATTCTCAGGATGGATCTGGGCAGGGACTAGGTAGAAAATATTTACACTGTTGCTTCTCAAATTTCCTCCGTTTGCAGTGCAAGCAGGTGAAAAGCTGGGTTGCAACCCCCCTTGCAGGCAGCTGTGATTGAAAGCCTAAGGCGGGGAGGGGATGGAGGGAGAGGAGGACAAGAAAAGAAATGATTGAATAAAAAAACCCTAAAGTAAAATAAGAATCTGTGTGAAGCAAGAGAAGACATTGTAAATCAAATTCTGCAAAAGGATGCAGAGAGCAAACATTTCAGCCAGGTCTAAGCCACCAGCAGTTATTTATTCAGATAACATGTTATTAGTGAGGAGAGACACTCACATCTGATATATATCTCCCAGTCCCAGAGAAATATGAAAAGGCAGCTGGCTCTGCTCCTATCAGAACCATTCCAGATGTTTTCAGCTGGTGTCAGACATGCTGCTTGGCATGACAAAGCAAAGAGGAAAAAAAAGCAGAGAGAAAGAAGGGAAAAGAAATGTCATCGTATTTTTTTTTAAAACACAGAAGGAAAAAGAAATCATGGCTTCACATATTAAATGTTTCCCCTGGCAGCTCCTGGTGTAGTTGTCATTAATAGCTGAAATAGCAAGGGAGACAGCAGAACACAAGGCTCCTATTTACCATTGTTAATCAAGCACTAATTGGTAGTTTAGACATACTAAAATTATTGTGGGAAACATTTCAAAAGTGTCAAGGAGCCAAGATCCATTCTCAGAAGTGTCACCCAAATCTGATTTCCACATCTGAGTCATTAAAATGCTTTTGAAAATTTTTACCTGAACAGTCAGAGCTGAGACTGGAGCATAAATTTTGGCGCCAGGTGCTGCAGCACAGAGCAGTGGCCGTGCCCCGAAGGTTTTGATGAACGTGCAGGAGGAAGCTCAGTCACCCTGTTCTACATCTGAGGGATTAAGTTATGCAGGGACTAAGGGTGGCACCTATATTGCTTTACCAGGTAGTTCTGGAAACCACCCAGGCTGACATGTGTGCACAAGCCAGCCGTGAGTGTGCCACCCCACCTGCTCTTGCAGCATGCCTCTTGTGTAGCATTAGCTGATGCCCACTGGCACCTCCAGGCTCCTGCCAGGCTTCAGACACTCATTTTGTGCTTTGGTGATTAACCATCTCTGCTGTGAACCCGTGGGGACTCTCAGGTGATGAGCAGGGAAGGTGTTGAGTGAGGTAATGCCTTACCTGTGGAGATCTGCTTGTCTGTGGTTAACACTGTGTCTGGGAAAGGAGGCTGGGAGCTCTTGCAAGACTTCGCTTTCTGCCTTTGGTCATGAGAAGGAAGGAGTAAGCTGCAAATGGAGCATCGAAGATAAACACAAGCACTATTGAGGAGAGGCAAACATGGAGCTGGGATGCAGCTGAAGACAGTTACCATAGTTACTCCCCATCCCTGCAAGAAGGGAGGCTCAGGCAGCTGCCCACTGCTTTGGCACACAGAGCAGAGGTATCTCCCAGAGCCTGGGGGTGCTGCTGGCAGTGAGAGTCTAGCTGGGGGGAAGTAATCTCTCTGCTTGTGCTGTGTTTAATCCCTCCCTGTGCTGACCTGGGCAAGGGAAATGTCCCTGTCACCCTAAAACTAGCAGCCCTGAGGGTGGTGGGGTGCAGTTGGGCACACAGGACCAGAGCAGGGATTTGCTAAATGATGGACAAAACTGCAGGTGTGCAAAGAGCATCCAGAGGTTGGTCACAGACTTAGCTGGGATGCGTGTGGTGTAGATATGGGCTTGGGAAACTGAGGGGAAAAGACGGCTTTCTTCGAGATTTCTGGTTTGGTGTCAGGTCAGGGTTTGCAGGATAATTGGCATCTCGTAGTCCAGTTGGGGGATTAAGTTTAGATCACTTTAGGGCCAATGGAAGAGGTGCATGTGGGATTATTCTGCAGATTGATGACTTAGATGCATGGAAATGATTATGCAGCCCCAAATCAAGCTATATTTTGGGCCGTCAATGGAATGACAGGACATGGAGCACACTTTATCTGTACTCAGTATGAGCCTGAACCCCAGAAAAGCCAGCCAGAAACTTGAGGCATGCTGCTAGGTGTCTATAGAGAAAGAGCAGAAATTTTTCCCCATCAAGAAAAAGCCTTTGAATCACATCAGCTGACGTGCAGTGACACCTCATTAGCCAGTAGCTGGCTTTTCCTCTTAGAAACAGTGAAGAGAGAGACATGTACATGCAAGAGATAAGCAGCCTACAGAATTAACCCCAGGGCCCTGGAAGGTGCCTGTTCAGCTCCAGCCTACTGATGGCCATCCACAGCACGTCAGCTTGGGGCTTGTCTCCTGATGGACAGCCCCAGCATCAGCCAGACCTGCTTGTGCTGTCTGCCAGCAGTCCCACTGCTGCTTTCCTTGGGTGCAGGGCTCACCTTGGAGCAGGATGCGCTGAGTGCTTTGGTGCAACAGAGACGTGTTTCAGAGCCAGAAAGTCTGCAGGTACAGAGATGTGATGAAGAGGTGGCAGCAAGAGAAGTTGTCAGTGCAAGGTGGTGCCAGGCTGCCCTGTCCCCTGGAGATGAGGTCAGCATGGCACACAAGCTCCCGAGGTTCAGCCCACTCCAGAGGATGTAGCTGGGAGCTGGATATTGGCTGGTTGGGACTGTAACCATGGCAGCAGCAGCATCTGCATGGCAACATGGCTTGGGGACCCAAAGAAAAAAAAAAAAAAAAAGGAAAAGGAAAAGGACAAAAAAAAAAGTAAAGCAATTAGAAATTCTAATAATTATGTAAGCTTGGTGGCAGATGAGGTTTGCTGAATGCCTTCCACCTAGGCAGGGCCCACCCCTGGGCACCAGCTGAAGATGTGATTTCTAGAGGAAGCCAAGCATGTGCTCTGGGAAATCAGGTTGTGAGTGTTCAGCTGGAGCCGGGGAAGGGGCTCTGCTGGCTTCTACGCTCCCACAATCTCTCATTACACTAACAGGGAGCATCGTGGGCAGAGACATGGGTACCAGCACCCTTGCTGTGCACTTAATAAAGTGCCTGAAGCTCCTCTACGTATTTTTATTAAAAAAGTGTCAGTGCCTCAGTGAAAAGCAGGAGGGAATGACTAAATTGCTGTTAAGTGACATGTTCAGACATGAAATCAAGCAGAGTGCTACATTTTTAAATTAGTTTTTGACAGTCTTTTCCCCAGCCTCTCGCCAGGCTGCAGCTCCTGGGAAGATCTGTCCAGTCCCACTCCTGTCCCCAAAACAGCCCCCTCACCTGGGACCTGCAGTGCCAGTTTCTCCTTTTGTGGAGGTGGGGTTACCACTCTGCCTTATGGACCCTGTGCTTCTGGAGTTTTAGGCACCTGGTGAGAGCTGGGACAAGCACAGTGGGTGCATCAACATGTGTTGAGGCTCCTCTAGGCTTCACCAACTGTGTGGGTGCACAAGTTGCTGTGTGAGTGGCCTGTGACTGCTTCATGCCATCATGGAGCTCATGCCAGGGAGATGGGACTCTCTCCCAGGAGATGGCTGTGATGACCATGCAAGACTCCTGCATGACCTGAGTAAGTAGCTTGATGGTGATCCCAAGTTTCATGGCTTCTCAGTATGAGACTGTCCTGCTGTCAAAATCAACTCTCAGTCCATGCTTGCAGTCCATCCCACGCCCAGCTGCCCCTCCCTTGCCCCAACCACACTTTGGCTCTCCTGTATGGCAGTAGAGGCTGGGATCAGGGATAGGGTATTGCTAGGGCAGATATAGGTGTGTTTGAGTCCCAGCAGTGCTGTAAACAGAGAGAACTCTATGTGTGGAGAGGCAGACTCGTTCATATTCCTCAGCACTGGAGGACATCCCCCGCCACCCGCACCCCAGCAGCGGGGTGAGGGATTCAGCCCAAAGTTCCTGAGCTCAGTTTGCTTCAGCTTCTCTGGAATTTTCATGTAAGAGATTAAGTGTGCAAAAAAATGACTTTGCAAGTTAAGAGTCAGAGTTAGAAGCCTCATTAGCTATCACTGAGAAAACAGTAGTGACAGAGTGGGGAAGGGTGGAGGAATGAAGAGAAGTTCAGAGAGAAGCTGTGGACCTGTGCAAAGCACTGGATGTCGTCAGGGTCAGTCTGTCCCTCCTTTCCCAGCCCAGTATGCTGGCAGGGATTCTGTTGATGTCTGTGAAAAGTAGAAGTTGTGAGCGAGGGGCTGCGCTGCTTTAGCATATGCATTCCAGGTAATGTGCTGGCGGATACCAAGGAAAAGCTGATGCAAATTCAAGGATATGCTAATGCAAACTCAGGGATGGGCATGTACTCGCCCAGCCAGGGGCAAACATGCACACCCCTGGCTCCTGTATCTCAGCATATGCACGGCCATGATACCTCTCCTGCAGTGAGATAATGGGGCAGGGGGCCCAGACAAGCTTTGTGGCACACACACCTTCATCCCTGGACAAGCAGCCTTTGAGCTGAAGCCTCCTGAAAGCATCCTGAGATTTCTCTCCAAGATATTCTCAGAACTCTTGGGCTGCATTTCTGGGTGCAGGGAGCTCACATCTAAAACTTAAAAACTCATCTGCAGTGCATCCCTTGAAAGCCTCTCAGGTCAGAGATGTGAAGATAGTCCATGGAGGGAACAGAGGGGGCAAGCTGTCATCTTCCATGGGAAGGGTGTTGCAAAGAAAGGAAGAGTTTCCTGTCTGACACCCGCTTGTTTCTCCGATCCATCGCTTCTGTTATGGGCTATTAAAAATTAACCAAATCATGTTCGTCATTAACATGCACTGCCTTTGTTCTCCAGGCTCCTAGTACCCATTTGTAGGGCTTTTGTTATGTATTTTTCAGCACTTTGTCTCTTTAATTGTTCACTTCTCTCTGATGTGCTGGGCTGTGGTTTGCAAGTCAGCTGGAGGGAACAGAGGGGCATTTTTATTGCTCCAGACTGGATGTCAGTGAAAGGAAAGACTCGGCAAGCCCCAGCTATAGCAGCCGAAGCTGCTACAGACCCTGCAGTCTCTGGTGCCTATGCACCAGATGCTCCTTGCTTCCTGGCAGGCAGACAGCTCTGGAGTCTTTAATCCATTACCAGGGAGAGGCAAGGAGGCTTTTCTGAAGCTTAGGCTGCCTTTGCTCCTTTTCACCCCTTTCCTCCCAGACGCAGTCCTGCTGCTTTTCTCACTCTCTGTTCTCAGATGATATAGCTGTGTTTGGCACCCTGAAGTGCAGCATGGGGCTGCCTGCAGCGTTGTGGTGCTGGATGCCCTGGGCTCTGCTGCTGGCTGCACTGCAGGAGCTTGTATGGCTCTGGAGATTACCTCCAGCCAGGACCAGGATGGAGGTATCCCCACGGCCCTTTCCTGATATTAGTCCCTTCCTCTGAATCTAAGCGCTGTCTTCACTGGAGTTTAGCTGGGCCAGACATGCCTCCTAACAGCTTGTATGGTCTGAATCCTCATAAAAAATGGATGCAGCATGGTAACCTCATCAGCTGGGCTGAGACTGAGCAAATGCCAGCAGGAGGTGTGAGCAGCTGCCCCACTCTTGAGGCTGTGGTGTGGGCATGCAAGACCATGGTGATCGTGGGTCCTGAGGTGCCTCCTCCTGCTGAGGGCTCCGGAGAGAACGGGTGAAACCAGACAGAGAGTTCAGTAGTAGGCACATAGGCTGCTCCTGTTGCCAGGAGAGTTTTCTTCTTTGCTGACCTGGGAGGAAGCCAGGAAAACAGGTTGTAGGATAGCATACTATTGCTGAGTCTCCTGGGGCACCCCATCACTTGAAGCTACCAGTCATCCTGGCAGTCAGCTGAAGAGCACGAAGAGATGGGTCAGCTGTTTGATGCTCATGCAGACTGAGTCAGACCTCTGCCCACAGCTCCCCAGTGGGATGCTGAGCAGAGCTGACAGGCAAAAGCAAAACATCTGCTTCAAACCCTTGTTCTTTTCAAGCTCAGAAATTCTCAAGCCAAGTGCTCACCTCTTGGAACAGAAGTGCCTGAGGGAGGGGTACCAGGAGCTGGGGGCTCTGGTTTGGGAACAGGGGACTGTTTGGCACTGAATCCTGCACTTTGGCAACTTGGCAGGGAAGAAAAGCTTAGTTTCCCTTTGGGTGTGGACAATTAAGACTAAGGTTGGAACTTACCATTTTAATCACCAGAAAAAGCCTAGACAGCATGTCTGCAGCTCAACAAACCACACTATTAGGAAAAGCAAAAATTATCAGAAGTTTCTTGTGCCCTGAACCTCTGTGAAACACTTCGATGGGGGAGGATCTTTGGTCTCAACTACCCTAGTTTGTCTCCTAATGTTTTTTATCAGAAAAGTTGTAGGTCCCCAAAGCACTGATGTGTTACAAGCAAATGAGTCTTTGGGAAGGACTCAAGTCCTCCTGAAAATGATGTAAATATTTTCCTTGGCTTCATCAGTCTTTGGATCAGGGCTGCACTCATTGTAATCTCTGCATAGCAAGGGGAAGTGCCATTGTGATTGAAACACCCAGCTGCAGGGGTGATGGCAGGAAGTGTTAGAAGGGGAAAGTCTGGTGTCAGCATTCCCTCTAAGAGCTTTAATGCCCAACATGTTGAAATTTAATAATTAAGGAGATGCTTTCAATTTTTTCTTTTTCTTTTTTTTTTTTAATAGTCTAACAGCATGAACTAAGCCATTCAATAATTAATTGATAAAGTTGAACTGCACATGCCAGCACCCGAGCTGAGGGTGTGGGCTCAGTCTTTGCAGACAAATGAACTGAGAAGTAACTGCTTGATGAAGAAAAGGAAGATATTAACATATGATTTGTCGGGTCCCTCATAGGAATTCATCATAGTGGGTCTGGGGCTTTGAATGGGATTTGTGCTGCTAATTAATGACTAATTAACACTCTAAATTGGCCCAGGCATGAGAGAGGGAGGGAGGAAGGGAGCTGGGGTGATTCTAGACTACAAGAACAAGAGGAGGGAGAGAGAGAAAAATCTTTATTTGTCTGGGGGATGATTCAGAGAGAATAAGGAAGAGACAAATATGGACTGCTCATGCTGGACAACATATGCACATGCGTGTTTACCATTGGGAGGGGTCTAGCAACACTGGCATCCACAGGAATGTGGATCCCAGTGTGTCTGGACAGAGGCTCAGTTCTGAGGAAAGGAGTTCCAGTTCTGCTCCTGGCTGACTCCAGTCTACTTCCTTCTCGTCATTCTCAGGATATCTCTGCTGTTGCAGATGTTACATCTTGTCTGTCTGGGTGAGATTAGCAATTCAGCCTGACTCTGGTGCTCTGCTGCCCGAGCCTCGCTCCATGTACAGCCTGTAGAAAGAACAAGGTGCCACAGCGAGGGGAGGCACCTCTCCTATGGAGGCTCAATATGGCTCTGAAGTGCTTCTGTAATATGGGAAGTAATAAATCCTACCAGCTAATACCTACAAATGGCAGCTCTACCTGCAATAAGATGTGACACCTCAAAGTTGCGCCAGTAATTTAAGTCTGTCTCACCAGGTTATCTGTCTCTCTTTGTAGGTGTGTTACATGACTTGGGTCTCTCCTAATTACTTGTTACCATGTGGGACAGCTCCATGGGGAGAGACAGTGAAGATTCAGTCAGCGTGCCCGAACCTGGCAGCTGGTACTAACTAAACTTGGGGTGTGGTTCTCCCCTCCATGTACTCTGATTCCCCAACTATTAGAGGAGTGTCACCTTTGCCGTGATTTTTTTTAAACCGTTATGAAAAAGCTCGGAAACTTATTTCAGCATGATAAAAACACTAAAACCTTGAAAAATGTTCCTAAGGGAACAACTTTCTCCTTCCTAGCTCCAAGTTTATTCCCAGGACAACAGATTAGTAGCATTTAGGGCTGGAAAGGATCACTGGTTTAATCAATAGATTAAAAAAGATCACAGCCGTTAGTGCCAGACTTTGATTTTTACACTGCCACTACATTTTATGCGGCTGCCTCCCCTTTTGTGGCATTTTACAGCACTCAGGATACCTCTGTGTTACCCCAATCCAAATTATGCTCTAATCTTATCCTATTCACCTATTCCTTTGCTATCCCTTATCTCCTCAGATATTCCTGGATCCATGTCCTGCTGTGTTTCCATCACTCGCAGGTCGTGCCATGTGGGAAGCAGTCCCATGGGAGGCTGGCAGTGTTTGTGTGACATCTAGAAGGCAAAGCGAGGACAGTCTCTGTACTGCCTGCTTTTTACTTCAGGAGCAGCAACTCCTAATTTTGGCTTGAGGCTGACCAGGGATGGGTGATTTGTTTCCCCAGACACTACAGCAGAGTCCTGAGCTAAGCCTCTTCACCTTGAAGGTGATGATGTGGACAGAGTGCCAGCCAGGCTCAGAGCACCTGAGCAGGCTGCCACAGTCTTCCGAGATGGGACTGCTGGGAATGGGGTAATTTCTGGTGAAGAAAACATATTTTTCTGCTCTCCCCATTTCACTGTTTACAGCAGCTGAGCTTCTTACTCTCTCCCCACCCACCATGTTTTTAATCTTTGGCTTGCCCATGGTGACAACTCTGAAGCATTCTTATGAAGGACAAAGTCACAGGCTTCAGGCGAAACGTGCTGCTGTCAGCTGCTGCTGCAGAAAGGGCAGTGGCCAGAAGTGCCTCTGTGTCTCATGTTTGCAAAGAAAAACAGATGGATATAAAGAACAAACTTGTTTCCTCAGAAAGTCAGCTCTGAAGGTCCCCTGAACTTGTGTAATCTTTTTGCTGCCTGAATGTGACTAGATATGTAAGTGGATGGATTGAGGTGCTGCAGCAGCACAGGCTGCAGACAGAAATGAAGGCACTGACAAATTACAGTGTTTCTTTGGTGCAGTTTATTCCAGAGACCTTGCTGCAGCTTCTAGGAAAGGAGTTACCCTTGAGGGAATGCAGCAAGTTTTTTAAAGTCTCGGGAGATAAAACCTTCCATAAAAATGCTATATTGGCTTCCAGCCAAAACCCCTCTAAAGAGTGTCTTGGTACACTTTGGGCTTCAGGTTATCCATGGATTGTATGCACAAACATACCCCTTCCTTGTGTTGTATGCACTGAAAAGGAAAATGTTGGTGTCAGCTGTTTTTAAGACTTTTGGAATCTTGAAAGAGAGAAAAACATAGGCAACTTCATTGAAGAGAGCTACAAGTCCATTCTCTGACCTCCTGGTACAAGTCCCTGGATGAGTTTTCTCTAGATCTGCTATACATGGATGGCAATATCTGCCCCAGCTTTGAATTAATTGGCGTTAAGGCTCTCTACTCCATTATGTTTACAGATGGGAAAATCAAAAATCCCCGAATGAGGTCTCCAGCTCCGTATTTCTGTCTCTGGAGAATCAGTCTTCATGAGGTCCCCTTGGGCATTGCTGATCTAGTAGAAAGCCCCCCACAAGATTTTGTTTTCTGCTGATCAACAAAGCTTCTTCTTCATCAGATTTTCTCTTTGGATTTCAAGGTGAGTTGGGAGTCTTAATAGCATTTGAACATCATCTGTAAGCCCAGAGCAGCTATGTCATCTGATAAAACACTTCTTGTTAGTCTCCTGTCTTAGCTACAGAATGATTTCTGCATTGGCTTGTGTTTGCTCTAGTAGTGTTGTGAGTTATACACTGTTCCCCATGCATGAATAATCAGACAATGATTTGAGGGGAGACCCTGCAAACACTGCAGCTTTTGTGACAATCCTCAGGACTCCATGAGGTCAACACCTCACTTGTACCTTGATGAGGACACTGAGGCCCTTCCTCCAGAAAACACCAGAGGAACCTGGATGATTATAAGTGTCAGTGCTGTAACTTCGGCAAAAGTTTTCTCTTTCTCTCTAAAGCTGACCTGGGATGCACAAATCAGTACTGATCCAAAGGGGAATCTCATGGCAGACTAGAAATACCTGTTACTCGTTCCCTAGTGCCACTTGTGGCTTCTGGGTTCTCCTGGAAGGTTTCCTGTCCCAGTGCCAACCAAGGATTTAGCTCAGGATGTGAGCATTGCCTCAGTGTGTACACATGGTTCAGAGGATAGTGCAAGCTTCCTTCTTTAGTGAGAACAGCAAGTAGATGGAACCTTGGAGAAAAAAAAAAACAACTCCATTTACTTCCACAGCAGGATTTTTCAGATGGAAGAGCCAGAGAACAGGCTCTGCTCTGTGAAACTCCTTTGGAACTATGTCTTGCTACAGTAATGAAGGTGGGTGCAATCTGGGAAGAAATGTCTGGATAAGATGGCTCGGCTTTTGGTGTGTGCTGGGTATATGGCAACTAGTGGGGTTAAAAATCACACAACTGTGGGTATTCCTGTCACTTCAGGTGGGATTTCTGCTCTTTGCCATGTGCTGTGTCCTGCACCATTTGAACAAGATGTATGAGGGTGAAGGTCTCTGATGCCTGGAAGGCAGAAGGTTTCCAATGAATACTTGGACCAAAGAGAATTCAGCCAAACTGGGGTCCATTGCACTAGTGAAGACTTCAGATTAGGAGGTGGGACTCTGCTGGCTGACAGAGATGCTGTTCCCATGTCTTTCACACCCCAGAAATGCTTCCCTGGTCTCACAGACAAGAGCCCCAACACATATCTCAAAGTGCTGTAAATCCTGAACCTTTTTCACTTTAAATGGTACAAATCAGATTTCCACTTTCCTAGCAACATGGAGGCTGGAGAGTCCTGGTCATATTATTGCTTCACTGTGCCAAGAACTCTGCATCAAACCTATTACTTTTACGTTCCTGCCTTCTGAAAAAGGGATGCAGGTAAGAGTACAGTGTACCTGGAAAACACATCTGCAATGTTGGTTTAGGCTTGTGGCTCCCTGAAAAGTCCTAGTGAACTGCAAGCAATAGCAATGCATCAGTGCATTGCACGAAAAAGCAATACATTAGCTCTGTACAAGCGATTGTTTCGCTGCAATAGCCAGCTCAAGCGGCTCTAATAGCTTTCCACTGACTTTCTGCTGAAAGAATGACTCTTGGCTTGAACAACAGAGATGTATCTGTGGCCAGGGGAGGTTCCCTTGCACCAGAGGCTGCTGTGAGCTCTGTGAGGGACAATCCAACACTTTCAAACGGGAAAATCTGCAATCAAAATGACCCTGAAATACCCACTTCAGTGACATTGAAAAGAAACCTTACAGCTTCATAAATCAAACTGCGGTGAGGAAAGGAACTGGAGGTTTTGCAGTCTGAGCCTCAAGGGTATAACCAATGGAAGGAGAACCTTGGACCATAAATGCTCAGTTTTAACAAATTTTTAAGAGTAAGCAATAGTGTCCTGGCTGTGTCTGATAGCAAGAGGATGGACGGTCTAGTACTGTCCAGGACAGCCAAAACTACAGCTGAGCAAATAGAACTGAACATACAATACATATCAGGCAACTCAGCCTCTTTTCCTCCTGGGGGGAATGCCAGGCATCTGCTATTTCACTAATTCCTGTTAGCATACAAAATTATGGGAGTGACTTGCAGAGTGGGGAAATAATCACATTTTTTGTAAGTGACAGCAAAAGGATCAACTGCCAGGGTCTGATCTGCCATGGCTTGTGGCAAGGCTCTGGCATTACTTCCTAAACTTCTCCTGCCATGCCCACGGGAGCGTTGTGTGAGGCACTGGAGGGACCCTGCCTTAGACACATGTAGTATCTGCTTTGCTTCTGTTGGCTGCTTAGAAAATTGCCTACCTTAAGTAACCTGTCTGTCTGCCCCCCTGGGGACTGGTGCCTTCTCCTTCCTTCCAGTATCAGGGATGGAGCAGAGGGTGAGGATGCTGCTGGTGCTTCACAGAGCCATGGGGACAGGTCAGTAAGAGGTGGAGGAACATCCCACGGGTGCCACCACAGAGCTGACACTGACAGGCAGAGTCATCAGAGCAAGACAAGCCAGGGAGAGCAGAAAGGTGTCACCTGTGCCTGGGGAGAAAGTTATGGTGTTCCCTGGTCCCCTTCACTGCCCTGGCTGGTGCAGCCTGGGAGAGACCATGCTGTGGGGTAAGGCACCAAGGGCAGGAGCCACCCAGATCTCCTTGGTCCATCACCCCTTTTCCCTCAGCATTCCCTGTCCCAGAGGAGCTAAGGTGGAGTGGCATAGGGATGTGATGTGGGGAAGGGATGGCCACACTCTCAGGCATCAGGGAAGTGTGTGCCAGTGGCAGCAGGGCTGTAACTCTCCCCCTTGTAAACACTCAGCGGTTCCTTCGTTCAGGCAGATGTAAGAGGAAATCCAATGCGCGTTTACAGGCTCCCATCCTATTACCGAACGGGTTCATAAAGCAGCGAACAAAGGCTAATCAATATGCTGAGTGCAGGGGAGAGGGAGCCTGAAAGCATTCGCTAATCAGGGGGATGCTGCCGGCCTTATAAATAAGGAGGGTGTCTCTGGTGGGAGCGGGCCCAGGGAGCAATTCGGCACCTTTCATCTCCAGTCGCCCCTAAACGCCTCTCTCCAGTAATGAGCCCGGCGCTCCCTTTCCTCCACAGCGGAGCGGAGCGAGGAGGAAGAGGCAGGCGGAGCTGCCGCTAATGGTGACTTGCCACAGGGATCAATAGATGGGAAGCAAATTAACTAGGATCCCGTGGGAAGGGATTTGTTGATATGCGGGGTGACATCGGATCGGATGGCTGTGCCTTTTCGGAAATACCAGCCTGTAATGAACCCCCGAGGGAGGAGGAGGGAGGGGACCTTCCTGCCACTCTGGAATGCTGTCTTTCCTCACCTCATCCGTCATTAGCATACACACCGCTTTGATTTTTCCCCCTAACGAGTTCTCTCGCTGCCTCTCTCTCTCTCCAAAGTGCTGCTCTCTCCAACAAAACTTCTTCCATAGATACCCCTGGAAAGAGGGGAGGATCCACAGAGCCCAGGGATCCTCATGGAGGGTGGCCTAGAGGGCTTTGCATTAGGATGTATCTATAGCCCTTTCTAAAAGGTTTGCAGCCTTCCTGCCCTGGAAACGTGGCATGTACTTGAAAGAAAAGCCCATGTCTGTTTGGTTTGCCTCATGACCATCATGGCACTGTGCTGTGAGGTGGGGAGGTTGGCGAGAGAGGGTCAGCCAGGTGTTGTTCAGCCCTTCCTCCTCTGGCCTGGGGAAGGAGGGACTGCTTCTGCAGGTGATGAAGCTGGCAAACCATGTTCCTTTCCCAGCCAAGCTTGGCAACTTAGTCAGTCTTTGATTTCTGTGTCAGCACTCCCAGAGATGGAGATCTCGTCAGGCCCCTCTGCCAGCAGCCAGCACAGGAGGCTGGAGGAGGAGACTGTTCCCAGCCAGCTGCTGCACAGAGCAACCTCATGGATGTGGGGCTGTCGTGAGGCTGGGGTTACAGAACAGTGACTTCAGCAGAAGCTGATGCAGCTTGTCCAGACTGTTAGAATCATAGAATCATTTAGGTTGGAAAAGACTTTTAAGATCACCAGGTCCAACCATTAACGCAGCACTACCAAGTCCACCACTAAACCCATGTCCGTAAGTGCTCCAGCTACAGCACTGGGAGAACAGCCCTACTTGTAGAGGGCTTTTCCTGCCTTTTCTCCTCACCTGCACAAGGGTGGTCTGGCACTGTGGGTATTAGTCCTGGCATTCTGCACCTCAGCTGGAGCCAGAAGAGCAGGCAGTAGGAAGGTAAAGCTCAGCTGCCTGCTGGACCAAATCTGGCTGGAAAAGGGCAGGAGTTGCAAGTTGTAGCACCTGCTGGAGATGGTTCAGACAGGAATTCTGTGCACACGTAGTGCCTTTAAGAACTGGAACAGATTTCATTATCTTCACGCTCACATTAGGCAGACCTGACAGGAGGGTGGGTGGTTAGTAGCAGGGAAAAACAGCGGGCTAAGAAAAGCAAGTCCTAAGCACACATAGAGAGCAGGATGACCCTGCTGGAGTGTGAGTCATGTCTGCAGAGCAGATCCATTTTTAGTACCTCTCCTTCACTGCAGATTTCAAGGCACAGCATAGAAAGGGATCAGTTGTCTGCTGAGACAGCCAGGGATTGGATTTCCCAGGGCAGTCAGCCAAGAGGCGGGAGTCTTGGACTCCTGGAAGCCACCACCAGCATCTTTGCAAGACAAACTTTGTGGCTGGACAATGCTGAGCATTCCTGCTGGAGCTGGCTAAGGAGACCCTCGTGGTCCCAAAGCTCACTCAGAGCAGAAGTCATGAGAGGCACCTGAGTCCAGTGAGTTTTTTGGGGGACACCCAAGTCCCCTTGGAAGTCTGGGGAGTGGGTGGGCTGGAGATGTATCCCTAGGCATGCAGGTGCATGTCCCATGCCTCTCGTTCTCAACACAGGTGGAGGAGGCAGCACGACAGAGACCACCAGTCTGTTCTGTGGCAGGCAGCACGGGCGGCGTTGTGGCAGCCGCTGGTCTGAAGGAGTGGGGGCGATCTGCTGGCTGTGTTGCTTGTGCCGCACTGGCAGGGAAAGTTCTCACTGCACTGGTGCCCCCTCCTCGACCGCCTGACAGCTTATGCCCTGGGGGGCTCATTTGGTGCAGATCCAGCAGCGAGTTCAAATCTCATTTAATTTTGCCTGCCTGCACAAAAGAGAAATTTCTGTTGTTTCTGCTGCTAGCTGCTTGACTGGCTGCCCAAACAAACAGGCAAGATAAAGTGACCCTGGGCATCTCTGCTAAACCATGGCCAAGGCTCAATAGAGCAAATGAACCTGCAGACAGAGAACAGAAAATGGCATGGATTTGCTCTGCCTTGGCTGTCCTCCCACCAAATGCTGCTGGCACCCAAAGGAACGGGATCTCCTAGGCACATTTTTTGCTGGGATGCTGGGAAGGCAGGATCAGGAGAAGCTTTCCAGTGTGGGGGGTAGTGGAGTCCTCATTTGGGAAAGCAGAGCACTGAGTGATAAGCATCTTGCTTACAGGATCAGGAACAGAATCTCTTTGGGAGGTATCCTTTGTCCAGCTGCTGGGATGACAGCTTGCCCATCTGCCCCACTTCTCTGCTGTCCTCTCAGCTTGTGGGTAAGACCCCAGTGTCTCTGGGCATGCTTATGTAGGTATGCTCGGGGCCATGCTATTAACAACTTGAAAATAAACCTTCCACCCTTCCTGTCTCCCTCTCACTGCCTTCTGTACTCTGCTTTCTCATGCTTCCATCTCTCCTTCCTGATCTCCACCTGCCTTCCTTATCCTCCTTCGTGTCTCTGCCTCCCGTTTGATCTCATCCTCCCTCTGCAGTGGAGCTGTGCCTTTCAAGCAGCCTATTGAAGGGACTTGTTGAAGGAGCCATTAGCTGGAAGCAAAGCGGAGGCCTGTGGTGGAGGGCGGGGAGGGAAGAGCTGGTCTGTATAATACAACTCTCCTCACTGCTGAGTTAGAGTGACCCCCCCTTGCCAGGCATCGCTCAGCCATTCTGTGACAGCCATTTGTGAGGAGTTCAAACATTCCCATCTGCATTCCCTAATGAAGGCAGTGACTCACAGAGCCCCAACTGCATCACAGTCCCCTCCCTTCTGCCCCAGTATGTGAAGCATGAGCATCTGCTGGAGTTTCTGCTCCTCTGGAGGAGGCTACCTCTTGCCAGGAGGTGAGAGGAAGGTGAGTGAGCATGAGAAGCAGACCTAAGAGAAATTTGAAGGTGACAGCAGAGGTTGGCAAGCTCCTGACTCTTTTAGGCTGTTAGGCGAGCCTGAGTGTATTGTCCCAACAACAACATATTGCCTTGTTGACATAGCAGGCACTGCGTGTGAAGCTCTCTTACCTCTTGGTCACTGTTGGCAGTGAGGAAAACAGGTCTGTGTATAAGAATGGAAGATAAGATTGGATTGGACATTCTGCTTCTCTGTGCTAAAGCCCTTTGATGTTAAAGTGATGTCTGGATTTAGGGACAACTTCTGTTGGGATTGCTTGGCAGGATCTTCCGAGTATTACTGTTCTTCTTTCTGTAAGAATTGAAGCCTGGCTGTTTCCACAGCACCATCTGAGCAGTTTCCCTGCACAAAGCTCTGTCCTAGCAAAGAGCCAGTGTGTGCCCGCAAATCTGCTTGCTCTTTCCGTGGCATCTGTGATCACAGAGTGCCTTTGCTTGGGCAGAGAGAGGGTGCCTGCAGGATGGCTGGCAATTCTGTGTTCAGGGCCTGTGCACTGCAGCCAGTAAAATACTGGGATGCTACAGATATAATTTCATGTAAAAAAATGCTCAAGATTCCAAAAAGGCAGCATTGTATCACTCTCCATCTGTTAAGTGCTTTGAGATCATTGAATGCAACATTTGATATAAATGCAAAATAATTATTATTTAAAAAAAAAATATTAATTTCCTTCCATTATACTCAAACGCACCAAGGAGTACATTCCCATTGCCAGGCATTTGCGCACAATCTCTAGAGAGTGGCTTGTCTGATGTGTTTATTCAGTGTAAATAAGTTAAATGCTGGGGAATGAATGGTTCTACTAATTGAATTTATTCTTGTAAATTTAATATGTCATTCTTGCCAAATGTGCCATCTAAAATGTGCATTATTTTGTTCATCTGCATGGTCATCATTGAAATTCAGAGAACACATTTGAAATCTGAGTGCATGGCTGGAGGAAATGGTCTTTCCAGCAACCCATGGAAATACTGTGTGGGATTTCAATATTTGTATATCCAGAATGATGGCAATTGAAATACTGAAATGTGCCCACTGTGAGAGAAAGTACAGTTTCTTAGCTTTTCTTACTTCTCGCATATTGATTCCTTTGAGGCTTAGAGTCCCTTCTGTGCTTTGTTCCCTGCCCAGAGAGTATTTTAAAGAGGAGAGGAAAGGGAGAAGGAAAAGCTATTGGTTTTCTGTGCTTTTCATACATTGTAAGAATTATATCTGGGGGTAACTTGGCACCAGTCAGGCATCTTTTGCTCTAATTCCCCTGTTTTATAGCTCTTATGGAGAACCAACAGCAATGAAAGAACTGTTTGTGAGGACACTATTGATCTGGAAGACCTGAATGCAGGAGTTTCTTTTTTAGTCTGAGTGCTACGAGGGTCTGTTACATTTCTTTAAGCTCTCCATCCAAATCTTGCATCACAGAAGGTCATGTATGTGCTGCAAACTCAGTATGACACTTTTGAGCCTGTTGTGTGGCAGTTCAATGCGATGGTTCAGAGGTGGAGGAAGCTCCTGCTAGCCCAGCCACAGGAAGGAAAATAAAGCAAAGCAGAGAACGTCATTATGCCACTGCCCACGTGCTGAGTAGGGTATACAGCTCTGACTTCTCCAACTCAAATGGCTTTTATATGATAGAGCTAAAAATAGCTCAGAGCAGCAAAGATGACCGAAGGTGAGGAGTGACCTGGGTGTGAAAAATTATTAACTGGGCTAGTACTCCCCTGTCTGGAAGAGATTGGTGAGGAGGTATGAAATTGTGAGTGCCATGGAGAAGGAGAACAAAGAGTAATTGTTCTGTCGCAGCAACAGGATTGGGCTGGGGGTCAGAGGGAACTGGGAAGTGGCATTTCAGAAGTGACCAGAGTAGGTGACTCCATGACAGGGGCATTGATGAGCTGTGAAATGCTTGGGCAGCAGGCATCTGGAGCATCCCAAAGGTGAGTGGACAACTCTGTGACGGAAAAATCCAAGAAGTATTAAAGATAGGAATGGCACATCTGAGTTGATATGCCTGGAAGCCAAAGGTGGCTGGGAGAGTAATCTGGGTAAATCCTGTGGCATGCTTGCCCTGTCCTCACCTGCTGCTGGAGACAGGCTGTTGAGTGAGGCGGGTCTCTGGTCTTATCCTATATGACCATTACTGCATTCTCATGTCCATTGCTCAAAAAACACCCTGTAGTAGTCAGTTCAGCTCTAAGACCACTCAACTTCAGAAAGTTATGTGACTATTAACTGCTTTATCTTCATGCCATTAAGTATCATTAGGTCCCTACTATGGGTTTAGCAGAACCCCGATGAGCCAAGAGGGAGGAATAATTGCAGGCCATATGCCTGAAATCATCCATCCCACTAAGGACTGCAATTCAGCTCATGAGCTGTGATCACATCAATTAACCTTTGTTCCACTGAACATTAGGAGGGCCATAGAATTACAGTTTTTGTAATTAACCTCCTAAATAGGGATGTATCCAAAACAGAGAGAGATCCCTAGGCCTCCCAGGCCTGTGTAAAGGCTGGGAGAGGGAGTGATGAGGATTACGGAACAAAGAGGGATTAAAATGCCCGCTGAGCTCTGTTGTTGCCTTGCAAAGGGAAGAGCTGCTCTGAGCCCTCAGGTCTCATGAGCCTCCCAGAAGGGCAGCACTTCTGCACCAAGGGCCTTGCATCCAATGCCAGGAAAAGGAGAGATGTGGGACCGGGAGTGGGGGAAGGAGGAAACTCCCAGAGCCCAAGTAAGGGTGAATAAAGGAAGCTCCCATGCCAGAGAGGCAGCCCAGGTAGTATCACTGCCCTCCAGGATCAAGTGCTGAGCTGAAGATGCATGGCATGCTTGAGATCTGGTCTCTGCTGCTGTGTCAGAGGGTCAGACAGTAGAGCTGGCCTCAGGGGGGAAAAAACACAGAGCAGCCAGTTAAAAGAAAAAATGGAGAAGATTCACTGAGTGGTAATGGGAAAGTAATTGAGCTAAACTGAAATGTAATTGGAAAATAATCATGGTGAGCAGCAGTTTAACACATTTTATTGTAATCTGAACAGAAGGTGCTTTATGAGTTTGTGTTCAGCCCCATCTTGGGACTTGTGGTGTGTCTATGGTGTATACAAAAGACTTTTTCTGTGGCTTGGGACTGAAGCCAGAAACAGACTCTGCTCATCCTCACCCTCACTGCCACCTCTGTCTCCGTATTCAGTGCTGGGGCAGAGCAGGAGGAAGAACCTGGTTTCTTTAACAGAGAAGGATGGTGATACCAACCACAGCAGACTGTGGCGGCTGCTGGGCAGGGGGAACAATGCTGGGAGACCCCACTTATTCACTCTATGTTAGTCAAGAGTATTTTCCTTCCATGCTTTCTGTGTACTGTTCTTCTCCAAAGCTGCTTATACAAAGTGTTCAATAAATAGCCCCCGAAACATGGAGGAGATGAACAAAGTAATGTGAAGAATAATGAAATGTCCCTTGGCCTCTGGGGAAGCAATATTGACCAGCTGTGGAGAGAGCTCATAATGAGCCCTCTTTACCCAGAGAGAACAATAATAGCCTTCCTTTCTATAGCCCCTGCTTGCCATCCCTGTAAATTGTGTTTGCTCAAGAAAATGATTTGTTCAGGAAAGGAGCCAGGCGGTAAGTGCGAAGTGGAAGGGATGGTGTGGAGGAAAGGAGAAAGGTTGCAGGGAGAGTCATGGCTTAGATGCAGCTCTGCACAGTCAGTCACTGGTGCAGACAAGGTCTGCTGTGTAAAATGCTCCTCTGGACCCTTCTGGCGCAGGATCCCAGGGGAAGAAGACTTTGGGAGTGTGGGAGCCACAGCTGGCAAGAGGGAGTGGATCCTGTGCTCAGTGAGTGTAATCCTTGTCCCAGTCATGGTTTTCCCTTGCCTTGTCCAGGTTTCTTTGTCCAAACCTCTTTCTTTGTGTAGGTGATGTGATCTCTGCACCAGCCGCACTCTGTTCTGACACTCTCCCCAGCTCCTGAGCAATGCCCCTGCCCCAGCCCCTGTTCTGCTGCATCCCTCTGGATGGAATCAGTGAACTTGCGTGCTGGACTCACTGGCCACTCTCCTCTGGCCCCTTCACCCACCACTGTCTCGTGTGGAGATCCCCCGAGCTGTGGCAGAGCATCCAGCGGAGACTGTGTGTCTGGGCAAATAATCAGCCCCACAGGGGTGTAACCCAGGCAATGGGAGTGCCCAGTGACAGGGCTGCAGTTTCCCACCCACAGCGGTTCTTATTTTCTAGCCCACGACCTGGGGTTCCTGGTAGCCTCTCCAGCACCACGATGTCTCTTGTTTCAGCAGTCATGGAGATTTCTAGAGCGTGCCAGATGCTCACCTGGTTTTAACTGTGCTGTCTGTTCAATGCAGCATCCTGTCTACATTAACCTTGGTCGCATCATGCCTTCCATTCCTCATTTCCATTCCTTACCCCCTTGTTATCTGGGGAGGCAACAGGTCTGTCACTTTGCCTTTCTGTTCTCCCTATTAATTTCTCTGCCTTTTACTGTCAGAGCTTCCTTTGCCCGCTCCCTCCTTGAACAGTATGCCAGTTGGGACCAGCATCTCATTAGACTGCAATTCCCTTTGCTTTGGTCCAGTGTACAAAGTGCCAGAACATCTCAAATTGAGCTGGGACTGTTGCCTCACAGACAGCAAGGTCACTGCAATCCAAGGAGTTCCTAAGCCTGTGTGTATGTGAGGTGGTGATGTTCACACAGTGCAAAAGGCAACTCTGCAAACTTCAGAGCTCTCTGAGTCCTTAAACTGGTGCATTCAAGCACACACACACTGCATCATTTCTTTGGCATATTTGGTTTTATTATCTTTATTATTGTATCATTTATATCCTCCGTAATGTCCAGAGGGGAGACTCCTTCCTGCCTCTGTGGCAGGTGATAAAAAGGTGCAGGAGAGAACACCAGTCGGTGGAGAGCTGAGATGAGGCAGGAACCACATAAGGGTGACTGGCTGATAGAAGACTTGAGTGTTTGGTGGATCACAGATACATGGTGATCTTCTTCCCTGCTACACTGTGATGTGGCCCATTGTATGGCCAAACCAGAGTGGGTTTTTTAAATTTTGTGGTGTCCTCTGTGGTCTCACCCTGATGAGGGATTTCTCCCCCTGAGCTGGGGACAGTCCCACACTGGCACCCTCAGGGGATGTCCGTCTTCCTCTGCTGGGCCACAGAGGGGTTAGGCTTCACTGCACCCTGGGGAAAAGTCTCTGGAAGCTGTCAGCCCTCAAGCAAATTGGAAGAGCCCCCCTACTGTGTTCAATCTGTTGATTAAAGCAGTAGCTGATCTTATTGTCATTCCTAGCAGATCAGCCTGAGTTTTCCAAGGCTGCTGCTGAGTCCATTGTTAGTTTGGCTGGTTGCAATGATCTGAATTTATCCTAAGGGTTTTTGTTTTGTCCTTCTTACAGTTTTGAGCCTGCTTGGAAAATAGCTTTTTCTTCCTTTTTCTTTCATTAGGATTTCATGTGGCAGAACGTGCCAACCTGGCAGAAACCCTTTGATCGTGAGTTGCTGAGAGTTGCTGAAGCAAATCAAACTAAATCAAGCTATGTGAAATCCAAAAAAGCTAAGCTATGGCCAAACCAGAGCAGATTCAAGACCAGTGTCAGCCAGAACAAACCAGAGACCTACCTAAACTTGACCAAACCTAACTGAATGAATATTTTAGTTAAGGGGAATAGAAAGACATTTTCTTTCCTGCTTCTACTGACTCCAGGAGGATCTCTGCTCTGCTTTTCCCTCATAAATGGGCCTTCTACTCAGGTAAAGAGATCCCTAAGTTGAGAGTTGCTTGGAGAATTTGCCACAATGTCACAGCATTTCAGAAGGGGTATCTTTTACTATCCATAGTAAAAGCCAAACAAAGGCAGAGACTCATCCTTACCCAGTCTATGCTGCCTTAGGAATCTCTGGAAACAACATGGGAAGAGGTATCTGTTGTTATCACAGCACTGACTGTGACTTTTCTGCTGTGATTGACACCAGATGCTAACTTGGATTTCCTCCTTCCTGGAGGCGACACCCTGATCTAAATGAAGGGACTAGGAAGATTTGTGCCTGTCCCAGTCCACAGCACCAACTCATGGATTAGCTGTTGTCCACTCAACAAGATAGCCAACAGAAATCCAGATCAGGAGCAGTAATTGTTAAATGGAACAGCTCTTTGGAGACAAGGTATTTACCAGGCTGTCACTATCTATTGAAGTCCCTTACGATTTTTTCTCATAAAAACAAGGAAACAAACAAACAACCCAGAAAAAATAATTTTCTGCAGTCCCAACAGTTAGGATAAAACCTTTGTATTTAGACCTTCTCTTCTTCCCCATGCCTCAGGTTGAGCTCATTACTTTTCCCAGCTAATTAGCATGCAGCCTGCAGGTTCCACAGCATCAGCTAAATATAAACCATCCTTTTATTTCTTCTTTTTGTTTGAGGGCTGTTGACAGAGCTTTTTGTTCACTTGAAAGGTAGAGGATTAGCCATGTGAGGTTCATTCCTCATGTCTGTCTCCTGTCATCTCATTAGCCAGGCACACATCCAAGGCAATGCACTGGGCAAGGTGTCAGACAGGAAAATGTCACAGCTGGACTCAAGGGAGTGAGTACCTGGGCTCTCATTTGGCCACAGTCTAGTGCTGAGGACAGGAGCTCAGCTCTCATCACTCCTGGCTTTTCTTCCCTGACTCCTGGCTGTTACAGGGAAGTCACCTCTCCCCAATGTTCTTTGTGTTCTCCACATTGTTTTTATGGATCAATCCTATTTGGGAAGAAGCGTGGCTGTATGAATAGAAGAGTTGCAGAGGGATTGAGCCCAGTCATCATTCTTTTGGTTTAACCAGCTTGTACCTGCAAAATTCTATGAGATTTGCTATGAAATTAGCCTCTAGCATACATGGGGCAATGATATGTATCCTCTCCGTGTCCTTTCATGCTTCTGCTAACAGAGCTGGCCCCCATCTCTCTCTTGTCTGCCAGTTTGTAATGTTTTAAGAGCGATGACATTCCAGACTGAGGAAGAGTGAACACAGCCTCTGATGTTAATTTCTCATCATTTGGTGCCCCCTGTGTCCTTTTCATACCCATTAGGAGGACAGGGTGACATTAAGGGAGCCGCAGACCGCATTTCAAAGCCTAAGGGATCCCATCTTGGCTGAACTGTAGCTGACATTTCACCCACCCTGGGCTTTAAAGTGCAGCGAAGACCCTCTGGGCATGATAGACAACTGTTTTATAGAGCACTGAAACAGCGTTCTCCAGCTGGGATAATAAAGGAGGGGATTTTTTTTTCCAATGGCTCCTGTTGGAACACATTATGAAATCCTTTGTGAGAGGCTTTAAAAGTGCCTTTAAAATTAATTCAAATGGAGTGAGACTTGGCAGAGTTTGAAGTGGAAGAAAAATGTGGGGGATCGTGACCCTCCAAACCAAGGGAAATCACTCTGGGGACATGGAGAAAGCTTGTCAGCAGGATTAGATCTCTTTCCTCCTCCCAAACAATGAACCAGGTGGCAAGACTCAGATTTCCCCCCGTGAAGCTGGCACACAGTTGGGCAGTTTATCACTGAGTCACAGGTCTGGTCACACATTCGCTACCCTACAACCACAAAGAGCTTGGTGTGGACCCTCCGAATGTGCTCAGATTGTTAAGATTGGTAGAGCCAGGGCTGGTGTGTTAGAGGCTTTCTGGAGCCTCACAGTTCTGCTGGGGAGTCTGGTGAAAGATAAAGTAGGTGCTTTCTGATAAAGGCTTGCTTTCTGACTCAGATTAAAGGGTTCCTATAAGGAGTAAGGGATGGAATTTGAAGATAGGGATGAGTACGAGAATCTGCATGGTAAGGTGTCTCCTACATACTGAAGTCTCCTTCAGAGAAAAGAGACAAAAATTAGTCCATAGCTGAAACATAAGAGAGGTGGAGCTTTCTTTGGCCTTGGGAGAGGGAGGGAGGAAGGGAATAGTGCTTAGGGATCGCCGAGGTCTGCCTGTGAAGCCTTCTGGTCCAGTATAGGTCTTGTGTCATCTCTGTGATTTCCAAAAGCAGCATGATGGCACATCTGTGGTACTCAAAACAAAGAGAGAAGCTAGGAATCCTGTGGCTTGACCAGTAGCCGGGCTCTGCTATCTTTTCCTTACCTCCAGCCTCATTGCTACACTAGAACATTAGTTTCAAAACGTTGATTCCTCTGTGCCTGCTCCAAAGTTGATCCGTATGTTAACTGTGCAAGCTGGGCTTCTCAAAGCTGAAAATACGCCTTGGGCTGTTTTAATGTTTCATCTAAATTGGGTCATTCATTTCTGAAGAGAAGATTAGGGAAAAAACAAACACCACTGCTCTGACCACACCGAGCAAAATTCTGACAGATGAGTGGTTGGGAAGTGCAAGCCTATATGTTGGAGATGGGAGTGAATGTTGGTAAAATTCCACTCAGCCTAACTAGAACTGCCCCAGTGAAAAGCCATGCATCTTTGTAAACTCCTTGGCCCATCTATTTTCTGTAGAGCCTGGCTATATCTAGACTGCTCTGTCCTCAGAAACACCTGTGTTTGCTGAGCTTGCTCTGCCTTCCTGTGGGTCCTGCAGCCCAGTTTGACAGCACTTCTTAAAGGGTGATTCTTCTGGTGCAGCTGATACTCTGTTCTATCATGGTAAAGTTTTCTGTCCATAAAGCATCCTACAGCACTACTGCTGAAAGCTGTCTCCCCACTCCCTGTTTTCTGGACGAGTATTCCCTGGGATGCAGGTGGGTGAGGTAAGGCTGGAGGAGGCTCTCCCTCCGAGTGCTGCCCTAGCTACTGCACATTGTGAATATTAGGAAAGACTATATGAGGGAAATGCAAAAAGCAGGAGAATGATCTCATGCTGCCCACCCCAAGAGACTGGCTGTCTTTTTTTCCCTCTGTCACTGCACTCCTTGCTGTCAGGGAAAGGTGGCATAAGGTAAGATGTTCATTGAGAGCAACTCATTCCTCCTTTCCTGAATAATGAGCCTGATTCGCGCTGTGTCTTATTATAACCAGATGGATTCATGCTTCAAACACATAAAATCCCATGTAAACCCTGAAAAACCAGACTTCAAGATCTTTGCAAATCTAGCATCCCAAATTAATGATAATTTTGAATGAATTTGGCTTTGTTTCTGTCCCTCAGTTCATCAGGTATGAAGGTAATAAAGCCACCTGATTCAACGGGGAAGTGCTGATGAATAATTCATTAATACCTGTGGCACTCAAATGCTGTCATGAGCAGAACCTGGGAAAGGCTTTGAGGAAGGTCTTGACTCTTGCTTAAGGCTGTGAATGAGCTGGGGCCAGAGAGGCTGAGGCAAAACTCGAGGGATTAGAGCAGTGGGAATCACTGTGAGCAAATAAAAATTACTGTGTCATTGTGATCCCTCAGTCTGGAAACCTTCTCCCTGGTTCCTCTGAGGAGAGAAGACATGGCGGTGCTTGGCTTGGGGCGCTTGGTGATAGGACTGGAAATGCTGAGGAACAGCCATGCCCTGGTACTTAGGAGTGGGATCTCCAGATGAGATAAACTGGTGATCTCCATCATGTAATTTCCATCCATAAAGAAGCACCAAGCTGAAGAGACAAAGGGCTCTCCTTGTGGGAATGTGGTATTAAAAGAGGAATTCCACTGAGCCCTGGCTCCACCCTGTGTGCCAAGCTGCAAGGCAGGACAATGTCAGCTAACTCACCTGTCTCCATGCTACTGGCCTCCATCACTCCTGCTCCTTGTCCACCACACAGCCAGGCATTAGACTGGGGGCAGGCAGCTTGTACCATCAGCCCAAAAATAACTAACCTGCAAGGGAAGGAAGAACATGTGCTAAATATTAAATAGTGCATAGCCATTAAGCACTTTGGAAAAATTTCAGCTTGGGTGTACAAACTTACAGAACTGCTAATCAGTGGATGATCTCCCAAGCAGTAGTTTGTGTCAACAGAGTGGATTAAATGCTTGTGCACAAAGTGCAAGGCAAAACCATCCCCAGAACTCTGCTCCTCCGATGGGCTTCCTCCTGCTGTTTCTGATCTCACAGAGACAGTTTTCTCAATCCCCAAAACTCTGGGTCTTTTCCCTTAGTGCCTCGAGATGCTAAGTTATTGAAGGGTTTAATTTCAAATATTGGCACTGCAAAAGGGTAGACGTCTTCTGAGAGGTGGCTCACATATACAAAAGAAAAGAATAGGGTGCTTTGGTTATGATGGGGTGGTTCTCCAGTTGCTGGGCAATTCAAAGCAGTTGATATGCTTCTTCTCATGGCACAGCGGTGGTATGAGCTCCCTCTACCCCACAGAAGTCCATAACTTATCAAAGAAATCAAAGTGATGGGAATAAACCATCTGGAGGATTGGTGGAGGTAATACACATCCCCAGGTGATCCAAGTGTCTGAAACCCTAGTCACTCCAACTTCTTCCATGGTATATCACCGGAACATCAGGACATGGATCTGCAAGTGTCTCTTAACTGTCTTGGCTCCAGGTGGACAGCCTAGGTCAGGCCAAGCAGTGAGCTACTACTTTTCACCAGCTCAGAAGTTACCTGCTTGGGATAGAAGTACACTTTTCAGTAACTCGAGCAGTTTGAGCTATTTGATCAAGAAGTGCCACAGCAGTGGTGTTTTCCCCTGGAAAGCTCCAATTTATTGAAATCCAGAGTGTGTAGCAATAACAGCTTACTTCAGTGATGGGAAAAAAATAGATGTGTAAGAGTATACATTTGTAGGGAAGGAAAAATTCCCAGACTGTCAAAACCTTGATGAAATATTTGTGGCTTTCAGTTTGCAGCAGCTTTCCATTCTTGAAATGTTAGTTAATTCATACATAGAAGAAGAAGAAAAAAAAGCCTTGAAAGCTGTAAAAGGTGAAGAGGCTGCATGAATAGAGGTCTGTAGCCTGGAGCTCTTGGAGAGGCACTCTCACCACACAAGAGCCAGGCTGTCTGTAAGGGGAACAATATCTCCCATCTCCTCAGAGGAGTGCCCAGGCAGGGTCTCAGCCCTGGAGTGGTAGCCAGCAGCTGGCCAAGAGCTTCTCCTGGGCTCTGTTTGTCCAGAGGGCCATTTGGCAGTAAAAGGACATGTTGCCAGCGGACAAAGTGGAAGACACTGCGACTCCCTCCCCCTGCTGCTTTCCCCTCCCAAGCCACAGCTGGATCCATCCCTCTCCCTCTCAGGGTGAGGAGAGGGAAGGAGAGAGGGGAAGATATGCCAGCAAGGAGGGCCGGGTGATAGCAGCCTGTTTGTAACCCTCGATAAATGCCAGAGTGCAGCCAGCGTGAAATGAAGAAATATTGCTTCTGGTAAATATTTATTTTATATCAGAAATTAGCATACCAAATGTAATTAAAAACAAATTTATGTGCACGTCCCTCCCCCCCCAAGTCTGTCAAATTACAGCTTAGAATAACTAGTCGTAAAGAATGTGGCCTAATTAGCAAGCATCCCAGCCTACTGCTGCAGTTTGATAATTACCCTACAATGAGCTTCTGAAATAAGGATTTCATTCCCCCTCTCTGCCCTCCTTCAGATGAAACCAGCACCTTTCTCCTGGTGAATACCTGAGTGCCCACGTGCCAGAGGCAGCCTCGAAATCCCTCGCTTTGCTGAGCTGGGGACAAGTGAGTGACACCTGTCAGCAGAGGCACCCCTGTCACGTGGGGCAGTTTTAGCGCAGCAGGCACTGGGGTGTCACCTGCGCTCCTCAACTCCTTGTCCAGGCACCCGGCAGCTTGGCTGAGGTCAGAAGAGTGATGGGATGGAAGGGCTTGGATGAAGGGAGACTGAAGAAAGGCATTGGGAAGAGCAATTGGAACGGTCTCCAGACAAACAGGAGAGTGGTTAATCCCAATCTGGTGTGTGGCTGCTTAATTGCTTATCCCAGGGCTGCTCAGGGAGAGCCTGCGTGCAGTGACCTGCTGCCTCCGTTCACCAGGCATGCATGAGATAAAAACCAGTTTTAAAGAGGGCTTGCAAGTCTTAAATCAATCAGAAATGACCCATTAGCAGCAGGAAAAAAAAAATAAAAGAAGGAGCCAGATGGTGCCTTGTGAAAGACAGCCCTGTTTACAGTAAAACCAAGGCTCCCTTCCTCAGCCCTGCACAGGCTGTGCCTGTGGAGATGGGGTGCTGCCTCCTGGGGACCCGAGGCTTGGGAACACATCACATATAGCTCATTTTCTCCGCCTGAGGTTCTTTACTCCCAGTGGTCCCTCATGTGCTCGTGTGCAGCCCTGTCTCACTCTGGCCCCTTCCTTGCACATCCATTCTCCCCCACAAGCATCCACAAGCTCCCAGGGGCAGGGTGAGTGGGGGACAGCCCTTGGGGCAGGTCCTCAGGAGACTTTGCAGGGACTCACTGCCTGCCTCAGTCTGCTTGTCTCTGAGCCCCTTGCTCCCCTTTTCCCTATGGCAGAGGACAAGGTACTTTTAGGACCTGCTTTGTCTGACTTATTTTGAACACTGACCTTAGTAGGAGACAAATGATACCATGGAAGAGTGTTTTCCTCACCTGACCAAGCAGAGACCCCAGGGTTACTTGCTGAGATAAGAAAAGCAACAGTGAAATGAATCCTGTTCTGAGATCTTGTTTTCCCACAAATAGAGGCTAACCAAGACAAAGCAGAGGAGAGGGGCAGCTAGTATTAAAGAACAACAGAATTAGCTATAATGGGAAGCATTTCCCAAGAGGCTTTTCAAAAGACGCTTTTCATCAGCACACAAGAGAGGCATTGGCTTTGTCTGCCTTTGTCTGGGATGCTTTACCAAGAGGAATGAGGGCACAAAGAGATGAGATTTTGGAGAGAACCGCAGCTGAAAGGGTCACACTGGAGCCGAGTTCCCTGGAAATTCAGAAGTGATGCTGAGGCCCCCTCAGCTCCATTGCTGGTGGTTTTGATAGCTTGGTTGAAAGAGGGAGGTGTAAGGGATCCAAAGGCTTTAGGCAGAAACCTTGTGCATGTTTGGGAAAGCCCTAGGGACTTCTGTCCAAGCCACCCACATCTCAGGGCAGAAGAACAGCACAGTCCTACTCATCCCTTTCATCCCAAGTGGGACTAGAGACTCTGGATCCCATCATGGCTCACTGGCTGGTGGTGCACTTTGGGTGTGAGGAACATGAAAAGTGCCACGCTGCTGCTGGGCTGAGACATGCTGGTAGCCTGAAGGAGGGCAGGAAGAGCCAGAAAGAGACCTGGACGGCTTAGGAACGCCTTCCTGGGACTCTGCCGTAGCCTCTGTCCCTGTGCTGACAGTGCTCCCAACTTTATGGAGACCTCCTCGTCTTCCTGAAGAGGGCAGAGAGGGTCTCCATGCTGACACTGCAAATGCAGCAGCCCCAGGCACTGGTTTCCTAATTGCTGTGCATGGCAGGGCCCTCTTGGGGATCCAGCAAGGAGGGCTATTGAAGATAGAGAAGGCTGGTGTTCCATTTAAGTCATTAGAGAACTCCTCAGGGAGCTGGAGGGAAGACAAAGTGAGAGGTATGGCAGAGGAGAGAGAGGGAAAAGCAGGAGGAGAAAAGGAGGAATGAAGAAGGTGTGGGCAAACCAGGATGGAAATATGATGAAGTCTATTGAAAGCAGGAAAAGAAGAAGGAAGTGTAGAGAGAAAGCAGCGTGGGCAAGGGAGGTGGGGGTGTCTGATGGAGGAAGAATGCCCCCGTGTCAGGATGAGAAAAAAGACCTGGTAGTTACCAAAGCAAGGAGCAGGAGCACTGCAAGGCTTTTCCCTGGTGTGTGCTCAGGCCCTGTGGTCACCTGCTTCTTCCCCCCTCTTCCCCCTCTTTTACCCTGCTCTTTGTGTAACCTTCCCAGTTTTTCTTTCCTCAGCACTCTGTAGCCTCCCCTGAACTGGGCAGCATCAGGCATAGTTTTAACCTTGGAGGCTTTTATTTTAATTTCTAACCGCAGTGAGAGCAGCATGGTCACTCACTCACTCACTCTTTTCCTTCTTTCTTTATTTTCTTTTTTACCCCCCTTCCCCCTTCTTTTTCTTTTTCTTTTTCTTTTTCTTTTTCTTTTTCTTTTTCTTTTTCTTTTTCTTTTTCTTTTTCTTTTTCTTTTTCTTTTTCTTTTTCTTTTTCTTTTTCTTTTTCTTTTTCTTTTTCTTTTTCTTTTTCTTTTTCTTTTTCTTTTTCTTTCCTTTTTCTTTCCTTTTCCTTCCTTCCTTCCTTCCTTCCTTCCTTCCTTCCTTCCTTCCTTCCTTCCTTCCTTCCTTCCTTCCTTCCTTCCTTCCTTCCTTCCTTCCTGTTTTCTTTCCTTCTCTCCCCTCCCTCCCCCATGTCTCTCTCTGCTTTTGAACTCCTATGGTCTTTTCTATCCCCGGCTTCCCTACCCCCAAAGAGGGGAAGCAGGCAGCTGCTGAGCAAGGAAAGGAGCTGACCAGCAGTGGAGTGAGCTCAGCATCACAGGCTGTACTCTCATGAACTTCTAATTGGAAATAATTAGCTGGTTTTCTTTGGAAATATTTTCTTATGACAAAAATAACTCTTTCCTATACACATTTTTTGGGGTGTAGCAGATTGTTTTTTCTGTTGAACATTATGCTTTGTAGATGGGGGAAAAAACCAAATTTGTATAGCAAATATGTTCTCTCTTGCCTTCCTCTATTTCCACATAGGGAAAAATACATGTTGAAAAAGTGAAGCATTTTCATGGATTATTTTGAAAAAAGTAATCTTTTTTTTGTGGTTGTAGAGAAAAAAAAGATAGTAAAAGTTTTAATGAATTCAGCTGGCGTTCTGAATAGACAAAGCAAAATATCCTCACTGTAGCTATTTCACTGCAGTGGTGTAATGGGGGAGACTGAGGCAGGGACAGCTTCATGGGCTCACTCAAAGGCAAGCAGGAAAGTGAAACATCATTCCTGGCTTGCAGGCAGTGCCACACTTTAAATGACTTCCCTGCTGGCCATGAGTTCCACGCGTCTTAGCAGCTCAACATCTCTGCAAAGCCCAGGAGGTAGTGGGAACCACAGTTTTGTTTGCCCTGAGGATGAGGGAATGGGAGAGGGGCTGGATTAAAATTGGCAGCTGTGCCTAGTTGCCTTACAAACAATTACCTCCTTCCAGGCCAAATTGCACCGTGCTTTTTCCCCACCACACACAGTACATTTGACCTCATCCACTCAGGCTGCGTCCCACCCCAGTGCCAGCTGCACCCTTGCCGTGAGGGCAGTGGGCACACTGGTTAGGAGCTGTCCAACAAGGGTGTTTTTGCACGTGAGGAGGCCAGGGAGGAATGGGAAGGAGAAGATTTAATTGCTGAAGCTTAGGATATTTTCCAGAGCTTGCAACAGAGACTTTTTCAAATACGGGATGCGTCAAACCTAATTGCTCTCCAGGCTGGCCTGCTCCTTAATTAGAAAGTGTTTTAAAGCCCCGTGTCAACTCCCTGCTGATAAAACTGCTTTGCAGTATAAAATGAGATCCAGCTGCCCCAGCACCTTGCAGCACCGCTAGGACCGGGGCAGGAGCACAGCATGCCAAGTCCTCTCCCTGCAAAGAGACCCCACAGGGCTGCACTGTTGTGGGGTTCAAGGACATCTTCTGCTTCCGGCCAACTCACCTTCCCTCAGTCTGTTTCCAAACAGGACTGTCCCACGGGATATGTGTGCTTCCCTGGGAAAGAAATTCTCCTACTAGATATCCCAGTTCAGTGAAGACATGAATGGTTGTCTGGGGTTCAGTCTTGAGGCTGGACAACATGAGGGCATCAAGGGGCAAGCAGAGAAGTTGCTCCCAGGCTATCCCTGGCACGGAGATGCCACTGCCTCAGCCATCCTGTCTGAGCTGGTCCAAGCTGTAATGTATCCATGGGAGAGAGAGGAAGCAAATAGTTCCCAGCACAGCTTCTTCCTTCTGAATGTGCCCCCCTCCTCTGCCTTTCCCTGGTCTGCCATTGTCATTTCCCAGTTGGCCGGCTCCACAAACATCTTAATTTCATGCCTGCTTGTCAGGGCTGCTTTGTGAAACATCTGAATGACATTAGCACAGTTTAAGAGTGTGACAGACTGAGGAGCAGCAGCCTCCTGTGATCGCCTATTCCAGATGGTTAAGTGACAAATCTCACTTCTGATATCTTAACTAGAGAGGTGCAGGAGGAAAACATCTCCAGGGAACATCAACACCCCACCCCCCAGCTCTGAGCCTTTGCTGGGACCAGGCAGCAGTTAATCCATATGGAAGGAGACATGCAGCAGATGCCACGTTCTTCAGGGACCCTGGAAAGCTTTTCCCCTCCCTCTGACTTGTTGCTGTCTCATATCAATTACGGAAACAGCTCATCCATACCCAGTGCTTGTTTCCTGCAAGTGTCTTTTGCCCAGCGATTCTTCTCAGTAGGGTGATACCCTATAACATTGCTTTCAGATGGTATTTGCAGTCTCATGGGAATGCTTCAAGCCCCAAGCCATTGCAGGACATTTGGGGGAGGAAACTGCGTTCACAGCAGTATTGAAAGACAAGCATTGCTGGGGGTGAGTTCAGAGTCAAAACTTGGGGAGGTGTGTGAGTGTGGATAATGTAGTTGAGGCTGGTGAAGTCCCTGGCTCAGGGACTGTAAGCTGCTTGCATCTTGACTGCCTTGCTGGTTGCACCTTTACTTCCCAGTGTAACCTCTCCTGGATCATATCTAGCTCCTGGACCACTCCTTCCATTACTGTAACAGTCTCCTGCTGCCATCACCCCTGGGAATGATAGAAATGCATTGTATGACTAGTGCTGACAGGTTCAAACTCTGCTAGCAAGAAAAACTAGAAGTTTCTGGGTCAGCACGACAATCGCGTGTGTGAGTATGTTTATGGGTTGCTATTCTAACTTGAAATGCAGCTGACCCCCGCCTGCAGCACAGGAGCAGATTGGAAGGACAGAACAGGACAGGACAGAACAGAACAGGACAGGAGGTAGCAGGGCAGGAAATGAAGCAAAATACTGTAAAACTGAGGAGGGGTACTTAGTGATCCCCAACAGCTGGACTTTTGTGCTTCCTCTGCAGTATAGCTGTGTTACAAGACTTCCTTTTTCCCATGCAATATAATGTAAATTCCTGCCCTGGCTTGGGATCTGGATCCTGAGATGGTGCTGTCCTTTCTCATGCTGTAGCAATGAATGTATTCTGGGTCTGCAGGCCACAAAAATTCAACACACAAGGTCAATATGGAGAGGCTATGTCCTTCTATGCTCCCAGTGCTGTTCCCATTGCTATAGTTACAGCATCAGTGTTTGCTTCGTAAATGCCCCTGCCTCCTGTAATCCCCCCTAGCCCCAGCCTCTATTCCCAGGCTCAGACACCTCAGGGGCAGAAACTCACAGAGCCTTTTCTGCCAGCTCACCTGGCTTGCTTGTGTCAATAGCCTGGGCAGGGAGTTGAGCAGTTTACTAGCACTCAAACAGGGAAAACTGTCCTTCCTTCCTGCCCTGATTCAGTCTCCGATCCCTGAGGAGAGGTCTCCCTGTCTCCTGGAGTGAGAAGCTGAAGTCATTAGCAATTGGTCTGGGTGGTGGGAATGAAAGGCAACAGCTGATCAGAAAATAAAACCAGAGACTCTGGGGAGAGGAACTAAATCTGGCTTTTACTGATCTTACATAAAATAGCAGGAACCTGGTAGTTAGATAATTGCTTTTGTACAATGCTTGGATTTCAATGTAATGGTTGAAGGTTTCCTGGTGATGCCACATGAATAAATTTGGAGCCAACACAGGTACTGCTTTCCTCTCTATGAGACGTTTGCTTTTGGTGGCAGGTGACTCACAATTGCAACTAACGCTCTGGTCTGTGCTTGTGCTCAGCTGCTGCAGTCTGGAGGCAGGTCTGACTTGCAGACTCCTGAGAAGACTCCTTGCAGCATCCTGGTCCCTGCCTGCCTTCCTCCAGTTGTGATGGAGCACATCTGTTACTTGAGAAATATCCTTTGAGCCTCTTAGACATAGAAATACATGGGAATTAGTATATGCTGTTGAAACCCTATATTCTGCCCTCTGCAGATGGGAGGCAGAAATGAGGTTGGATCCAGAGAGGATTACTCTGGATGGCTGAAACAATCCCCAGTCTGGTCCCAGAAGAATGATAGGCAGAAAAATGAATGCAGGGTGAAGAGATGTCTGAAACCTTGCCAGTGGATAAATATTTCAAGTTAGACCCTTCAAAGAAGAAAGGAAGTGTTCAAGGGCCCAAGAATGGTGACATGGCCTGATTTAGTTCACCTGAGTGGCTCTGGGGATGAGGAATCCCCTGGCCCAGCCTTGGCTGGGACATGATGCTGCTCATCAGCTCCAGCCCCCGCTTCCCTCCCCAGGGATCCTGGAGGAAAGTGACAAGCAGAACAAAATGGAACCTGTGGGACTCGGGGAAGACAGCAGCAAAGTCCCCAGCCATGAGTAAACCGTGCGTTTCTCAGCGCTTTTAATCTCCTTATTATGGTAATGGGCTGATAACTGATTGTGTAGTTAAAATGGAATTTGGCACCAGGGCTGCCGTTTCTCTGACTTCAGAGAGATTCTGCAGTAAACAACCTGGTAAAGGGCTATAAGAGCTGATGTTCTGCTTCAAACCTGTGCTAATGGGAATATGAAGAAGTGCAAGAGAATAAAGGGAAGCTGAATTTATGTGGATAGAGGCATCAAATGGCCCTCGATAAATAAAGCATTTCTTGGCCTAGAAAGGGGATGGTAAGAGAGGTCACCCTGTGGGTGGAGATGAAAAGGCATGGGAAAAATGGGAACTGTGCAAATAAAGAACTCTGGGGCCACAGCCTGCAGTGTACAGCAACTGCATGGTCCTGCTGCCATGGCTGCACATGTAGCCTCAGCAGGCAACTGGCCGGGGTGACACTGGTGGTCCCATCATCCTCTTACCCCTGCAGCAGCACATCCCATTCTCCTCATGTGGTTCCCCTCTGTTAGTCCCAGCTGCTCACCCAGTCTTTTTACCACATTTCTTTTCTTTTTTTTCTGCTGTTTTATCAATTCACAGATATTATGAATTAGATGCTGATTTTGCATTGTCTGCTGTATTGCCTGCCATGAGGTCCAGTGTGAGCCAGCATGTTGGCTAAGCATTTGCCTTCCATGGATTTCAGTTGAATTCTCTAAATATTTTGGAACTTAGCTCTATCACTTCACCTGATCTGACAGCTCCTCTCCTCTCCTCTCCTCTCCTCTCCTCTCCTCTCCTCTCCTCTCCTCTCCTCTCCTCTCCTCTCCTCTCCTCTCCTCTCCTCTCCTCTCCTCTCCTCTCCTCTCCTCTCCTCTCCTCTCCTCTCCTCTCCTCTCCTCTCCTCTCCTCTCCTCTCCTCTCCTCTCCTCTCCTCTCCTCTCCTCTCCTCTCCTCTCCTCTCCTCTCCTCTCCTCTCCTCTCCTCTCCTCTCCTCTCCTCTCCTCTCCTCTCCTCTCCTCTCCTCTCCTCTCCTCTCCTCTCCTCTCCTCTCCTCTCCTCTCCTCTCCTCTCCTCTCCTCTCCTCTCCTCTCCTCTCCTCTCCTCTCCTCTCCTCTCCTCTCCTCTCCTCTCCTCTCCTCTCCTCTCCTCTCCTCTCCTCTCCTCTCCTCTCCTCTCCTCTCCTCTCCTCTCCTCTCTCTCCCTTCTCCCATCTGACTGCATATCCCACTGTTCACTGTAAGACTTCCCCAGCAAAACACAGACTAATGTCCATGGCCTGTGGTTTGTTCTTGTATCTTCACTCCTGCCAGTGATTTGGCATCAAGCTGTGTTACTACAAAGGAGGAAAGGGATCTCTATCATGATCCTAGCAATGAAGTTGCAGAGGATAAGGAACACCAAAGTGACAGGGCTGTGAACCTATCTTTGCTTCCATCCCTATAAGTGCATTTCTTCCACACTACAGGAAAAGAAGGGGAAGAACCTCTTGCCACTCACCCTTCTGGGATAGGTGACAACTGATAAGGCTAACTGCAAACCCCTCTGAACTGCTGAGCTCCTGATACTTTTCTAGTTCCTGAATTCTGAGGACTTTCAGGTTGATGGGCTGATGGCTGCAGGGAAAATCCTTGATCAGTCCTGCTGGGTTTACCCCAATAAAGATCTGTAGTCGTGTTCTATCAATGACTTTGCCTGCTCCAATCTCCCTTTGAAAAACAGAAAGGAAAAAAGCATCATTATGAGGATCTGCTTTTACTTTTTTCTAAACTCACAGTCAAGTACATTTTTGTGGGGACAAAAGACCCATTGAATTTCAAGGTCTCAGGCAGCAGCTATTTCCTCCATTAAGCAAGTGGACATGGGGAAATGAGGGAATGCGTATTGATTGATTTTACCAAGGTCCATTGTAGGTTGTGTGGATTGAAATATAAATCTGGCTTTGACATTAGGCAGCGAGGAGGCTGAACTCCTGAGAGGATGCTGTAATGAGAAGGCACAGGCCTGGGTATTTTGGTGGGCTCACCAAGAGGGGAATGAACAGCATCCCCAGTGCCATAACTGAGGCTGTGTTCAGAAGCTGCAGGAAGTCATGGAGTGCTCACGAGCAGCCTCCCAGCTCATCCTCTTCCACCTGAGAACTGTGGATGGTGTAGCCATGGGATGCATGAAGCTTCAGTGCCCACTGTGAGCACATAGGGGTGGGGTTGCCCTGGCTCCCCAGACACCTTCTGGCCATGCGCTAGCCCTGACAACGACACCTAACACGGCTCCTTCACAGGAGAGGCCTGGGGATGCACTCTGCCTGTCCCTGGGTACTGGATGACTCCGGTGCTTGATAAAATAGCAGTATTTATGGAGGAGTCCACTGGAACCTACAGCCTGAAAGGTGTTTCTTAGGAAAAGTACTGTTTGTCTGGTATGATTAGCTGAGAATGCCGTGTGGAGGCTTTCATCCAGCTGCACGTAGCTTCTTCAGGTAATGAGAGGAGGATCTGCAGGCCTGCCGAAACTCCTTGCTGGCCCTACTCTGCAAGTGCTGGGACGCAAGCAGGTCTGAGGGAATTATACTGTGATGCCCAACAGGGTTCATGGGTTAATGGATGTCTCACACTCACCTTTATTCTTGGTGTGTGTAGAGCAAGGAGAATTCATTGTGTAAATAAGAGCAAGTTCAGCTCCTTTAGGCGAAGCAATACTGCAAATCAAACTGTGCTGGTGCACACAGCATGTGCTAAACTGTGGAACTTCTTGACACAAGAAATTAATGGTGAGGATAACTTAACCAAGCTTGATGACCCATGTGGATAGGCAAACCAGCATGTGTAATAATGTGTAATAAGTCTTGTGATCCATGGCATAAGATGGAGTTTCTTTTCTAGCTATTAGGTCTAGGGGGTTTTCCCAGATTTTTTTTTCAGCCTGCTGAACAAATACATCTTTCCTTTATGCATGCTGTATGCATGCTTCTGTTTGCACTAATTTTTTTAGCAGGGGATCAGAGAGATAACAAATATTTTTAATCTGCAGGATGCTGCATGGCTGATGTACCCTGAGTCAGAAGTGTAGCTCACAGGAGTCTATGAGATTCTGTATTTTTCCCAGAGCTGTCAATAAATCCAACACCACCAACTTCCAGGTCAAGCCCCTTAACCAGCACAGCTGTTTTTTGGGAGAATGTGTGACCTTCTTCAGTCCTGACAGTCGAAAGCATGTTCTACCCTTCTGCTGGGAGAATCTCCTTGTCCTTTTTTTGTCTACACCCCAGTTTCCTCATCCCAAACTTTGAACTTGTCCGACACTGTCCATCAACTTGGAACAAACAGACGCTGTTTGCTGCCTGCTCAGCTGCCTCCTTCATATCCCTGTCACTGTGGTTGCACACCAGATTCAAGGCAGTGCTCCCTGGTGTGAGCTGGGCTCTTGTCTTTTCCTTCCCCTCCACTGCACGTCATTTGTGTCCTTGTCACCTTTCTGATGCCACAACGCCTTCTTGCCTTGCCTTCTCCCTGGCCTCTCCTCATTAGATGCCACTTCCAGCAGCCACATCCGTCTCCTTCCCTTTACACAGTCCAAGGAACACCCATAAGCATTAGACTGCCCCTCCTTGCAAGTCACAGGCAGTGCCACTCATTTTGGGCTTTGTGTCTAATTTTAGCATCACTTTTTCTTACAGCTACCCTTCCCATAAGGTCAGAAGTGTCCCTGCCCTGTCAGAGACATTATACTCTTGGCAGCAAGCAGATACTTTGCCATCATACAAGCCAGGCTTCTCAGACGAAAGCAATCTTTATGAGGCACTAGGGATGCTGTTATGCAGGGTCATTAGCCTGGGCTGGCGTGGAAAAGCTCACACACAACAGCCGGGGGTCCCTGTCCAGCCCTGCACTGGGCAGCAGAGGGGTCTCCCTTTCCTGCCTGGCACTGCTCTATGACTGTGCCTCCCAAGCAATTCCACACATGCACAGACCCCGATGAATGCCATCTAAGTGCTACCTCTGGGAGCAGCTCCCTCTTTCTCTTCCACTTCCCAAGGTGTAGGTGACCCCTGCAGACTCTGTAAGGGTCTGTGCCTGGGGATGACTCTAATCTTGGTCCTTCCCCAAAGGCTGTTACTCTGTTTTTGTGTTTCAGAAAGGCATTTAAGTGCTGGGGAGAGCGGAGTGCAGCAGAGATCTCTCCTAGCTCCTCTGGGAGGAAGATGTGCTTCCCTAAGCAGGCATTCCCGGGTCATTCCACATCTCTTTGAGTATGGCTTTTCACAGAAATTGCCTCTGTCGTCTCTGAGCTGACTGACACCCTCTGTGAAGTGAGCTGCCTTTTGGTAGCACTGCACTCATGGCATGACAGGGCTGTGTATTGAGGTTCTCCGTGAAGAAAGGCAGCCTATGAATTATTTAAGCACCTCTGTTTCTGATTAGCTTATGACTAATGCTCATTGCACTAACCCCTGAGACGTAGCAGGTTAGAACTACTGGAGAAAATATAATGGATTTAATTGCTTTCTAGGTAGCAAGGTACACACAGAGCTTTTGTGGACTTTTGTGTGTTTGTTTTGCTTTTAGTTTTAAATAGGCATGCTGAAAGAGAGCTCAGAAAGTCTGCTCAGGGATTGGGAGTCCACAATGGGCCTGGATAATTTTTCAAGGTCAACAGGGAACAACGGGGGGTGAATACCACAGCAGACAAGGGAATAGGAAAGAAATCTTCTCTCTGATTTTACATTAAGGTTTTAAACACCTTAAGACCAGGAGCAGAGAGTAGAGATTGCCTTGATATAGCCCAGGGAATGAAGGGTGCATAAGTAACACCAGCACATTTTACATCATGTTGAAAAAACACAGAACATAGTGTTGTTGGAGCTCAGAAACCAGAGCCTGATATTAGAGCAAGTTAATAAATGCTTGATGTGTAGTGACCTCTTTGTGATCTGTGGCTGGAATTGGAAGCCATTTCTCCTGCTGCAGTGGATCTATGAGAGCCCCAAGTACCTACCTCCTACCAGAGAGTGTGAGTGTTATGTAAGAGTTCAGCTACTAACCCCTGCATAGATTGAAGACACCAGCCCAGGACCTGGCAATTCACATATTTAACTAGCAGTTTCATGTAGGATTTGGATTCTCAACACTACAGTTTTCCAAATTATTTCTGTACCTATTAGCAACCCCCCTTGCCAGGTGGCAGAGCTATCCTTGGGTCACTGGGGACCACAGATACCTTTTTGTCTGCTACCCTTCTTTCTGTGGGTCAAGTGAGCTGAAAACTCTCAGACTGTGCTTCTTTATTCACATGCACTGACTGTTAGCTGTGTGTCCCTCTGGATACCTGTGTGCTGCCTTATTAATCACCTGAGTTATATTTGCTAACTAAGGGTCTTGATCACAAAACCCAGGCAGCAACAAAAAAAAGAAAACTTCATTATTCATCATATTATTCCACAATACCAGAGCCACCTGCACCATGTTCCCAATGGTGTGAATTTCCTGCAGACCTTTTCTTCAGCTGAGCTCCCTTTTAGATAAGAGAGCTAGAACAAAAGCCACTTAGAACAAAAGTTTGGGGTCCAGAAGGAACATCAAGATATTCCCTACTGGGAACCTCAAATTCCTGCAGCCTCCTTCAAAACTTGCATCTGGTTCTCAAGATGCTTTTTTTATTCTCCATATAGGTCTTGTTTGGGTACCTTCCATCTAAAGGAGCAGTATTTCTTGGATTTTTCAGGATTGTCTGAGACCCCACTCAGCATCAAGAAAAAGGAAAAAAAAAAAAAAAAGAAATACATTACAACAAAGACAAGAAACAAAGTCTCAATAGCACAGTGTGCCATTCATTGAACTAAAAAGCATTTTCAGTGGGTGCTTCTTCTGTTCTCTTCATCTGGAATCGATAAGATTTCTCTTGTCCTTAAAATGGCTCTTCTCCTGTAAGAGGATCCTGGGGAGAATATTTCACATGGAGGCACTTGCACAGCAGGCATGCGAAGGGTGTGCAGGAGGGGGAAGATTTTTCCCCTGGTTACAGAAGCAAATCACAAAGATGAGAGCTGCCAACCAACTCATCTTCTTGCTGCCTTGTAAAGCAGGAGCCAAAGTGGTGTTTTCCAGAACAGACCCAACCAGTGAGTCCCCATTCAGACTTGGGAGCTTCCAGCTTCTACTGGAAGCAAAGACAGTTTCAATATGTCTCCCAAGAGCTTCTCAATGGTTCTGTTCATTTGAGGGATCCCACTGTGCAGTGGCTTGTGTGTGCCTGCATGGGACAGGCAAGGAAGTCAAGAGAACATCTGATCCACAGCTGGTTTTCCTGCCATGGGCACAGAGGGTGCTGGAGCACAGGCTCTCCCATCCCTGCTACCCTTGCCTCTGAGGAAGCCAGCTGAATCACAGCTCTGAATTCATGTGGGTGCCTGTTGCCAGTCCTGCTTCGCTCATCAAGGCATCTCCTCACTGTGTGGTGAGCACTTGTTTTCCTGCCAGTTCATAGAGACTGCATATCTCAGACTAATGCAATAGATGTAGAACCTACTTATGCTTGCTCCCTTCTCTGTCTTTGGGGGCTAACTGGGTCTTTCAAACCTTTTGAATGCACCAGAACGTCTCCCCATAGTAAGGATTTCAGCAGATCTCCTAAACTAAGCAGGATTTTGCCTGGTCAGTGTCCCTGTGGGAAGCCTGCAGGGCACATGCAAAGTGTTAAAACAGCAGTGGCTTTCAGCATCACTGACATGGTCTGACATGAAGGGAGGCTTAGGTGCAGGATGAGCAGTCTTGTAGCTAAATCCTGAAATGCAGACTGCAGTGATGCCTTGACAATTTTTAGCGCCAGTTTTGTGACCATACCACAAAGCTTGTGAAACTGCTTTGTGCACCATACTTCCCTCTGGGGCTGGTATTCTTTGTTCCTTGCCTGATTTCTGCAAGTGCTGCCTCACAGTCCACCCCAGGGGCAGCTGCACTGCAGCACAAGGGGACCCTGTTACTTTTGGGAGTCCCTTGAGAGGAGAGATGCCATAGTGGTGTGTTGATGGTGGCGTGAGAGGGGCCATTGTGGGGACCAGCTGCTCTCCCTCTCTGCCATATGTCTGTTTCTGTATGCAGCCTGAGTGCAAATACATTTTATTAAATAAAAACATCTTTAATTCAATGAAACTTCCAAAGCTGGTAGGGCTCCAAAAGCAACGTCAGCTCCAGGCACTGCTTTCCCTTTTTCTTTGACTTTTACCCTCTTAACTACAAACATCTCTTCGATATTATCTCTTCTGCATTTTCAATTGGCAGGGCTCATAGGTTTAAAACATTTCTGTGCTCAGTTCAAGGAACAGCATGGCCTCAGCACTGTTGCCAGCAGGACACATGGGTGAGGCCATCCTGCTTTAGGAGAAGACAATTTAGCCACAGGGATGTCAGCACTGTGCCATACTGTTTGCTTTCCTCACCAGAGAACAGGCCTTGGTCTCTGACACCAGGAGAAAGGGTATTTTGCCCTAGCATTTCTGGTCTCCTGATGCTCCCTGTCACTGCTTCAGAGCATTGATGCCAGGCTGGCTGTGGTGGGAGATACTTCACCTTCACAGCCACCATCCTAGGAAAAGGCTGGATAGAGCAATTACTCAAGAAGATGAAAGCAGTCAGAGAGGAGATGTACAGTATTTCCCTCAATAACACTTTAAAGGCGTGGCACCAGTGTGTGGAAGGGATTCCCCTTCTCCCAGTGTAGCTACAGGAGCAATTTTCTACTCTGTATTGTTATGGTCACTTGCAGGAAGATCATGGGTCTTGTGCATCCCTAGTGCTCCTTTGAGCTTCTTTTCCATTGTGACCTTGCTACAAAACATCCTGCTGAACCTGTCCTCTCCTTGATCCTGTCCGTGTCACCTACTGAGAGAGGGCTCCTGTCCCTTTCCTACACTTTCCTACAGCCTGCTAAGGACTCCCTCTTCCTGGAGGTCCTTATTCCCGCAGTACCCACACTGTGCTGAACTAGCTGAAGCATAGGCAGCAGCACCCACCAGCTGCAAGGGATGCATGGGTCCTGGTGATGGCCATATAGGGGTGGTACCCCTCTCTGAGGACTTTGAGGGGTAACCACACTCCAGCAAGGCATTTTCTCCATTCCCATGTCGGTGTATGGCCACCACACAAAACTCCTGGCTGTGCTCTTCCCACAGGCACCCAGCACTGGAGCATTAGAGTGATGTGCTCTGGCGTTGTGCATTAGGCAACCTTGACATACACTTAACTGTTGTTTTCAAACAAAGACAAAGGCAGTCATTAGTGCGCAGACATTATCTCATCCATCCTAGCAGAACCCACTCCGGCTTCCTCAGCGTTTCTCATGGCACCCTTTCTGCCATGCACAAGAGGATGGCTCATCTGTCTGATTCCTCTTCATTGCTCTTAACTGCTGCTCCCTGCAGCCAGCACCACAAAAAACCTGTTTTCTTCTCACAGTACTTTCAGGTTTGGGATTAAAGCAGTGAGAAGCCAGGGATGTTACCCTTCCATACAGTGAGACTGTTGCCATTGTGATCCTTCATTTGACTGGTTGAAACTTGAAAGTGGAGTTCAGGGATCTGCAATCAGAGCCAATTGCTTCTATCACTGGATGCTTTCAACACGCACCTGGACACAGTCCCCAGCCATTCCTACTAGCATCATTTCTCGCAATGAAAGCACTTTGCTTTTGACAGTTGTCCACACTATGCTTTTTGCAAAATTCTTGCTTAATGCATTGCACAGATCATATGATACTGTCACAAATCCCCAGCATTTTTAGTACTTGTTTCTGAGGATATTCCAATTTCTTGAGCAGGTTTGGGGTCAAATCAGCCTCACTCTATAATCACTGGCCAGGGGTTGTTTTATTTCCCTGAACACAGAGTACCCAGTTCCTTCATGCATCATTTATATTCCCTGCACCCTGGCAAAGCTCTGGCCCTTTCTCTATTCCAGCCACGTTTTCAGAAATGTTCATTTTCTTTCAGATTCTCTTTATAAAAACAGAACTGCTCTATCATCTCCAATGACTCTGAGGATAGGTGATTTTATAAATTTTCCACAATCTCAGCAAATGCTTTGTCCATAGATTTAATAGACACTGTTAAACTATGCAGCAGATATAAATTTTAGCCCCTATTGTGGTCAGTAAACTGCCAGAAATTTTTTAGATGTTATGCATTGTTTACTCTTATAGTGTAGGGCAAGCAGTTTTCTCCCAAGCCACTGGAAAAGCCTGTTTTGCCCAGAGAGCTGAACATGTTTAATCCTTATTCGTTTGCCCTCTGCAAAGGTGGATTCCTCACACCCCTGTACCTGCCCTGTGCAGCTCCCTGTGCTGTATGAGTGGGTTTCATGGCTCTCCTCATTCAACAGCAGCCCAGAAACAGGATTGAGCTGAACTGCAAAAAAGGATGGGGAGAAAATGTCTTAAGTTCTGAGGCCTGGTTTGTATCAACAGCTTTGCAAAGAGATGATTCTGTGCACCCATTTGCGTGGAAGAACTGTGCCCTCACCTTGTGTGCTGCAACCCAGGTGTCCGTCCACTTTCTCTGTCTTGCAAAGTTACAGCAGAATCTCTGCCAATTCCTGCAGTGGGTTTGCATGGCATGGGCCATGCTGTGGTTAAACCCCAGCCAGCAGCCAAGCCCCACTCTGCCACTCACTCACTCCCCCACCAGTGGGGCCAGGGAGAGAATGGGAATGGTAAAAGCTGGAGAGCTGGTGGATTGAGGTAAAGACAGTTTAACAGGGAAAGCAAAGGCAAACACAAAGGCAAAGAATTAATTCACTACTTCCCATGGGCAGGCAGGTGTTCAGCCTTCTCCAGGAGAGCAGGGCCCCATCCAAGTGATGGTCATTTGGGAAGACAAACACCTTCACTGCAAATGTCCCTCCCCTTCCTCCTCCTTTCCTCCACTTTCTATACTGAGCAGGATGTCATATGGGCTGGAATACCCCTTTGGTCAGTTGGGGTCACCTGTCCTGGCTCTGTCTCCTCCCAACCTCCCATGCACCCCCAAATTCCTTGTCAGCCATGGCAGTATGGAAAGCAGAAAAAGCCTCAGCTGTATGTCAGCCCTGCTCAGCAATAAAAAACCATCTCTATATTATCAACCCTGTGATCAGCACAAATCTAAAACACAGCCCCTACCAGCCACGGGGAAAAAATTGAACTCTACTCTAGTTGAGACCAGCATCCTCATCTTGGCTGGGACCCCAGCTGCTGAGGCTGAAACACTGCCAATCTGCAGGCAGGTTGCTAGCAGGCTGCTGACACGTCCATGTTGGAAAAAATGACAGCCTGGTGGGCTCTGTGCAGGCTTTTGCCTTTGCTGGACTAAGTCTGAAGAGGAGGACGGCTGCAAACTGAGCAGGTGAGGCATTACATGTACTTTCTTCCTCTGCCCCCAGGCACAGGTTTCTTTCTGAAGACTAGTGCTGGCCGGCTCGTGTAGGTGGCTGTTCTGTGAGCCTGGACATCTCTAGCCAGGAGACAGCTGCCCACCTCTTCAGATTTTATAGGCTGGCTGATGAGGATATGAGGATGCTCAACCAATTAGAACAACTCCAGGAGAGCATCTGAATCCTCTCACTGCCTCCTAACTCTTTGCCTTCTGATCCCACTGTTTTCACATGACACTTCCTCTGACAGCTGGATTTTTCTCCTGGTCAGCTTTTCTCTCTCTGCTCTCTGTAGCTTGCAGTCAGTTCAGTGGATGGAGGCACTGGGACATGAGCAGGAGCTGGATGGGCAGAGCAGTCTGTGGATGTGAGATGCACTGTCCTCAGTGTCTTGTGAAGATGGTGGGACCTAGGAGTTATGGTACTATTCAGTATCAATAACCTGGACACAAAATCCCTTCAGTCCTGTGTCATAAGATAGAAGCACTGGGGTGGCCAAGTGGTGTCTCAGGCAGAAGCAACTGAAGCAGGAGGAGAAGGGCTTTTCTGAGATCTCTCAGGTCCTGGTCTTCAGACAGGTGATGAGGGAGGTTACACTGCCCATCCCAGTCCCAGTGTCCCTCCAGAGAGCTCTCTGCTCTGGGTTGATGTGGTCTCTGCTGAACCATTCAGGCCCCTGGAGACCTGGGAGTGATGGGTTAAAGCAGAGCACACCTGAGCTGTGGGAAGCCCGCAGGCTATGATGCAGCTGAGCAGCAAGGCAGCTATTGAGTCTGCTGAATGTTTTATGGTGCATTCAAGTGCTGAGACCACTATCAAAGCTGGACATTATCCATTTAGAGCCTTGTCTTTAAAATAAATGATAACCCTTTCAGGATGAGCTGCTGCCAGGTGAAGGAGGAAGGTTATATGTCTGATATGGGAAGAGAAACTATACCAAGAAAGCTGAGCACTCTCACCTGAAGGGCAGAAGAGATGGGAAATAAGCTCACAGAGCTCAGGCATCCCTCTGGATCATGGCATCATCCAAAGATAATTTCCCAGCAAACAATATTTTTACATTAAATTGGAGAATCTTTAACCCAACAATTCCAAGAAGAGGGGGTTTGCTTTTTTTTTTTTTTTTTTTTTTTTTTTTTAAAACTACAGATGTCAATAAAGTCTGAATCAGTATAAATGGCTTGGGAAGGAAAGGGGAAATATATGGACTGCTGTGCTGGATTGGGAATATGATACCATAGGCACTGGCATGCAAGGGAAGGCAGCATGGGTCTGAGGAAGCTGAGGAAGGAGCTGTGCTGCTAGGGAATTAATTCTGGGATGAAGATGTGGGTTAAAAGGAGCTGTAGGTGTTTAAAGATGTGGGGGACAGGTAAGCTGTAGGATATAGGAAGGTTTGCAGAGATCTGCAGGGAGCAGTGGGGTTCATGAGGCCTGGGGAGAGAAGGCAGACAGCAGTGGGAGAGGGCAGTGCTTCCTCTGCAGGAGGTGCACCGAGCAGGTGAGCAGCATCCACACAGCAGCAAGGCTCACTGCATGCCCAGCCTCGCTCAGATACACAAAGAGACAGCTGCTGCACACAGAAACACGAGCCACGAATCCAAGCAGTAAACAAAAGGGGTGAGGGAAGGGAGATCAGGGGGCCATTGTGAGCACCAGAAATGCCTCACTGGACAATATGAATGTCCCTTTAGGCCTTTATCTCAACCCTGACAGTGGCTGATATCAGATGCTCCAGAGAAAGCTGCAATAACAAATCTTCACAACATATCTGGGCATCTGTGTGATAGCATCCCCACAGGGGCTCTTCCTGCCAGACCCCATTTGCTGATCAGCCTACACATGGAAATCAGAAGACTCAGACCTCTTGTCAGTTTTGCTCTGTCTGATGCTGCAGCCAGAAGGACTTTCACTCACATAACCTGCTAGCCCAGCTGGTTTCCTTCCCCGCTGGCTCTATTCTGTGTGTGTTATGGGATCCTCAGCCCTTGCAGCAAGCACAGACCCATGAGCTATGTCCCTAATCCCTGTGTTCCTGCAGACAAGCACAGGCCAGAGTGGGGCTGGACTATTCCCTTTCTAGCTCCGTCTAACTGCCATGCGTTGAGGGCTCACCCATTCTTCATCCCACTGTTTTAGACACTTGGCAGCAGTGTGCCACCACTCTTTTCCCCTGGGGGGGACCATTCCTGGGGGATTGCTCAGAAGGAGTGTGAAGAGCAAAGCAGGTGATCCACATACCAGTGCCAGGGAAGGAATGGAAGGTCCAACAATGCTACATAGCCCAACGGGAGGGTCTATGCCAGCATTTCCAGGTGCTTTAGGCATTAAGCCTGCTGCCTTCATTCTGCACGTGGCAGTACTGATGAATAGGGGAAATAGATTTGAGGACAGATCCCAGGAACAGATGACAAGCATCTGGGATTTACTGACAATTGCTGATCTGGGATTTATTGGCAAGTGCCGAGCAAGTTGATGGAGTGCAGCATTATCCCGAGAGATCTTTGACAGGCCCTAAGATAAGAGTCCATAAGATACCAGAGTGTAATCTACAGACCTATTGTACATAGACCTCCTAATGGAAAACCTACACTATCTGTTCATACTCAAAGCACAAGGAGACCAAACAACAAGAGAAAAACAAAAAGGAATAAAAGGACTTCAAAAGTTTTGTTTGGCTGTAAATGAGACTTTCTCCTGGCTCTCTGCACGTGGTGCTCTTCTGGAGAATTTGTCAGCAGCTTGGGTGGTCACCCACAAGAACACGGGTGGTGAAACTGATCTGATTGGTTTTCTGGGCTAAGTCCTCCCCATGGATGTGATTAGATGTGAGCCTGGGACTGCCTTCAGAAAGACCTTTGCTCTCCTCAGCACTGTGTGGGAAGTGGCAGCATAAACCATAGGGGACCTCTTGGCTCTCAGCTAGTTCATTTCCTCTGACAGACTGCTGATAACACTGGGAGTTGCAGGGCTTTGTTTTCCAGCCTCCTGTCCCTTGCTTGCACACATGCACGTACACGTGCACAAGTGCCAGTGGTTTCCAGGCACTTGTATCTGTGATTTCCCCCAGCTGCAAAATTACATGCCCAGCCAGCAGAAGTGCTTTTGTTCTATTCTCCCATGCCCTCCCTCAAAGAACTGATTTTGGGGAACACACTGCACCAGTTCATCGCTGCTCACTGATGTCCCTACTGTAACATCCTTGGCCATGGATCACAGTCCCACTGGCCTGTGAAATGTGTTCGGGTTCAGAGCACCCCGCAGGCAGGGGGTGCATCTCTCTGTCCTCACTGTGCCTGCCCCAGGGAGGTGAGCACTTGGCTGCTCACTGCTGCCAGCCCTCTGGATGCCTGTCCCCATCTCCCCTCTGCTAATGCCGGGGCTTTGCCCCCTGTGGCACCTCGTGAGGGGTGGGGGACCAAGGGTCTGGGTTGGGACACTTACAGTGAGCACATGCTGTGTCCCAATCTGCCCTCCGTGCCCCACTGCCACCCCCAGGGGAGGTGGCTTTTGCTCCCTGACTGACTGCATCATGGGGCCACGGCAGCTCTGGCGTGCATTGTCACTGCGTGGCACGTGAGACCGGCTGAGGAAAGCAGGTCATTCATAGGAGCTTTCGCACGTGGGACTTGGCTGGGCACTCCAGCTGCATTAAAATCCTTGGGAAGATAAATCAATGGCTCTCCAGGGATGATCTCTCCATGTACCAGCCCCTTCCCTTTTCTTTCTCCTGGCCTTTGGTGTGAACTCTCAGGCTCTCAGGGAGGTCAGTAAGGACACTTGAAAGCTATGATTCACACTTTTAGGCTTATGCTGCCTGATTTTTTAAGGCTCAGAATTATTTGCTGCTGGGACACCACACTTGTGCTTCTGTAGCTGCTTCAGTGCAACAGTGCTCAGGCAAGAGACAGCGCACAAAGCACTGCCTTGGCAAGACCCTGCTCTTCATGGGTTAACACTGCCCTTCCCTGGGAGCAGTGGCAGCTCTGCACACTGCTGTTTTATGTTCAGGGTGATGGCAATAGGTGATATTTCTTGGACTGCTAATGGGTTCTGGTTTGGTTCATGTGAGCTTTGTGGTTTCTGGTACTTGGTTTGGACTCTGGCTTATAATGCCTAACTAAGAGCAGTGAGCAAAGCCTACTCACAGACCACATGAGTGATTGCACTTTCTTTCCCTGTAAATTAACACTTTCAGAGTGTCAACATGGAGCTTTCCAGTCCACAGAGATTCGGGATTTTTTTGTCCTCTTTATTCCCACTTTAATGTAATTTTTTCTTCAATACTCATTGACGGGTTGTTGGTTGGTTAGTTTGGGGTTTGTGGTGTGGGCTTTTTAAATTTTTTTTTTTGTTTGTTTTGTTTTGTTTGCTTGTTTGTTTGGTTGGTTGGTTTTTGTTGTTGTTGTTGTGTTGGTTTGGTTGGTTTTTTTAGAGGTAGCAATGGCTATTTCTAAGCAGTTTCCAAAACAAAAAAAGCCTCAGAAAATTTTAGCCAGGCTGGGAAAACCCACAAATGATGCAAAGGCAGCTGTGGGCTGACAGAAGTTATTGAAGCACATTGGACTTCACCACCCTCCACTTACAAGAGCGATGTCTGCCATTAATGCAGAGCACAAATTCATTAAGTGTTCCTTACATGGTTAAAAGAGTCCTCCCAACACATCTTCCCCTTCATATAGACTATAACTGCCCCCTTTTCCCCCCTCCAGAAAAAAAATAACAGTCTGGAGTTAGGGTAACCCCACTATCCACACAATGTAATTCCGTAGCTCAGGGACCACACCAGCCAGCTCTACACTGCTCCTCTCTAAGGTCTGCAGTGGGGCAGGGGTGCCAGGGAGTGAAGGTTGTTTCTGTGAAAAGAGTTTGAAACAAAATCTTGGATTTTGAGCTTGGATACTCAGGAAGTCAGAAAAGGCTTTTGGGAGAGATGGGAGAAGGGCAGGACTGTGCCTCTGGCAACACGACCATGTAGAAATGTGTTTAGCTGAACAGAGTAAGAACATCTCAGTGTCACAGAATACATGTCCACATCCAAAAAACTTCCCTCCACTGTTGCTGACGCACATGCCAAGGTGGAGGACTGAATGACAGATTTGTAGCTCCCAAATTGCTCGTAACAAAGATCCCAGTACTGATCCATGCAGTGCCTGTTATTTATTCTGTGCATAAACAAAGGAATTCATCCTCCAGAAACTCTCAGTCTAGTTTTTTTTCATTAAGAATAAATGAAGTAGTAATAATAAAAAAAAATCATAGAAGAAAATTTTTAAAAATGTTTTTTTGATTGGAGTACATTTCTGTAAAGCTCTGACTGGAATAAGCAACGTGTAGAGCAATGTATTTAAAACAGAAATAATGCCCTAAATAACTGGGCTAATTAGATGTACTTTCTCTACAAAACCACAATTCTAATGTTCCTGTCTCGCTGTAATTAAAGAAGCATTTACCATGCATTGGAACTTTTAATTAGGTCTAGCATCTAATAAACTTGGAGTAAACTAACAAATATTTTCTCTGTCAGCGGGTAGTTTTTAATCAGTGCTTAGTGGTTTAAAATTTCAGATAGCAGACATCAGCCAGTGTCTAAAGAGCTTGAAGAGGCATTTGAGCGCAACCATTTAAGTAACTGTTGTGCTCACCCCTGTAGTGTTGAGGGAATCAGTTCCCAGCCTTTTCCCTTTGGTAGTTTAATTTTCCTGGGGGAATTACTCTAGAGATTGTATTTGCATGTGGTTTTCTAGGCTGTGGAATGGACACGGGTACTTGCTGGGTGCCAAGTGTGGGTTCCTTCCCCCTTGCAACAGCTGTCCAGAGGCTAGACCAGCATTCCTGCTGTAGTCTGCGGAGGAAAAGTAGGTTCGTTCCCTCCAAATAGTGCTTGAGAGAGGTGAGGTCAGCTCCCTGCCCAAGACCCCTCTCTTTCTTCATCAAGACAGAGCACCTTGGTGACCATCCCAGATTAAATATCTAACTCACAGACATCCAAACAGAGGTGAGAAGTGTCTCCCTGTCCTGTACCCCAAGGAAGCCCTGCCAGTATGAGATGGAGCTGTGAGTTTGCTGACATATCCCCGCATGGAAATCAGAGCATGGCCCACAGGGGAGCTACTGGGGAGGAGAAGACATCTCCTGGTGGCAATGGGGTTGCAGGAATCCAGTGGGGAGAGCTTGCACTAGCCATGTGGAGAACTGTGTCCCTTTCCTTAGGAGGGAGGGACAAGACTGGGAGAACTGGGACCTGGATGATGAAGACAGAGGGACTGGGGGCAGAGCTACATCTACACACCGTGTGTGGGGTAGGGAAATGGACGTGTGTCTTGGAGACAAGAGGCTGTGAGTAGGAAGGCTGGCAGTCCATCCTACGCAATTTGTTATGGCTGTGTTGAGGTTCACATGGCAGTAAGACAGAAAAGACACTGCAGTGGCCTGACATGTGCACAGCTGGACAGCAAAAGTGCACAGAACTGTCTGTGGTTGACAGGTTTGAGTCCAGGAAAAGGAGGTCTGAGATCACCGGGACAGACTTCCCTGGCAGAGGAGAAGAGTCTGCAATGGAGGAGGGCATCCATCTGCTTTTTTGAGTCTAGACAAGCATAGACCCTTTAGGACTTGCCCTCTCAGGAAGTTTCCTGTGCAACAGGACAGCCCTTTTGAATCATAAACTCCTTCATATTTTCCTCTGGAAGGTAGGGGCATGATGCTAGAGCCCCAAAGCACAATCAGCATATTGTGTCTCTGTTTGCAGCATCCTAAACTGCCTCCAGGAATCAGTCATGCTATCTTCCCATGATGAAATAACTCAGAAATTTCCACATACTCTGCAGAAGAAGAAGGGGAAGGGGAGTAGAGTATATGTTAAAGGAGCTACTGAGGAAGCGAGCAGAGAAGTCAGGAGGCACATGCACAGAGTAAAGACTGAGAGTACACTCTTGAGAAAGTGTTACAGAGGATTGGACACAGTGAAGAAAACTGGGGGGATGTGGAAGGGGTAAAGACTCTCAGATTTGATAATGGAAATGGGACTAGGACACTTTGGAGGGGCAGGATGAAGCCCTGGTGCTGCTGAAAAATGGGCACACAGGACAGTGCCCATGGAGGTAGTATTTGCTTCAGTACAACTGGCACGTGCCAGTACTTGTGGAACAGAAGGTCATACATTTTTTTTGAAGCCTCCTGCATCTAGGGAATGACTTTAATGTAGCTTGAAGTACCAATAAGTGGAATAAGTATGTGCCATTACCAATAACAATAACAGCCCTGGAATATTTTCTACCCCAAGATCTCAAAGCACTCCTTTTTGTGATTTATTCATTGACTCCTTGTGTCCCCAGGGAAGGAGGGGATTATAATGATCACCCTCTTTGCAGGTGGAGAAACAGAGGGTAAGTGGCTGAGCTGTGAATAGAGTCATGACTGTTCTCTGTCAGCATCAAGATACAGCAGGAAAAAGTTGCAGCAGCTGCTAGGGAAAAGCTTCTGGCACCCCAAGGAGCATGCAGAGGGGGTACCTGTAGAACCTTCCTGATATGCCTGTGGTGTGAAGATGGATATTCAAGCACCTTGAGGGCAGAGCTGAGCAGGCTCAGTCTTGTGCCAGGCAGCTTCTCTGGTGCTCTGGCTCTGGTGGCCTGGATGCCAGCCCTGTTCGTAGGGGCTGCAGGTCTGTTTGGAGAAACAGATTTACATGGGTGAACCCCAGATCTCTGCCCTCACTGCCAGGTACCAGGCTGGTTTCTCACCCACCCACATTGGGCAGCTCACAAGCCAACAGCAGTGGTTGGCATGACCTGAATGTGTGGAGAATATTTGCGGTCGGCTACTTCCCTCTGGCTATAACTGATGTTCAGGTTGGCTCTTAAGCTCCCAAACCAAAGAATAAGGGCACAGGCCCACACAGCTATGGCTCACAGTGTGTGTACATGCTGTACTGTGCATATATATATGTGCAATACATAAAAAATGTACAATTTTAAGTGGAAATTTGATAGGGAAACCGATCTCTACATATACCTTTAAGAAGCCTACTAGGAACTTGTCTGGGTGCTACCAATGTAATAGGCAATTTCCCAAAAGGCAGCTCTCCACAATTGTGGAGAAGGTTGTCTTCAGATGCAGGGCAGAAGTATAAAACATTCACATTGCAGTGGGAAAAAGCTCAGGCTCTAATTGAACAGGATACAATTAAGTGGCTTGGCCGCTACCCAAACACCATCAACGTCTAGTAGTAATACTACCCAAAGGTAGTGTAAGTGAAGCTTCTGTCTTGCCTCCTGACCCTTTTCACCAACATGACTCCTTCTTCCTTCACTTACTGCCTTTACTGGACCTGACAGAAAACACGCACAGGAAATGCAGACCCTCAGATCAAGCTCCTGAAGAGGTTTTTCCAGTGGGGGCCAACAGATCAGCTCATCCTGGGGCTGGAAGGTGGCCTTGTCCCTGCCTACACTGGCTGGCTCAGTCTCTCAAACTCGTATAGGCTAAAGCGAAAAGCCTGAACTTGCCTTCTGTAGCTGAGGAGGGGCTGGGGGAGTTGGGTGGCAGCACTGAGAGTTATTGCTGTGGCATTTATGGAGCATGTTGCTATGAATCGATACCTCACCATAATTACCTCATTTGCCCACTTCTCAAATTAGATAACAAGGTTCAATGCTTGAGCAGACCATCCCTCATCCATTTGCATTTCCTCCTCTCCTATGGAGCAGAGGGGAGCCCCTCTTCTATTAATCAGCACATCTTGGGGTGAGTGGGGTCATGCCCTGAAAACTTGTGGCTCCTTTTGTCTCTTATGCCTGAACACTGTCATCAAAAGGTGGGAGGCCAGGCCAGACCGCCCACTCGGGGAGGACAGGGGGCTGTCCAGCCCGGCTGGCTCCGTGCTGAGATGGGAGGCAGAAGGGAATGAGCTCACGCTCTGTTCAGACAGTGACATTTCCATGGGGCAGGGCTCATCCATCACCATGTGGTGGCTGAGGAGAGCTGTTAACTGTTTCGAGCTGGCTGCCTGCCTCCTGGGGAGCTCAGGACCTGCAGGATCCCCGGGGAAGCAGTGTGTGCGGTGGTCTGGGGAGAACCCCTCCCGAGCAGGGGGACACTAAAGAGGACAGGAGACCCTCACTGTCACTCAGTGTTTGGGGAACACAGTGCATCCATTTGTAGGGGAAATGCTTGTGTTTCACCCCCATGGCCAGCTCTGGGGAGATTTTTTTCCCCTTTGTACCTGCTTTTTTCTTCACAAGGACAAGCAGGCTCCCCCCAGCATGTTCCCCACCTGTGTAGGAGCCCATGGTTTTCATCACAGACTGACATGCACCCACCTCTTATCTGAGGGGTTAATTTCTGGCTGGACCCATCACCCTCCATGCTGTGGCTGTGGCTTTTTTTGTTTCTTTTGCTCAGCAAAGCACTCATGCGCATCTGGGTGGTGACTTGGCTTTTGTAAAAATAGCACTTGATCAAAATCAGAAGCTGATCATATCCTCAACCCCTCTTCATGCCTCATTCTCCTGAGCCAGCCTCCAAGGCAATACCTATTGCCAGGTATTACAAGCAAAGCAAATTCTTGTAGTCAGATGGCTCATTAGCTGCTGCTTCTCTGGGGACGCCCCTGTGCCTTTCCTCTGCTCTCTCTCCCCGGTGAGGAGCGAAAGACCCCACCTTTGCCTGGGCAAAATAAAGAACAATTAGATAGTCATTAATCTGCAGAAGGGAGGGCAGGAGGGCACCAGCTGCTGAGCTGCTGTTGCACAGCTGAAGTGTGGTTTTCCAGGGGCAGGTGGGAGTGCAGCTTGGATCAGAAAGGAGGGAAGTGTCTCGTGCCTCTCCCTTGCTGTCAATTAGTACAAGAGGTTGGCCTTACCTCCAAGTAGCCAGAGACCTCGGAGCAGCTCTCAAAGCTGCAAGGCGTCTCTTTGGAGACTAATTGGGGTCTTTCACCTTCTTTTAGCTGCTTCTCAGCAATGCTCTCTGGAGTGCAAGCGGGAGAGCAGGTGCTTAGTTTGCCAGGGAGTCAGCAGGGCTTTACCAATGCCCTGAAGCCCGAGGGATAATGGGAAGAGACCTGGGAGATGGCCCTGAGGTCAGCAAGCCACTTTCAATCATTTACCAGCAGTCCTGGCAAACCAGGGAGGTACCAGATGACAGGAGGTTAGCAAATGTGATGCCCATCTGTAAAGGTCAGAGGGATGATCTGGGAAAATGCAGGCCTGTCATCCTCATCTCAGTACCAGGGGAGGTCATGGAGCATGTCATCTTGAATGCCACCATGCAGCATGCAGGGGACAACCAGGGGAGCAGACAGCACAGGTTTATTAAAGGCAGGTCCTGCTTAACAAACCTGATCTCCTTCTGTGACAAGGTGACCTGCTGAGTGGATGATGGAAGGGCTGTGGATGTATCTGCCTGGGCTGTGGTAAAGCCTTTGGCACTTTCCCTCAGCATTCTCCAGGAGAAACTGGCTGCTCACGGCCTGGACACCTGCACTCTTTTTTGGGCAAAAAGGTGGATGGCTGAGCCCAGAGACTGGTGGTGAAAGGAGTCACACGCAGCTGCTGGCCAGTCACAAGCGCTGCTCCCAGGGCTCAGTGTCGCAGCCAGTTCTGTTTAATATCTTTATCAATGATCTCTACAAGGGGATTGAGGGCACCCTCAGTCAGCTTGCAGGTGACACTAAGATGGATAGAAGTGTCGATCTGCTGGAGCGTAGGAAAGCCCTGCAGAGGGATCTGGACAGGCTGGATCGATGGGCTGAGACCAATTGTATGAGGTTCAACAAGACCACGTGCTGGGTCCATGCAGTGGTACAGGCTGGGGAAAGAGAGTCTGGGAAGCTGCCCAGTGGAAAAGGACCTGTGGTGTTTAGCTGGAGAAAAGGAGGCTCAGGGGGCACCTCATTGCTCTCTGCAATTGCCTGAGAGAAGGATGTATTGAGGTAGGGGTTGGCCTCTTCTCCCAAATAACAAATAAAATAATGAAAGGAAATGGTGGTGAGTTCTGCCAGTAGAGGTTTAGATTGGATAACAGGAAAAATTTTACTGAATGGGGAGTCAAGCATTGGAAAACAGGCTGCCCAGAGAAGTGGTGGAGTCGCCATTCCTAGAGGTGCTTAAGACATGTAGATGTGGCACTGAGGGACATGGTTTAATGCTGGATTTTGCAATGCTGGGTTAACAGTTAGACTCAGTGATCTCAAAGGTCTTTTCCAGCCTAAATGATTCTATGTTTCTGTGAGGTGTTCCACATGGAGAAGCACCCCTTTTCCCTTCTGCCGCAGGAGGCTGATGGTGGCTTACATCAAATGGTAACAGAAGTGTCCTATGGAAAGGGAAGGGGAGAGACTGCCCAGAGGTCTCCTACAGAAAAGGTGTTTCCTCCTGGGGAGAGGAGGAAGGGATGAGATTGTTCTGAAAAGATGCTCTGGACTGCACCAGAATACGCCATGCAACGAGTTTGAATGGCGGCTGGTTATGAGCCCCGGCGGGGAGGGCAGCAGGATTCAGGCTCAGTTATTAAGACCATAAATCATGGAGACAGTCATGGGGAAGGCTGATGAGAAGGGTATGTGCAGCCAGGAATGCTGGGAGGGAGCAGTGGTGGGCATCAGAGACACACAGCTTCTCCACATTGTATTATTTTAAGAATTTTTCTTTTTTATGGCAGTGCTGTCAGTTTTCTCAGAAGAAGGAACAAAATTATTTTAAGCTTCCATTTCCTGAAGATCCAGGCATGAATTCCAGGTTGGTCCTGATAAGAGCAAGGGATGGGGAGTGGGGGGTGAAACAGCATTGGCAAGGGCTGCAGAGTGAAAGGCAAGGACACGACTGGAGTGAGGCACTGAAATACCAGGAGCAACCCATGCTTGGGGCAGGGGATGGCCAGGATTTGGGATCCTGTTTTCACAGTCAAAAGCAGAAGGCAGGTTTCAGTGAGGTGGGGAGATCAATCCATAGCACAGCCTGCAGTGGAAGGCGGAGCTGCTTGATGCAGCTGGGAGTGTGGCTGTGCAAAGCCAGGCTTGCTGCAGCTCCTCACCTGGGGCAGCCCGTGTGGCACTGATGGCTTCTCTGCTGCCCAGCTTGCCCCAGTGCCCGAGCCCTGCCGCTCATGGTCAGCTCTGGTATCTCTGTGCCACTGCTGTAGGTGTGATGCCAATCTACCTGGAGGATGCAGCCGGCAGATCCTTGCCCTCTTGCAGCTGTCCAAGCCTGCCATATCTCCCTAGGAGATTTCATCTCTTTCTGGTTACGTGCTGAGGTCTCTCAGAAATATCTGGGCCAAGGAGAGGCAAGCAGTCCCCCAGAGCTGTGCAGCCCCTGTGCCTGGTCACTGCACTTTGCTGAAGGCAACTGCTTGGCTCTGACTTTGGTTTTGGCTCTCACTCAGAGCATCAGGCATAGCTGGAGCTGCACAGGGACACACAGTGAACTTTAGGCACTTCTCAAGCACTGACAGCAGGGCTCTGGCTTGCTGCAAATCCCATTCAGGGCACTGGGTTAGAAGAGGCTGACTTTTGTGAGTGTAAACCTATTGGATAAAGAACACCCCAGTGATCTTCCTCCGCAGTGTAGCTCTTTCCAGAGGCAGACGAAGTTGAAACCATCCAGGGCAGCCCATGAGAACACAAAAACTGGTCCCAGTGTTTTGAACAGGTGAGGTGACAACCAAGCTGAAACAGGGCAGGAGCCTGTCCAGAGGCTGCAGCTCAGTGCTCAGGCGTGGGATGGGACCCCCTTCCTTCTCAACAGTGTGGAGCATTTTCTGCTGCTTGTACAGGCAGGAGGTGGTACCTTGATCTGCTTTGTGGTCTGCTGACAGGCTTGATTGCAGCCCTGCCCCTTGCAGGGGCACCCCTAGCCCTTCTGCCTTGTCCGCTCTCAAGAAAAGCCTTCAGAACCATGTCAGTCTGGCTTTTGCATGGAGCAATTTGTGATGCATCTGTCTTCCCTCATGCTCAGTGACTCACAAGGGATGTGGAAAAGCCCTGCAGGGATGGATGGGTCAGCTCCGAGCTCCAGCTGCCAAAACCTTCAGCCTGCCCTGGCATGCCCCCATCATACCCACCAGCTGCAAGGTACCAGGGTCTGGGCTAGCCTGTCTCGTCTCAAGGCAATGTGAAATAATCAAATAATTACTCCCCCTTCCCTCTCCATGGTAGGGAGGAGTGCTGGCTTGGTGCCAGCCCTGAAGTGCAGGAGCAGGCGGTGATTTTGCCTTACGCTACATGAGTGGAGCAAGAGGGAGGGCTGCAACATCCCGAGCCCTTGGTGCAGCAGGTGACAGGGCAGCGAGCCCAGGGGACCAGACTGCACCATCTGTCACCTTCCACTAACAGTCCCCCGTGCAGCAAAGAGGGTCAAGATGCAGCCAGCAGAGGCTGAAGGGAGTCAAGGTGGCTGTCCTCATACAAGGTGGGACAGTGCTGCTGGGTAGGCCATAGAGGGAAGAGGATTTCCCAGAGAACAGAAATCCAGTGGGACCAAAAGTCCGGGAGCAGACCTGTAGCTGGCAACAGCACAGGGCCACTGCTGACAGAAAAGGGCTGGGGGAAGGAGTCAGGCTCAGCCAGAGCCCTCATGGGAATGAATGTGTGGCATGTATAAGGGACCACCTGATGGAAGAGAAGGACAGCGTGGAGAAATGTAGCTGGAGGGAGGTGCTCCCTCCATTGCCAGATATCCAAGCATAAGCTAATCCAACAGGTCTCTCCCTTGCTGTGCTCACTGAGCTGATGGACAAGGCTTTCCCAGCCAGACTCAGGACCCAGCTCTGCTCTGGGGCTCACATTGGCTGGCAGAATGCTGCTGTGATGGGCTGTAGCTGCAGCATGTATCTCTAAATCTTCTCTGCTTTTTAGGTCACTTTGTTCTGCTTATAAATCCCAGTCTTGTCTCACATACTAGCCATAAATCTTCTTCTCCAGTCAGCACCATTTATTTTTTTCTCTGGTCTTGTTAAAATAACAGGGTCAGAATATTTAAAATCCAGATTGTTGCATTTTCTGTGGCTTGGCTCATAACAAGTATCCTCTTCCATTCTGGGAAAATACCACAGACCTTGGCCAAGGCCAGACAGCCTAGGAATTTGTAGGAAATGAGGAATAGGGAAAAGGGGTTTCAAAGGATATGCTGAAATAATCTGTCACTCACACAGCCCTCGCATGTATGCACAATTCCATCCATGCGTGTGGCACACCCAATGCACCTATGTGCACGCAGCCTTACCATCCCTGCTTTCACACACTTACCACCACCTTGCTGGCACCCTGCACAGCCTTGCACAGATCAGAGCTGCATCTTGTCCCTCCACCCCTAAACCCCATATCCAAACCCAGGCATCTGGCAGGGAATATGAGTGGTTCCCATCCTGCTCCTTTGCAAGCAGGGCTGTTCACCCAAACCTGGTCTCTGCCATCCCAGCTTGGTGCTCTGAGCCTTTACACCCTCTCCAGTGTCAGGGGCAGCTTTTCAGCAACCCAGATGTACTCCTCAGCCCTTCCTAATGGGTCCCCACCTGGGAGAAGCATCACCTCTCCTCTGCTGCCTGCCTGGGGAGGGGGAGAGACTCTGCTAGAGTTGGGTTCATGCGTTGGCACAGCGATAAATAGCCTCTGCCAAGCACCAGGACAGCCCTGCATGGGATCAGGAGCCTGCCAAAAAGTCACATGTGATGGTGCAAGGCCAGCGCTCCCCGCTCAACCAGCCTGGAGCCCACGGATGTGCAGCGAAGCATCCCCGTGTGTCTGCATTACAGTTCTCTTCCTAATGACTGTGCAACTCATGTTTCTGCAGCTTTCATGTGAAGGGCTCTACTCACTTGAGCATGCAGTCAATACTCCTTTCGATCTTCATCACTCACTGTCTGGCTCCAGGTTTTATTTATTGCACAGCATCAAATCACCGAGCCAAACACAAAAACGGCTCGCTCCCTTGTGGCCCTTTCCGTGGGCATTCCCTGTGATCTGGCTTTAACAAAATTAGCATTGCTTTTACCTTTGGAGGTGATATTGTTCTCTGCAGTGCACACAGGAGGGACTGAGCTGCAGCAGCTGTACAATCAATAGTATAGAGCACCTTTGCAGGAACAGCCTGAACCTCAGCCTGGTTTCTAATCTGCCAGCACATCCTCTTCTCCCTTAGGGAAGAAGTGCAACATAAAGCTTGGGAATGTATTAGTGTGTAGGTAGTGAAAGTGACTGTGGATGGGATGTCAGGCATAGACACAAACTAAATAGTAAATTCTGGGTTATCAGAGGTAGTGCCCAACGGTGGTGCCCTGTCTGAGAGAGCCAGAGCCCAGGCTTTTGTAGTTTGTCTCATTTTATAGCTGATAACACACTAAAAAAACACTTTGCTTCTGCAAAGCAGACCTAGTGTGGGGACATCTAGAACAGCAAGAATTAACAATTAATTTTAAAAACATGTTCCAGGACGAAAGGTAAGTGGTGGTGTAGACTCCAGCCCTCTTGGTGATATTAAACACACTTATATTTTCCTTCTTTGGCTGACCCCCTCTACCTCATTTCCCTCCCAGCCTGTGCCTGTTCCTTCAAAACAAAGCCTGCTTTCCTGCCCAGTCCCTGCCCAGCCTCAGGGCTGTTCTGCCCTGTGTGTGAAGGGAAAGGGACCCTGAGGAGGAGTTGTGGCAGAGTGGGACTCCATGTCTCAACATGTGCATGACAAGGGTGAGCTGAACTTGGGCAGGAATGACACAGATGAGCACTATGTGCATGCATAGATATGCATATATATAATATATATGTATGTTACATATATATATATATATACACACACATGTATTTGTTTAATAGTACTTTCCAGTACTTTGACCTGAATCTCCACAGTAATTCCAGTATCCAGCTTCCTTCTTCAGATTCCCATCTGGAACAGTTTTTTGTTATGAGAGGGAACAAAGGAAGCATTTACCAGGCATGATTATTTTCATAGAATCACTGAACCAGCCATCCTCTTTGCCAGTGGGTTCCATAACTGCTTGCTGTGAGGGGAGCACAGGAGGCAGAAATGCTGGGCTAATTTGGAAGACCCTTCTGTACTGCTTTGAGCCCTATCCCAAACTTTCTCCAGGCAGCTCAAGATGCCACAGAGTTGTCATCATCATTAATACCAGGTGAAGTGGAGAGTATGGCTGTAGCTTTTGTGATCCATGGGCCCACAGTCAGGGCTGGCACCTGGGTGCTGTCTTGTTTTAGAATCTGATGAGATTCAGCCAACAGCAGCCTGTGGCATGTAAAACAAAACTGTATTTGACTTTCAAATCCAGTTCTCTTAAGTGTTGCTCCTGAGGGCTGGGATGAGGTAATGTTAACTTAGGGTCTGGCTGAGTAGCCCTGCAGGTCTCATGGCAGACACGTTCACCCCAGAATATCTTGGGTATCACATGGGTCATGGACGGCATTGCCCATTCTCTGGCAGGTCCATGGAGTAGCTGGGCCCATGCTGGAGACCCTGGGGTGGAGAGGAGTACCAGGACAAGGGACAAGGGGACCTAACACCACACTGACAGCCCATGGCTGTTGGCTTTTTCACACCCACTAGTTTTGGAGCTGCTGCCTTGGTGCATCTTCTTGTGGGAGAAGTCAAGAGCAAAGGACGAGAAAGAATCAGCTTTGCTGACCATCAGGAGCCAGCAGCCTCAACAGCTGCGGGTCTGGGATGGGAGGGAGAGGTTTAGAAAAGGCAGCAGGAGTGCTGGGCAAAGGAACATCAGGTGAGGGCTCTGCACCACTCCCTCCACAAGGGCTCCCCAGCACTAACTGCCCCAAACCTGCCTCTGCCATGTCCTGTGCCCAGCCCCTGTGCATAGAGGTTTGAGGAAAACTGGGAAGCCTTCCCCAGGGACTTAACCCTTTGTTTTGGGAAGACTCAGGGTCAAACACTGGCACGGACCTCAGTGCTGGGCAGCCACATGAGCTCCTCCCTGCCCCAGCCACAGTGAGCACCAATTGCAGGCTGCCCCTTGTCACCCCGACCCCGCACAGAGGGACACGCAGGCTCACCCACTCGAGTACTGCAGCTTTATTTGAATGAAACAATCCACGCTGAGAGTCTATAGGTTACACGGCGGGTGCACTGGGGCTGAGGGGAGGTGGTGGATGAGCCAATGCTTAGAAAACATCTCACCCTGTTTAAAAGGTTCAGTTCAGTCCCTTTGTGTTTTGTGCTTTTAACGTTGTGGACGGCTTGGTGTTGTGGTGGCAAGAGGGTCCCAGCTCCACTCAGCGGTGGTGATGGCACTCTATGAGATGTGGAGTGGGGATGGACAAGATGTGGTGGCAATGAGGGAAGTGGGTGGAGAATGAGGCTCTGTCCCAGGATTCACACCTAGGATAGTGATAGTAAAAAACCCGAGAGACACTAGAGGCACAGCCCCCCCTCCAGTATCCCCAAAGACACTTTTGGGGGGCTGTTTCTGAACACTTCTGTCAGGTCAACGTACACTTTCTACTGGCCTTGGAGACTTGGAAGTGTGAGGGTGACATAGTCCCACTGGAACTCGATCCCACTGAAGTGGCTCACTGCTGGGCCTGAGCTGGTTCTCCCTGCACCTCAGAAGTTGAGGATGGGATTTTGGTGTGATCCTCTTCTATGGGATCCAGGAATGAAGTCTGCTGTTGTCTCTCCAGGCTGGAAATGAAACACTTGATGAGGGTAGGTAAGGAGCAGGGGGATGGAGTGAGGAAGAGTGTGGAAATCACTGTCTGATGCTCACTTCGGGCCAAACGCAGATATTAGAGCTGTTTCCCCATGAGACAGTTGTAACTTGGATGATGGCCCCTTTCCTCTGCTACGTGTATTGTGATACAGGCAGGATGGTTCTGATTGGGAAAAAAGACCCAAGCAAAACCATGCTGGCACCAAATTTTCCATCCCATCTAGAGATTATAGGATGTCTCCATGCTGTCAGGCAAGGGCTGTGACCAAAACCACAAAGAAGAGCCACGTATCTGCAGCATTCACAGCTTTCAGGGAATGCCTTGAGATGAATGCATGCTGTGGAGCCCCCTGGGATGAGAAGGTACATCTAGAAGATCCCAAAAACTGGAAAACAGGCCAAACTGATCTATTTGAAAGCACTGACACTAAGCCACTTTACCCAGCTTTAACACCAACAATTACATTAATGTGCTGAGAAGCTGGGGATGGGCGGTAGAGAAGAAAAAACATCAAGGTCTGATGAGAGGAAAAGGTCACCTCCAGCAAACTCTGAGAGAGTCTTCTTGTCTCAGGATGCTCCATGCACAGGAAAGCTTCTTTGCTCCAGGTCTGTAAATACCTTCCCTCATCAGCATCTGAATTTTCCCAGGGAAATGTCCAGTGCTCACCAGTCCCTTGCTCAGCCTCTGTGTGGTATGTGCTGCCACCCATACAAAAGACCCAAATACTACCCCCAGTCAGTGCTTGTGGCATTTTAAAGACAGAATGAAACCTATATTCTCCTCTCAGCACAATCTAAGTGCTGCCTGAGCTGACCATGCTGCTACAGCCTGGCTGTCGCTCTGTTCACTGATACCCACAGTTCGTTCTTGAGAACAAGGCCCATTGAGACAAGATATACCAAATGCCGCACCTTTGAAGGTGCTCACAGTGGCAGAGCAGGAACATCTGGAATGTTCCAGCTCCTACCCAGGGCCTGCCTTTGATGATGAACTGAGGCTTATTGTAATTATGCAATAATTCTGAAGAACTCGGAGTTTCTCTCCATTGTAATGGAGTTTCTCTCCATTCTCTCTCAGCTGGGCTTTACACAACCCAAAGCCACTCCACTGTCTAAATGGCAGGAACAGAGCTCATCTCCCCTAGCCAAAGCAGACCTCTACTAGCTAACAGCAGCAGCAGCAGGGCTTTTATCTTCCTACAGACTTGGCTGGCAGACAGGACAGATGCACACGGGCGGCAGAGCAGACGGGTACCTTTCACTCGGCTCAAAGCTTCAGGCAAGGGCCCAGCCATTACAGCACAAGGCACATCCATCACTATGAGCTTTGGGTGCTGGCACTGCCTGGGGACTGGCACTGCATGACAGCTGTCCAGCTGGCCCTGTCTTATACTGAGTTGAGGCCATCCTGGGGGTAAAAAATCCCACTCTAAGTCAAACATTCATAGCCAAATTTCCTTTTAGAACAACAGTTAATGGAAGCACAAAATTTTGCCTCATTCCACAGGAACAAATGGTTTATAGGACATAGCAAATCCAAGCAAAACCTGGATTTACCACAGACCTGCATAGCTCTCCACAAAAGACCTCTAATCACCCAGCTCTATCTTTACAACAGAAAAGACAGCATCTCTCCCTTTCCCTTGCTCTGTGCCCCATGCTGGAAAACCCTCACCATGAAAGGCAGCAGAGGGAAGGGCAGTGCTCGTAAGCTGGGACCAGCCCTTTGCAGCTTTCCTGAGAGATCACCCATGCGAGGACAGTGGCTTGCTCAGCTTCTTCATGCACAGATGTGCTGAGGATCTGGAGCTGGACTAGCGTATTTCACTGGGAAATCTGCTCTAAGGACTTTTCTTTAGTCTCATTGCCCAGCATCTGAGCAGCTGCAGGTCAAAGCCTGCTGCCTGCCATCAGTGAAACAAAGAACAATGCACTGTGGAGCTCATCTTTCCCCTCTTTTTCCAGAGAACATAAACAAGTTCTGCTCCATCCTTTCAGCCACCCACGGGGCTGTTGTGAGCCCTCCTTTGCCTCTGATGAAGCCAGGACATGACCCACACTTAGTCCCTGATGGAGCCAACACATGCCCTGAAGTGCTCCTGCTCCGCCACCACCACCATCAAGGCAGCCCCACCAGCCCCTCAGGCTGTGCCAGGGCTGGGGAAGTGAGATGGAGCAGGTGCCAGAGCAGATCTAGGTGATCTGTACCAAGTGCCCATGCCCTGCAGCCACACAGCACAGGGACACAGTAAGCCCTGCTGACTTGCTGTCAGTCTCTGGAGCTCTCTCTCCTTTTGAGAAAGGATGCTCGATGGCAAAGCCACTGAACATGCACCTGAATCACAGCCTAGGGTCTGGATGTCAGGAACACACCTCAGACAAAACTGCTTTTCCACAGCCAAGAGGTTGTCCTGCATCCTCTCCCTCTCTGGAACGGCAGGTTGGTCGAAGGTGGCTCTCAGCTGTCCCACAGTGCTCCTTGAGATGTTTACAGCCTGCAGGACACAAGTGGCTGTCTCTGGTTTGATGTGACCATACCAGACTGTAAGTAGCCATCAGAAGACCCCAAAGTCCCCTGTGGTGTGCTGGGTGGTGGCAGATGGTCAGCCAAACTTCCATGTGCCTTACTCCCACGGGAAGAACTGAAAACACAAATACACTACAGCTATCATTTGGGATGCTGGGTGTATTGAGACATTCAGCTCCCTGCTGGAAACCAACAGCTGCCAGTTATTACCATGGAGGGTCAATTTGGTCCTGTAAAAATGCAATTTCCAGAGCTCTCTAGGATTTTTCTTGTGCAAAAACCTGCACAGGGTTCTGCTGCTGCACATTTGCTGTTACAAACAGGAGTGCACCCACATTGAGGGCAGCCTGGAAAAGACAACATAACAGGACAGTTTAAGGGACCAAAAGCGGTCTCTACCAAAGCCAGGACTGCAAGAAGGCCTATCCTTTGTGCAGGAAATACTCACAATGCAACTGCTTGTCCTCATTGAGAAGCAGGGTCCTTCTCGCTGGGTGCAAGAGCTGGGCACCACTTGTTGCTGTGGTACCATGTCCCACTGCACCTAGCTCAAGGCACAGAGCCCATGGTGATCTGTCCCTCCATGCTGTTGCTAGGCCATCCAAAGGCACCCAGGAGGTAAAGGGGTGCTGCAGCATTTCCATAAGAAAAACGGATATTTGCAAGGATGCTGACAGACAAATGTGACTAAAACAGCAACATCCTGGACCAGCAACTCCCTGAGCTCTCTGCTTTAATGAAATGGTTTGTCTCTTCAAGTGGGGTGAGGTGACACCATTTACTCCATGTAAAAGGGAAAATGCTCAGGTTCCTTTGCCTGTCCCTGCCTGGAGCAGGTAAGGTTGCCCAAGGCAGCATGAAGGACCCCTGGCAATTCCCATGGGTCAAATTCCCTGCCTCAGCCTCTCTGAGAGCTAGTGGGGAGCAGGGCTTGCTCCTGACAGCGCCTTGCACAGGGACCACTTCACGCTGGAGACAAGGCTCAGGGCAGCGATGGAGGGATGCTTCTCCCACCAGCACCACTGACTGTCCCTCCCAGGCTGAGAAGTACGTGGCACCGACCCAAAAGCTGAGTGCTTTTCCTGGCAGAGTGATAGGGACAGGCTGAGGAGGAGGAATAATCCAGACTCTGCTCTCCCTTTGGTAGTAAAGTTTTTTTTTTTGTCATTCTGGAGTACTGCACCCACAGGATTTTGTATAGAAAGAAATTAAACTTCAATACTTTGAATAGCAATAGGGAATAAAATACAATTTGTATCATGTTTACTATGCTCATTCACACATCTCTAAATTATTTTTGCAAAAAAATTACCAGGCTAAATATCTGAAGCCCCTCCTCTACTTTTTTTTCTGATTGCTACCATATTTCTTTCCAGAAGAAAACTAGCTCCCAGAAGAAGGGCTCCATATCACTGTTGCTACAGCTGTTCTCCAGGCAGCAAACAGTGCAGCTCTGCATGCCTGCCAATCACAGAATTACAGAATATGTTGAGTTGAAAGGGACCCACAAGGAGTTCCCAAACCATTTGTGCACTATGCAAAGTTTTTCGTATACATGAAACATTTTTTTCACATTCATACAGCTGGGAAGAGTTGCACTCAGGTGCTCCTAATTACTTAACTCCAGATCAAATGGAACATACTAGGTCCATCGCTTTCCAGTGGCTGATCTTCGTGGAAGAAAAATAGTCTATTACTATTACCAGCCAGGAGCTGCATTTCAGGGCAAGCAGTAGGAATTGATGTTCATATTGTTAAAAGCTGTGGATTAAAGTTCTGTTGATGACCTCTTATTCGGACTTGCACTGAACTGTAGAAAACTATAATTAAAAAGTATATTTTTCAGAATACAATGAACAACTACAAAAAGAGGTTTCAAATGTTAGTTTCTTTGTAAGCCCCACTTGTAACTACACAGTAGCATTCACTACTTCTAATATCTACAACTTATACCCAGGAGCCTGCACACTCACATATTTTCTGTTTTATACCCTGCAAAAAAATGAAATCGAGTATATATCGGCAAACACCCACACAGCATTCTTCCTAATGTATTTCTACAACTACCAAGCAGAGGTCTCCTTGTAAATAAAAGCAGTCTCTTAAATTTATATTGCACTTTTCTTCTGCAGGGACTTTCACACTATATACAGGAATAATATCCACCATTGTTGAAATGCAGCCACTTCTGGAGTGGAATAAAGCAGCCACTCGATAGGCACAGAGCAACATAAAACATCAGGAAGAGAAACATAACATTGGGACTGCATCAGATATTTAAGAAGACAGACTGTAATTAAGTTAAAGGACTGTAATTTAGCCAGAACACTGTGAAAAATGTGAAGGGATCTTTAATTGGAAGGGGTAAGGAGCATGGCTTTATATCTCACCTGGGATGCTTTATCACCACAAGGAGACTTGCCCCTCAAGCATGGGGCAGTAAACCACAAATACGACTATCCTCAAAGAGGAGGGACCCTGCCTCCCCTCTACCCCATCACTGCACAGCTTCCCATCCTTGCTGCTGAAATGCTTCTTTCCTTTGCCACCCTCTCTCAGCACATCTGCCAGGGAAATGAGGTCTTTGCTTTCATCCTCAGTACTCTGACAAGCAGAGGCACTTGGGTTAATGACTTTCCCCCATATTCACCACCATCTGCTTTCTAGCCAGAGATAAAAGAGCAGAGATCTAAGCAGTAAGGAGCTTCCTGAGACTTTTACTGAAGCTGATGGACACCTGACAGCAGCAGAAGGCTTCACCTCTGGCTGGGGCAACCTCTTTGCTCTGCCCTGGACCTACAGCCACCAAAGGGCTTCTTGCCCCCTGTGCCATGGATTGGCTTGGTGAGGCTCTTACACCCTTCCTTGCAGGAGCTGGCAGCAGGGCATGGACACCCTCCCTGCAGGTGTCCATTTCTAAAAGTGTGGTGCCCCTTTGCTAACACTTGCCTCACAGGTAATGCTTTGACCATCATCCTGAACCTTCAGGCTGCACCTCCCCTGCCCCACAGCACCTCTGCTGCCCACTGAACACCAGCAAAACCCGGGTGCTCGTGTAACCTGGGCTAAGCAGTCAGTAGAAGCAAGCCCACAAGGGTCTCTGTCTCAGAGCTTAGAAGGTGAGATTGTTGCCCTGGGCTATCTCTTACTGGTGGGGAAGCACTCTTATCTCCACTTTCTGCCCAGCAGAATCCTCCTGGAACCAGCAATGCAACACACATGTTTTGCTGCTGACAGATCAGGAGCCATCATGAAGCTCCCAAGGGCCCCTGGAGCACTGTCTCTCTCCTAGGAGTGCCAGGGGACTCTTACCAGGAGCGGGGTGATGACTTCGGACCTTCAACAAGCACAGAGGAAAGGCAGAGCACAGGACTGAAAGAACTCAGCCTACAGAAGGGCAGCACTGGTGGCCCATGAAAATGGCAACAGACAGCAAGACACAGAATTGCTGTCGGCACCCACTAAATCCCATGACATTGCCTGGCCCTGGACAACAGTCATGGGTTTCCTGGTCAAATGTGCAGTGTGATTGAGATCTGGGCTCTGGAGGGAGGAGTGGAGACAGAAAAAACACAGTCCTAATTCCTGGAAATGGAGAAAAGCAGAATAAGCAGACCTGTATCATCCCCTCCCACTGTCTTGCAAGGCCTCCTGTGAAGAAGGTTCCCCTGTCCCTCAAAACTGATGTCCTTTCTCTCTCTCTGATGGTGGCTGGATCTCCTGGGAGTTAAGTAAGAGCTTTGCCCCTCCATCAGTGGAGGCAATGAGGCACCGGCTGGAAGCTGAGCAATGCAGGAGGCAGCGAATACATTCAGGTGATTTCAGACAAACACGGCTCTCTTGGAGAAGCTGATATGTTCACCAGAAATGGGTAAGGAGCCATGGGTACTGGGTCTTCAGTGAGACAGCTAGCTTATCTGTGGTGCTCCAGATTGGGATTTTGGATGGTGTGTCCCTTAGGAGGAAGAGTCCCACTTAACTAATTGCATGAGTGTGGGCTAATAAACCCCAATTCATAGCCTTGTGGGGCTAGCTCTGCCCTGTGCAGAGAGGTAAGTCATGCCCAAAGCTGCTTCCAGATGCAGCAAGGCTATCACAGCTCCTGTCTGACCAGTGCAGGGCAAATCCTTCTCCTGGGGGTTCATCTGGAGCAGCATGTTGCCTCCACCTTGAGGAGGTTAGGCCAGACCTGCTGCAGGTCTGCAGCAGAGAGAAAACACCAGCTTTACCCACTCATAATGCCAGCAGGAAAAAGGTGAAATTCCCCCAACCCTGTTCCCCTGTCCCTCAGTGGCAAACAGGGCCACAGTTCAGAACAAGCCCCTCTTTTGGGACAACTTCCTGCCTGGATCCATCCTTCTTGGGGCAGTTTCCTGCCTGTTCCACCTTTCAGCTCCTCTGCCCATTGCCTTGGCAATGGAAGCTGAGTGCCTGTGTGACTGCATGTGCTGACAAAATTCAGCCACCTCAGCCCTGAGCAGCGATGCTGTTGCCCCCTTTGCCCATGCTGCAGCAAATGCACTGTGCATGCAGAAGAGCCTCAGGAGGTGAGAGAGCAGCACTGGAGCTGCCTGAACTGCCAGCCCCGGGGCTGGGTCATGAGCACAGGACTTGCTGCCTGGCTGAAGAACGTTTCAATGCCTGACTCTTCCCATAATCCAGAAAACTTGAGGTGGAGGAAGTTAAGCAATGGAATAAAAACCAAAATAAATAGGTAACAAAACAGAGGCAGAGAAGCAATCCTCGGTTTAGGGCTGAGGCAGTTGTCATCCCAATATTCACAGGGGGAAGCCGATGTGCAACTGCTCCACCCTTCCAGTCCCATCCCATCACACCCCATCCCTCAGACCCACAGAGACCAGACTTTTCTGTCTGCAGCTCAGACTTGCTCCATACCCAGCAAGAGTGCTGAGAGACAGAAAGAGGCTCTTAGAGGCCAGTGCTGCAGCTGGATCCAGCCAGGACTTCTCCACCACTCAGCGTGGTCCATGTCATCGGTCCCTTCCTTGCTCCATCTTCTTCAGGCCGGGGGGTGAGAAGCACAGAGTGGTGGGGAAAGGCCAAAGCAAACCACACCGGGGGCAATAAAATACATGAGAGCCTGGAAGATGTGGATGGATGGAGACACTGAAGCACATGCGGTGTGAGGCCAGGTGCTCCGGCCACCGGCACATGGGGCTGCTGCTGCCCCACGGATGAGGCTGGTGCTACTGCAGGGAGCTGCAGCCGGAGTGGGGCAGCCCCAGCCAGCGGGAAAGCATGAGGAGACAAGGGGAGTACTGCAGGATATCATCCACTAAGCTGTGGGCTCTGCAGCAAAGAAGGTAACTGTTCTGGTAGAAATTTGTGCTTTAATATATTTTTGTTTGTTTGTTTAAAACAAGTTCCCACTTCCCTGAGGAAGCCCTGTCCGATATTCCCAAGGAAACATGGGGGTGTTTTTTTTCTTCCTTCGTTTACTCTTCACATTTCTTCACTCTTATTTTTTGTATTTCATTCCTTCTTTTCACTGTGTATGTTTCTTTCCTTCCTCTCTCTCTCTCACTCTCTCTCTCGTGCACGTGCTTTTTAAAAAAAGTTTTGTCTTTATTTTTAAATTTTGTTCTAGACATTATGACTTTCTCAAGGAGTGCTCCAGTTCTGAACCAGATCCCTTTGCGTGGTCATGCCTTTCAGTCTTTGGTAACATATGGACACTTTGGTGTGCCAGTGAGGAGGGGAGGAGGAGGAGCAGAGGTGGCTGAGTAGGAAAGGAGCAGGAATGTCTTGGTCCGAAGACAGGAGCGCTCGCTTGCCATCATCTGAGCAGCACGTAAAGGAAGAAAGTCAATGGGCCACAGAGACAAGAGCTGCGCAGGGCTGGGACACCACTTCCTGGAAGAGCAACAGCTGCCAGCCGAGAAGGGAGAAAGAGAATTAGTGATGGGACAGATACAGACCTCACCAAACAAGTCAGTGCACATCAATGTCTTCTCCCACCCTGAACCACAGAGAGTTCCCTGATCTTTGGAAGATACTTTGAGCCTTTCCTGGACATTCTCAAGTTTTCCAAAAACTACCTCTGGAGAAAAGGTTGAATCTTAGATACTTTTGCAATCCAATCCTCCTTTCCCCAGAACTTTCAACTTGAGTCAAAACAAAGGTTCTCATTGTGTTATGGTGTTATGGTTACAGCTTGGCCATTGTGGGCTGAAACGGACCTCTAATTGCACCTACAATTTTGAAAATTTTAGGGTGTTCGGATTTTGTTTTGTTTCTCCCTTCGCCTCTGGAATAAAGCAAATTGCTAGAATTGTCTCTTATTCAACAAGTTTTTTCCTTCAAAAATAAATAAACCAAACTGAACTCTCAAGTGCGTTTTTGGCTGTGGTTTGCATACTCCGAATATCTGCTCTCCTGCCCACGGGAGGTATGTTATCGAGAGCACAGGCAGGACTAAGGCACAAGGCACGCCACTGATTCCCTCCCAATGCCTCTGTACTGCTTACACACCTCGCCGTGACTTCAACCTACAGTGCACCTCAGTGAGAGGGGAGTTGTCTCCACTCCTGCAATGCTGGCATCAGTTTATGTGGATGGAATGGAAAGGGGCTGGTGGGATTTAGCCTGGCTGTGCCTCTCTGCTCAGATGGCAATGGGAAGAAGCACAGCCCTCCCTTGTTCCACTCCAAAGAGCAGATTTTTTTTTTTCCCCAGGAGAAGGGCTGGCTTAACACTACAGAGGCCATTAAAGCCTGCAAGTCTTTCCCTTTCCAAAGCTTCCATAACTAGACCTTCCAGGAAATGAGATTTTGCAGAAATCCTTAGCTTCTTGGGAATGACACCTCCTGGTTTTTCCTTTGACTCTCACTAACTCTCCACTGTAAAGAACAAGTCTGAGTCTGTAGCCCCTCTGTTGACTTCTGCTAGTGGAGTCATGCTGTTGAGTGCCACGGACACGGCAGTGTGCTCTGAAATCAGCTGCACATCCCCAGCACGTGCATTGAGTGTGAAGGCACTCCTACCAGCTCGTTTGGCCCTGAGGCACACACAGTCTCACCCTTATTGGGTCCAATTGGCTTCCTTGGACAGTCTCCCTTTTTCAGAGTGACGTCATCGATGGCAATGTCCCCCTCGTAGCTCGTGCCCCGGACACCTTCGAAGATGATCTGCAAGCAGAGCAGGGGAGAGCCCAGTGTGAGGCCGCAGCTGTGGAGGGCCCTTCCTGCACTGCAAGGCTCTGCAGGAGTGAGCAGGACACAGTTCACATCTTATCAGGTCCCCAAGAGAATGATTCCTTCCTGTTTCTCCAGTACTCGTAAGTACTGGAAAGCCAGATCCCACTGTTTATGGGACCAACCTCTTTGTGCTGAGTGTCTGTACAGTAATAAATGAGCTTGTAGAGCTCCGCTTTATTACGTGTCCTGCTCTAACAAGCCAACCAATACTGAACAGGACTTGCAAGAGTAACTACATTCTTATTTATTATTTTGAAGTATCCAAAAGCACACTGGGCATTTTGCCACAGCGTCACAACTTACCAGCCTGCACAGAGCAGCTCTCACAAACAATCCTACAACGCCAAAGCAACTGCTAGGTAAAAACCTCAGCAATAAAAGCAGCCCATGCCTGGGTACACGTGAACAACTCGATGAGCACATGCAGAGTGCCCAGTTCATACTCACAAGCTCTCCTAAGCAAGGGGCACAGTGGGGGTGGGCTCTTGCAGCATGTGCTGGAAGAAACCTCTAGCACTCAGTGACTTTACACCAACAGGCCAGCATCCCCCAGCTGCTCAACACCAAGGGACCTGCCCATCACACAGACATGGCACCGAAAGGAGCTCTCTGACAAGCCGTTTCCAGACCAGCAATAATCAGAAAATTTATTGCACCAAACTGATGCTTGCACATAAAATCTTCAGAGAGAAGTGGATTTGACTTCTGTGTATCCACTAAGCCTCTGCCTTGCCCCCGTGACCTTGGAGGTCAAAAGCTTCCAGCGCCAGGTGGCAGGTGGCTCCCTGACTGTGGACCTGGCTTACCTGGAAGGGCCCGGGGGGGTTGATGGGCACATGTGCTTGCTGCCACATGTTGCCCCGATTCCCACTGAGCGACCAGACCTGGGTGTCGATGGCTCGCTTGTTCCGCACGCGAACGAGCAGGTTCAAGGAGCCTGTAAGAGAGAAACTGGGCTCTGGCATGCTGGGGCAGGCAGCCAAGCCTGCCTGCTGGGCTGGCTCCTGGCGTAGCTCTGGGCTGTGAGCCTCAGCTGGCCCAGGGACAGCCTGCAGAGCCCCAGCGGTCCTCTGAAGGGAGCCAGCTTTCTCCTGTGTTCATGGGTAAGTGCCACTGGCAATGTTTCATCCATCTGGCCTTTCCAGGGGAAACACAGACCCAGACAAAGAAGGACAGGATGAGGAGGAAGCTTTCTGCAGCACGGCTGGGGTGGCACGAGAAGGGCATGGCAGAAACGCCAGCTGCCGGGGGCCTCCAGAGGCATCCCATCCAACCTCCTGCTTGAAGATGTCTCCTGCTCCACATGGGCGCAGCATGGTTTTGCTTGGCCTAGTCTTGAACTTCCCTGAGGAAACCAAGTTTTCCTACTGTCCAGTATGAACCTCCAGCACTACCAGCTGCAGTGACTGTTCCTTATCATATAATTTAATAACAAAATAGATTTTGGTTTTGTTATATTTGAATTTGCCCTTGAAACAGCTGGGGGCCAAAGGCTGATAGCAACCTCCTTTCTGCCAGACTGAACAAATCTTGCTCCCTTAATCTCTCTTCCTCAGGGCTTCTGCTCCTGGCCCATCCTGATGCCCTTCCGCCGGACCCCACCAATTTCTCTACATTCCACTTGAAATGGGGAGCCCAGAACTTGCCTCCCCCTGTTCACCACTGACATGTGAAATACACAGTGCAGCTAAGAGGGCTCTCCCTGCCCCAGCCCTGGCCATCAGCTATGGAAATACAACCAGTGTCCTCGCTCACCACTTGCCCTGGGAGCAGCCTTGGAGGGAGCAGGTGTTCTTTGTAGCACCACAGTGTCACCTGTACCACACCACCTGGTACCATCCCAGCCCCACGTTTGCAGAGGTTCACAAAGACCCTGGGAATCAAAGCCGACTTCAAGTTCTTTCAAAAAAAGCAATTCCCCAAAGGTTTAGTCTATCATTAAACCAAAACCTATCATAAAACCAAAGCCAACAAATCTCAAAGCATTTCCAGTTCTCACTTTGAAAACAGTGTCACAGCTTCCTACCCTCCACCCACACATGAAACCATCTCAGTTTGTCTTCCTGCAGCATTTTGTTAGTATGCCCTCAGATTACTTCTTTTCCTTTTTTTGCTTCAGTGAAAAAACATTTTTAAACATTCAGTCAGGGTTGACCTGAACCACTTTTTTTTTTCTCAGAAAATCAGTCAATCACAACTCTAGTCATGCTGTTGCTCATCAGTGTTTCTGGTCTCCGTACACAGATATATCACACCTGAGAGCACGGTGGAAATAGTAACCCTTACTTATCCATCTGTAGTCTGTCTGCACTTGGGATGCTGCATTCCCACATGGGTATGGCCTTCGGAGAAGCAGCAGGAAGAGGTCAGTGGGAAGAGACAGGGAAACAGACTTTCCTATATAACCTCCCTCCTACATCATCCCCCCAAATCCCTCATTCTTGGCACATCCACCTTAGGGGCACTGTGTGAAGGACAGGGACCTGGAAATAATCCCATCAAATGCCTGGCTGTCAGAAAGTGAGAGATACATCACAGAGAGTTCAGAGCATAATAAAGATGATGAAATGTTTAGATTCTGAGTGAATGACTTACAAGAAAAGGTTAAAAAAATGAAATATGTATATAATTTAGTGAAATGAGGATAGAAGGCACATTATTGTCTGGAAATATTGGGAAGCATTAGCAGTAAGGCTAGCTGAGAAAACTAGATGAAGGCCTGACAGGACATAGACAGCATAACCAATTCACTTCCCTGGTGGTACTCAGTTTGGGATGTACACCACAACCCAAGATAAGCAGAAAAATATCTTATTTCTCATTGTATTGAGACCAGCTGGCACTGCACAACCTTGGGAGAACCAAGCCAGTGAGACCTCCCTCCTGGAACCACAGTGCCACAGATGTGAGAAGTCACTACAGGAGCCTCTGGCAAAACCAGCTTTGAGCTGCTGGTTTCTTGGCACCTTCCCTGCCCTCTGCAGCTTCCTATGAAGCAAGGTCTCTCTAAGGATACCTAGTCCTCATGGAGCCCCTTGTCCAAACTCACAGCTCATGTAGGAACTGCATAACCCCACAGATCAATGCCAACAGGAGTGTGTTCAGAGCAGCTAATTACAGACACCAGAGCCGGTGAGGTGAGGGATTGAGAGCAAATGAAGAATTAATATGAAGCTGCTAGCAAGCAAGGATTAAAAACAACCATTGTCTATTCTATCCTCATTTGGGGACTTGTAGCTAGGATTTGCTGCACAATAGCCTGGCTGAGTAGCCAGCACTGGGACAAATCACGCAGCAAACGAACTTTGATGCTCTAGGAAAAAAGCAAAGGCGAGATAGAAAGAAACCCAGTGAAGCATCTGGAATGCAAATTAGTGCCTCAAAAGCACTGGCTGTGAATGCCTGGCCTAAACCCAAACCAAGCCTGAGCATATCCTGGCTGACAGCTCCATGTCCTTGCAGCATCAGGAAAAACAACCTTTTGGCCCCTGAATTCCCTACTACAACAATAGTGAATACAAGCAGGCATTCTTCAAATGGTTTACAATTGGAAAGGAAGCTCCCTTATCTACTCCCAACATGCAGTGTTTCACTACTCCTATCTACACATGGAAAACTGAAGGTCAAAACAGGGGAGTAGCATGCCCATGGCTGTCTTAGAAATCAGTCAGAGTTGAGAAGGGCAGCCAGGTCTCACAACCCTACCTGCAATCCCTGCTAAATTATTCCCCAAGAGTGGGAAGGAATCACAATACCTCCATTTTCCAGTAACGCTGTCACTGGGAATATGCTTCTAGGAGGCATGGCAGAGACTCCTGGACTTTGAACAGCGGTGAAGCCTCTGTCCCATCTGAACTGAGTCCACAATGTTTTAGGTGTTAAAGTTTGTGCAGCTCTTCTACTTTATTCCCTTCTACTATGTGTCAGTCTGCCACCAGCTGCCAGTCAAGTCAAGGGCACGTAGCCTGTGATGGAGGTAATTGTAAATGAACCTCCAGATCTGTGCTCTAGGCAGAGCCATAAGACACTGCAGACTTGGACTATGGGAATCTCTAAGTCATCTTCCTTTCCAGTGGTTATAAACTGAAGAAGAACCAAAATGTAAACCTGCTCTCCAACCCCTCATCAGCGGAGATGTGAAAGGCCCATCTGGGATGCTCTCCAGTGCCAGTTGCTGCAGTCACCCATTTTCCCTGGTTTCATACTGCAATCATGCCTAGTTTCCTGTATCAGAGTCCAAAGCCAGCTGGACAGTTTTGTTTGAAATTTTTCTGTTTTTCTATTTCTATTTTTCTCCTTGTTGCCCCTTCCCCATTTCTCCTGTTGGCATTCCCTAAGGTCACCTGCTGGTGAAGCACACAAAAAGGCAGACCATCTATCTGCTGCTACATCTCTCCAGCTGACCAGAGAGAGACAAACAAAAGGGAAGTCCCAGGACACCTGCAATCCTGTTGCTACCTTTTCTCATACAAGGCAATCTTTGCATTTGTCTTGTAATCTGTATCATTCCTTCTTCCCAATCAAAAGGGAGAATAAAGGCCAGTGATGAGTGATGAGAAATCAATTACTGTGAGAGCCAGCTGTACCTTCTGCTGCCTGTGTTGAAGACCAGAGCTGGCATTTCAAAAGAGTGGCACTCACACAAAAGACCAGCTGGGCTGCCAGATAGAGTAACCCAAGGGATGCCTTTAAATGTTACCTTCTCACAACAAAAAAAGGTCTTCACTCAGTTTCCACAGGACGGGGACTTCACTGTCACATTGAATTGCAGTGTAGATCCAGAAGAGTTGGTGCAGGCAGCAGTGGGAGGTAGGCAGGGTCTGTAAGGGCGGGGCCACCAGCACAAGCTATGCAAGATGGCAGAGAAGGTAGAGGTTTCCTCAGGAGTTCTCTGGGGGAGTTAATGCAGGGTGATGGGGTGGGGAAAAGGCTAAGGAACAGGTCAGTTTGCATGGCTCAGACGGAAGGCAGGCAGCTGGAGTAGTCAGGAAGCAAAGGGAGGATGACACTACACGCTGAGAGATGGGGTGCCATGCCAAGTGCAGCAGAGCTCTGTGGGATGGGTAGGGAAGGCTGCTGGGACCCACAGCCAGGAGCTGGCACACAGCCTGGTCTCACTGCAACTGCCTGCTGCACTCCTGCAAGATCCCTGCTCCAGTACGGGGCAATCTCAGGAGATCAGCTATTCATGAGAATTCCTGGCTGCAGCTCCAGTTAAGGTTTGGTATCCAACTGGGAATTCAGGTCTGAAAGCCCCCATGGAAATTCCCATGGCATTTCCAGTACAGGCGAAGACAGACTGAGCTAAGAAGCTGAGATACCCAGTAGTTAGAGAGAGATTCACGGTGTGGAGAGGACTTAAACCTTGCACAGCTTAGCAGAGTCACCTGCAGACCCAATATGAGGGTTAAAGCCAAGCCAGGGAGAAAAGAGCTCTTACATTTCTAACAGGGGCTCTGAGCACTGCTTTGAGTGTTTAATGTTAATGCCACTGATCAGAAACTAAAAGCCCAAAGCTTAGTGCAGGCAAATCCCAGGAGCAAATGACAGTCTCCAGAAAGAATCTATTGCTGTTTATAATCTCCACAACAAACACAGGTCTCTCTCCCTCTCTCATTTAAATGGATGTTAATGAGTAGCAGTCAGCATCAGGCTGATGTTCTCAGTTACAGAGCTGGGGGAAAGTTACCGCTCTGAGAGCTAGAGAGCAGAAGGAGGAAAAATAGTTGTAGCACAGATAGAGATGCAGAAATAATACCAACTGGTACTGACTCATAATTTCTAGGAATGTAAGCTGTCTTTGTGCCATGATAGGATGTATTTACTTGTTCACAGTTGCTCAGGATGCTTCACACATTAACATATGAGGAGTAAGACAATTAAAGCTTCCAGGCTGCTTTCCACTCCTGACTACAGAGAACTTTATCTCCTCACATCTTTCACTGTTCTCAGCTTGGTGTGCCGGGTCCCCTCTGTCCAGCCGTGGGGTCATTCCACAGACCTATTTCTGCAGCCACCACTTCACTAACATCAGAGCAGGAGGGTTCAGAGAGCTCACCCTGGTCAGAGTTTGGAAAGCACCATGACCCCACCTCTGCTTGCAAGGCACCTGCATTGGGCAGGCATGGAGAATGCCCAGCCCAATGCCGCAGCCAGCTGATTGCTGTGGGACACTCCAGGCTTCAGAACAGAAGGGAGGCTATGGAGAAAGGAATCAGGGGAATCAAAGCCTCCAGTTTCCTGCTGTGTCTAGGACTTTCTGGAGATATTAACAGCAATAAGGTAAGTTTTGATTGGCAATGTTTCCCCTACAGCAAACCTGTGAAAATTACTTATATATGGCTACAGGGAATTTTCTTTGGAGTTAACTGTGGATTTCAAAATCCCAAAGAAACAAACACGTTTCCACCTCTGACCTCCTAAACCACCATCAAATGAGGTTGGGCTTGAAGCAATATTCCCTGACATGGCAAAGCCGATTGCACAGATTGATCTATGATCCATCACTATCTATCTGACCAGTCTGGCATGTACAGGAATTTCGGGATGGAGGCAATGTGCCAGCAGAGAAGCAACAACACTCTAAAAAGACAAAGTGGACACATAGCTGGACCCCTGGGGAAACACACTGAGCAGGGGGACCTGTGCCCTGCAGACAGTGGGATAAATGCAGTAGTATTGCCATGGCTGTCTCGTGATGAGGAATAATGGGAGGAAGGCAGGCAAGCTACAGCCATAGCTCCTTCTCTCCAGCATATCCCCACCTGTCAGTGTACATAGAGAGCAGATGGTGATATGGCAGGAGCAGACTCGCAATGGAGCTATGCTTGAGCTCCTTTGCTCATTTGATCCACCAGTCTAATTAGGGAAACTGTTAGCAGAGAAAGATGAATGATACAAGACTTCCATCTTTGATACTGTGTCTATGGAACAAAATCCTGGCACCCCTTTCCATGGAAAATTCCCTCAGAGGCTGTTTGTGACCAGTAACAGGCTTTCTATGTGTGGACAACAGGATGTGGTTTAAGGAATTCAAAATAGGAAGAAAAAACCATCTCCATGCTCCACGATGTTAGATTTATGCTGTCTCAGAAGAACAAAAGTCCATCCAATATGCAGCCAGAAATGAGTAGAGGGAGGGCACAGGGAGCCTCAGGTGCTCAGCAGTGAAATGCATGCTCTCCTTCATTTCTCTGTGCAGCTGCTGGCAAGCAGGATGGGATGATGCCAATGGGGACAGCTCCTTCCCTCTTTCCTGCTGTAGCTGGTGGTCCCCAGAAGTGCTGGGTACTACCTTAGAGAGGAGAGGCCAGCCTGGTGGAAAATCATAGAATTGTTTACCTTGGAAAAGACTTTTAAGATCATCAAGTCCAACCTTTAAAAATGAGAGTATGATAAACGTAGCAAGAAGGAGACCATGTGCAGGCAACTTTCCCCACCAATTTTGCAGACTCAAGAAGTAGCGAACCAAAGTTCAGCTGTGAGGTCTGTTTGCTCCTTGCTCACCCTCTGTTTCGTGACATGCCCAGATGCCTTCAGGCAATGCACTCTCTCCTCCCAGCTTTGATAACGGGCCCTTTCATCTTTGGCACCAGAGACAGCTGGGTCCTTCACGGAATTCATGTGCTCAGCTCTCAGACTGAGAGCTGTGCTCAGCACTCTCCGACGAGCTGAAACAAAGTCTGTGTCATAGACACTGCCAGGTTAAAAAGAGCACAACAGCCAGACAGGGGACTCTGCCTGTCTCCCCTCTGTGGGCAGGCTTTGCAAAGACCTCAGCAAGAGAGGAGGGAGCCACCCAGGGACCCCAAAATACAAGTGATGTGTGTGGAAGGGTTCCTGACAAAAGCCCTGCAGACAGGGATGTACTTACACTGAGGAAAATTTTGCCTGTCTCTTCTCTATCCCTATTAACAATTTCCCTGTTTCCCCATCATCACCCTGTCTGTGGTGTCTCCGTCCCGGGAGCCAAGCACAGGGCAGCTGCACGGCTGCAGGGCTTGGAGCAGATGGGCTTTTTACTGCAATGCTGAAGCCAATGAGACAGCAGGAAGGAGCAGCTGAGATCACATATTCTTCCTGTTGAACTGAAGACACCACTCAAAAGCTGTTCTCTGGCCTCATTCTCTGCCTGACCCAGGGAGATGTGAGAGGATGAATGGTTCAGGCCTTGGAAATGATTTGCTGCAGGAAGGCTATTTGTTAGAGCAGGCTGTGCTCCCAGCTTTGAGTCAGGATGCATTACAGCAAGAGAATCTTTTCCCACTTCATGCCTGCCTTACTTTCACCAGAAAACTTCAAGGTAGCTAGCTGAGACAGTGAGACTCCAAACCTGCAACTGCAAACTCCTTCAAGTGTTGGGGTGCCTGTCATCCCTGCAGAGGCCTCTTTGGGAGAGGAAGTCACTCCTAGAAGTGATGGTGATAACTGACACTTGTTGAGCATTTCTCTGATTTTCTGGGACGTATTTCCATACATTACAAAATCATGTCTGGTTGAAGCTCAAGTACAGATTGGGACGGATACACAAGCAGTGTATCATAGTTTTGCACTCTGGTCCCATAGCCTTCATCCTGTCAGAGCACCCAGGAGTGTGTCCACATATGCACCTGGAATGACCAAGAGTGAAATAATTAATGGTCCATGGAGATGTTAGAAGAGTGATGAGGGAGTGCTAGAGAACTAGCTGGATATGCTCTTGTTTCCTCTTAAGTGGCTGTTAAGTTTTGTATATATCAATTTCAGTGTCTAAATAATTGGTGCAACACCTGATGTCTCAGGAGACAATCAGGTTGCAGTGCATCCTTACAGCTCCTCAGGTTTGCACAAGGCTGCTGCTGTGAGTCAAGTCTGAATGAGAAGATGCTCTGCTGAAGGAAGGGAGGGAGAATCGCAGCAACTGTGCACCAGAGGAATAACTGTGTCTCAAATCAGGTGATCAGGAGCAAAGAAAATCTGTGAGGATTTTGGGACATCTGCAAATGAATGGGTGGCAGCAATCTGTGCCCCAACAGCCTTCCTGACAAAATCTGCAGCAGGAAAGTAGTCAGACATTCAACTGGTAAGACAGAAGTAGAGGACTTGTGAAGAAGGCAACATTTCAGTGCCTACCTGCACTGGGAACTTGATTCTGTGGTGCACTTTTAGTGAGGGGCAAGGAAAGGCAGGGATCAGTGAAACCATTCAAGGCACTAAACAGAATGCCTGCATCAACATGAACACATGATATTTGTGGAATAAAAAGGACATGTAGCCAATACACATCTGAACACCTTTCCCTCCTCTCCATGTCTTTTTCAGCTTTGTATGTCAAGATCTTTGGCTTAGGGATGATTCAACCCTACATATCAAATGTGCTGTTGGTGCTCTTTGTAAGTAAATATCTAATGAAGGTATAGACACAGCATTTACTTTGCTCCAGCAAAAGGAACTGAAGGGAATTCTCTGCCATTGGTTATGCAGAAGTTTGATCAGATGACGTATCTGTACCATTGGGTCTTAATAATCTTTAAGTCTATACCTCTAACCCAAAATTCTCTGAAGACTTTAGAAAAACAATGACTTCATCTGTCTTTGGCTCAGAGCCACTGTATTGAACTTACAGAGGTTGAATGACACTTTACAAATACGTGGTCTTCTTGCTAGGTATTTATAATCCTTGCTCATGATCATGGTATTTGACTAACCTCCCAAAAAACCCAAGCAGATACTACTAGAAGAGACCACAATATATCCAAAGAATCCATACCGTGGCCCACAGGAAGCTGCGGGATCTCTTAACAAATCATTAGTCAAATACGTATTTATTGATGGAGGAAGGAGTAAAGCCAAGAACTCATCCGAATAAGTGGAAAAAGAATGAGTATTAAAAAAATTGAATAAATTTTTTCATTACAAACTGTTCACTTAACTCTAACTGCAACTTGTTTTCAAGACCCTAGAGGGAAGTGAATCATGCTTATTAGGAAAATCAGCCTCCCCTCAATCAATCCAGTGATGTAATCTCTACTGTGTAGAGTTATTGCACTGGAGATAATGGCATGGATTTAATGAACAACACATTTCCATATAAGGCAAACTTTATGTATCCAAAAGGATGCAGCTAGCCCCAGGGTGCCACCTGTACTACTGTGCAGTGGCAGCGTGCTGTGTTCATAAACAATCTTTGGTAGAAACGAGGGAGCTGCGATGTTGAATCTTACAAAAATGATGTCTTTGTGGTTCAAGCTGCTTGACCAGTTATTGACATAACTCGTACCTACCAATCTGTGTGACCTGACAGCTCTGACTACTGACACTTGTCAGAAACAAGCTGAAGCCACATGGCACCCATCAGCTCCTACATGTCATCATCCAGCACGGCCTTTTAGACACGCCTTTGCACTGATTGCATTATCTGAGTAGAAGAAGTAAAGAAGCAGTTCAGTTTGGCAGGCCTTCCAGGTCTGTGATTCCTCCTCAGCAGGAGGGCATCAGTGCTGACACTGACTGTGTAAGTGGCCTGCCCACAACCCAATTCCCTCTGTGAAACAGCTACAGCTTTCTTGAACTTGGATGCTGTGGTAAGTGATCAGATCAAGTTTCATTGTTTTCAGTGACTCAGAACCAAATCCCTTTTAACCAGTCCCCAGCACTTTTCCTCACAGCATCTTAGAATAGAGCAGAAGAGGAAAAAAGGGAATGGAAAGACAGGTTGGAAGAGACCTACAACCACCAACTAGTCCAACTGCCTGACCACTTAGATCACCTCTCTAGGAAGCCTATTCCAGTGTCTGACCACCCTTTCAGTAAAGAAGTTTGATCCTCCCCGATGCAGTTTTGAACCATTTCCATGCATCCTGTCAGTGGTTACCATGGATGAGCACCGTTCACCCTCTTTCCCTCCTCAAAAAGCTACAGACAGCAATGAGCACTTTACAATTTTATTGGAAAGTTCTCATCCTGTTTATACATAGACCAGACTTAGCTGGGGTGGTCAGATAAGGTCTGTGTCAGTCCTGGAATTACCTCACCCTTAACTCTCCATTCGCCATGGCTGAAATTTCCATACCCCTCTGAGCAACCTTCATCCTGTGACCTGACCATGAAGATGTTGCAGGGCCTGTGAGGGCATCCAGCAGCAAGCAGGAGGCCTTTCAGATCATAACCTGGCTACCACTGAGTTAGGAGACATGAGAAAGGTGGCAGGGGACTGTGGTGGGACCAGTCTGTCAGGAAAACTGTCTTCATAATGCGTCTCCTCTCAGGCGGCCCCTGGGAAGGGAGGAAGAGAAGTCTGATGGCTGAAGCAAGGACTTGAGAATTTGCTCCCACCTGTGATGCTGACTCACCCAGCCAGCCTGACAAAGAGGCTTTTTGAACTTGGCAAATAGTTGCTTGCTGCCATGGCTGGTTTCCTCCCCCAAAGAAAGCAAGAGATTCCTCAGAAACACAGAATCACAGAATATTCTGAGCTGGAGGGACCCACAAGGATCATCAAGTCCAACTCTTAAGTGAATGGCCCACATGGGGATCGATGCCGTGACCATGGCATCATCAGCACCACCTCCAACCAACTGAGCCTCATTTGATATTTCTACACCAAATGCAAGTAAGACACTCTTGTTCTTGAATGCCTGGTAGAAATCGGATTTCTTTTCTTCATCTCCCCCTGATTTTTGTGTTGGGGCTGTCAGGATAGGGCAATGTGAATGCTTGCTACAGAGGGGGCCAGAGTAAGAAAAACAGATGACCAAACAACTTCAGAGGAATGGGAATTGCCTCCAGGGAGCTCCCCTTCATCCTGCTCTCTCATCAGCTGAGAGATACTCAACAGCATCCTGCTTTGCTAGTCACTGAATATTTTATATCACGGCTACAACCAGTCCATTTGTATTCCGTTTCTCTCTTTCGTCATATCTATTATAAACGAGTAGTGTCTGGGAACTCTCCCAGGGAAGATTTGCCTGGATGGCGATGGATATTTTATAGTCAAATTGTGAGAGTAAACCAGCTTTCAAGTTCTGTAGTGGGGAAAAAAAAAAGTAATAAAAGGGTTATTAAAAAAATAAATAAATGTCGGGATTTTATACGGCTACTTTTTGTAGTGACAGAGCTTCAGTTTGCACCACGATGGAGCTGGAGTTGCTGGAAAAGGCTTGGGATGGGAGACACCCTCCTGCTGGCACTGTCTGCTGACAGGAGCAATTTGGTATGCTCTTGCTGGCACCTGGCTCAGCAGGACTGTGCTGGCACTAGGTGAGCCAGGGGTTGCAGCTGTCGCTGCAGGAATCAGGGATAGCTGGGTATATGGAACGCAAGGCATGGGTCAGGACTGTAGCAACCCCACCTTTACCTTCCTATCTTTGCATATGTGAGGTGGGTAGGAGGGCAGAGTCTGTCTCCTCATTTCACAGAAGTCCTGCTGAGTCATACACCCTCCTCTAACCCAGGGATAAAGAAGAAGAGCTGAATAAACTTGTTTTACCCCAAGGATTCTGAGAGGACTTCAGCCAACAAGGGCATCAAGCCTGGTATCAGGATACTGAGTTTCAATTTGCAGACAGATATATGGTGGGTTTGCTGGACTAAGTCATGTATTCCACAGGCCAAGAGAAAAAGAGCTTTTTTCTCATTTTGTTCTCTTTCTATCTCTGCCTCTGTCTAGTCAGTCTAATTTTAAAATTTGATCTCAGCTCAGCAGCACCCACCGTGGAAATCATCATATGGCATAAAAGAGTCTATCCACCTCACAGAAATTTATCAGCCCCTTTGTACAACAAGAGGAAACCAGGGATCAGCAGGAGCCGTAACATTGGGTTGAGGGGAAAAATCAACAGATATAAAAGGCATCCAAGGCTGAGAATAGAAAATGGCACTCAGCAGCTTTTTTAGGATTTGGGAGTCACTGTAGCTTTTGGGTAATTTGTGGGTGGAGCGAAGCAGTAAAGAGTTAAAATGCTAAAAGCAAAAACCTGTAATGAATTGATTCTCTGGCATGTCCAGTATACCCCATCTCCAGACAGACCACCACATGAGAACTGTTAAACCAAGCTCTCTTCCAAAATCAAGCAAATGTTGATGAGCTTTTACTTTACCTGTGAAATGAACTTGGGAATATGACACAGCAAAAAAAGCTAGAGAGGCCTCCTCTCTCCACATGTTTTTTTTGCCAATCTCCCACCAGTCTGGGCCACTCTTCATCAAAGAATGAGATCCTTTCCGGGTCTCCAGAAGATGTGCAGGAATTAGGCAGCAGAGCTGACTCACCATGAGGGCCAGCTGCAGGGAGCACATGAGTTTTCCAGACAGCATGAACAGCTGGACTCTGTCAGCTAAGCAGGACCAGCAGTTCCAGGAAAACCTGGTGTGAGCCAAAACTGACAGTACTCTGCCTGAGCAACCTGCCACCGCTGGCAGGAGTACAACATGGAGCAGCCTGTCTGCAGCGGGAATCCAGGTGTGTGAAAACACCTCCGACCTCTCCTGATTCCAAGTCCAGAGAGCAGATACGAATCCTCAAAACACACACACAGATGGAGACCTGCTCAGTGAACTGCAATACAGCTCCTAATTCTGGATACTCATGGTGTCAGGGTTTCAGCCTTGCCCAGATTTTGCAGTTTAACCTCTCAGCTGTGCCACATGTGCACAGAGACGTGGCCAGACTCAGGAGCGTGCTCCCTCCCAATGACATCTACAGTACTGAGCAGAGAGCTGTTAATTAACCCCGCTTATTGAAGGGCGGACACATTGCTGCCTGGGCCCTGATTTTTCAGTCAGGCTCTAGTCCAGCAGGTGATTAATAACCCCGTGTGCTGTGGGAAGAGTGCATCTATTATTCAAATTAATGAAATTATAATCAAGAGGTGACGAATTAGCAGTTGCTCCTTGACTGGATATGGAAACTCATTAGTGTGCCAGGCGCTTCTGTGGTGCTCGCTGCACCCGAGGCTTGCAGTAACGAGAGGAGGGAGCCAGGGAGAGCAGGCAGCCCCTTGGCACATCTGGGGGAACACACATCCTGCCCCCCAATACAGCTGTGATCACCACAGAGCCCCTTCACCCTCATCTCTCCAATGGACAGACTGACTGTAAGGTGCTCCCCAAGAATGGGCTGTGACAGCCTCACAGGAAATACTGGGGCAGGACTCCCACCCTCTGGAATTGCTGTTCGCAGGCACAGCTGCTGGAGCAAGAGGCTGGAGATCTTCCCCAAAAGCCCACATGAGGCCAGGTTTCCCTTTCCCTGCAGGGTACTCACCAATGTGCTTCCCGTACATGTGGTAGTAGAAGGAGACACAGTAGTACTTGGCGGTGATATTGTAGAGGGGGCTGATGAGCCGGGCTTTGTCCCCTGTCACCCGGGGCCGGGACGCCTCGATGAACATGTAATAACCTACAGAGCGAGAAGGAAACGTGGGCAAAGGCAGCACACATCGGCTCTCTCTTCCTCCAAATGATGGGATGTCAGTGGGGCTGGGAGGCCGCCCCTCCTCTGGGAGACATGGCCTTGCTCTTCCCAGCTGCTCTGTGCCCACTGTGATCCTGGCCAGAGACACATGCAGGATGTCTGCAGTGCCCCCCCTGCCTCGGCAGTATTTAGGGAAGAGCAGGAGAGACAGGCACCTGCAGAGCTGCCCTGAGCGCATGCAGCAGTGAATCCCTGAACATGCACATGCACAACTGTCTGGGTGCAAAACGAGCCTTGCTGCTGCTGCAGCACCAGGAGCCTCAGAGCTGAGTGCACGGTGCAAGGAGAACACCAGAAAGAGGAGAAGAAACCATTCCAGACTAATTTCTCTGCCTCAAGCAGAGAGAGACAGGATTTGGTACATCTAGCCTAAACAGAATTGTTGTCTAAAGACAACAATACCCAAGCAGTTGTTAACAGCCCAGGGAGGAACAGATTAGCCATTTAATTTGTTAACATAATTTTCAATGCTCAGTCGGGTTGGTGTACTGAACATTAATGGGAAAAGCCATTTTCTTAGCTGGCCATTGGATGTTTCCCATTTTTTTCTGAGTTCAAAGATACATGTTTGCATACAAATTTACTTTTCTTATTAGAGAAAGAGGGATGTAATATCCAGCTAAACTGGGAGCATGTGCTCAGCTCACAGCTAGGGTGAGCAATACATAACATCAGTCTAGTCTCCTCCATCTAGAGGTGAGGCTTTCTCCTGCCCCATAAGCAGCTGCTGTTCGGTCTCTCATGCTTCTGTGCTCGGTACCAAGGAGATCTGTTTGCATCCCTGCATGTTTCTTTGCGGAAACAGCTGACTAAAACCTACAGGACTATTTCTAGGTGTTAGAGATGTTCTCCTACTTGTTTATCCTTTTTTTTTTTACTTCAAAACAAGCATCAAACAGTGCAAGGGCATTCGGCAGCAGCCAATTAGCTGGTAACAAGAACTAATGCTCACAATATTCCCATCAACAAAGTTGTGGGTGTTTTAATTGTGTGTTTAATGCCAATCAGTAATATGCAAATTAACTGCTTCTCCCTGCACCCTGTGCTAAGTGGAAAGCAGATCAGCCCTCCACCAGCTCCCAGAGCCGTATGGCTCCTGACAAGAGACGGTGTGTGCCTTGCCCCCCCAGCCAAGCCAAAAGAAACCCGGACTTGTGCCTACCCTCCGGTGTGCCGCTGATGTCCGTGGGGGGCCCTGTGTTGACGGTGCGCTTGGGGTTCTGCGTGAGGGCATTCTGCCGGGTCCAGTCAAAATTGTCCATCTTGTCCTGCATGAAGCCACAGATCTTCTCGTCCTCAAAGCGGCAGGTGTTATCTGTGGGGATGGGAAGGGAAGGGGCTGCTCAGCTGCTGCTTTTCAAACACGCTCCCCAGGCTGCCTGGGTGCTCCCAGCAGTGCTGTGCCACCACTGAGGCTCTGTGTCAAGCCAGGGGCAGATGGGCAGCCCCTAACCTCAGGAGGAGGCTGAAAAGGAAGGTATCACAGAAATTACAGAAATCACAGAATGGGTTGAGTCGGAAGCAGCCTCAAAGACCATCCAGTTCCGAACCCCTTGCCATGGGCAGGGATGCCATTCACAAGATCAGGTTGCCCAGGGCCCCATCCAACCTGACCATGGACACTTGGACACTTGTCCTTTGCCAGTACCTCAGCACTCTCTAAGGATTTACTCCTAACATCTAATCTAAATCTCCCCTCTTTTATTTAAAAGTGTTCCCCCTTGTCCTATCACTACCCATGATATATCAGTGATTAACGTTACTACGGAAGGGTTAATCCAGGCTGATGGATGTGATGGTCTGACAAAATAGAATAAAGGTATTATGGCTAAAGAGAAAGAGATTCTCTGAGAGATCTGAAGGGGCAAATGTAGAAGAGGGTAAAAAGATCACCGAAGGCAAACTGGCTACAAGGGCTTATATATCAGAACAACTTGATGGTAGAATAATTTCCCCAGGAGAGAGGAAAAAGTAGCAGCAAATGACCCCCCTTCAGGCTATATATTTAACTAAGCTATGACACACATGAAAAAAAATCAGCTGCGGAGAAGAGGTCAGCTCAGTGTGACAAACGTGTCATTTAGCCAGAGTACATCTAATTTATACCAGCTAAAAGGCACATTTGATTTTGCAGCTTATGCTGGTTCCCCTAACAAAATAAAACACGCAGGTAAAAGATTTTTATGTAGGATCAACCACATGTGCAATAGGGCTCGCTTTTATTACTACCACAAGACAGTTACACCCTACAGCAATATTGTAAGACAGATGAAAAATCTTGTGCATAGACATAACCCAATATGGACTTGCAGAGATTGGAATGAATTGGACATGACCAGGCTGAAGATTGTAACCTTTGTGTTAAAAGGTAGCTCTTGAGTCATAAAAGCAAAGGCCAAGGACCAGCTTTACACTGCTGACACAACAGGAGAGGGATGGATAAAACAGGAAAAAAAGAGAAAACAGGTCCAAGAACTGGTGTGAAAACTGCAGTGGGTTGTGAAAGGTCCCTGGGCAGCAACCAGAGCTGGAAGTGGGATCTCAGACCTTGTGAGTGACACAGATACAGCAAGCACTGATATCTTTAATTGCTGCTTTTGTGTAAGAGCAAGGAGATGTGCTATAAAACTGAAAGGTAAAGCCATGAAAGAACACATACAGAAATGAAAACAAGGCTCTTGACAAGGGCTTGGGATGTGCTAGGAACCTTATCCATGGCATGCTGGTGCAAGACTCAACTTTTTTGGGGTTTACCTCCCACACTGTTCCTATTATTCATCATGCCTAGATAAAGAGAAGCCCAAATACCTAGTTGGGCTCTTGCATTCTTGTATACTCAGGGATGACTTGCTCTGCTTCCTGGTCAGGAGGCTTTTTTCCTAGCATGGATGACTCTGGCAGGACACATAGGGCAGAGCAGGATCCTCAACCTATGGGCTGGGTGCCAAGGATGGGACAGACAAGGGAATTTTTCTGCAGTGTCAGGGCCAAAAGCTCCAGAAGCGTACAATGTGACAGTAGGAGCTTCATACACCTACCGTACACAACAAAATCTGTTATCGAGTCCCAGAGAAGAGAGACCACCCATGAAATGAACAGAATCTTGACTCTGAGATGCTGCACCTTCTAGTGGCTACCCTGCAGCTAGCATCCTCCCCATCCCCTCCCATGTGGAAATGAAAATGTCTGTTACCCAAATGGACACCACAGGTCTGCACACCCCTGTGGTAGCGAAGTGGGTTCCCCCTTCTTGCCTGTCTCTTTCCAGCATTCCACCAAAGCAGTGAGAAAAAAGAAGGCAGGCTCCTGCTGTGCCCTGCAAAAATGTCTTTGCCAGGATAGGCTGGACAGTGTGTGGCAAGCCAAGGGCCCGGTTCACAAACCAGGGCAGCTGGGTTTTCCATAAGCTCAGTGGGAAATGCCGCATGCCCATTCCTTTGGGCAGAGCACAGCCATCGGGAGCTTGTCTGGGCTGGCCACTTAACCGCTGATTAACCCTGGCTAAGTGCTTTCCGTTCAATCTGCTCATTTCTAATTAGCATCCAAATCCAAATTAGCCAACACTCTGCAGTGCCTAGCACAGGGACCCGAATGGCATCTGCAGCTGAAGGAGAAGGGGACAGATGATGGGGCAGATGCTTGCAGGGTCTGAGACAGGGCAACTCTGTGGGATGGGGGGGCCTCTCATCCCCAGAACAAAGGGATGGAAGGAGAAAAGAGTGAGAAAGCAGCTCCCAAGGGTCCTTTCTCAGCTCTCATGGCTGAGAGAAGGGAGTTCATGGCTGTACCAGATACCCACTGGTCCTCAAAGGAGGGGCTGGAGCCCACAAGCTTGTTGATGTTGCTGGGTTGTGTAATACCGCTGGTTTCTCTCCACTGGATCAAAGACAAACATGACTCCAGCTCATGGGTTGCCAGCTGCAGTTAGAAGAGACACATTTTCTCTTAGAATGGCATTATCCTACACAGCAGGATCCACCAGGACTGTCCTTTTGCAAAAGGACCAGGGCGGTTTGCACCTCTGACATTGTTGAACACGTGGGCCTTCAAAGAAAGATGACATCTTTCTCCAGCACAGAATTACCTGAACAGGGAATATCAGGTGGAAAGCAGAGTTGGAAGCTGGAACATAGAGGCCAGACTGGCCACTAACTGAGAGGGAACAAACCCACAAATGAGGAGGAACATAAATCAAAGAAAAGGCAGATTAAAGGAGAAAGCATTAAGCTCAGGTGGAGATCAGAGAGAGTTGTGCAAGACAAGAAAATTTGAGGACAGCATTCCCGGCTTTGCACCAAGGCCTGGTTGTGCCAGCCTGGTGGACTACTGTGCCTCATTTGTGAGAAGCCACACACATAGGATGAGACTGCTCAGAGCAGTAAGCTCTGACTCAAAAGCGCAGAGAGCTCTTCTAATGTCCAAACACGGCCCTGAGTACATCCTCTCCTCTCACTCAAATGCAGCTACTTCCAGAAGGCAACCCTTCTAGCAGAGTGCATAAAATAGAAAAGGGTCCCATGCACCACAGATCAAGCAATGCTGCTGCTTAAGCAACAACATGATCCATCTTATGTGCAACACCAATTGCTGTGCAGGAGTTTGTATCTACAGCACATCGCCTCTGCTTAGCTTGGGAGCTCAAGGCACTTCGCAGCAACTAATGAAAAAGGCTTCTTAACATCTCCGTGGCACAGCAATGGCTCCTTCTACATATCTTCTGCATTACACCTGGGGAAAGAGACACATTTAAGGTCACAGCAGCAGTGCCTAAGCTGGAAACAGAACCCAAGTGCTCCGACTCCTGGTCCTTTGGTTTAAAACAAGCCACAGGAAAGCAAAGCTCTGTGGTTTCTCTAAGCTGCAGGAGGAGGTGACATGAATAACCAGGAAGTGTTCAGTGTGGTTTGGGACACTGCCAGCCTGTCACCTCTGGATGGCTATCAACAAGTGTTGCGGTGGCACAAGGTTCACCAGGAGAAACCTGGCAGATCCAGCCAAAAAGAAAACCTTTAAATGACATGCTGTGCTTCAGAGGCCACAGAGGTGATCTGACGTTTGACCTTGATTGTGTGATGAAAACCTTCTTGAAGACTTTCACCATTTGCCAAGGATCCTGGTTCATCATCAAGGTGTAAAGAAAGCTTCCTGTTTAAAATTTAAGCAGCGGATTTAAATATTGAACACAGAAGTAGTTCTCTGAATTATTATAGGTGAGGTGGAGGTGGCAGGAGAGCTGGCTTCTCCAAGGCTGGAGTTAGCACTTCTTCACCAAACAGATCTCCATGGCAGGCTTTGCAGTGGTGGCAGCTCAGAGTGCAGAGATGTTTGCTCCCTGTTACAGACACCTCCCTGCATTCCCAGGAGAGAGACCCTCTGCTGTGGCAATTAGCATTTCTTGTCACTTTGCCTTCTTGAGAAACATAATGGAGGTTTTCCTTTCAAGTCCTTAGGGGAAAGCCATCCCTGGTTCTGAAATTCTGGCTGCCAGATGAATACAAAAAATAATAATCCTATTCTAGCTGCAGACTATGGGTGAATAGCAGATGGAGTGCACTTGAATAAAACTGCCTTCATCATTTAGCTCTGGCCTGACAACTGACGCTGGCTTGGAGCATAAAGGACCATGCTCTGAGCCTCAGCTCTGTTGCAGAGCTGCTGCGTGACCCACAGGCTGTCACTTTCTGGACATCAGTTTCCCCATCTAGAAAATGAAGACAGTGAAAACTGTACTGAGACCTCAAAGTACGTCATGACCTAAGAAAGAACATTTATCAGTCTCTCCCATCCTAGGGCGTTTATGACCAGTAATGGAAGAAACCTTCAAAATACTGTAACTGGTTAAGTCATCCTATTTGCCATCAGGATACAAGGAACTGACGCCTTTTTTAACCTTTGCATTACAAACATTCTTAAAGTTGAGTAATCCAGCTCTAAACACAGGCTGACATCTCATTCCCACACGTACTTACCTGAACAAACTTGGATTCCTGTAGACTCTGAGCATTATTAGAGATCAGACACTCAAGCAATAGATGGTAAGCAACAAGCCAGGCTAATCTACAACAACATCTGCCACGGATCACCACCCACTGTACCTATCCATGGTCCAAAAACCATGGTTTTAGCACCACACACAGCCAGACTGTGGATATGTGAGAAAGAGTGTTACAGCTCTGGAAGGGCAAGACACACTGGCCAACAGAAAAATAAACCAGCTATCCCATACACCTCATAATGACCTCATCACCAAGGTTGCTGCTGAGGAGCTGGAATGAGTTGTAGGGCAGCACTTCAGAGTTTAGGTTAGAATGCAAAGGTTATATCCAAATGAAATTGCAGAGGAGGTAAGAAGGACAGAGCAGATTCCCCAGCTCTGGAATTTAGTCATGACATTAAAATCATCAGTTATTCTATGAGAACTTTCAGGTAATACCTTAGAATTAAGACAATACTTAGGCAGTTTTTTAAATGTGAATTCTGTTTTTTAGAACCAGATTCACTGATTATTAAGAGTGAGTCTTACTGGTAACCTCTAAATATTTGAAATTCCCAATGCCTTCTACTCATTTCCACTGCTCTCCCTTTCCTTTTCCTTTATAACCTAATACTTGGCTCCGTAACCACACCACACGCATGCCTGCCCCAATGTTATTAACATCTTATTAGGCTGAGAGAGAAAATGCATGAAGAAGTAATTGTATTAAGTGACTCTCAGAGTTTGTAAATTAATCACCATTGTGCATGCCCTTGGATCAGGCTGCCAGAGGCATTAATCATCTAATCTTTGCCTTTCACTCAAGAGCTCTCAATGTTTGCTCCCAGAATTTGGCTGGGCAGCTTAGCATGAACTTTTCCCTGGGGGTGGTGGTAGCAGGGGAAATAGGAAAAGAAGAGGTAGCAGGGGGGATTTCCATGTTACTGGGATGAGAGTCAGGGAACTCAGCTGTGGTCCAAAGAAAGAGCTAAAAGCCTTTGGGTTCATATTTCTCTGGCAGCAGGTCTGAAAGGAAAGGGCGCATCTGAAAGCAAGTGTGACCGGTGTGATTTTAGGCAGTCAATCTCAAGGCACGAACTCATGGGCAAGACCCTCATGACTGGCCCAGGGGTCCTAATATCCACCAGAGGCTGTGCAACTTATACCAAGGGGAAATTGTAAGTGTTGGGTTTACTGCATGAAAAACCTGAGTGGCTGAGTTATCTTCTACCATAGGCAAATTTCCTGCAGTTGTTCTGGACTCAATCAAGCTGCCAAAGCACCCCCAGGCAGGCAATCTGAAGGCTCAGTTTACAAAGACCCCAAGAGATTGACACAATTAGGACTGAAGTTGCTCTGGGTTTACTAGTGATTTATGCAGTGTAAAAGCAAGTGGCAAAGGGCCAGATTTTGTCACTTCCACCTGCGGGCTGGGACGCTTGCCTCCTCCAGCAAGTACCAAGAGACACATTCTGGAGTAGGTCCCTGGCAATATGCTCTGTGTTTCCTTGTGAGTCTTCTATGGAGAATATTTAAAGAAGATCAGGAAGCAAGAAAAAGCAAGCAATTGGAATCAGGAATTAGAGCCACAAAATCCCTCTGACTCTGCAAGAAGCTCCTACTCTCAGGCAGAGAATGGCTCATCAAACCATCCTCAGAGTGTGAACATGCAAGGATTAATGCCTTAACAAGCCAATTCCACATCCTGATTCCTGGTTGCCATCACCTAATCCTGGTTTTTCCTCCCCACTGCTACCCAGAGGTGCAGCAGTAGCACTTACCTACACATAGAGTAGTACATTAAAACACTGAATACTGGCTCAGCAGCTGCAAACAGGGAGGAATACCCACATACTCTCCATGGAGCACTGGCAAGTACTCTGCCCATCTCTGCCCAAGAGCTTTGCCTGGGCTTGCAGCCTACAATCAAAGGAAAGGGACCTTGTTGCATTCCCTGAAGATCATTCCCCCGATACTTACAGCAACCTAGAATTCCTCTTTTGTGCTCAATGGGCACTATCCTGGGCACTATCCTGGGCCCTGGGCACAATGGGCACTATCCTAAGAACCATTGTTCTTAGACATTGTGTATTCTGCTTTCAAAATCAACGGGAACTCTGGATGCTCAATCAGATGGGCCTGTATCTTGCCAGGAATGACCAGAAGGTAAATAAGCAAATTAACAGGGATGACACTGGAGGGGAGGAAGAAAAGGACTGTGTTCAAAGAGTTTGCAAGAGGAGCCAGATTTGAGCTGGCTCCATACAAGCCTGCAGAGATATTAAGTGGTATCTTTCCTAGTCAGAAGAGGATGGGAAATATCCCTAAACACAGATATTTTGGGGAACATTTAATACCCTGTTTACTGGAAGTATATTGCTCATGCTGGGGTGGGGGGATGGGTGTTCAACATCACAGTCTGCCCAGTCACAGAGATATCAGGTGTGAGTGAGAGGCACATCCCTGGTCTAAATCTCCTGGCAATAACTTGAGGTACAACAAATGGCAATATTTACTGGAAGCTTTAGTGTATGCAATTTCATCCTCTTTTGGGGAAAAAGATTTGACAAAGTCAGCTGTGTATTCCAGCTGTTTGTCTTGCCTGATCTGCTGGAGCACTTGACTAACACGCATTACATTCAAAGCATTAGCACAAAGGTCTTGTTGCTTACCTGTTGGATTGGGATAGTTGATTGCTGGAAAAAGAAACAGAAAAACAAGTCAGAACAGCTAGTACTCCCCCAAATCACAAATCATAATCAAAGTCTGAAAATAAAACAAACAGATCAAGAAAGGTCACAAATGCACAGATCTCCTGGCAGCATGCCTGTGAAAAAGCACTGTCTGTTTTGGTAGTGGAAAAAGATGCCGACATTCTGATCCAAGCAGCAACAGACCTTGAGAAAACACGACCCAAGGGGTGATTCTGGGATTGCACAGGGAAACCCTTCTGGCAGCCCACATAGTTTCCTTTTGGAGCACCCAGTGGGATAACACCCCCTTAGACACCAAAGCCTGGTATCTAAGAGGGACATCAAAGCAGTTTGATGTACTGTGGCAGTTTGAGATGAAAGGTATGCTGGGGACACCGGACACATTGTCAGTCCATGGGACAAGAGGGTTGTGTGAAATCACAGAAACATAGGAGGAGAAGGATCTGTACTTTCTGCTGAAATAGAGGGTCCAAATTCATGTTGGGGAGTAAAGAAATCATAGAGTTGTGGGAATAGAGAGAGCTGTGAGCTGTTGGGATGATGGGGAGAGAAGTATGGTCAATGTTTATCAATGGGGTAATGTGGGATTCATGGGACTGGACAGAGTTACAGCTTTACAAGCTGAGTAGTTAGGAAAGGAATAATGCATTCAGCTCTGGAAATAACTGAAGTCTCCTGAAATCCTCTTACTTTTATGGGCATGTGGCTAATACACAGCATCTGGTGGCTGTCTTCTATAACACATCACTGTGCCATGGGAAGTTGCAGCATGTCCTGACAGGGCACTGGGGCTTTGAGGATCTCCTGCCCACAGAGTGGAGAGTGTGAGTCAGAGCTGCTGAGTGAAGGATGAGCAGAGACTGACCTTCAGAGGTCTACATTTAGTGCTCTGCACTGATGGCAACAGCCAAAATAGAGTCAAATGTGATAGCACTGTGCCATCAAAATCCTCAGAGCCCAGAGAGCCACCCAAGGGTCACCGAAGACCACATCTGTGCATGCCCATGTCCCTAGGCCTGAGGCTCGGACCTGCTTTCGCAGGCAGGACCGAGGAGGAGACACCTACGTTCCATGTACCGGATGATGCGGGCAGCCATGTCTCCAGCCCCAAAGCTGGTGATGGGTGTCAGGCGAACTTCATAGCTCTGAGGCACTTTCAGGTTGGGCAAGATGTGCTCCAGCAACAGTCCTTTCTCCATTTTCTTCACAGGAATGAAGGTTTGGATGGTGTTTCTCTGAGACAGCTGCATAGAAAAAGAGCCCATGGTGTTATGAAAATCCTGAAACTGGAAACCTGAGCAATCCTATCCATCATCTAACACCCTGTCACTCCCCTTCCTATACAGATGTACATCTGGTTTCTCCATGAGCTCTTCATGAAGTATTGGTTTGAAAAATCCCATCCCTGGTACAGATCAGGAGCCTGAGCTCTCCCTGAAGGGAAGCCTTGGTGTCCTCCTGACTGTAGGGACAACTTGAACTGAAGGTCCTGGAGCAACTTTGTGTCAGAATCAATGGCTTCAGGAGGGAGAAAATGAAACCAATTCACCCCTGTTAGTGCACCGAGGTCCTGTGCAAACACAGCATGCATTTTGCCAAGATACCCTTCAGTTCACAATCACTGCTGCAGAATTCATTAATTTGCTGCCTGGGCCACGTGGCATTTCATTTGGTGTCCCACTGGGACCAGTGTACTACCATACTTCCTCAGCAATGTTCCATAGGATCCATCCTTGAATCCTAGCCCACACTGCCTTCTCAGACCAGAGCAAAGAGTCTAGCTCAAGTCGATGGCTCTCTAGAGTAACTCATAGGCTCTCTCTTCCTCTGACATCCATTGGAAGGGGCTGAACTATGCTGCCTGAATCATACCAACTAAACATTGTTCCATTTGCTAAGGCAGCAGGGAAGTTTCAAGAAAACAATGGGGAAAATATCGTTATCAAAATCACCACCACTAAAAATGATGAATTACATGTCAGTGAAACTTCCCTGCCACGGTCATGCTTGCTTGGCTGGGAAAGGACAAGAACGAGGATTGCATTGTGAAGATACAATTTCCTGCCTGTCGCTGTACAGTGCCTGCATCCTTGTGGCAAGATATGTGACTGGGGATGCTGGTCCTGGTAAAAAGACCTTTGGCAGGGCTTTCCAAAGCCCAGTGTCCACTAAGCTTTCCCCTGCCTCCGATATATCCTCTAGGCTGAAGCTTTCATCGCAAAGGCAGTTCTCCTGACAGGCAGTCTCAGTGTTTGTCATTAACTCTGAAGTTATAGGATTACTGGAACTGGGATGCATGGAGGACGGTTTACAGCAAATCTATCAGTATAGAGAGTGTGGGGCAAGGAGATGGAGTGAGGGCACAGCAGAAGTGAAGGCCACTATCAAAGCAGGACGGAGGGCAATGCTGATGTGGCGCTGAGTAAAAACAAGTACATGCAATCCCTCCTCTGCCTCTCCCCAGTCCTCACATATGGAACTGTAAGTTCAAACTCAGAAGCAATGGCTGCCACTGTAGAGCTTTCTATGCCGAAGCACCATTCATTTCCAATATATCCAGGAGCCAGTGGCCCACCCCCTTGATCTGTCCATGGTTTGGGCAGTGTTCCCAAGTGAAGGGGCAGGGACTGGTCCCTGGGAATCCACGGCTGCCTGTAGTTCTCACAGTGAAAAACAGTTTTGCCTCTGCCTTACAGATTGTATCTAAATGAGACCTTTGTACCTGAACAGATCAGAGTGTAAGTTGCTGGAGGAACTGCTTGCTGCACCCTTCTCCTCACCCAGGCAAGATGGGTCAGAGAGATGGGAGCTGTTCTAGTGCCACTGTACAAGACACCTGGGAGCAGTCCTTGTGGGCAGGACCAGGGCAGAGCCTCTGGGAATCAAGCATGAGCTCAGCACCAGGATGCTGCCAGGATCTCTTCATATCAACAACGCCCTACCTGCACACATGCAAGCTGGGTTCTCACCCAACTGGCATTCTTACTGCTCAGCCCTCCCATCTGCCAGCCCTGCACACTGCCACTCTGGCAAAGCGGTGGCAGAGCTGGCTCCCAGGAGCAGGGACTTAACCTGGGATCATTAGCACCAGACCCTCAATTATCTGGAAGAAGAGGAGAGTCAGAAGGCAGAAGCAGAAGGATGGAGTGGTATGGCTCCTGGCATGGGACTTTTTGGGGAGTGGAGTATGACTGGGAGGGCTGGCAGCACCTCCTCCCCACAGGCTGCCGTTTGGTGGGATGTTGGGAAGGCAGCCAGCAAACAGGAGGAGGTCAGGAGCCATTTCCCTCGTCTAGACATAACCTTTAGAAGGGAAACAAAATGGAGAGTCAGAGAGAAGCTCGAGGGTGAGATTCAGACAGTGCAAATTCCACCTCAGTTGGGAGTTAGGTGGAATTTGGGTATCTAAACCCTCTGGGAGCAAGGTCAAATCACATACTCTCACACATCATCTAATCCAGGACAAACTGAGAAATCAGCTTCCAGTCTGGACTGTAAAGCCCTGGATCCCCCAGTTGAGTCTATCCTCAGGGGCTAGTGTAACCAAATAAATAACTGGCTGCCACCCAGGTTTGGCTGCAAAACAGAAATAATCAAAGGTACATATGCTTCCCATGGGTCGCAACCTCCCTGCTTCCCAGAAGAGACCTGGATCACTAGGTAATGGGAAAGGCACAGCCAAGGCTCAGCATGTATCTGCTCTTGGTGCATAGAGGTAAAGTTTTAAGAGGGTCTTTTCGCTCCACAAGATACTTCATAGCCAACTTTTCTCTCAGCCTATGTCCTGTCTCTCTATTCAATATGCAACTTGGACAGACACAGAAACTGGCTGCCAGCAAGACTGCCCTCTGCACATCTTTACTGTGGTCTCTACAGTCCTAGCTTCACAACAGAACTGGCCTGGATGTCTTTGGAAAGACTGGCTCTTCTCTGTGAAAAGCAGCATGGGCCAAACATGTCCCGTGAGCTAACTGCAGCTGTCAGGAGAAAGAGCCAGGTGTGCTGCCAGCACAGTTTAAAGGGCATGGAATTAGTGCTAGGGAGAGAAAGTGTGCAGCTCCAGCCAGCTGCTTGCTGTGTGCATATGGAGCAAGTGCTGGCTTGCAGTCACTAGCACAGGTCCAGCAGACAGAGACATAAAGGCCAAGGTCTGCCTCTATATTCCCCTCCTTAAACATCCTTTGCATCCCTGATTGCCAGCAGCAGGTCTGTGCAGAGCTGCATGCATCAGTCCAGTAGGAACCCATGTTTCAATCCACTTCAGTTGCCAGCTGTTGCCCTTTCTCCCGCTCCGTGTGTTCTCTTGTCTCATGCTATCCTGGTATCTTCTTCCTTCCACCCCCTTCTCAGCATCTCTCCTCCTGATCACATGCTGACCCTGTGGTCCAGTTTAATATTGCTGCAGTGCAGTTAATAAAGCAGAGGCCGGCGCAGAGGACAGGGAAACACTGGCCACCTTATTAGAGACGCTGAAGCCTCAGTGGAGGATCTCATGCAACAGACTCATTCATCACCAGGCTTGGGAAGCTGCCAGTGGGGCCAGAACAAGAGCACTGCATAAAGCACAGCCTCGCCTGCCTTTACCTCCTTCCATTCCCAATAATCCGAGGAAGGGGGTGGGAAAGGAAAAAACCCAAACAAATCCACAGTTTCTACCAGCTGGCTGTCAACATCACACAGGCTGCAGAGGCAAGAATGCTCTTGAAATATGGGTTTACTAAAGCCACCTTACAAAGGGCAAAGTCAGCCCCATGTGGTTTGTATGTATTTGCATAGAGTGTGTGCAACCCGTCCCTTTCCCCTGACACTTGTAAGCAGCCTTAGCAATCACAGAGAGCACACTCGCATGCATTCAGCCACCAGACCTCTGGGACCTGCAAACTGGGGCTGCCCTTTCTCATTCCTCACCACCACCTACCCCATTGGCAGGTATTGTCTGCCCGTTCCCCTGTCTTATCCTTTGAGCCAGCTTGTGATGCTTGCAGAGTGCTTGTCCCACTGTAGCCAGCTCAGCCAGCCCACGGGCTGGGAACACACACCAAGAGGCTCAGACAAAAGCAGGATGCCACACTATCCCTGCCCATGCTTCTATTCCCAGCTGGGGCATTGTCACAGCAGAGGGCCCAAGATATGGCACTGCCACACCTACATTTTCTGTTTATGTAGGCTATTAAAGGAAAAGAACAGGACAATGTTTTCAGACTGAATGATGTTTATGCCAGGTATGCACCAGCTAGCAGACTTAATAAAGCCAAAGGATATTAATAAACACATCTGTCAAGAGTTAATGTTGTGGTTCTGCTCTACACCACCACGACAGCCTGCCTGTGCTGAGACTGGTGTGACTTGTGTAGCCATGCATGTGGTCTCATAACCAGCTGTATATTAAGCTGCTATGCACGCTTGTTTGAGGGAGAAATTAGAAGGAAAATCCGTTTCATCACCAAGCCCCAAGGAATTGTTTCAAACATCAGCTAGAAAAATGTACATTAAAATCATGTAGATTCCCCAACAAGCTGATCAGAGCAAAGGAACTGTTTTGCAGGCATCCAGCTTCCCAGCATAGGAATTCACTCCTGACGCTCTCTCTTTACTTGTCCTGCTTCTTCAGCAACTTCTCAGCTCAGGGCACAAGCACTAGCTCTGCTTTCCAATATCTCCATTCAAATCCTTTCCACACACGCTCGCTTTCCCACCCTTTTTTCTCAGCCTCATTCAAATTCCCCTGGCTGCTCCTTCCTGCAGCACAAAAGAGATAGGGGTGGCTGCCCGCGTTCCCACTCCATCCTCACTCACTAACTGCAGATATGGGCTGCTGGGAAAACCCCCAGCTCCATCTGCAGCCTCTCTGGCCTCTGTGAAGGAGGCAGCAGATAAAAGCAGGCTGGTGCAGCACAGCAGCCTCACACACAGGCTCCATCCCTCTGGTGAGCCCTTTCTTGCTCCCTGTGCAGCTCTGCAGAGGAGCAAACCAGACAAATGCTGTCTCTGGCACGTGTGCAGGTGCAGTGTCCTAAGCCCCCCCACTCTCCCCCTCCTCTCTCATCTGTGAGTGTCAGGACACTCTGGAGAACAGATGTCCACCAGACTAGGAGCTGTGGAGAGCCTGGTGGTGCAGGAAGCACAGGTACCTCAGAAAGGTCTGAAAAGATGCATGGCACAATGATTTGGACAAAACAATCTTCAACTGACTGTGCAGCTGGTGGCTGCACTCTTCAAGCAACCAGCAACCAAGGTGGTCTTCAAAGCTCAGTGCCACGCTGCCCAGTTTCTCAGCACACACAGACATCCCTGTCTGGCAAGGCCCAGGGGCCAAGAGAAGGTGAGAGAAGCAGACGGGCACTTTTCTTCTGACAGGCAATACCTCTCAGGGTGTGACAGAGCCTCCCATTTGTACCATTTCAGCCTGTTTGCAAGGAGTCTTGCCTGCATTACACAGCTCTGTCCTAGAGTGCTGCAGGCATCATCTCTTATGAGATTTCCCCAGTGGCTGCGACTGTGATGACCTCATCCCAGTGAAGTCCAGCTAAGATACAGCTGCTCCCTTCCTAAGGGAGTGCTGTTCACAAAGACCAGAAACAATCACACCACTGCCCTCAAGATGATGGGACTGGCGATGTCTGTGGCCTTAAACTGACGACAGCCAGGAAAAATACTCCCAAGATACTGGAAGGGGCTGAGCCTTGTTATGGGGCTGGTAACAGATCCTGGGATGATGCTGGGGCTCTGCAGTGCCTAACCTCCCACCGCCTCATCAGACATTCCCTGTCCTCAATTCCTGCCCCAACTGCACCTTCAAAAGCTACAGGATCCATTGCAGAGAGGCAACCTCAAAGAGTTTAGAAGCCATGGACTTCTTAAAGTTAAAAAAAAAAGGGAAACATGATTATAGAATTTACGTGTGTCAGAGTTTACAGTGCTAGAGATTGAAAGCATATGATCCAATTCTCCATTGCTGGAGAATGAGAGCCCAGCAGATGACTTCCACAGTCAGAAGTAATTTCTTGGGAAAAGAGGAATGAAAAGTGCTCAGAAACAGGGTCAGGAGGGAGGTGGGGATAGGAAATTTTAGGGAATTCTCTTGAACAGAAGGCTCCAGTATGTTCCACAATGCTGGAAAAATGTGCCATAAATCTGGCCCTTCCTTTCTCCTTCTTCCTATTCACTCTCTGACATACAGCAGTGGATTGTGATCCTTGATGTCACCTTGGCACCACAGGGCAGAGCAGAGGAAGATGGTTTGTCTTTGACATTTCTTTTGAACACCATTAATTTGATGCTTATCTCTGTATTTTGGTAGAGGGATAAAACCCCTCTGCCCCCAGAGTTCAGAGAAGGGCAAAGCATGGCCACATTCTAGGACACAGCAGGGGAGGTACACTCCTGCCTGACAGGACCCAGTCCCCTGTCACCACAGGGGCTGCCTCTGCTTATTAATTTTATGTATGTATTACATCCCATCTTAAAAGGCGTTTGTTCCCTTTAGGCCTGCTCCTCCCCCTACACATCTGTTCCGGAGCCTGACTGCCCTAATGTTCTCATTTCCAGACTGAATTTATTCACATGCAGCTTGCAACCAGTTTTCTTGACCAGCATTGTCCTTTAGCTTCAATGGCTCTTTTCCCTCGCTGCTGCTTGACCCCCCGATGTTTTATAGACAGCAATCACACCACCTCTCAGCCTCTGCTTTGCTGGGCTAAGCAGGCTGAGCACTCTGTGACTCCTCCTCGTGTAACACAGATTCTCATTTTCCACCATTGACTCTACAACCTTTTTCTGCATGATCCCACTTGCTGGAGTTCTGTGCCCCAGCCCTACATATAGGATGCAGTGGCACTTCTCCACCCTGCCTAGAAGTACCTCAGGTTTCATCTAGGAGTACATTTGTCCTTTCTCACTCCTACATCTTACCAGGAGCTACTTGAACTCAACTCACTTACACACATTGTTCCTCCATGGCACTCATTTCCCAATGACAAGCTCCCAGCCTGCAGCACCTTCTGCGTGTATGACCCTGACTCTGTACCACTGCATTTCATCCCACGAGATCCACTCAAGTAATTTTCCATCGTTCAGATCTTCCTTCCAATTCTTTCTGATCCTTCACCAAGGTGGCATTGTCTCCCAGCATGGTGTCAGCTGCACAAAATTTCAAGAGCACAATCCTAACAGAGGATTCTGAACTCACTGGCTGGTATCAGCTGCAGGGAAGATTCCTGCCTACTCTGGAAAAACCATTTGGGTAAGTTTTGGGTAGTGGAGAAATTTGGTTTGGATATGAAGATAGTAATTGTGATGTTTCTCTATAATCTTTCATCAAACTTCCTCTGCCTGTCACATTGAATTAAAATATTTCTGTTGATTAGTACTTCATCACCATCTTGAATAGAAATGATGTCAAGCATTGACCTCATCAATTAAAGGGATAAGGAAAGTTTAAATTTGGATTTATTTCATTTTCCTTGCTTGATAACCATTACTCATAAACGGTTTCCAGAACAAATAATCCCATTGCAAGCACAAAGCTGGCATTTCCCAGAGAAGCACATTAGTGAACTGAAATTCATGCCTATGTTTTTCATCAGCGAAGCACACAGGTTCAGATGCTGGGGTTAAGCAACAATGGATGACCAAAGCAAATCCATTACTCACTCTTAATGAAGAATCCTGGAAGGTTTTTGTCCTGAACTGTCCTTTATCAGGAAACCCAGTTTCTGGGCTGAAACATTCCCAGCTCCAGAGAGAGAAGCAACTGCAACCTTCAGTGGCTTCTGAAGACAGCTGGAGCCATCTAGGCTGGAAGTCAGTCTCTCTCTCTCTTCCTCTTGCACAGGCAATCAGCTGCCCATCCTCATTAGGTGCCAAGAGCAGCAGTTTACAGCTTCCTAGAGAAGCCAAATTGGTGCTGTCATGAATTACTGTAAGTGCTTGTTCCACACTCTTCAATAATGTCTTTCATTAGGATCTGATCAGAAGGCAATATGTATTTTATTAGCGTATGTTCCCCGGTTTACGGAAGAACAGACCTAGCCTTCACTCTGTCAGAGAAGCAGTCAAGCACAAGCCTTAACTGAGGCTTTCCTCTACTGTCTCACAGCCTTATTTTCAACCCTGAAGGCACATGCAGTCCTTCTGGAAGTCCACATGCTGAGACTGGAAGCTCTCCACTGTTACTGCAAGTTCCTACCTCTACTTGACTATGCACTGCAGAGCCTGAAATCACATTTCTGTCTATTGTATGGGCACGAGCGGAAAAAGGGACAAAGGTCCACAAAGAAAAGATGGTGAAGAGTAGGAGGAGCATGGACTGACTACTGAAAATAACATGTGAGCAGAGTAAACAGGGGGATGCTGCATCACAGCCTGTCAACAGGGGCTTTCAGAAAAACTCAATACTAGCATATACCCCTTCAAGCCATCAAAGGAGTGTGGATAAGAGATGCACAAAAAGGACTGACTTTTGACACCTGGCAAGTGTTTTTCATTCTGCACTCAGCTTTGTAAAACACAAGCCAAGAGCCTGCTGGATATGACCAAGCACAGTGGTGTGAAAACAACATCTCCATCCGGCAAGGCTGCTATGAGGGGTGTATTGGTTTGGGGAATCTGATTATCTCTTCTCTCACATTTTCCCTACCCTGAATGAGCACTGAACAGTGGTGTTAGGAGCTGGAGAGACATGAGATTTTCCTTCTAGATGTGATTTAAGATCACATGAGCCTTTCCAGCAAGATTATTTGTATTGCTCTTTTCAGCCACTGTAACCACTCTGAACACAGCTGAAACTGGGACATCTGCTTGGATTATTCCCTTGTACAAGGAAAGTTAAACAGTATCCTGCTTTCTCTCTTGCCCAGTCAAGTACTTGAACTGCATTAGGAGCAGTACTTATGAAAAGTTAATGTTAAGACAAAATCTATCTGCAAGGCACCTTATGAATGGCAAGATACCTTGCAAAACTGTCAGCTACCCTGTTTTGGGCAGGTTACCTTACGCTTTGGATCTGGGTGAGACAGAGGTGATTTTCCCCATAGGAGCCCTCACACTTACTGTGTGGGTAGCTAGAAGAAACTTGACAACACACCAGTGTTTTGGCTACTGCTAAGCAGAGCCCCCACAGCATCAGTGCTGTCTCTCCAACACTCTCCCCTCACCAGTGGGCTGGCGGTAGGCAAGATCTTGGGAGGGGACATCATATCCAGTACTCCTGATTCAAATTGACCAAAGGGATATGAAAGTATGGGGAGGTATTTGTTACTGTGACATTTGTCTTCCAGAGTAACTGCTACATGTACTGAAGACCTGCTTCCCAGAAAGTGGCTGGACATTGCCTGCTGATGGGAACTGGAGAATCAATTGTTTGTTTTCCTTTGCTTCTGCATGTGGCATCAGCTTTGCGTTATTAAACTGCCTTTATCTTGACCCACATCATTTTTTCAATCTTATTTTCGCTCCCCCTGTCTTGCTGAGGAGGAGAATGACAGAGCAGTTTGGTGCCAAGGTCAACCAACTACACTTTACTTACTTTGGATAATCCCAGAAGAGAAATGATGTCTTAAGACTGAGACACAACTAGTCTGCCACTGCTCATATTACTAATTTTCCCAACTAACTGATTACAAATGATCTGTGGACTAGGGAAAAGCAGCTCAGGAAAATCATGTATCATATTGAAGAGCAATTTGTGAATGCAAAAAGACAGAATTAATCAAACTAATTCATTAGCTAAGCATCATTTGCTAAGCTCTCATGGGCAAAGGGAAGAAGTCCCAATAGTGGCACTGGAAACTGTTAGACTACCTAAGGGGGAAACTCTATCCCATGGCTACCAGCCATTTCCACTGAACTCACCTGATGCACCAGTGCTGCTCAGGCCTGTGCCAAGCTTCTCTGGCCACTCTTGTAGAAAACACTCTGATTCCCTGGCTGACAGGGCCAACAACAGCCACACCCAGGCAGATACCTCCACCTGCAGTGAGTAATGGCCAGAGGAAAATTCCCTTCCTTTGTGCTGGGTGGAGACTCTGCTGTTGTCGACTTAGCCAATAGAGAGTACAAATGTGAAACGTGGAAAAAGCTCCTTGTTTCCACCCCCACCAAACATTCAGCTATCCTGGGATCTTCCCTTACAACACAGGTGGAGAAGACCTTGTTCTAGCAGCATCCCCTGCGACAGATTGCTAGGGATGAACAGAGAGATGGCTCAATCTGCTGTCAGCTGCAGTGACTGATGGTGTGTCCCATTTCCAGGCACCTGAGAGCACAGCTGAGGCAAGATCCTGCTGTCTTCACTCCCAAACACCAGCGGCAAAGTCGCTGCTTCACCTCCAGGTCCCGCACAGCAATCTTGCTAAGCTTCAAGGACTGCTTGTCCACCATATGTTATTGATCATCCACCTCTTCTTCCACCGGGATGTGGCTGACAGTCCCAAACCTCCTCCTGTAGCCTGGAAAGGCAGTGCCTCCTCTCCCCTCTCTTGCTTTCCCTGGCTTTGCATCATGATGGCTGTTCAAACTATCCACCAAGCACATCTCCCGCTGCACTGGCTTGTTTCTGCATCCTTTTCCATCTCTGCCTCAGGGCTGAGTCCTGCCCAGCATCACGCAGGCCACTAGCACAACTGAAGGCAATTGACTTGAGAGCACAGATATAATCTGCCTATTCTCACTGCCTGAACAAAAGTTGCAATTAAAAAAAAAAAGAGAGTCAGTAGGGAGATAGGATAGTCAGAGCTGAAAAAAGACCTTTTTCCACTACAGAGGATGCCTCTGCAGGTAGATGGAATTGTGTTGATTTGACATTCCATATGACAGCAGCCTGTGATCAAACATCAAACTGGCAGACAAGGTAGGAAAAAAAAAGAGGAGTGGACTAAAGAAGCTTTCTGCCATGTGACTTAGAAGCCATCCTGCAACAGAAGGTCTGCTTTGAGATTCAGTGCTGGGTAAACACTGTGAGACCAAGTCACTGGAGTCCACAGTCCTAACACCAGTGAGACAGGACCAGCACAGCCTGTACCAAGTGAAATGATGGACAGTAAAGAGGTGTGGTTTGTCACACCCCGTGAGTATTCCCCACACACCATTGCACATGCAGCCAAGGCCACCATGTGCTGCTCCAGGACAAGCCACATGCCCTTCCTGGCTGCAGCTGGCTGGGACTGTGATGCTCCAGGCAAAGGGACTCACGCAGCCCTGCTCCATGTGCACTGTCTGTGTCCCGCCCTGGACATCAAACTGGGCTGTCCAATTAAGCACCCTGTCAGCTGGAGGACATTTTGGTGGATGTGGCACCACAAACCTATTCCCTTTTCCCAGGTAACATCAGGCCAGTGCACCACAGAGCACATTTTATCCAGTGCAGGATGGGTCCCTCCCCAGCTCACAAGCTGCAACTCCATCCTTTAAGATTCCATTTTCTAGTACGAAAACTAGGATAGCCCTGACTGCTTTTTAGCTCAGTCCTAAACCAGATATCACCTCCTCAGCTCCTGCAGCATCCCCCAGCTGAAAACCCCATTGCAATACTACTATGGGAACACACAGGATGGGGCCAGTGGGGACACAGTGCCCCAGAGAGCCTTAGCATGAGGGCTATGAACCAGACCTGGTCTGCAGCAGTTGCCTTGGCAATGGCAGCATTGTGCTGTGGAGCCAGCAAAATGTCAGCCCCTTTGTAAAGCAAGTTTGGCCACCCTGAACTCTGCCTTGTGCAAGGCTGCCTCCTTACCAAGCCTTTGGTGTCTCCAAACTTTGAGATGCAGCCCCCAGGCAACTCCCCAAGGCACTAGCTGCTCAGTTTCCCAAGAATCTTTGCCTGAAGCCATGGCTGCATGTGCAGAAGAAAAGGAATTTTGTTCACCTCCTAGGGCACATGGCTGGGCTGCTGCAAGAGCCACCACCTGCTCAAGTGTATCACCTTTCTGCAGTCACAGCCTTTTCTGACCCGGGACCCAAAGGCATTCTCAAGCAAACATTTACAGGAAAGTGTGGGTGGGTGGACCACTGGTTCATCCTCCCTTTCATGTAACACCACCCCTACTCAGCACAGAAAGACAGGGAAAGACCCCCCTGTCCTTGGAGGGGCAGCCAGCTTCGGGAGCTAATGAAGCCAAAGACAGGCAGCAGTAGATAGACAGTGCTGAAGTAGGCTCAGAGGAGAGAAAAAGAACAACTCAGAGACAGAAATGAAGTGATACAGATCCATAGTCCACGGGCCTCAGCATAAAACCTTTCCCGCTGTGTTGGGATGGCCATGAGCAGAGTTAACCTTCCACTCTAATCACAGTCATTAAATTCCTGCTAACGCCCCTGTCCTGTGTCTGTCCAAACAGCTCTGTTATCTGTCACCTCCCCACATGGTGTGCAGGCTCCCCACTGCCACAGCTCTCATTAATGCTGCTCTGGCTGGCTGATGAGGCAAGTGGCAGCCGGCTCCCAAGCCCAGATGAGTTTTGTAGACAGCAGGGAATGTTTATCCAACATGGAGGAGATGAAAATACAAACAAAGAGAGACCATACAATTACTCAGGCATTGCACAGGGCCAGTCTTATTAAAGACAGTCTCCCTGACAGGAATTAATATGCAGTGACAACCCAGTGAGCTAATTTAGCAAATGGGTCTGGGGCCTGGCCCAGTGCAAATTTCAGGGGTCTGTCTAGCAGGTAGACTGAGCCCGCTCCAAGGAAAGGAAAGCCAGGAATATGTAAAGCTGACCCAGTTCTGGCCTGAGCCTGTGTATGAGAAGGTACAGAGGAGATAGCAGCCTCAGGACACCTTGAGGGGAACAATGAAGATTAAACTTTCCTACTGCACCAATAGCTTCTCCTTCCTCTCTCTCTTGTAGCCTCAGGTCACGGATGGGTTCCAGCTCATTAAGTGCACAGTTATTCTGCCACTATGCCCCATAACCATAACCACCAGCCCAACTCAGATCTTTCCTCCATGATGCAACCTGCTTGAAGTATTACATGGCTTTTCATTTCTCTTTAATGTTAGAGCAGAGCCCTGGGAAGGGTATAAAATACACAGAGAGAAACAAGCAACTTAAAAGGCTTTTTATTTTTTAAGCAAAGATCTGGTTTGGGGAGGCTGCTTTGAATCCCCAAGCAATGAAAAGCATTTTCAGTTGGAGTGCAGTACTTCAGTGCCCTTTCTACGCTGCAAGAATACACAGAAGAAAAAAACCTGACCAGACAAATAGCCCAAAAGCCTCGTGGCATCTGCCCACAACCAAACCATCCAAGGCTGTGACCTCATTGAGGTCACTGGGTAAGGTGAAGTAAGATGGTTGGCATTTCGATCAGTTGCCTTGCAGCAAGAAAGGAAAAACCTCCCAAGCTGTCAGGACAGACAGCTGTGAGGCCCCTGCTGTTCTTCATTGGGCATGTTTTCCCTTCTGAATTGTCGCTCAATAATGAGGCTGCCTAAGCCCACCTGAATGACACCCTCCATGAAGTAACAGCCTCTTTGCCGAGATACAGAGCAGAGACTTTACAAGAAGCTTGCTCCAAGTTGCTCTCATACACACTTTCGTGGGTCAGCGGCTCCAAGCTGTCAAGCTGCTTATATGGTTTTAATCGGAAGTTAATTCTTATTCTACTGGAACTGGCACGTCTGTTGTGCCACAGCCTGCTCCGCAGCGCTGGGAACAATCAGCTCTGGTGGAAGTGCATCTGCCCATCTTGCTGGGAGCCCCCATGCATTGCTTAGGAAACCAAATTCCCCCAGACTGCTTGCAATCCCCCCAGTAATGCCCTAGGAAGCTGTGGAACAGGAAGAATTGGAAGAGGCATGGCACGAGCCAATTAATAAGCAGCACTTTGACTCTCACGGAGCCCCATTTTCAGCAGCTGCAGCAAGCAAATTTAATTCAAGGGTTCCCAGGTGCCTTGCAAAGCATCCTGTTACTTGGGGATCTTCACATTACATATGCCAAGAGCTCCTTAAGCAAACTAGGGAGTGTGAAATGAAAACCAGCAAATCCAAGTGCAACCAGTGGGCATCCCAGATGGTTGCCTTTTGGATTCCACCTCAGCAAGCGTTAATTCTCCTCTTTCCATCCCCTTTCCCCTGACAGCCCCTCACCACCCCAAGACTGCGGGCTGCTGCGACCACATTCATTCACCCTTAAGGTGCTGAAGAGCCCCTGCCATGCCCACTGAGGCTGCAGAGCTCCTGGGGCTGGAGCAGAAGGTGGGCTGGCTGCCTTGGGGAGCTCTCACCAGCTTGAGGTTGGCAATAAATCAGTTGCATCTGGCCATGTGTAAGGCCCATTTTCCCTAAGGAGAATATTCAATTCCAGCTCTCTAGGAGGATTTTTGTGCCACCACAGGTAGTGCCTGGAAAGCCAGCATATCCAGAGGAGGGTGTGCAGGCAAACAGCAGCTCCACATTCAGGCAGACAAATCCCCTTTCTTAAGAGCTCTCCAGTCAGTAACGCTTTTAAGCTCTTGAGCTTTTCACAGTTATATTCACTAAGGTCACTATGTTTTGCAGTCCAGCAATAGAACTGAAGGATGCAAAGCTTAGCCCAGGTGCCCCAGCACAGAGAAGAAGGTGAGATAAAGTGGCAGAATCTGCAGGAGATGTGAGAAGGTGATGGAGCAAGGGAAGGAGTGAAAGGTCACAAGGCTGCTTGGAGCCCAAGTGAGACGTCACAGCGAAAACACTGTGAAGGCAGCACACGAACACGGTGAAGCAGGAGACTGGATATGAGAGGGGATGTGATCCTCTGAGGCAAGGAAATGAAAAGGGCTTAGTAAGACCTCAGTATGGCACAAGGAAGTGAAGACCTCACCATGAAATGCAAGTGTTTTCGTTGGAGAAAAACCAGGAGGCAATACCATGAAAGCCTTTTCCAGTGTGTCCTAGTTTCAGCCAGGACAGGATTAATTTTTTACAGTAGTACCACAACAAAGTGTTTCCCGCTTGTGCTTGACAGAAGTGGGAACAAAACTCCCCTGCCTCTTCCTCTCTCTGCCTTCCCTTATACAGTCCCAGGCCACCACAATGACACCTGCAGCCATTTCTAAGAGCATTCCCATCCATATGACTGGGCTACAGCAGGGCCTTGGGATAGTGCTCCTCTGAAACACAACACTCAATAGCCACAACTGCGTGGTGGTGATGCTGCAAAACACTAACAGCAGTAACCAATGGGGTATGAACAAAATTGGGTCTGTGTGTTTAAATTCACAAGGCACTCAGCTCCCTTCATGTCCTAACTTAAGGCAGAAAAGTGATTTTCCCTTTTCTTGATCCCTTTCAGTAGGAGCTCAATGAAGAATAGAACCAAGATTACTTTTAGACACTGTGCAAAAAGGAAAAAGCCCTCAACTTACTGGAGAAGGATAAAACCCATGAATTTGTTCATTGAGTTGCAGTGCTGATAATAGCAAAACCTGGCTCAGAGGGAAGATCTACTATGACAAACTGCCTTCATTATTAGAGGCTCCCCCGTGTCCTGTATTATTATTAAGTACTGGCAACGTGCTCCATGCAGTGTGAGTAACAAACAAAGGCTGTCCCACCCCAGAGAGCTCACAATCAAACGGAGACATAAAACTGGAGCCTACTGTGCAGAACTAGAGGAAAGAGACACTTGAATCTTTTTAATTATTTTGTTTTCTATCTACAGTAAACAAACTTTTCCTTGCAAAATGCATTTGCTTCCCAGCTACCACTGAATGGCAAGAACCACCAATTTTAAGTGTCCCCATTTTTCAAAAAGGTGAATGCAGGTGCTTTTCTGGGTGTGGATGAAAGTACCTGGCAATCCTGCTAAAATAATGTGCTCTTTAAAAACATCAAACTCTTTTCCCTAACCTTCTCCAACCAGTGATGTCTTCAGATTTCACTCAGCTTTCCCCCACCACCCTCAGCCCTCAGTACGATTTCTCTTCAAACTCAGAAACCTTGAAACCCACTTCTCTTCCCTTGCAGAGTTCATATAGTCCAAATAGCTTAGTTACTGTGACAGGATGAAAGCCCTTCTGCAACATCAACAGCCTCTGCTGACTTCTTCCTGCAGCTCCTGCCTGGAGAGCTCTTCAGCTCATTCCCTTTTTTCCACACAAGTGATGAGGATGGAATTCCACTCGTTTGAATCTTTGGCCTGTAAAATCTGCAACACCTACTAACGACTATAAGGCATTGTTCCCATTAAAACCTCATTCCAAACACAGAGCATGAACATCCCAGTGGGGACCACAGGGCTTTGAAAGACTTCGACTGTACTGGACCCCAGAGGTAAAAATGAACACCGAGCTGTGCACTTGGCCTGCCTCTTCCATTCAGTGGGGAAGGTGCAAGACCATCAGGATCTGACAATTCCCTCACTTGCAGCTCTTAATCAGCAAGGAGACATTGATGTCACTGCCTCATGAAAGGCTGTCTTCCCAAGGCCATATGGTGGGGCTCCAGAAGAGCAGACCTTACCTGCCGGACTTCCAGGCGGTACTTGAGGATGGGATCCACAGCATCGGGCTCCTTCTGGGTCCACTGCAAGACGTAAGAGTAATTCTTGGATTGCTTCTGGCTCAGGGTGGGGTTGGGAGTGTCATAGTAAAACTCTGGGCTATAAGCTTTTGCTGGAGGGGAAAAAAAAGAAAAAAGAGGGAGGAAAGTAAAAGAGTGGGATCAAGGGGACCAAAATAACAAAGAGCCATGGTGAGAGCGGAAGAGCTCCATTCACCCAGCTTATCCACCTGCCTCTAGCACCATGGACACCTTTACTGTTGCACTGATGTGCCACCATTTTCTGTGAATCACTACCGCTTTCATAGCCTAAACTATTGGGAGGATTAGCAGCCCTGCAACACCAGTGGGACACGACCAGCACCTGAGAAGGTGGGAACAACTTCAGTTCTCCAGCTGGAACCAGCTCTAATATTTTCTTCCTTGCTTTGTAGTTTAGATTGAAGTAACAGCTTTAAACTGGCATTTCTCCCGTTTCATCTGCTGCTTTACAGAGACTCCTGCTAACAAACCCTGAGGAAAGATCATTTGGCCAGTAGGTCATAGGAAAAGTGTTATTTATCACACAGGGACCATGGCATTAAAAAGAAGACCTTGCTCCTTCTGCATCTCCCCTGCCTCGGCAACACAGTGCCCCAGCCTCTTTGTAACACAACAGTCAACGCAGCAGCAAAGGGGACGCTGACCTCAGCCTGGGTAAAAGCAGCAGGAGCTTTGGCAGGGGCAGAGATGTCTTTTCTAAACCCGTGGCTCTCCTTAAAAACAGAGTGCAGCAGGAGAAGGGAAACACAGGAGAAAAGACGTACCAGAGGGAAAACGAGCAGTTCTGAGAAGAAGGGACTTTCTGTCATTTCCCCAGCAGCTGCTGTCCTGAATCACTACCAAACAGAATCTGAAAGCTCCTGCCATGCAGCCCAGCAGCTGGGGGATTAATGCACAGGGCTCACAGGCAACCTGAGGTCTTACCCACAATTGGTCTTGCCCTATTTGAAATTATAATAATTTCACCATGTGAACTTCAATTTTTTGGCAGGTCCTGTCCTGAGCCAGGCAGGAGTTGGACCTGAATGAAATCTCAAGTGTCTGAGTTCAGGTCCAGTCCGAATCATCAGAGAGGGCAGCAAGGGATGCTGGAGAGCAGAACAGGCATAAACACCATCTCCCCAGGATGTCTGCTGCACCTTTCCACTTGAATCACAGGCCCTGACATTCTGTATGGTTATAATCAGGCTCGACAGGATTCAATGTTTATTTTTTATGAACTCGGATAATATTGATATTTATTTCCAAGTCCTTTTTCTCTTATTATTTTTATTGACTTGAATTTTTGCACAAGCAAGAAGTTCAGAACCACCTCAGAGACTAATTGCTGCTTATTCAACTTGTATTGACTATGGAAGTCAAGCTTCATAATGGATTTCGAAATAAAATCAGAACTGATGATAATCATCATCTTGCGTGATATTAATTCCTTATTAATTGACTCCAAGATGGAAATAGAAGCTAGGAAAAAAAAGCTTTTTGATAGAAATGCTGCACATCAAAATACTTTCAGAACTTCTTTCTGGAAAGTTTTACCACTGCTGGAAAGTTTTATCTTTTGCTTACAGTTGATGGGAAGAGCTGAAGGTTATTCACTTCTGTCTTTCAGGCTCTTCTGTGCTTGTGGATAGTGAAGGAACAGATGATAAACAGTATGGGCTGCCCTGATAACTTCCTCAAGATGAACAGGTTGGATGTCTCACTACCCTTCCAAAACATCTTGGAAAGCTAATCACCCATCTATAGAAGAAAATAATCCCATCCTGGTCAGATACATGTACTGTATTTTCAGTACATCTGAACACCCCACAGTCACAAATGAGCCATTGTCTTCCTCTCACATCAGAAGGTTTATGGTCTTTTTTTCCACAGAGAAGAAATAGAAACAAAAAGAGACCATGCCATTCTCCCTGCTCAAATGGAAAGGCTGCAGCTGATGTGAATTAAAACTCCAGAAATCCAAGTAAAGCAGTCTAGTCACTGGGAATATTTTTCAGGTTGCTCTACAGGCTCAGAAAGTCTAATTAATTTGTAATTGTCCAGGCCAGAACACAGGCAGAGATGTCAAGTTGAACAGCTACCATCAGATATGAATGTCTTGGAAAAGGAGATGGGATGTAGGAAGAAAAAAAGGCTTGCTGCTTTCCTGAGCAGTGCTCTCTAGGGATGAATCCTGCTTTCTGCTGAGGGGATCTTATCTCAGGCACAGCACGGCACACTGGGTACCAATATGTATTTGTTACTGTCACCAGTGAGAAATTCCTGGGAGCATTCCCAGGCTTGACAAGGGACACAGTTTTCTGTGATGGCTCACAGAGGGACAGAGTTTGCTATCACTTAGTGACCTGAGAGTTACAAGCATAGCAAAAAGGTAGAGAGGGTAGAGAAGGCCAAAGCTCTAAGCAAAATCCACTGACAAACAAATGCAAGGAAATCTCAAGGGGTGAGAACAAGGTCCTGAAAAGTGATTCAAATAGTAGAAGAAGTTTGGGCTCCCCCATTTCTGTAAGCATCTCAGAGTCACAGCACAGCTGAGCTTTTCCAAATCACAGGAAAAACCTGCTTCAAAATCAGGCCTCTCTGGATGTTATTCATTCTCATTTTTTCAAACCTGTCTTGAAAAGTATTATAAATTGGCCCTGGACTCAAACCAGAGTATTTGAGCCAGATTTATTGCTTATTAAGGAAACTTCATGGGAGAGCTTTTCCAGAAACTTGTGTCCAAGTCAGTTCTGGGGTCATGGGAAAAGCAGATTTAATGATCATCTGGAAAGGCCAGGTCAGGTGAGCAGTTTTAGATGCTGTATCTCTGCCATCCCTCTTTGCAGTTGCAGTTGCTGAAGAGGAGTCCTGTTACAGTGGCTGATGGGTTCACAGAAAACAGGGAGCGGCAAATCCACTGAGTATCAGTGTCCATTCCCAGCTCATGGTTTTTTCTAGAAAGCACTATCAGATGCAGACAGACAGGAGTCATAGGGAAGGCACAGGAATACATAATACTTTTTTTTCTTTGCTTGCTTTTAAAGGGGAAATTAGATGGTTTGGAGCCTGTTGGAGGGATGTACAGATCTTTTCACTTCTCCCTTGTCAATACTTACTGATGATACAGGTTGCCCAAGTTTGAAAGTTGATGGAAGCCTTGAGCTTAAGTCCTGTAAGTGGTCAAACACCACTAAAATGTACCAGTGGCTAGCACTTAACTGCTCCAGGTCCATCTGCCTGAATGATGGAGACAGATCTCCCTGCTGGCTTATGGAAAATCATTTTCCCTGAACAGAATGCTGTGCACAGAGGAGGCAGTAGAGGCACTGTTCGGGCACCAGTTTATGAGGAGCAAGCTGCCCCCATCCAACAACCTGCTCTGATTGATGTGCACATTTATTTCTGTGCACTTTGTGACTTACCAGACACCTGGAAGAGGCAGGTGGAGACTCCCACGTCGTTGGAAATGCTGCACTCGTAGTTCCCACTGGTCTCCCGGCTGACGCTGTCCACCTTGAGCTCCGAGTAGTCCTGCTGCTCGGCCAGGGGCTGCGCCAGGAGGCTCCCGTTGAAGCGCCAGACGGAGGTGGCCACCTTCATGGGGCTGCCCTTGAGCATGGTGCAGCGCAGGGTGACGCTGTGCCCCATGCCCTGCCGTACGTCCTGGAAGGCTGGCTCCACCACGGGCGGGACTGGAGACCCAACAGAGCAACAGACAGGGATTCCGTCAGGGAAGAGCTGCCTCACTCAGCGGCATCACCCCAACCGCCTCTGACAAGACAGCTACCTATGATTTCCAAGGGGATGGAGCCAGGATCCATCACACCAAAAGCAACAGTTGTCTGACATTCCCTTCTGACTGGGCTGGGGCCACATCCTTCCTACCTCCCTCCCATTTATGAGGTAGGGGTAACCCTTAGCAAGTACTCATCCCATGCTGAGCACCGCTTGGAAGAGCTACCAAGCCCTGCTCTCTCATGTGAGAAGTGCAACGCCAGCAGCTGGATCACAGCTTGGATTCAATCCTCACATCTAATCAGAATAACTAGTCCTCTTACATTTCACTCCCTGAGCAGGCAGGTAAGTTCCCAAGCAGTCATGCTTGTCTTGTCAGTGTCTGGCTGTGTTATCAAGGACGCTGTGTTTAGATGGAGGGATAGGCACTGGCTACCCCCGCAGACCTGAAGGGGTTTTAGAGGGCTTCTCCCAAATCCATCAATACAACACATCACGGACTGGCTACAGGGACTCCGGGTCCTATTTTTATCTCTGGCAAAAATTCTCTGATGTTGGGAGATGAGTCATATCTATCCATTCCAGCTTCTCTGCCAGTAGTGTGAGAATGGGAATGGTGATGGGTGTTCACCTCCTTAGCAAAGGGAGACTACTATGCCCTGAGCACTTGTAAATTTACATGAACCTCGTGATTTGGGCATGGTTGAGGCAGAGCAAGGCAAAAGTCTGGATTGGTACTGTTTAGGTTGTTCCTTATTTAATGCAATGACAGAGGACTTCAATCTCCGCAGCCATCTGATAGACATATTTTACTCGCAATAAACTCTTAATTAAAACACTACAGCATGGGGATAACAAGAAGCTCTCCATCTAAAATGAGAAAAGCTTCCTGAACACAAAACAGCTGTTCACCTGAATGTAAAAGAGGGAGAACTGATTTACAGCAGTTTCAGCACAATCACAACTGACCTTCTCCAGGTTCAAAGCACCTTCTCTTCCACAGACAATTTCTGTGCACAACAGATCCACAGAGCACCTGCCTCTTCTAAAGGTCCACAGAGTTGCCAAGCACAGCCAGGCCCAAAAACCTGCAACACCCAGCATCTGCCGCGCCACGGACACAGCTCCACCACCAACTATGGGTCACTCAGCATCCCTGCTGCCCTGAACACAGCTATGCTGGGAAGGGCTCCAGCACATCAGTCTCTCTTTTCCCACAGCCTGACCCCAGCAAAAGCCACCAACAGCTCTGTGACACCAGTGACACCTCCATCTTCACCACAGATGAAGGTGGTGCATGCAGTGTCCCCTCTCCCAGGGGCACAAATGCCTATGTGGGTATGCAGTGTACAATCATCCCCATCATCCCCTCCACCTGGCAGCCTTTGTTTGGCATGGCTGATTGTTTTCAAGGTACCTTGCTCTTAGCTCTGTCTCTGGACCTTGCTGCACTTAGGTGGATTAAAAGCAGCCCTTGCCTGAGCTGCCACTGCTATGCTGAGTGGCATGGTCAGCTCGTTACGCATGGCTTTCCTGGAGATGTGTCTCTGCAAGTGCTCCAAGTGCTGACTTGCCTTTGGCTCACACGTCTCCCACCTCTCAGTGAGAATAATGTGAGAAGTTGTTTGATTAGACCTAGTGCCATGAATGTGTCATCTCCATCCCTAGCTGTTATCCCATTTCTTCAGTCACATCTGCTCCTTAATTGAAGCCGGTGAGGTCTCACATTATAATCTAGGCCAGCTGGTGATATAGGGAAAAGAAAGAGAAAAAGGGGAGAGAAGAGAAAAAAGAAAGCTCAAAAAATGGCACAGCGACTTCAGATGTACTCAGAGGAGTCTATTTCCTGTGGAGGGGAGAGAGAGGGGTGGGAGAGCAGCCTCCCTCACTGCATCTAGCTGTGCTGGCTGTGGGGCTGGGACAGAGGAAAAGGTCTGAAACTAGCAAAGTGTTGACTGCAAGGACATGTGCTGCAAGGAAAGTGCCCTGCTGGGCCTCACTGGGGCTGGTAAAGGGTCACAGAAGAACAGGGATGCTCCATATGCTTCCTTAGGTCACTGAAACAGCAGGGCAGCCAAGGATGCAGAAGATATTTAATCTTCTTCAGCTGGAAAATGGAATTTACTTGATTTGCACTGGGACAGGCTCTGGGCCTATGTTATCATCTTGCAAAGGTAATATCTGAAAGTGGCTGTCAATTAAAAATTGATTACATTTTCTCCTCTTGTCTCTGGCATGAGAAAACACCCAATGAGCATTAATTCTGCAGGTAGTCCTGGAGCTCCTGGGTTTTCTGGACAGAGAGTTAAAGCAGGTTATCCCATCACTACAAAGCACAGAGAACTACACCAGGAGTCAGCTATTCCCCAAGGTTCCCAATGGATATGAAAACAAAGGAAGGTCAACAGCAATTACAGAGCCAGACATCAGCTCTGGCCTTCAGTGCCTACTGGGGAGTTCACAGCTGTTCAAGGAGGTAACACACAAAAGGCAGACTCACCACAAAGGCAGGGATTCAGTCTGTAAAACCTCACCGCTAACACCGCCTTTTCTGTTTCTGTTCCTTTTCCCTGGCTTAAAGGCAAAAGAAAGCTTGTTTAAATGAGCTGGTGCTCCTACTCCCCAGAGCTAGGAACTGAACAGCTCCAGTACAGCTGAGATGGGGACTGTCTTGGAGGAGAGACCTCCAACATGAGTTCTGCACAGGCACCTTGAGGGAGCTGCAGGAAAGGATAATGATTTTCAAGGTGCCTCTTACAGTCACAGGAAGCAGCATTCCCGCTGGCTGTAAGGAAGCAGTAGTTGGCTATTCTGGCTTGCTAAGCTGCCACGATTCTCTTTAAGTTTTTAGCCCAGTTCCAAAGGTGAGTCCACATCCAGATGCTCCTCAAATGCCTTTCTGCATTTCCCTGGAACTCCAGCGCCTGTAGCAGAAGCGCCCTTTTAAGCAGCCTCCGCGTTGTAGGCAGCAAGTTGCTATGCTTCCAGGAGGTAAAAAACCTCTGTGCACATACAGAGCTTCAGGATCCCCTGGCAAGAAACACAGCAAACAAATACAATTACTGTTCTCTCTCAGCACACAGCTTAACTCTAGAAGAGCTTGCTGGCAAGAGCAGTGATGGAAGGGTAAAGAGGCAAAGTCGAAGCGAGGCTCCTCCAGCAACCTTGTTAAGATGCGGCCGCTGTGAAACACAAGGCAGGGCAGCCTGCCTTTGCAGCAGAATTAGCTAGTTAGGAGCAATTCCAATCAGCCAAACACAGGCAACCTACTTCAGCGTGCCAGGCACCCTAAAGCAAAGCTGGGCTGCAGGCAGCTCCCTCACTGTGAGCCAGAGCAGATGCTCAACACCGAAGGGCTGCTAAACTAACGCTGCTCACAGTGATGAAGGGCAGCAGTGAGGAAAGTACAACAAAGAAATGTCAAGCACGAGGGAGTGTTGCTTTGTGTCCCAATAACCTCTTATTTTCTTGGTTTCACTGGAAATAACCGGAACTGAAATGCTCATCCTGCTAGGTGAGTGAGAAGTGCACTGCCTTCTCACAGTTGAGAGTTATGGTCAGCTTGGTTTAAGTCTGTTTTAGTTTTAGCCTTGAGAAAGGCACAAACGTTCGTTCTTACAAGAGCCAAAGAGCTCACCAGAGAGACCATAGTCTCTCCTTGTGCTGTGTTACTCTCCTGTCCTGCTCTTGGGCACAGCTCAAGAGGGGATACTTGGCCATCACTGCAATGCTGTCAGATTGTTGCAGGTTCTCATTGAATTCAGATACCTCCTGAAGGCAAAGATATTTCTTTCACCAGTGACGAAGTCAGAGCATCCCAGGATAGCTGAGATGCACTATGAAGTTTTTTACTTGTGCAGTAAATAAAGAAAAAAAATTCCCTTAAATTAGAAAATGTCAATGTTGTCATGAAGCTGCTCAATCTGGTATGGATGAAAGGCAAAGAAAGGCTCCTATTGGAGTGGACTAATGCACAGAAATCAGTGACAAGCTTAAAGATGTACCAGCGCCTGCAGAACAGGAGAGCACTGAGTGAACAGACCTCACATGAATTGTTCAGGCAATAATTGAGAAGGTTGAACATCCTAGACATCACAGGACAAGACTACCATGCAAGACACAGGTAAACTCTGCTTCCCCACTGCAGTTTGGTAACTGTGAACAGCATAACCTGATCAAATCCCAAATGCTGGCTTGTTTTGGAAGGGTTGTCAGAGCTAGGGAGCTCTCTCATAACCTGCTTTCTGACTCACAGCTTTGTCCCCCCTGTAGCCATGTACAGCTGACAACAGCCATCTCTGCAGGTGGTGAGCTGCCAGCATTGTACTGCTGATGTGTGCAGCTGCCATGGGCTGCTACACTCTTATTTTGTTACAGAAATTTACTTCCCACAATGCTTCCTCTGCTGCAATCAGCACCACAGCACAGCAATGTCCAGGGGAAAAAGCGAGGCACAAAGAGAAAGACACCCTAATCGAGGTCACACATGCACAGATCAGACAGAAGCAACACAGGAGTGCAGTATCCTCACCTTCAGTATCTAGTGTCCTGAATCAGGACACCTTCCTTATCAGGACCTGTATCCTGTTCCTTCCATCCTGAGCCCAGGCTTCCTTGTCTGTGAGAAACACCCTCTATCCCCCAGAAACAGTCTTTAGATTTTTATTTAAATCTAGAAAGTGCAGTTCGTAACACAAGTGATGAAAATAGCAAACTGTGCTATTAGAAAGCAGCTTAGTTTCAGCAGTGCTCCCCCCCATTGATTGACTACCGCAAAGCTCAGCTGTGCATCACAGCACCAGTGGGGCTCCTGCCTTCAGTCTTCACCATGACCTGTGGTGAGACCTAAGTGACCACTCATTTGTAGGATTAACATTGCAAACAACACATGGATAATATGGTATGAAAGACTGCCCTTAGTGGTTAGTTACAATTATTAGCTGTGTCTCATTATCCAAAGAAGTTCATGACAACAGGAAGTAATTTCTCTCTCTAGAAAGCAAATCAGCACAGGCAGCTATTAGGACCTTATGAGACCTATGTGAGTCCATCCACCATCCATTTAATTTTTTAAAGGTATCCTTTTGCAGCCATACTGGATGCAGTCTTCCCTAATCTCCTCTAGACAACCAAAGCAGTCTCAGCAAAGGGTGCTCTCCTTTTCCAACCCCTGGTCCCACAACCTGGGGTAATAAAGGTATCACAGGCAGCAAAGATACTACAACCCTCTTCTCACAGCAGGTAGAAAACTCCATTGTTTCAGCTCCAGGAGAGGCCAGAACTCTCTACCAAGACAAGCAGGAAGCTCTTTTACTGTCACAAGGCTGGGGAATCACAGCTGAGCAATTCCTTGCAACAGCACCTACACCCCACACCCTGGGAACGCACATTAGACACCAGCAGTTTTCCATGTGGAGACAAATATCCAACCCATATTTACAGTCTCATATGCTTGTTTCTGAGAGATATAAATGAGTAGTTAGAAGCAGGGAGATGGAGGAAGGCTTGCTCAACCTATTTCAGCTAAAAGCCAAATCTCATTCTTTCATCTTATATGACTTTTGCCTTTGCATTTCAGTCTCACCATGTATGAAGAGATAAAATGTGTGGGTTTTGCACAGTGCTTGAAAGCCAACTTGCAAATATTGTTATTTCAAAGGAAACAAATTTGTTTGAGTACATTTTCTGCTAGACAAGTGAGTGCAGGGTCTGGAGAGGCAGGGCTCAGAGAATGCTTAGTTCTGTGCTAGTTGACTGCTTTTAAAAGAAGAGCAAATGAAATGTATTCATACCAGCTCTTCTGCTTTCCTCTTCCCTGAACTTTACAAGCCAATTAGCTCAACCAGTCTTCACCTAGTTTTAATAAAGAGGGATTTACGAAAGGATTTCCTCTTCTGCATGACGAACTGTGCTGATTAATACATGAGACCCCTTGCTCACTTTACAGAGTGCTTTGAAGAAAGTCTATCCTGGGTGGGAATTTCCAGACCTTTAGCCTCACAGATATGCCTCCTCAAAAAAGACCTGTCCCGGACGTGCTGGAATGCCACTCAGATTCACTGCCCAATTAATTCACGCTAACAAGACACTACAAAGGCAAGTATTCTTCTGCAGTGTAAAGCCACCTCATTCCCATGCCTCACTTACCTTCAAGTGCCTCGTTTCAAAAGAGTACATTCCCCTAACTGAAAAAGATAAGTAGGAAAAGATGGTGCATGTACAGAAAACACATACACATTTGTATGTGAAACGCATGCTGATCAGCCTCCCCCCACCCACACACCATCCAATCAGCAAAGCTGTGCACAAGAGAAATACAGAGGGTGAGAGTGGGCATTTCAGAGCTCATATCTTCAAGTGTTGCCAGACCAATGGCATAACCCCAAACTTACTTGGTTTTTAAATTTTGTTTTGTTTCTTTTTGCCACAGACTAACATGAAAATATTTTCTCTAGCTCACAACCAATTTTGCTAATTAGAACATGGTGAAGCAGGATGATGGCCAGGGTGGATCTGCCCACCCTTCATTCTCCTGCCCACCCATATGGGTAGCAGGAACGTGTAGCAGTGTCAGACTACCAACTCTTTGCTCAGGTTCTGCCTGTCTTCTACAAGATAGCAAGGTGTCACCTCATACCCATCCATCTGTTATTACATGTCTCTGTTTAACAAATTGGGCTGGCAGTGACACGCTGCTCCCAATCGCATATAAATAGTACAGATGCAAACATTCACTAATAGTCAGCCAATGATATTCTTTCCCCAAAAGCATCCCACATGCATTAACTTTTGGCAGAGAACCAGTTATCTTACTACTCAATAATTCATAGGTGAGCTACTCAGCTGGGCAGTTCTGGGAATAAAGCAACTCACTGCCAGTGCAAACTAAGGAAAAGAGGAAAAAGAACCCAAAATCAACCCACAGGAAAGAATAAGACAAGGTTCTTCCAAAGCAAAGAATTTACATCTTTCCTCTTATTTCAGAGTTTATCACTAGTTTTTCTTACTATCTAGCCTAATTCCCTTGCTGCAGTTTAAACCTACTGCAAGTCCCCCCACAGGTGTTTTCATGACCTAGTAATCAACTCTGTACTATCCTCAGTGTGCAAAGAAGGGAAAATGGAGGGCAAACAGCCAATCTATGAAGTTTGTCATCCCAGGACAAGCCCTCTGCATTCCTGAGAAAGATTTGGAACAACTGGGAAAGGACTGATCACTTCCCCTCCCCAGGTTTGATATTAAACCTGGTGCTAGCTGACGCAGGACTTTAAAGCCCAAATTTATCCCATCTAACTTCATTGTTCTTCACTGAGGCACTCCGCTTAGGAATGACACCTCCCCCCAAAGCTACTGAGTGAGACAGACATCTCCAGAGGACAATTAAGATGGTAGATATTCCTAGCTGGCATACCAGCCTCTGTCCTGTACCTGCACAGGGAGGTGGGATGAATGCAGAGCAAAGCAAATGCACTGAAGTGGCCAGTGCTCCCCTTCCATACGAACCTCTCCATGAACTCTCAGTGCTCCCCTTCCATGTGAACCTCTCCAGGAACTCTCAGTGCTCCCCTTCCATGTGAACCTCTCCAGGAACTCTCAGTGCCTTGTTGGATGAGTTGATCACTAAGCTGAGTGCAACACATGTCTGAAACCCAGGCAGCCTATTCTGCTCTTGGACAGAAGACACCTCCCATGCTCCAACTGCTGTGTGCCACAGCAGAGGTCACTTGGGAAGGAAAACAGCCACCAGCCTGCACATTCCCCATCGCGAACAGAGTGAGAAATTTTTGGACTCCAGACAATGTCCAATCAGTGCCACCACAGGGCTCATGTCCAGAGAACGCAGCTGCTGCCTACAAGGAATTGTCTGAGTTCCCCCTTGTCTCCTATGGAAGTTCTCACCTACAACCAGAGGAGCTACCAGGCAGAGGTGACTGCTGACTCCAAGCATCAATGCAAGAGCAAGAGCGTCCCATTCCATTGCCAGCTGCTGTAGCAATTCAATTACTTCCATATATTTACACCCCTTTAATAAAAGGACTGAAATTTAAAAGCAGGGAGGCTACAGGAGAAAAGTACCTCTGAGGACTGAAATCCTGTCAAAATGGAGAAGAGTCCCTGCGTTAGAAATGCAGTTATTGTCAGGGCTGCAGGGGATCAGAGGCTTTTGCTCACAGCTGGACCACAGCATTACCTCACCTTCTGTTTTCAGTCTGAAAACTAAATTGGGACCACAAGACAATCCCTCCACAGCTGCTTTCCAAACAGGCAGGCAAAGCGAGAGGCAGCACAGCCAAAACCAGAAACATTGATTAAAAAATCAGACCTGCTTTAATGTTGGTGTGGTGGGATCAGAGCTGGAAAAGGGAGAGATCCAAATCAGAAAGAACCTGGTAGGGAAAGAAGTGCCATCCAAGGCAATTTAGATAATCAGATACTGACCAGCACTCCTTAATATGTTTACTTTGAAATCTTTGTTCCCAGTAGTAAACAAAAAGGATGCATGGAGCAAAACTAGACCAGGAAGAATTAATACAGTGGTTCACCACTTATCTACAGAGTGGAAAGAGGACAAGCTTCCCCACACAAAACAAGCTGTTCCTCAGCCTCTCCTTCAGGCCTAGCAGGGAATTTCGACCAAGGTTGAAGAATTCTGCATGGAGCAACACTCAGTTCTCCATCACTTCTCTAACTTCTACCTCAGAGTTCTGCTGCCAGTTATTTAATATCCTGCTCTACTAACTGCCATCATTGCCCCATTTTTCCATCCTTCGCCCTTGATTGGTCTTGATTCATCTGAGGAAGATGACGACAATGAAAACGTAACTGTTCAGAAAGAGGCTGAAAGGATGCTCAGACTAAAAGATTTATGGCCAACATTCAGTCTCATAGATGAAACAGCTGAGGTCAACAGATATCAAAGCAATTTTTCCCATAAGAATTAATGTAACAAGGGGGGTGGTGCATACAGGAACTCAAAAGATGCATGCAGTTTAAAAACACAGGATCAGTACATATAGCATAGAGAAAGGAGAGGCAAGAACATTTTTTACTGTAAGCATTTTTACTGTCACTCTCTGGATGGTTACCGCTTCATCATTGTCATCATCATTTTCAGATGAATCAAGGTAGATCAAATCAATCACGGGCAAAGGATGGAAAAATGAGGATGGGTTCAGGAGGTCTTCAGATGAAATGGCTGAGGTCTTTCAGAACAGTGACTGGCTCCAAAAAGCCAGCTGCCAAACAGCCACCATTTCTGCCATCTGTACATCCTGTCTTTCCCCTCCATCCTTCACACCATTACCTGCATGCATTTAAAATGTGTGACATCCATAAGGACCTTTGCCCGACTCCTCCTCTATTAATTAATTATGAAAAAAATACTTTATCTGTCCTATTAGTACTGTCACAGCTTTTCATGAATGTATCTTCAGCAGATTGCTGGTTACACAGAATCATTTCCCTGCACTTTATTCCCAAAACTGCTGTCTGCCTATGGAGACAGCAGAGGATCTGGAAGTCCCATTTCTTCAGGTATGGATGATATCACCCACCTCAGAGAACAATATGGACTCAAGCTATAGAGAGGAGTTACTCCTGCACTGAAAGTCCCTGCCTTCTCTCAATGCTGGCTCGGTGTTTCCCAAGGTGCAGCAGCGCACCAGCCTTGCTGCTGAAGCAGGTGCAGCCCTGCAGCTCCTCTCTTTCCCTGCATTAGGGAGAGCACTGTCACTTCTGACAGCCACAGGTGCTGTGTGCTCCCAGAAATCACTTTGTGGGGCTCGGGGCCTCCTCTGCAGCAGGGGGCATAGGAAGGAGGCCAGTGAGAGAACTGGCAACCATTCAAGGACAGCAGCCTGCTCCCTCAACCTCCCCATCTGGCTATCGGCTCTGTCCCATCTCCTCTGGACGTGGACCAGGAGAGGGAAATTTATTAACAGTCCCACTCACTGGATAAATCTGATGTGACATTCGATTTTCCATGACTGACCTCAAACTGGGCCAGTACAGCAGGAACTATTTGGATGAGCAGCATCCCTGCAATGTGGTTTCTTGCCCAGCTCATACAGACACTTCTTCATGTTGACTGAGGAGAGCTTAGGCTGCAGCAAAGGTGATATGCAGGACAAGTAGGAAGGACACACTCCATTTCTTCTCCCAGTTCCAGGATTTTGGTCCAACACATAAACATCTGATGTTGGTTCCATAAGTTTTCATTATTCTCATTCCCAGCTCTCCTGGGACACAAAAGTTAAGGCTGTTACCTTCCTCATTCTGACCCACTGCATCAAGACCTGAAAGTGGATCCTGGCCTGAGTCAATCCATCAGCAATCATCATTCTGAGGGGTTGCAGCAGCACACACTGCAACATCGCATCCTGCTCCTTCCACCCTCTCCATAATAAATAATAATGCCTCCCAGAATCAGATACCCCAGGTGAAAGGGACATTTTAAACCATTTTCAGCAATGTTTGCTGAGACATCCCACCTTAGCGGGCAGGAAGTAAATACAATTCTGTGTACAGCTTTGGAAAGAACCTGAATGGACTTAAATCTGGAAATACTTGCGGCTAAATCTGTGCTACAAGCCAGAGATTATGGAAAGACAGGATATGTCTGTTTATAAGACTCTAGGTGGGTTTATGTATCCTGATCTGAACTCATCAGTGCAAAAATGGCAGACTAACAAGAGATCATAAAAATCTTAAAAATGCCACAGAACGTAGTAGAAGATGTGGAAAAACTTCATCCAGCCAGGCCTTTGAGGGGAAGTTTGTGATAGCACCCTGTGAACACCAGAGGAGATAAAGTTACTCTGTACCCTCCATTCATGTATTGCCTATGGCGATACAAACATAAATCAATTGGGTCAACCTAAGCAGATGAAACCTCAGAAAAAACAGCAATCAACCCTTTTATTCCTCACTGATTCTATTAAAAAAAACCATGGAAGATGAATGTGGGATGCAACATTCTGAGTTAAAAATGAATGATGATTAATATAGTTTTATGGGTCCTTGGCAGACAAACTGGGTAGTGTTTGAGAAAGCAACAAGAAAAGTAACTATCTTGTCATAACATCCTCAGGCTTTGGAATGAACCTGGCTTGCTTCCACACGACAGACTAATTGAAGATGTAATACTATTCAAATGCAGCCCACATTAAGCAGATTAAAAACACATTAACTGAAAGAGTTCAAAAAGAAATTTTAAATGGCTGCACGCACCATTGGGATCTCTCTAGCGAGAGGAAACACCTATTCTAGGAAGACATCTCTAGTAAGAACCCACATGAACCTCTTAAACTGATGCTATTTCACATCTCCATCAAGGGCAGAGATCCAGCCAGCAGGCTGACATAGCTAAAGTACACCAATTACAAAGTGCCCTGTTCAGGCTGTGTAGCCAACATCGCACATAACCACCTTTAGTGTCTGAATGACCTTATATCCGTTGGCAGCTGGTGTGACTGGGTGCAGACCTTGGCACATCTGTGGCATGTGGCTTGTGCTTTGCTTCCATGCCTCCCACACAAAGGCAGTGATAAGCAACAATGACCATCCCTAAGTGCTTGTGGCAGGATAAGAACCAACATTTGTAGAAGACACAAAATACATAGCAGTAAATAACATTCTAAAGAGATACCTCTGACAGGACAACTCAGCTGGCCTGATGGAATAGTCTTACGGTAACTCCATTCAATTTACCTTGGATAATCACAGAATCACAGAAAATTTGGGTTGGTAGAGTCCTTTAAAGGTCATGATACAAAGGTTCTGGAAAGAAAACTATTGAGGAAAGAATGTGGCATTCCTGCAAGGAAAGAGACAATGACTCCAAGAGGAGCTACAAGTTAACGTAACCCATTAACATCAACTTTCAACTTAATTCTGTAGTCCAAAGATGTCCAAATCCTTGGATGATTAAGACAAAGCTTACTATGCATATTGTGAGATGGGTATCACATCTGCACTGGTGAGATCATTTTTGAAAGTCTGTTTAATACGTGTGACTGTGCTGACAGAATGATGTCGAAAAAAAATGAGAAGAGGGCTATAAAAATAAATATAGGGCTAGAAAACATGCCTTGTGGTGAATGGCTAAAGAGACTCTTTCTGGATTGCATACTGAAAAGGCTAAGAGATTACTTGTTCTGGTGTCTGAGACTACATGAGGAAGAGACTGCTGATAACAAATAGCTCATTATGTGAGAAGACAAAGGCATAAACAGAGCTTGTAGTTGGAAACTGAAATGAGGCAGGCTTAGATTAAGTGACGACAACTGAACCATGAGAGTAGAAAAACACTGGAACAACTTACTGGGCAACACACTGAATTCTCTGTCACTTCAGTATGTGAAGAGATGCTGCACTGAAAATGTACAAATAATCCAAGTTTAGATGTACAAAGGTAAACTCACCTTGCTCCTGAGCTCCATCAGTGATAGGGACTATGCTTGGCATATAAATAAGTCTCCTGTCCTGACAAACAGCACAAAATGGTTAGAAAGAGATTCAAAGAGCTCTCGCTTTCTCATAGTGATTGGGAAGCTGGAGTCACAGCATTTTAGATAAGCAGATTGGAGCACATAAGCTTCTCCAAATGGTTTTTTAAAAAAACCAAAAAATCCCAATACAAAACCCAACTCTTTCCTCCTGTGTTTAAAATCTGTAGGTAGTTTCATTTGCATTTTTTCATTTATACATGTGAGTTGGTTCCTAGAAAGTGAATCAGTATGAAAACTTGCCCACTTCCTGCATAAGTTTGGACTTTTGCAAAGCCTCATTATAAGCAGCCAAAGGGGAAAAGAAAGATTTCCAAATCACAAAACCCTGCTTTGAGTTGCTCTGTTTTCCTCTGATCCAGCCAACTGCCACCATCTTCTCATCCCTTTATATCCACTATACTCTCTCCAGCAACCTGTCTCAGATGGAGGGCTGCTCACTTTCCCTCAAGCCCCAGGTCTCCATTTTACAGCACACCAGAATGTTGGCTGAAGGGCCTGTATTATGCATAAGCTATGAAGTGCTCAGAAAACCCCAGCAGACTTAGTGCTATTAAGCTCATCTATATTGCATTAAGTTATTAGCTACTGTATTCTAGCTTATGATTAGGACAGTAGAGTGTCTCCTTGCAATCAGCACTTTGTAAGGAAAATCCATGTTCAGAGCAAATGCTACTGTCATTCATTGTTGTCTTAACCTCAATCACAGCCACTGTTGGGAACCTCTATTAGATTTGGCACTCCAAACAATTCCTCCTGTGAAATGCTTGGCCAAGTTGGGCCCAGAGTTGCAGAGTATTTGCATGAGATTTGCAGCACTCATTTCATCAGCTGTGAGAGCAGGTCACAACAGGCAAGAGTCTACAAAGAATTGGCTGGGATGGCCTTCAGTTGCCATTGTTTCTTCACCAGCAGAGATTCACCCCCCATGCTTCTTTGTCACAGAAATGGAGCAATTTTCAGTCTTTTCTACATCCCATTCATCCCTCTGCATCTTGGCAATTCAGGACAGAGAAGCACAATGCCTACAGCTCCAGAGATACTGGGATATAGAGAAGCCTGAGCACCTCTGAAATTTAATTCTCATTTAAACAGTTTCCCTGTAAGAGTGAGTGTAATTAATGCTGTTTCAGAGCTCGGGGTCAGGATGGTCACAACTAATTCAAAACACCTCCAGGATGCTCAGTTTCCTGTCGGGGCTTCTGTTCACATCAGGAATGTCTCAGGGGCTTCCCTGCATAAGTCCCCTCAGAAGCAGCACCACTATTCTGTGCGTTGCTTCCACGTGCCTGCCACAGACTTCCAGCTGGGCTGGAGGAAATAGCTCTGCTCCAATGCCAGAGTCCAGGGAGCGGGTAAAGAGCAGCATGGGATCCTGCTCCTGCACTCTCATAGATGCTTCCTGATGTGGTTTGTGGACCAAAAATCCTGGGAGAAAAGAAAAGGTGCAGGCATGGCACCACATAGCTCACTCTGGAAAGGAGGCTGGGGGAGAAGCACCTCTGCCCCCCTGGCACAGGTCCTGTGTCAGCTCTGATGGCCTATGCTCCCCTGCAGTAGGGACAGCTGTTTTCACTTCTCTGTGCCTCAGGCCCTTGTGCAGAGGCTGAGAGTTAATATGAGAAAATGAATTGCAATTTTTGTTTGCTTGGTGTCTTCCTGGTTCCCCTAGTGAGGTCTGGTCAATGACATCTCTCTCTCCACAACCAAGAGGCAGAATTTGATAGGGACAGGCCATTACCTCTTTCCCTGTCCTGTGACCCCAGGCGCAACACTTGAGAGCTGACAGCAGTTTTCTAATTTGCTCCATTTACGACTTCCCTTGCCCCATGTCTCCTGAAGCCAGTGTGTCCTTGTTTCAGCTGGCACAGAGTTAATTTTCTTCACAGTAGCTGGTACAGTACTGTGTTTTTGATTTCGGTACAATGCTGTGTTTTGCATTTAGGATGAGAATAATGTTGATAATGCACCAAGGTCTTAGTCACTGCCTTAAGTAGTGCCTTAAGAACTTCTCATTGTCCCATGCTCTGCCAGTGAGCAGGTACACAGGAAGTAGGGAGGGAGCGTGGCCAGGACAGCTGACCTGAACTAACTAAAGGAACATTCCATACCACAGAACATCACATCCAGTATATAAACTGGGGGAGATGGCTGGGAGGCACTAATTGTTGCTTGGGGATGGGCTGCGCATTGGTCAGAGAGAAGTGAGCAACTGTACTGTGTTTCACTTATTTTTCTTCAGCTTTTCTCCTTTTTCCCCCTCCCTCTCTCCTTTACATTACTGTCATTATTATTAATATAATACTGTATTTCAACCACTAAATTGTTCCTACCTCAACCCACAAGTTTTACTTGTTTTTTTACGGCTCCTCCTCCTATCCCTAACGGACTCTCCACGAACTCAGACACCAGTCCTATTTATCACTCTTCGCAGAGAATATCCCACTACACCACGCTCCAGGATCCACAATGCTTTCTCTGCCTTGGCCAAGTTCCCGTGTCTCCTGGACCTGTACTAATGATGTACAGGCCAAAAAAGAAAGCTTGGCAACAGCTGCCATGCCAGACTCCCTGCCTCTGACCTGCTGACTGGATATAAGCACAGGGCAAAAGTAATCACAGTGTATATTACATCCCTGTGCAAACAGAAGCAGACCCAGGACCTCTCCCTCCAGCCAGGCTGCCTCGATGCAATCTGGGTATCACCAACGGCATCACACTTGGGAGATCTTTGATACAGCTGGTTTTACCCACGCTCTAAACCCAGATGATAAGAGGACTCAGAACCAAAGCAGTTTCCTCAGAATGGCAAGATGGGAAGTACTGGGAAAGTGTCTGACAGCCCTCTGGCAGCAGTATGCTGAAAGACAAGCACACGTGTGGCTGGGACCCAAACGGCATAGCCATGCATGATGCTCAGCACAAAGCATTTGAGAGGATTCCGGAGTTGGTTTTTATCCCTAACAAGTTGATATATACCTAGGTCCAACAGGGAAAATAGTTGCCATGACAGGAAAACCTGAAGAGGAATGTCTGCATTAGAACAGAATGAGATTTGGTGTTCAGCCCTGAAAGGGCCACAGGTGAGCAAATGTTTACACAGAGATGACCAAGATTGTCTGCCATCCACTGTGTCTATACAGCTCCTGTCTCTCCCTTCCTGACAAAACTGTATAGCTTGAATGTGTCTCTCTCAATAAAATTAAGTTGCTCTTCCTGGAGAGTCTGGCCAAAAAACAGGATAATGGCAGATTATGGAATGTGTATTTGTTTCTCCCAACAATATCCGAGAAATGGATTAACTGATTTAAACCAGTTCTCTTCTGAACAAACAAATTCGTCTCTCTAGGCGAGGAGCTCTCACACAAGCTTTTACTCAGCCTATTATTGCAACCACAGAGGTGTTTAGAGATGAGCAATGAGCTGTACAGAAGCTGAATAGCAGCGCAGGTGGGCTGCAAACTCACACAGCAGACCTAAGTTCCCACTTTAAGGAAGGCTCCCACCTTCCTGATGATCATATCTGGGTATTTTCCTCTCTTCTTTCCCAGTTTTTACCCAGGGCACGGTGAGGAGGCCTCACTGTACTTTGCATCTGATGTGTGGTGCCACAGACTGGACATGCCAGCTTTGCAAAATCTGCTCCCCAGCCTCCGAAACCCGCCTGCCATCTGGGCCTTTTGCTTTATGTCTCAAGTCTCTTATATCTCCTGGCCGCCACAGCGTGCAGACATGCTCCGTCAGACCAATTTCAATCAAAGAGGTAAATTGGAAAAGCTCTTAGGGCACAAGGGAGACTTCCCAAGAAATCTCAGTGAGTGGCAGCACGTGGGAACCTTCCCCACTAGGCAGCAAGCAGAGAAGAGACCACAGCTCTGCAGAGTAAGACCCAACTGTTATACATTGAGGACAAAAATTCAGGCCAGTCAAAATTCATGCAACTGCTTTACCCTGTGAAAGATGTTGTTTTTTTGTTTTTTTTTCTTTAAAGCTGCATATAACAAATGCTACAAAAACACTGAGCACTGGGAGTCCTGGGGCTTTGCTCTATGAACATAAAGGTGGTTCCAAAGAAGAGGGCTTTAGCTAAGCATCCTTAGCCTGCCAGACTATCTGCCCCTTAATGCCATCAGGCTGGCAGGAGGGTAGGGCAAAGGAGTCCTACACAGTAATATTTGGTACAACCCCACACGCGGACCCGACCCAAAACCAATATAAGTGCTGTCACAGACTCCATCTATGAGGCCCCAGGACGAATAGATGGTAATTGTTATGACAAATCTGAGGCCAGCTGTAAGAATCTGTGGCTGTAACTTTGCTCTGAACTGTAGCCACTTAGGTTTACAGCCACAAGGGAGTAAAACCTCAGCCGGTCCTGAGACTAACAACTCTAATTAGTTGTTAGCAGCCCAGGCATAGGGGAGTGAGCAATCCTACTGCTCTATCACCCAGGATGGGGCTACGTGCACAAACACAAGCTCCAAGGAGCTTAATCCCAAACACAATACTGCAAGGAAAAAGCGTGTTGACGATCAGGAATGAAATTCTGTGCTCCTAACAGAGGGAGCAGAGGGGTGCTGTGCATTGAGGGAAATGCAGAAATAACACGTATATTTTCAGCTCAGTCACACAAACCTCTATACAATTTATTTGGGGATAAGCAGGGAGGATTTCCATCAAAGTGAAACCTAACTACCAAGTCAGGCTTTGCTCAGACTGATGGTTCAATGTCATGCCTATGGCTATGAATTACTTTATTCTTTTTACCAATTAAACTCACCAAGTTTGCAAGCACTGAACTTGCAGAAGGCATAGTTTTCCTTTGGCTTGGAATACTGACACACCTGCCCCAGAATATCAGTTCATTCTTAAGCCTCTGATGGTCTAAAATGAACCAGAACATGCCAGAGTTCTAGCTGGCAGGAGAGCCCAAGGCTTCCCTCTCTTGGCAGCAAGACCTGTACCAGGGAGAACAGCAATACTGAAGCATGAATGGAAGAGCAGGAAAGCTCCAGCCACTACAAGAGTAGAAAAATCACCTTTTGCACCCAAGTTAGCTCCTGAACTGTGCTCCTCAGCTTGGAGGAGAGTATCAGGATGAATTTCACTGATGAAAATAATAACGAAAACCAAAACAGTCACTGTGAATAAATACACTCTGAAATTAAACCAACCAGGTCTAAAATTCTTAGCAGATGGCTCCATACTGCAGCTCACATGGCCAAGCAGCAAGACAGATAAGCCAGCTCAGATGCAGACAGGGGGGTCAGCTCTGGCCCCTGACAGTCTCATTTCTCTTAGACTCCCTTCATAGCAGGCAGAGCTGCAGGGAGCTCTTAGGAGCCAAAAGCTCAGTCTTAGCCACTCTGCAAAAACATCTCCATGCCAAAAGCATGTCTCAAGAGCACTTTTAAGAGAGCAGTTAATATCCAAGCTTATGGTTCAGGAGGGGGCAGGGCACCAGCAAAGAGCACTGACATTGAGCTATGGCTTCAACAGTTGATCGAAACAGTTTAATGCATTTCCATTTCCAGTTGCATGGATCCAGCAATGTTTCTTACTTATTTACAGTATCACCCCCTCCCCTGCTCCCTGCTCTTGTGTTTGCTACATAGATAACAGGGGAAATTGATGCTGACTATCGCCTGCCTGATGTACAGCACTGCCAATGGGTTCAGCAGGATTTTAAAGAGGAATGAGTCAACAGTGTGTGACCAGGAATAACATTTGCCAGTGTGTGAGCTTGAATAGGGAAACATATCTGTGCCCACCTGAACATTAGTTAAAGTGACAATGGCAACAGATGCCCCAGCAGGACGTGTTCTGGCAGTCTTCCAGGTCAGGGCAGAGCCAGACCTGCGAGTCACCAGCCCTATGGCAGTGCCTATGTCTAGGACTATAAATGGCTCCTGAAGTCCTGATAACCATCTCTCCAAAGGGAATGTCAGTCTGCTTTTGTGCTTACACCTAGCATTCACTATGCTTTGAAGTTAAAGCACAATAGCCCACCTGCTGCCTAATGTGGCAGAACTTTGTCTAAGGGCAATAAGTGTAATCCTTTAGAGATCAATCCCAGATGATTGTGGGCTATTACTTTAGATCCAGAAGAGGTAAAATTCATTGGCCATGTTATTGCAGGGAAAGAGATACTCAGGTTAAATCCTTTTCTAGTCTTTCTTCCTGCAAAGATTTCACCTGCTGTGTGATCCCAACATAGGGAACAGGGCCAACTTTCACACTTGATTATCAAAAACAAAGTCAGCCCTACACAGATAACCCCATTTCCCTCTACTCTTCTTTCACTGGGCACTCAGACACACCAAAACCTCTGCCAAAGATAAAAATGGCCACAGCAAAAGTCTGCTTATCTCATTCTCAGAACCTGGTGAACTAATTAACCACTCTCAACTGAGAAGACAGGTGCTCTTCTACCGGGCTTTGGTGATTATCCAAAGAAGGAGAATCCTTTCAGATGATCAAGCATGGGCCTGAGACAGCAAGCAGTGAGTGCTGTGAAGGAGGATAAACCCACCTGCAGGAAAATACGGGAGTAGATGTATTGAGGATCAGGTGGGATGAGGAGTGCAGGGTGGAGCTGGACTGGGAGGGAGCTGTCCAGTAGTTTATGACATGTTCAGGACTGGCAAAGCATCAGCTGACACAATATTATTCAAGCAGGATAATGTACTAGGACTGCAATTTTCATCATGCTGTTTTATGAGGCTCTAACAGGGCAAATGTCATATTCACCATGGTAAGACAGTCATCTCACGGGCTACCCCTAGCAACAGCCAGAGTTTAGAGTCACTACTCTACTTTCGTAATTACTGGAAACACTGTTTTGACCAGTCTTTTGGGACACACAGCTAATAAATTTTTTTCAATTTGCTGAAATTGAAATTTGTTGAAACAAAATTCAATTTGTTATGTACTTGCTAAATCTGTACGTAAGAGCAACCTTTTCACTGATCCATCCATGCACACTATCTTTCTTTCCTCTTTTCATACATATCAGCTCAAATGACACTATGCTATTCCAAAACCCAGACTACAGCACATTTTCAAGCCCAGTGTTTTACAGCCCTTCACTAGTTCCCCTACACAGGGGGACCCAGCCCTGATTTTAAATCCACCTCTGCAGAGGATTCATTTTTCTGCTCGAATTTTCTCAAGTGAATACCCGATCCCTGAAAACAGCATCAATGACAGCATTGATATTGTTAAGAGCACTTGGCCACTCCATTAATATTTTTATTTCAATATTTCAAAGTGTTATGTTTATTATACCCCACAAATCCTTGATGAGATGGGTCAGTTTTATTCCTGTTTTGAAGACACAGGAAAAGATGACTAGACATTACCAATCCAAGTGGTAGATTCCCAGGAGTTCTGACAAGCCCAATCTCTCACTCTAACCATTATACAACATTTCTTCATCTTAAACACAGAGTTATACGGCTGCATGGACTTTCATAAACTTATTAATTTTTCAAAGCTCTACACTTCAGACCAGGAAGTCCAGGGAACAATTCATCCATCCTGCCAGAGAGCTGATGATAGACAATTACAGCTTGTAAGTTAAAAGAAAAGCAACTTTTTCTACTTTCTAAATAGAAAAAATATACTAAAAAGTCCAAACACCTTTTTTGACAGCTGACTTGTTCTTTTTGTCTTCTTACTCTCTTTCCACTGTTGCAGTGCACTTGGAAAAGCCTATTTCTGGACTAGTTTGTTACACTACAGCACTATATGCACGAGGGTGAAGGGAGAAAACCAGGGGAAAAGGGAAACACAGAAACAGGTTCTGACATCTAATCAGATCTGCTGTATTGATTTGGCAACTTTAGCTTCGGAGCAAATCAGAGAAACAGCCACATTACCATCCCGGATCCGCGGTTCCCCGGAGCGCGGCGGCTCGGGAGGCGCTCCCGGCGCCAGGCAAACAGGGCAGCCTGCATGCGCACACACGCGCGGCCCCGCGGACGCGCTCCCCTCCGGAGCGCCTCTCCGGCGGGATGCGCGGGATGCGGGAGGTGAGACGAGCGCTCATCACGGAGGCTGCAGGAGCCACACGATCCCCATTTCCAACAAGATGAGGATTCCAGAGCAAGCCACCGGACTAATGAGCTGCCCACGCTGGAAAGCTGTGTTTCAATTAACCACAGCAGCCCTCGTCGCAGCACCCACATCCTCCCAGCAGCATGAACAAGGAGAGGGATAAACACAGACTGTGCTGTTTCTGGGTCTATTTCTCGCATGAAGGGAAAGGGAGGAGGCTGTAAAAGGGACGAGGGCAATTCTTGCCCTACTTTCTCGGTTTGCAGTTTCTTTTTCCTACTAATGGAAGGAGCAATTGACAGCACTGAAACCAAAGCTGCGTGCTGAGGCACAGAACAGGCAGTGCCACTGTAAGGCGCTCCCACAATTTCCAGGCAGGATGAGACAGCTCAGGTGTACACCCAGAATGCAGCCAGCTTCAACTAGGGGTACATGGAACTGATTGACGAGGGAAGAGGGTGGCCTGGGACACGAACCATGCCACCTTTACTTGGGTGAGATGACAATAAAGCATTGGGAAGAGCTAGAGTATATTCAGTTATCCTTTACACAGAAGTTCATCACATCTTTGTTTTCTAGAGGGTCATATCAAAGTCTCTGCCCCAGACAGTTTCAAGCTGGCACCTACCATCTTTCTTGTGTGGGGAGTCACATCCTCCCCCTTCATCCCAAGATTCAGGGCCGTGATCCCCCTCCAGACCACCTAGTAAGACTAAGTTCATCCCAAGCTCAGCACTGCTGCTCCCTCTGCAGGGGCAGTGAGGGTCAAGCGAGGTCCACAGAGCTTCCAAACGGCAACACCAAACCAGGGACACCAGCAGGTCTGAATTCTTTGCTTCCAAGAGAAATTTTGCTGCATCCCTCATCACCCCTTGATGTGACCAAGAGTTACCTTCCCTGCCATGTCCCTCCAAGCCCCATATGACTGAACCAGGCTGCCTTCCTGAACAGCTGAAACCAAGACACACATTTTCACCCTGTTTAAGGGAAGCTTCTCCACACATACTTACCTGCATGGAAATCTTCACACATTTCCCTGTCTCATCCTGTAATCTAATCCTTCCATGCTTTGAATAGACAGAGATAATTTTAAAAGGGGCTCTTCAAATACTTGAAATGCCTTCAGGATTTCACACACCTCTGTTACTGCTGTGCTCCCAGCAGCTCACATCTGTGAGCAGTTTGTCTGGCTGGTTTCAGCCAGGTTGTCTGCTCTGGTCTCACTCCTCTCACTCCTGGGGAGCGAGGCTGGAAGAAGTGTGGCAGCATGTCTAATGAGTGCTGCTGTGCTGTGTCTGGAGGCTCATCAGTCACAGCCCAGAGGCAGCATGCTCAGGTGTAAATTAACCTGTTCCCTGCCTGCCCCACACCTGTCAGATCTGCACTGCTCAGAGTACTCTGCAAGCGTTCAACAATAGCGCTGTCCTGATGGGATGAGATCTGCAGTGGGACTCACTCTGACAGTCACAGCTCCTTCCAGACCAAGGCATTTTACCCCTTCTGATTTCTGCCTTCCCCCCATCTGATTTGAAGTCTTGTAGGAGAGAGTGCACAGACTCCTGCACGTCAAAACACACCTCAACAGTGTGGGAGCTGAGCAGGCACTCACTTCTCTGGAGGTAGAAACCACTGCAGGGAAAGAACGGAGATGTCACCCAATGCAGCATCCCTCCCTCTATGTTCACCTTTGTGTACATATACTGCCTTCAAGTGGGGCTGGGGGAACCACCCAAAGCTGAAATTACCACACACACCACATCTGCTAAGAATCAGTTTTCTGTTACTCGCAGCCTGGTTGCACGAAAAACTTTTGGGAGTATTCATTCCCGGTTAGGTCTGCATGGCATTGCTTTTCAGGCAAAATGATTCAGGCATATCCAGGGGTAAGTAAATTGAAGAAAGGGTTGTGGTATTGAAATGGTCTAAATAAGATTCATTTGCTACTTTCTGAGTGCTTGACTTTACAAACTTACTAACATACCCTGAAGGTATTTTACACAGATGTAAAGCACATAAACACAGCTAGTAAAGCTGCACTCATCCTCTGATACGGAAACAGAAACCACTGTACACAAACACACACAACCTCTCCCTTCCACTTGCAACATGCTTGCCATATGATAGTACCCTGCTCTTAGCCCTATGTAGCCTGACCAATCAAATATAAAGTGTTCAAAGGTCCCCAGACAAAAGAGATGTGTCTGCTCAGCCCAGTAAGAAAGGTCAACCCTGCTTTTGTGCACACAGGCATTCAGGCAGGCACTCCGGCACTGTGCGGTTGTACTCACACTGCACGTTGAGCTGCACCAGCGCTTCCCGGGGTCTGATGTTAAAGCCATTGTACCTGGCTGTCTGACACTTATAGGTCCCACTCATTTCTCGGCTCACACTCTCCAGGTGCAGCTTGCCATCATACGTCTCCATCGTCATTGTCCCTGAAGGCATGGGGCTTTCCTTATCTACTCGGGACCAGATGATGGGTGGCTTCGGCTTTCCTCGAACCTCGCACTGCAGCTCGGCCCTGGAGCCTTCCCGCACAGTGATGGTGGACTGACCCTTAGGGACACTGATTGTTGGTGGCACTAAAAGAGAGACAAGAAGGGAGTCATTTTACACTGGGTTTTCAGCAAGTGAGGAATGTTCTTGTGATGCTTCTGTTTGAGTCTCACCAGCACCCCTGAAGTCCAAAGGTTTCCCCTTGGCACACTGCAACTCCTCTACGAACACACTGTCCATGCAAGTCCTCCTGCAGGGTCTGGAGCTGCAGGGTACCAAGGAGGACCCCAACCTTTGTGACAGTGTATCTCAATATCAATGTCAAGTGCCACTTGTATTGGGGCAGACTCCAGGCTCCCATCCCTCTGTTTCCACAATGTTATTCAGCATCAGGGATAGCAGCGAGGAACACAAAGGCAAAAGCCTCTTTGAACCATTTCTCAATTTCTGGTCAGTGAATTTCTCAAGTGGAACTGCAGTCTTTTGGCCAAGAAATACAAGTCATATCTGCAAAGGTATCTAGTCCCCTTATCTAGGTCAGACCAAAACCAAGACTTAAAGGATTAATGCTTGTAGATCCCATCTCCAGCCTTTACAGAGGTCCAAGAACCCTGTTTGTTCCTAAACCACAGCAAGGAGTCAGCTCTGTTAAGTGTCTTTGCTTATTTTACTTTTATTCCATGTTTTACTTCTATTATTTGTTTTGCTTTTATTGGTGAATGCACTGTGAATTTCTCACACCAATAAACCTCTGGCTCAGTTGAATGAGAGATGGGTCCCAGCAACAATCACTCCTGGCATCCTTTCCAGGCTGGGAAGAGCCCACCAGTAGAATAGCTGCCGAGGTGAGGCTAGAGTTGGAGGCACAGTAGCACTCACAGAAATATCCAGCTATCGACTGACAAACAAAACTTTGCTGATAAACAAAGCTCAAAAGAAACCCAGTGACTACAGGGTAAAGAGATGTCAATGGGGAAGAGGTTTGCTCTTCATATCCCCAGTCCCACCAAGAACCCAGGAAGGGGATTCTTGGGCTAAACCACACACAATATTGACAATTTATTTGTGTTAGACTTTAAGAGTCGACAGTTCAGCTGAGGTAAATATGGCCACAATCTTTTCTGAAAGCTCTTTTTTCAGCCCTTCCTGCTGACAGTGGTAACACTTGGATTGACACTTCCATAACTGCAAGGGCCATGTACTTCATTTCAATTTAAATCAAAATATAGGACTACAGAAGCTGTAACAAGCTGGTCTGACCAACATTAGTTCAATTCAGCTCCAGCAAAGGAGAGTGTGCTTCGGTAATTGTACATGTTAGAGCCTGCAGCTCTTTATGAGCAAATTTAGGATGGATCCAGCCTAATCTCCCTCTGCAGTGACCTCCCTATGCAACAAGGAGGCCACATTTTCAATTTGCAGGTCTCCTGTGGGCTGGGGAATCTCATCACACCCTGTCCTGCATGGTGTGAAGGGACGGCAGCACTTTCAGTGCTGTCGCTGCCGGCAGCCGCTCACCTGGCGAGCAGCAATTTTCTCCACAGGAGAAGCTGTAAATTGCATTTGAAGATTTTTTTTAATTAAAGCTATCTCTTTGGAGCTGCTTAGTGGAGGCAGTCACTTTGACAAGCTCAGGCTTTGCTCAGTGGGGAAACATGGAGCCACTGTTGCTGTCTTGCTCTGATCCTGTGGTCTGGGGAAAACCTGGTGTTTTATATGGGAATCACATGTTGGAGGTGGCTCGTTGCTGCTTGTGGGGATGCTGCATGTTGGATAGCCTCAGCTGCTGTACAGAGGGCTGCTCCCGCAGGGATGGCTGTTTTCATTCCCTGGGACACAAAGTGCCCCTGCTGGCCCAGGCTGCCAAAGGGAGGCTTCAAAAGGCCCCAGGCTTCCCTCCTTCCCTTCCTCACTGGCAGCACCCACACAGGCATAGGGGACTCACTCTCCTCCAGACAAGCGCAGGGCAACCTGTCACCACAGACCCCTCCTTTAAGGCAGCAACTGGCTGGTGCTTGGACCAACACCTGCAGTGACAGACACTGCCAAGTCTCTCCGTGGGGTCATCCAAGGTCTCCCAGCCCTTCACAGCCTCCTACCCTTGCAGTCTTAAACACAACTGCACTCTGCCATCTAGTGATCTTGGGCAAAAAGGATTGCTCCAGGTGGGAGCAGCCATAGAAGGTCGGGAGAGATAGTTTTGCACCGGGACTGGGAAGTTCCCCCAAATTTGTTCCCTGTTGGTGTGACAGGATTGGTGTCATCTGGTATGGAGACGGTCCTGCCTTCCACAGCTGCCCACAGAAAGGAAGGACCATCCTTCAGTGTTTAGTGGGTCCATGGCACGGAGAGGACTCAATCTCCAGGCTGCCAATGAGCACTGGGTGCAATCCTATTGGGAGCAGGCTGGCCCCAGTATTTCTGATGGAATGCAAAGAGCTCCCAAAGCATCAAAAGCAGTTGCAGCACTTTTTGCCAGGGAGCTGAATGAGCACCATCCAGAATCAAGACTGGGATCAGCCTGGCCTACGGATCCTGCACAACTAGGGACTGAGAAGAAACCTTCTGTGATGGTGCAGGTCAAAATCTGTGGGCTCCCCTGAGGAGTCTTCATCAGATTATTAACCCAGTGCTGCTTTGTACTGTACCCTCATGGTCCAGAAAGGCAGCGCAAGGACATGGATGTAATAGAGAGCACAGTTAGACCCACCACTTCCACAAAAACAGAAGGATAGCCCTGAGACTCTGCATTTCAGTCCCCAAAGTGACCGACAAAAACTGACATATTGGTCCTGTCCTCACCAAGCCATGGGTTGAAGCTTGGAACCGGATTTTAAGGGGGGGGCATTTATAACATTGGGACTCCTACAGAGAGTGCCCAAGACAGGCTGCATTTGCAGTCCAATAAACATTAAAACTCTTCACAGAATTTGCTGTGACAGATGACACCAGTATCCTGGATGCAACTCTGAGAAAAGGTACATTCCTCAAAAGCAATGCCAAAGAGAAGAAAGAGCAGCTTTCTTTCTCAACACTCCCTTCTAAGCAAAGGGACACTTGAAATTTGCTGCAATACCACCCCTCATTCCTTCTTTCACAGTGTGGAGGCTTGTTTGAACAATCACACTGTAAAGCTGTCTCTGTAGCTTTGACTGGAGTGTACTGTACTTTGGACTTTTCATAGAGAGAAAACATAAAGGAAGATCTGCTTGGTGCATAACACATCTGACAGAGGAGTTGTAAGTATTACTCATCTCCAGTCTCAGTCAAGTGCCTGTCTGAGGATGTAAGACCTTTCTCTATTGGCATTCAAGATATGCATGTTCTTAAAAAAAGCCAGAGGAGTGGGGGCATGGGGCAGCCAGTGATGCCAAACACTCCTCTGATGTCCCCACCTGCCACAGGGAGGCTCACCTGTCTCTGAGGAGATGTTCACCTCCACACTGAGGTCAGGAATAGGTGCTCCCTGGAAGGTAGCCACACACAGGTAGGTGCCATAGTCACTGAATCTCAGGTCAATAATCTCCAAGCTGCAGGTCACAGGTGGGAGCTCGGGGTCATTGCGGGTGATGAGCAACCGGTCTGAGAACCTGGCTGGTTTCCCGTTCTTGTACCAGGAATAGACAACCTTCTCCTGGGGAACAGCATCTACATGGCACGAGAGCTTCAAGTCCTGGCCTAACTGGATGGTCTCGCTCTCTTTGATCACATCAGGGGTGATTTGGAACGTGGCATTCTTCATGGCTGAGATAAACAGAAGTGCAAAACTGGTTAGGGATAGAAAAGTATCCTGCACGGGACAGGAAAACAGTTCTTTGCTCCTCAGGAAGGTGACATTTCCATGCAAACTCTGCTCAAAGACCCCTCCCACTTATGTTCCCACAAAATGTCCCAAGGGCCTCACATCTGGCAGTATGGGATCATTCTCCAGTCCAGGATCATGCTACAGCCCAGGATGAAGCTGCAAGCAGTGCTTGCACAGCTGCTGGTCTGGGAGCAGAGAAACTTGCACAGGCACTTCTCCAGAATATTAATTACCGCTAAATATCACATTTGCCCTCAGCTGTACAAGAACAGCCAGCAGGAATGCAATTCCCCTGCTCCCTGAAAACACATGCTCTGAGAAAAACAGCAACTTACACCGCACCAGCAGGTTCACAATTTTCTTTGCTGGGTTCCCCACATTGTTGATGGCCGTGCAATTGTAGTAGCCTGAGTCCTCCACACGGATCCTCCAGATGGTGAGGTTGCCCCCTTGCACAAGGCTATTGGGAGGCATTGGGCCAGGGGAGTGAGACCAAACCACTTCTGGCTGTGGGTCACCGCCTGTCAGAGAGCACTGCATAGTGATGTTGTCACCAGGGTTGACCACCAGCGTCTCATTGACAGACAGCTTCAGGGCAGGTGGGGCTGGAAAAGTACAAAGATGCACACTTCTGAGCTTGGAAAACACCCATCCACTTGCCTGTGCACAGCTTTACCCTTTTTACAATTTGTTCTTGATGATGGCTGGTTTGAGTAGGGGCAGCTAGAAGGATCTATGAATTGATTACAAATACAAGGTGTTTATGAATCTAAAGCATGATCATCACCATGTCTTTGAGCACAAACACTCTGCTCTGTTATGGCTAGGAAACAGTGCAGGCAGGACATCACACTGCCCCAGAAAACACTCCATCAGCAGTGCTTAGGGCTGGGGCACAAAGTAGCTATGGCATTTTATCAGTGCTCAGTGCAGGTTCTCTCTGGCTGAGGACGCAGGTCAGAAGAAAAGCCTGATAAACCCACTCTGAACATATAGGGGTGGCAAACAGACAACACTTGGCAGTGAAAAACCCAAGGCTGGAAGTTTCTTGACTCCTGACGCAAACAGCTGAGCCAGGCATAAGGGCAATGGAAGCCTCTGTAGCCTTGATGGAGAGGTGAAGGAGAAAGGACAGGCTCAGAGGAGCTTGCTTGAACCCAACCCCTGCTTGTTAGCTGGGATCAAACCACTCCTCTCATACAGAATTTCCACCCCAAGGAGGGAGTTTTAGGGAAGGTCTACCATTAAAAAAAGCTATTCTCAGCTATGCTATGATATGCCTCTCTCACACCCAACTAGACATCTTTGAGAGGCAAAGGCTTTGGCAGGCAGATAGTTCGTGCAGCTTGGAGACTATTATGGAGGACCAGGACCTGTCTGCACCATAACAGACCAGCAGCTCTGAACCTCCTCTTAACCTCCTTCACCTCCTCAGGTGTCTAATATGCTTTTCTATACACCTGGAGGCTATCACAATCAAGGGATTCTCTTTCACCTTCAACTGAGCTGAGACTGATTTGCAGTGTCTAGACAACCTCTCCTTTGAATGCCCTGGTACCTGTTTCATTGGTTTTATTTTATTTCTGCACCCTTCTCACTACAGCCCCCTCCAGGAACTGATCCAAAATCCTTCCCTTTGTTTTCTCTATTACATTCCATGAAAAGTCTTTCAAAGCTTCTATGAGCACTATCACTGGCTCCATCCAGAGAGAGCTGAGAAAGTAACAGTCCCCAGCACAAAAGCAGGGAATGTGTTTTAAGTAACAGCCATAATAATGCAAAGTAAGACATTGTTCCATATTCATGAAGCCTGATTTAACAGCATCATTATTTCTGCCTCTTCTCTCCCTGGACCCTGTGTTAATGAGCTGTGCTGGATTTGTGTTGGATCTCTGAATTACAGCCCATACAAACAAGGCAAGGAGGACTTTTCTCTCCTCAGCACCAGTGCCATAATTTAGTAGTACAACTACTGCCATGCTGGGATATTGCTTTGGTGTACTGAATATAATGTCCTCGCTGGCCACTGCACATGCTGTTTGTGTCAGAGATGGCCATCTATGCCTAAGGAAGGAGGCAGCTCTTCAGCTAACTGCACTGGCCATTTTGAAGCTAGTGGTTGGAGCCCTTGAATTTTGGGAAGCCACAGCCTGCACTGGAACAGGCTCTTTGTTGGAGTTGCATAAATGGAGTACAAGGGTTAATGCATATTAAATGGCAAAGGAAGGATTTGTACAGCCTCACCAAGCTCCAGGTGGTTTCATGAGGTACTATGAAGCCCTGAAATACATACAATAGCTGAACTCACCGTGGCTGGACAGGACACACTCCTGCCACTAACTCAGTGTAGCTGACACCAGACAGCTGTTTCTGCCCTCTGACGCTGAACTGGTCTCAGGTTCACAGTGTACAAACTGACAGATGCAGCATCTTGCCTGGGAATCTCCATCCATCCCTTTCAGAGACAGAGAAAGCCTGAGACCAGCCTGTGCCCAGAGAGAAGGTGTCAGAGTTGGGGAGCCCAAACCAGAGGTCCCACAGGATCTGGATAAGATTCAGGTCTCTTGCAGATCTTGGGTTGGATGTGCACATATCTGACCCACACTCACCTTGCCCGGCTCTGGGCAAGGCAACATGTTAAAAAGGTGACATGCAGGTGCAAGCACTGCATCAGGGCAGGCTGTGTGTGCATGCATGAAGGAGGCAGGGAAACTCTAAACCTGCCACTTGCATAGCTCCAGGCAGCAAGTTCCCATGACATGCCCCAAAATGGAGCCCCGGCCGTGGCAGCCTGCGTGGGCTACCACTCCCACCCCTGTCAGCAGACAGAGGTTAACAGACTGCAGACATTGTTATGCAGGAGATGAATCTCATTTATTTGTAACCTGTGGCAATTCCTTTTGTTCTTGGCTCAGAAAACCTGCTGGCGGAGTCTGCTGAGCAGCGAGGGGACCATTAAAAACAAAGAATCGCTTTCAATTCCCTTTGAAGTCCAATTTGCTGCAGTAAAACTGCAGGAGAATTAACCAGCTGGGCTGCTTAATTTTGCAGAAATTGAGGAAGGGGGCAATGTCAGGCTGACCCTGCTGGAGCAGGTGATGGCAGCTTGGTGCTGAGCTGCTCCTGTGGCTCTGTGGACCCAACCTGCTGCTCTGGAGCCAGGCATAGCAGCAGAACAGAGGAGGAGCAGGGTGGCAGACAAAGAACCCATTTCCTCCTGCAAGGCCCAAGCTGCTGAATAGAGCTTGGGAGAAGCCCATCTCCTTAATCGAGATTACAATCTGCCCAAAAGACACTAAGGAGCCAGCTGAGGAACAGCAAATGAGCTGAGAAGGCTCCTCTGGCCTGACCTGACCTGACCCACCAATTCACCTCAAGGTCTGTAAGTGCTTGGGACTATAAATATTTAAGAGAGAAATTTCCAAGCATCTCAGCACCCTTTAGGCCCTTCTCAGTTGTAAAGGCAAAGGCATCCTGAGCAAAGGTGCTCAGGATTCTGGGTACAGCCCAGCCTAGAGAAGCTGTGAAAGCATTAGCACAAGTGGGACAGAAAATACTTAGGCAAAAAAGGAGAGAATTAAAGAATTTCCTTTAAATATTTCCTCATCTATGCACAATACTACCTACAGGGCAAGTAACCCATATAATTCTTCATGTTAAATATAGTCGTGCTATTTAACACAAACCCTGCTCACACTGCAATGCCAGCTTCATTTTCACTGCCAACTTTTAATACAATTTGCTAAGAACACATTTTCCATGGCCCCTTTGAGCTTGTAGCGCCAGGCTCCACTGTAACTATGTATAAATATGCATCTATAATTTAAAAAACAGGAAAAAAAAGAAGACCAGATAGATGGGCTTAAGAAGCTGGTGTAAATTAAGCCATATTGCTGACTTCTCATTGGGTACAACCTGAAAATACATTTTCCCCATTCACTTAGTAAAGGGCAGGATTAAAATGAAGAGTAGTTTCCTTGTGCTTGGGCTGGCAGGGGGAGTGGACATGAAGAGAAATGTGATTTTCTAACTCTTCAAAGGTAAAGGCATACAGGGAAGAAGAACTATATAAGATCCCTTTCTTCATAATGAACAGAAGATAAGTTTTTAAAGGGAATATTTCAACATTTGCTACAGTCTCATCCTGAGAGAAATTCAGGTAATAGGGTGAGTTGTTCGAGACATGTTCAGAGATCTTACTACAAAGAGAATACTTTTTTCTGACATTAGCTATAATTCACTTTCTTAGGCTCATTATTTTTCTTCTTCATACATAAAATGAAGCAACTATTATTCAGCACCTTGGAACTCAAGTCAGATCAATAAACATAATTTAAACAGTATAAACAATATCCCGTCAACAGTTAACAACATCAAAAACAGTTCTGTTTCCACTGCACAAAGATGACACAAGGGATACAAACTGCTTTGTGTTACATTAGAGAGGTGAATAATTCAAACAACTACAATGCCTTTCTCTCTGATCATGGAATACCCCAGGGCTGGAAGCAATTTCCTGACATTTACTTATTATTTGCAAATATTCAACACACATGGGGGCTCTGCAGGTGGGGATTTTTTATTGTGCGCGTGGTTTAGGTGTGGTATTTTTTTAACAGACTGCAATCAAGTTCTTGCTGGTATTTGATACATGACACTCAGTTTTCATTCACTTATTGCACATCAAGCAAGCGGCACCAAACTGAATGTGCTCACAACTGGAGGTGCCCTCAAGCATTGCCAGTATGGATATGAGTGCAAAATTTATTTATTGGGAAGGCACTGGAGAAATATGCTTTCCAGAAACACTGGCACCAGTGGAGCCCGCTACCTGGGAGGTGCTTAGAGCACAGCCTGGCAAACCAGGCTGGAGTCACACACGGATGAATTATTTGTAAGAACTGCAGCACTGCTCCACTCTAGACTGTATCGAATCTATTTTTAAAGTCACTTAGAATTATAAATAAATAAAACAGTGTATGAATTAAAAACTACATAGTGCCTCAACACCTACACACAGTCTGTTTTAATGATCTCATGGCAGGCCTGGCCAAGGCAGTGGCTATATGCAGCACTACAAGAAACCAGAGCAGCCCTGGCCACAAGACTTCCATGTGAAGGATCTGTAATCCCAGCAGCCATGTAAATGAGCTTGGGGTACTGCAGGTGCTGGACAGAGTGCTGTGTTATACTCCTGGAGGAGTAATGGTTGCTGAGCAGGTGAAGGGTCAGAGGGCTGTGGGACCCTTCATGTCCCCTCTTACCTGTGGTGTTTGTGAGCTGGAAGGTGATGGATTTGTCAGGGATACTGCAGACATTGCGGACAGACACCTGGCATGTATAGCTGGCATAATCCTGAGGTCGAAGGTTCTTCAGCTTCAGGACTTTGGTCTCACCCTGGGATTTTGGAAAAACAGGCAGGAAAAAAGACACAGGTGTACAAAGCACAGATCATCATTCCAAGCCCATAACTTGTCCCAAACTTTACAGATTACTAGCAGCTCCCATGAAAACCTTAGGGAACCGTGCAGATTTCAAGCCTTCCAAAAATGATACACAAAATGGTTGCAGTGGTAATTTCACCTCCAGGACTTCTCAAAACACCGAGCAACTGACTGACATGACGTGAAATCACTGCCAAACAGGTCTGGACATAATTTCTCATGAGCTACTGCCAGAAACATCTTGTAGAACATGACAAACCTTAAACATCCCAGAACAGACCCTGGGATCTAACCATGAGACGTCAGTAGGAACTCAAGGAAAAGTTACTGGGGGCTCAACATTGCCAAATCAAAGTAAATCTGAGCAGATTGAGACATTAATGTTGGCCTAAATATGACAAGTTCAACAGTTATGCTGTAGAAATCTGCAGTATAGGAGGAAAAAAACCCATTCAGAGAAATACTCAAAAACTCCCAAAACTTTCTGATCCCTTTTCCCCAGATTCTAATCTCATTTATGCTGATGCAAATCCAGAGTGACTGCAGAGACTTGGATAGCCTTTTCTCATTCTAAGGTAACAAACAAAATCACTGCCTGCACTCCATTAGTTACTGGCTTGTTATAGAAACAGAATCAAGTTGTTACATTAACGATAGATGTGTTCTGTACATTTTTATTTACGGAATGCAGAAAGCTCTGAGATGCATCCTATGGTTTGCACACCCTGCAGCTCATATGTCTTCCACTGACAGCTTGCTGCTGTTGTTCTCCTTGCGTTTGTCTAAATCTCTTTTGGAGAAACCATTCCATAACTGCCTGCAAGTGTGAGGAGGTGTCAGCATGACAAATCCTCCTGAGGACAAACTCAGGGGACTGGACAATGAGCTCAGGAATGCTAATAGGCAGAGAACGAGGATGTGAAGTGAGTAAATTAGAATGATAAAACCTAGGACACCAATAAGCCTAGGAAATTCCTGTCCCCTGAGAAACGTTGCTATGCCACACAAATTATGGCATTTACAATATGCATGTCATCTTCTTACTTACAGGGTCATATCCTGTTGATTGATTAGTAAATCTAGGTATATGTGTATAAACCTTCAGTGTAAATAAGTTTTAAAAAGCTTAAACACTGAAGCCTTCACCTCCTTTTTAATGTGAAAGCCTATTGAAACCTGACACTGATACAGGTTCATCTCTGAGACAACAATGCAAACTCCAGCGATGGGTACTTTGTTAAACATTCCAACAAGGTTTTCCCCTTCCAACAGCATTTCAGAGGTGTGTTTTTGTTAACTTCAACTCTCACCAACCCAAACTTACAGGCTTATGCTGGTGTTAAGGTGAGGACTGCAAGGGCATGCCTGTCTGAGCACAGCAGTCCTAACACCCTCTTTCAGAGCTGGGAATGACCCATCATGTTGGGAACATTGCCTGACAGGAGCTGCAGCACGCTGGGTCATTTAAACATTAATGCTACAACATGGTGAATTTTTGCCACATGCCTTATTTAGCGAGAGAAAATATCCCAAGTCTAAGACATCCTCTCACTAAGCAATGTCTCCTGTAATTCTGTTAATTACACAGAATCTACTGAAAACTGGAGGAGCCCATGGTGGCTTCCTCTAAGGCCAGGGATGTCCTAGTTGGAAGCCACATAGCACACAGACGAAGCTGCCTTCAGGGCCAAACAGCAGCGCTGACCTACAGTGCTTCTGCAAATCTGCCACTAACCTGCAGCTCTCTCCTCCCTCCTCGTCCCCCTGAATATTTCCATTTGGATGCCCATTTCCATGACCTACAGAGACGGCGCGTTTCAATAAAATATGAACATGACTACATTAACTTAAAGGTTGCCTGGGGCATTGCTCAGAAATCAAACTCAGCCAGAATGTGCTCTGGGCCCAGCTTTGGGAATGCACGAAGGTGCTTGGGAAGAAACAGGTGCCCTGGGGAGCTGCCCTTTCAGCCCTCCCTTCCCACCCATCCCTGCCATGTGTTCCCTAACAGCCTTGCTGGAAGTACTGGGGCTGATTAGCATCTAAAGGACATTCAGAGCCCGAGCTCAGCTTCGGGTAACATGCCCAGAGTGCCCTGGTGAAAGAAAAATTCCCTTCCGCCTCCCATTGCATTTGCAGGCTAATTACTAGGAAGAAAGTGGAGTTCTGAGGGGAAACCTGGCTGTGCAGGGCAAGTCCAACACAGGCAAGCAAGAAAAGGAGAAACAATGTGGACACCTTGTTACAGGACAACAGTCAGGCAGTGACCAGGCAGCTGGGCTCCCCATTACTTGTGGCCATTAGGAAAAGCTCATGGATCTCATGGCAAAGCCTGCCATTCACTTACACTGCCAAACAGGAAGCCCTTCCCTGATACATGGGGCCTGGGCACTCGATTAAGAAAAAAAAAATAGTGATGGGAGACAGAGGAAATCCAGTCTTGGGATTGTTTGCTTGGATTTTAGTCTCAGCCATCCAACAACTGTGTAACCTCATTAAGGGAGCTGTGTTACTGCTCTCAGGGACAGTGACAAAAAGGGAAAGGTCCTCCTTGGCTGTCACACTCCATCCTACTGCTCTGCTCCTCTTGTGCCCTGGGAATTTGCATGCAGAAGGAGGGTTTACCAGCCCTTCTGGAGGCAGCGCTCCTTGCAGCAGCCTGCACCCTCTCCTCAGCATCATAATCCATGCAGGGAAGGAAACACCACCCACTACAGCATCCTGCATCAGCAAGGCACTCAACACAAGCTGGCAGAGCTTTGCTTATTTTCACCTGTGTGTAAAGGGGTTCATAGATGTCCACACCATTGTCCTGACTGTGAGAAAGTGTCTCAGCTCCTCGTTTCCAGATGAAGCGAGCCGGTGGGTTGGAGTTGACAGTGCAGCGGAGGAACACAGTCTTCTCCTGGTAGAAGCTGCCACGCACATCGCTGATGGTCTGGTGAACGGTGAGAACAGGTTCATCTAGATCTGGAACGGAGGTAAGGAGGGTCGCAGCCATTGTTAGCAAAGCTTGGTCTGCATGTACAGCCTGCAGAGCAGATGATGCTCCAGGTACCACTGAGGAGATGGGAAACTCCCACATATTTGGCTGATGACAACTGCTGATTTAAGAGCTGATCTGAGGGCAGGTAATACAACCAGTGTCTAAAGGGAACAGACAGGAGAAGCCAGAATTCTCCCGCTCACCACATAAACCTTCAGAGAATAGAAAGCAATCTCAGGTTTGCAGATCCCTGCGCAGTCCTCAAACATACCACCTGCCTGCCACATGTGCCTCAGAGCAGTGGGCTGCCTCACCTTCCCCAATGGCACCCCCCTGTAGAAAACCACTACTCTCTACTTCAGTGTGAGGTTAGAAGGATCCCAGAAAGCTCTGCTCCATCATAATTTCTCCATTTTCCAGTTCCCAAATCCCTCCTGAAATCATGGGGCTAAGCCCATGGCTGTGAGATGTCCATAAAAATGACATGACAAACCTTCAAGACAAGGAATGAAAGTAAAAAAATCAGGAATAAGATCAAGGAGATGGATGGAAAGTCAACTACATAGAGCAAATCTCATGGGGAGTCATGGGAGTATGAGATGCAAAACACTGTAAGAGGTATGTATAATTTCTCTCTCTTCCTATTGAATATCCTCTGTGTATTTTCTTCAAAGTCTGTCCCTCTTCAGCAACTTCTATTCACTGCAGCTTCATTACCCATCCCTAAACTGATCAGACTCTTGTTTTCTCCCTTTACAGAAGATGCTCCTTTCAATTCCCTTATCATACCTGCAGCAGACACGCAGCTACCATGACTGAACCAATGGCTATCAGTGGCTACACTTGCAAGGACAGAAGCAATAACCCTGGAAAGAAAGGATTTTCTCCATCCACACAGAGCATACTGCCTCCCTAGGGTTACCCACCTGCTAAAAAGGGATGATCTTCTACGAAGTTGCAGCAGGTATCGATGTTTGAACATCAAGGTAGCATGGGGAAAACCTCAGAAGTGGTGGATCTTTCTCCACACAGAACCACTTTGAGACTTAGGTTGAATGTAAAGATCCATTTTGATAAGAACTGGCCCCCTAAAACTGAAATTGGTGCCTCTGTCTTTAAGTATGTCTTGTAAGGCACCTTTTGAGCTCAAGCTGAAGTGAGTCTATATTTTCAGGAGCGCTATGACCCCATCTTCAGCTGCAAGGAAACTGAGGTACTTGTACCCAGTATCCCCTTGTGCTGCCAGCATGGTCCTCTGCACATGCTAATGTCCTCACCACCTCCTGCCCTCCCATGCCACCTAGTTTTCACAATATTTTATTTTACAGATCTGTAAGTCTGGAGATCTGACTTCCAGAAAGGAAGAGGAAAGCAGGGATGAGTTTCTGCCAACATGTCATGCAAACAACGTATGCTCTCTGCTGAATCACAAGTGTCAACTTGTGGATTTGCATCTTTTAATGAGCTGTATGCTCGGCAGACAGCAATTATAATGGGACCTGAAATTTGCCTGCTTGACCATACCTCAGAGATATGAGTTGAGCCATTAATGGAATAATGACTAGACACAAAAAATATCCCAGAAAAAAACCCCAACAACCAAAAAACACTCATGGCTGAAGAAAAACATATGCAGATAGGGAAAAAAAAAGAAAAGGCTCCTCTCCATACAGTGCCATAGGGTGACAGAACTTTACATCAAATTCTTTTGGAGCAGGACCCTGAGCACAGCTTCTCCTCTCTTCCTCCTTCTTTGTCCTTAACCCTCCTTTATCTGTTCAAACTTCCCATGAGTGACTCTGCAGCTACCATCCTTTTGAGACTCTGTTTCTCAACAGGCAAAACACTTCCCTTTTTAACCAAAGAAGAAGCTCACCATTCCAGTCTCATGGCTCCCAGCTACTCCCCACACAGAAAACAACATCTTCTCTTTGGTTGCTAAAACTTTCCTCCTTTGAATCCTTCAGCCTTCTTTTGCAGCAGTCAGCTCTAGGTCTAGACCTCCTGAGAAAAGCTAAAATAAGACCTACGACAATATGTATGTCCTTGATGTACGAGTAATGCCACTGATGTCAGTGAGCTGCTCAAATGATAAATTTGGCCCAAGGCTGCTCATGGAGATGATCACATGGGATGTTTCATACACAATAAAAGCTTGTAAACATTCATTCTTTCTTTTTCTTTACTTCCTCTCTCTCCCACATGGAAATACTCCGAACAGCAGCTGCCAGTATCTAACCAACACTTTAAAGCCTCACTGATGCCCACTTGGGGCAAAGGAATATCATGCTACACAGGTTAGTGTTTCCAGTTTAATATCCTCTTGGCACCAGCGATGCTCTCTGCGCAACCTCACTGTCAAATACTAAAACTATGACTGAGGAGTAGCACCAGCTGCCAAGGACACCAAGGTACACATAAGGGTGATTACTTACCTCTAGCTACAAAATGGGATGCAGGAAAAGAAGGGGTTTGTTTTCAAATTCTGGTTCATTCAGCTGAAGGTTGCCTGGGTGAACGTTCAACAAAAACTGTGGCTTTTCCCATGTGTTCCCTTGTACCCACTGCAAATACTAGGAGAAAATAGTCTCTCCTCCCCAAAAACCAAGTGAGCAGAACAGAGGTGCAGTACCAAGTCCATCTGCAGAGTAGATGTTAGTATGAGAAAGACCTTGGCCACCCCATTAGCCCCACAGTTCTACAGGTCAGAGCTGCATGAGGGACCAAGGGACACTACATCACTCTAGCTCCAGCCTGCACCACGGGAACACCCTCAGGGCATGAAGAGATTCATGGCACAGTCCTGTTCCTAGAGTCATAGGCCCTGGCAAGGTGTCACACTGAGGCTTGAGAAAAGCAATTCTCTTTGCAATGGAGAGTTATCATATGCCTCCACCACATGTAGGAGAAGAAACAGGCAGAGAAGCCAAGCAGATCTAGGGCGAGTGCCAGAGCTTCTCTAAACAAAGTGAAGCAATGCCAATGAAAAAACACTCCTTCTATCCATAATGGCTGCTGCTGAAGCAAGCCATTTCCACAGCCTAGGTAGGATGGTGCCCACAAAACACTACTCCAATAAAGGACAGGGCAAGCAAGGAACAGAGATTGGAGCTGTTCCCAGCCACATAATGTGACTGTGGATCATGAACCTGACAAAAGCTAAGGATACTCAAGTCTGTGGCAAATTTTGTGAGAGCCACATCACAGGACGGCTGGACAGCAGGACTAAAAGGAAACAGTCAGGCAGCAGTTGCTGTCAGCAAAAAGATCTGCCCAGACTCCAGGCATGTACTGGGCTTTTGAAGTCTGGAGGTTGTTCCACTGACAGATAACCACAGTGCCCCTCAGCTCAGAAGGAACGACCTTTTTGCTAGAAGGAATGTAGGAACAGCTCATGACAGGTCCAGGTACAGTTTAAGTCGCTTTATCATACTTTACAACTTTTTAGCATCAACCTCTTGCTTCCTCAGATAATATGAGTAAGGAGAGGGATTTGGTATTAGTTGGGCTGGAGAAAATTTGAGTAGTGGATAGTCAAGGACAATATAATGGTAATCTTCTCTAAGAGAGCAAATCTCTTCACAAGTTGCCTAGACTTTAAATATTGGATTTCTCCCTTATGGGCCTTACAGCATAAGTTTTAATTTCCCTCCCTTTTGACCACAGCAGCCCAAGAATAAACACTAAGCCCAAGGAAAAAACATTAAGAGAAACCCTCAAAACTTGGAGCCCAAGATGGAAAACTACTAGCAGGAGAAGGATGGGCACTATGACCAGCTAGAGAAATGCTGAGTCACCTTCACATTCACCCTTTTACAGCTCAGCCTCCTCAGCTGCATTCCAGAATCTTTGGCTGTTTCCACCATGCTAGAGAAGTAGCTATGCTGGGAGCAGGGCACTGGTTTTAGGAATGCCCCCAACATCTGGGGCACTACCAGCTACAAGAAACATTGCTCGCTTCAAGCACTGTCAGCTTTGAAATGAAGGCCAAGAAAGCAGAAGGCATCCACTACATCCCAGACAAGCGCTAGGGAACCCTGTCAGTGACAGACATCATGGCACCTAGATAAGAATGACTCACAAGGACAGCAGAGATATATTATCCAGGGACGGATCTAATCTCCTAGGCTAAAAAGACCCTGGGGACACCATGCCAGTCACTCTGCTCCTGAATCAGGTGCATGTGGTCCTAGGGCAATGCAGCTCCCTGCTGGCCCCGCAGCGAGGCAGAGACATGCAGTAGAACTGTGGGAAGGTCTGGGTTGCCGCTAAACAACTTACACTGCACATCTACTCGAATGGACTTGATGGCAGGGACCCCAACCCCATTTTCTGCTTTACAGTAATAGCGGCCCCCCTGCAGCCTTTGGATCTTCTCAATCCGAAGGGTCTCGTTAAGCACTGACGTCTCTTGGAATTTGTCCGACGCGCTGCCAGCAGTTTTGGTCCATCTCACCTGCGTGAGAAGAACAAGAGAAATGAAATCAGGGACACAAAATAGAGATCCCAGGATTCAGCAGAGCTCCCTTTGTTGCTCTTCTCCCTCCTCCCTAGCTACTTCCATGAAGAGGTCCTGCAGTGTTGCTCTGATTTTCTGATATTCGTGGAGATTCACAGAAGCTCGCAGGGAGGTCAGGCAGGCAGCACACAAGATGGCGAAAAGAGGAACTTTATTTACAAAAACTTCTTTATATATTCATTAATAATCTAATAATTATTGGTCGACAGTTTTTCCACCCCCTATAACGATTGGTTACAACTCTAGAGTGTCCAGTACCAAAACAAAGAGATTAGAAAGCACAAGAATGCAATCTCTATTTTCCATGAGAAAGAAGAGAAAGATTTTAAAACAGTGCAACTACACTGCAGCACTGCCAGACTTATCAAAGCTCAAATTCTGGTCTCAGTATGTCTCAGCAGGACCAGGCTGATTCTGGTCCATCAGCAATCCCCACGTCCAAGAGTCCAGGATAACTCCTCAGTTCACGCAGACACACACTGCATATTTACCACTCCCACTCTGATCCTGCAAACCCAGAAGCTTGCTCAGTTTTATGCCACTATCTGCACAGCACAGGACTTTCAGAATTCAGTCTTGAGACCCCATGCGGCTGGCAGGCCATGACACTACAGCAGACATCAGCTCACAGCTACAGAGCTTTTACTGCAGTCCACACTCATCTTTTTCTGGACAGCAGGGCTATTTCTGCTTTTTGCTTTTCCATGAGTGAGAAAATGCAGTTGCTATCTGACTCTTGTCCCTTTCCCACTGGGAACCCCTGCGTACTTTATTTTTTTAAGTCATCCTTTTGCAGTACACAAGCTTTTCCTCTGTTTTTAAAGATACAGAAAAAGAAAAGAAAAAAATCCCTTCAGATTTCAAGCCATCTTTTCATTTCTTTGTCCTTATGTAACATGTCTTAAGATCCTGGCTTGCAGGGGCAATGGAGCTGGTTGATATTTCATGGTGAATGGCAGCAAGAAGACAGCAATGCCCAAGACTGAAGGGTTACTCTCATGTCTGGAATGAGGTACAGCCCTCACAGTAGCAGTACAAACTTCCCCCTTGTTTTGTGCACTCCAGACAATAAAACAGAGACAGCTTTTCTCAGCCCATTGGTTTTCTATATTTGCAACCTCCCTTCTAAACACTGGTGACTGCCAGCCTCCTACTCTGGCGACAATCTACACTCTAGGACTGAGATGCAGCAAGATCAGCTGGCACAAAGAAGAGAGACTTTCATTCAGCACCAGCCATAGATAAGATGGACCAAACACCTTGACCACTCTGCCAGACTTTGCCTAAAGCTCACTGCCATCACCTGATTGATGCTGATGCTCTAGAAAGAGCAGGGGTGTCTACATCCCACTCCCAGAGCACCAGGCTGAGCAGATTTTTGGAGCTAATGACCATGGATTCATTCAGCCTTTGTACACATATGAAATTGTCTGAGGGCCCCAAGACTCTCAGAGTCTCCTGTTTGGAAGGACACTTTAGCCAGCTCTTTAATCTTTTCAATCACAATCTCGTTTAAGTATTTTGGCCACATTTTCATGCTTTAATGGCTGGCTGATAGAAAGTGAAAGAGAAGATTAAACAAAGGTTAGGATAAGAGCTTAGCTGGGGAAGAAATCAATCCATTAGGAGGGAGGGCAGAAATAGGATGCATGCCACGTTTTATGTGTGCAGGTTCCAATCTCCCTGGTCATGCCTCGTTCCAAGCTCTGGTGTCTCCTGTGCATGCCCGAGCAATGACAAGCCAGAGTGTTGCCCACTAGCATGCTGTCTGCAACAAGCTCTGCTCCAGAAATCTCTCTGGCTACTCAGGCTCAAATCCCTACGACCTGCCAGGACCTCTCCACACATTCAACAATCTTAGACAGGGTCAGTGCTACCGTAGTCCTCATTTCTGATGCACATAGGTATCATTTGCCCATCGCTGTCACAAGCCTAGGCTGGCTGTTTTTTTCTGACTTGGCTCAGATAATTTTCTTTTTATTGTTTCCAGGATATTCTTTTGATGGAAAAATAATTTCAAATCCTAGCCTTTGTCATCACCTCTTCACCAAGAAAAGGCTCCTCACAAGCAAGTCCACAGAGGCATTGACTGGCAAAAGCAGATGCATGGCCTCCTGCCACAAATATCTTTGGCAGGATTGAGGAAGGGGGCCAAGACATATCATCTGTGGCTCCCTTGAGCGTATTCTGGCACATCCAGCCTCACAGTGTGCACCAGCTGCCACTCTTACCGTGCTCTGTCCCAGAGCTGGCACACCCTGCTCTGGTCCAGTACCTCTACAGACACATCCACACCAACACTGAACGGCCCAGCTCAAGGGTCTGAAGGGTGCTGAGGTGGCTGCACAGGGCTTGAAGCTGTGCAAGCCTCTGGGCACCCCAGGCAAGGACTACAGCCATTAGGCAAGCTCAGCTTTGTACCTCCCCACTGGACCGTGCCTTGACCACAGCATGGATGTGTCCAGTGCTGCAAGTCTGAATCTGCCTCTGCTTGATGGCCATGAAGCAATGAACAGCAGGCTCTGAGTGAGGCTCAGTGAAGGGCACTACCAACAACTTCCCAAATTCCCCCAAGCAGCATCCCCTTGGCTGTACATCCAGAGAAGCCAAGAGTCTGATGCACCATGAAGGACTTACTCCTATGGCCAGCACATGTGAGAAGCCTTTTCTAGGCTGTTCCTACTCGGCAGTATGAGGGTTAGAGATTTAAAGGGTGCACTGCATAATGAAATCAGTTTGGACTTTCAGGTTTTGGGAGGTCTTCACATACTGAAGACAAGTAGAAGGTCTTTATAAGATTCTGCAAAACTTTGTGGACTGTTTTCCATGCAAGTGAGCTTAAATGCTTCATAGCCCTGGTTCCATTACATAGGAGAAAACTGGACACCCCACTGCCCACAATTCTCCTCTAGGTGGAGACTACAAATGCCACGGGAGGCATGGGTAACAGTCAAGACTGAAAGCTTACCTGTGGCCGGGGGTGTCCTGTGACCAGACACTGCAGGACCAGCGTGTCCCCCTCCCGAATTGTGTAAACACGTTCACTGATGTTGTCTTCCTTCACCACGCATGCTTGCCCAGCATGGATGATTTGGGCCTGAGCAGGAGCTGTGGAGAGGAAAGAAGAGGTAAAGAGGGAAATGAGCAGTACCCCATCTCCTTATGTCCACTACCCAGGGTGGCTTCTCCCACCACTTCTTAAGCCGCAAAGGGGAAGAGCCAGACAGTTCTGGGAATGAGTCATGGAGGTTTTAGGAGATACAATATTAAAGCAATTTTCCCCATTTCCTGGGTGACTGATATCAACTACTATTTTCAAACCTTTGGTCTGGTTGGGATGAGCAGCCCTAGACACTGAAAAGCAGAATACGGAGGTTTTTTGGGGCAGACCCTCCTGCACAGGTTGACGACTAAATATTTCCTGCTGTCATCTCTCCCAGAGAGGAGTATGTGCAAGCAGCTATAGCAGGGACATGGTCAAATCACAACTGCTCTATGCCTGTCTAAAATAAGCCTGATTACTATGATTTACCTTGCAGGGGGCTGGGATAACTACCAAGCAGAGTCAGAAAGGGCCCTGAAGCTCTGTATAGCTATTAGCACACATCCCTAGAACAGGCAGAGCACACACTGCAGGAAAAACAAGTCTTTCCCATATTAAATAGCAGCCTATCTCAGCCCTGAGCCAGAGGGAACAGCCTCTGCAGGACCAGAGGTCCTCATAATCCCTAGGGATTTCTCCATCTATGGCTCCAAATGAAGACTAATTACTGGAAGTCTAGCCAGAAAAAATGAGTGAATACCAGTGCAGTGGAAAAGTACACAGAAAGAAAGTTCCCAAAACAAAGTTAAAAAATGCCACGACCCCAAACAGCACCTATATCCCACTGCAGCCCTGATGAGCAGCAGGAAGAGACAAGATCTAGTGGAACAGGATTTTAAAAATAAAAAAGCCTCAGCTCTGAAGTTCTGTGCAAACAGCCTTTGGCTCCCTACTCCAAAGCATTTGTGTGATCAGAGAAGTGGCTGAGATGCACTGAAGGTGACTGCGCAGCCCGACACGACACCTGCGCTTGTTTGAGGGGGAAACTCCAGTCGCACTTCAAGAAACAGAGAAACCCACAAGCGTGTCTAAGAGTTGGTGTCTCACTGACAGTCCCCTGGGATACTTACCCAGCTTGCTAGAATGCTTTCAGGTGACTCTGGCGTCACAGCTCTAGATCCCATTAGTGGAATATAACAAAAATGAGCAAACCACTGAGGAGATGATCAAAGGGTTTAAAGCAACAAGCCTTAGAGAGCCTTCCTAAGCAAGAATAAATTTTGCACAACCTGCTAAAGCTGAACCAAGCACCCACTTTTTCCTCAAGGTTAGCTGAGCTTCAAAGACTACTTTTAAAAAAATTATTTTCATTCATTTGGCATGACCAAAATGTTCTAGACCAAATCACCTGGGCAAGAGAAGTGCTCAGATTTTTGCTTGTTTAATCCACCAGAGTACCAACCTAGGACAGGCTGGGCTCAGGCAGTGGAGAAGATCTGCCTTTGAGATCAGTCTTTCTAAACTGGTGTCACCACAATGCACTGGCCACGCAGCAGGGACATGAGAGGGGACACGGGGCTAGTGGGAAATAACTGCTCTTGCTGCTGCTTTACAGCCTGCCATGGCCACCCAACATCCAGTCAGCACTGCACATGCAACAAGCTGTTCTCTCTTTTTCCACCTCTTCTGTCTTTCCAGCATGGTGGCACTTTGTTAAAAGGATTATTACTGTCCAAATGGTTGACAAACAGAAGCAACATGTGTATTTGAATAATATGATGGCACAAACATGGACAAATCCCTCAGCCTCTCCCATCTTCCCCTTCTGCAGGCCTGCCAAGATGCCTTCCATCACTCAGGCATCATGGAATGCCAAAACCTACTGCTAAGAGTTCACTGATACAGCTGAGCAGATGAGTGACCTTCTTCTGCCTGGATGGCAGGGCCTTGTTGAACCCAGCAGAAAGCACAAACCTGTGTATATGTGCTTATACACATCTGTGTGTTCGTACACACATACATGTATGGGTGCGCATACAGATATGTAAATACATTAATGAAAATAATGATTTATCAGGAGAAGACATCATGAATGCTTGTCAAGCCAACAGTTGCAGAGGAGGAATTCAGAAGCCTAAATAACCTTTGCTAATACACCCTAATTGGCAGCCTCTTATGCTGTTTCAGATCTCAGGTCAGTCTTCTGCAGATCTGCCATAACGCCTTTAGTCCCACGTGTACCGCAGAGCACCACTTACAGGGCTGAGACCCACGCTGATGAATGCCTGCTGAATTAGAGACTCGGTCCTTTCCCCTCCTATGCCACATTCCCTCCATCCCCAAACTATGCTGCCTGCATTTCAGCAGGGGCCTGGCACCCTGAAGCAGCAAAGCTCTGGTAACCTCTCTTCACAGTCTGTGGGCTGCATTTGCCAGCTGGTGGCTCTATTCTCCCTTTGCAAACATGACCTTCCTGTAAAAACTAATTTCCAGGCACCCCATGCAGAATCAGAATATTTATCTGCAGCTCTAGCTCACAGTTAAATGTTGCTCTTAAGTTGCTCTGCTGTACCCCATGTGATACACAAAGTAAGCTTTGCAACTTTCACTCTTCCCTTTGTCTATCCCACTTCCATTATTTCACCTGTGTTGTGCAACCCTTTTCTACCACTTGCCCAAAGGCATTTCCACATGGGGAACTCCCACAGCAAAATCATTAGATAGAGTGGTATAGGATAAGAAGGCTTTTGTGCAACTCTTCTAATGCCAAAATGCCTTGTGGTAATTTGCTGGTGTATCTCTGAGTTTGAGAGAAACATTATTTAAACTAATCCTTATATGGCACTAGACTACAACAAAATGACAGTCCTAGGGATAAGCCCTGGGTCATAATTTTGTCCTCTTCTCCCAGATTCTCCCTGGATACACTGAGCTGTAAGGAAGCTTATAAGCAAGAGTGTACACATCCATCTGTCTTCACAGGTGTCTGAACTTGCTTGTGTCACTATCACTAACACCTTTCAGCTAAATCACTGGAAAGGGACATCACTTTAAGGGAATCTCCACTGCTTAAGCTGCAACATCTCTCTGGCAATAAACAGCACCAGGTCCTCACCAGAACAACCACCATTTTTTCATGTATTAAACCCCTCATTCAATCTGAGAATCCAGATCTCTCAAAAGGAAACTCAGAAAGCTTGGGGTTTTCTTGGAAAGGAAAGCACTCAGGTAGATGGCTCAGGAGCCTGATACGCTGGTTTGGTTACAACATTAGTAGGTGGGAGCTGAGCAATGAACCAACCCAGCTCTTTGGGGAGTGCATTAAACCACAGGATGAGACTCGGGAAGGTCTCTGTTCCAAGCTCAGCCTGCCACAGCACACAAAGGCTGGGAAAGTCACCTCATGCTGTATTACAGATGGGCAGAGAGACTGCAAGGATTAATTGCACTTTTAATGTGCTTGAACAGAAAGAATACATTATTGTTTGACACCATCCCAGGTCTCCTGGAGGATTTCAGCATGCAGCCAGTTTGCACATTGCCAGCACAACAGGATGGCAGGACCATGCCTGTCAGAGTAACAGCTTCACAGAAGGCCCTCAGGAAGGAAAAGAAAGACTTGAGATGAAGAAATTACCTCAGCCGTTCTCAGCAGTGCTCCACTCAGAACAACTCTCGTACAGAGACAACCTCCCCTGTTGAGTCCTTCTGGGGCAGAATCCCTCACCTCAGGCCAGCAAACCCCAAAGCAGAGGTCCAAGGAAGACCTCTGATGGCCTCTGTGGGGGAAGAAGGAACAGATTGCTCCCCTCCCTTTTTTCCCAGAATTCTGAGGGATAGATGTATCATCCCACTCATTCCACTTTCAGGAAAGAGATCAACTTAGGGAAGGCTCTCTACACAAAGTCCTCCAGAGCAACTAGGCCAGCCAAATACTGAGTGTCAGATGCTTTAGAAGGGAAAAAAAAAATCAGACTATGAATTTGCAGCATTAGGCCTTTCCTCAGAAAGTGGCTGGCCTGTAATGCATTTGGCCTCTGCATCAAGATTTCCTACTATGCTTTTGCTTGATACATTTACACATTAAAACAAAAGGAAATTGAAGTGGATAAAATAACTATATTCCCAGTGCAGTGTACTGTACAATGTTATTATTACCATAACCTGGGAAGTTTATGAGACTCTTGGTGCTTAGAGGTTGCTAATATCATGAAAATGTATAAAAGGAGAGAGAAATGGTCTTTTGGAGAGGACTGAGTCATCTCTGTTTGGTTCACAGGTCTAGCCATTTGTCTTCTCAAGCCTCAGCTCCCATCAGTAAAATGACAACGATGAGAGCTCCTTCCCAGAGAGGGTGGTAGGTGACAGATACTGCAGTGACACTCCCTCAGTCACTGTCAGCACCCACAAGGGCAGCACGGGCCGCACCTCTCTGCTGCCTTCTCAGCACTCCAGCAGCAGCCATCACTGTCTGACTCTGTCCCACCACTACCTGCCATCTGCACGTCCTGCTGACAGCCTCAAGGATGAAGAACATTTATCTCCAAAGCTGCTGGGCCAATACCTGCAGCTGGACACACAGGAGCACTGAACCCACCCACCTCTGCTACCGTCCTCCTGCAGGGTGGGGAGAGAGGGAAGCTGCACCCAGAGCTTTCCTCTTCCTCAGCCTGAATCTACCACCCTGCTTTGCAAGGCAAGCAGCGATCTTCTGTGCATCTGGTGCAGATATAACTCAGCCTTTTCTGCACATACCTGAGGCAAAGAAGCCAAGGTCCTTCCCATTCCTGTTCACAGGCTCCCTGTACTCATGCTCCTTAGTTACACTGGAACAAGGAGGAGGGGGGGCATCAGCTGCCAATGTGCTGCTTAAATCTCTGAAGAACCTGGCTGTCCCCTTCCCTCACCCTTCCCATCCTGAGCAAGTGGCATGTAAGAGATGCATCTTGAAGGGAGTTCCCAGAAAGGGGAAAACACATGGTATTTATGGACCACTGTGGGGTTAAATAAGGATTAAACGAAGGAAATCCACATATGGAATTTCTTGCTGAAGAGACACTCTCCATAACTGCCTCTCCAGGAGCTGCCCTGCAGCACTGTGAGTTACAGACCAGGCATGGCACAACACCCAAGGGGCAGCTCAGGCCTCAAAGTCACTGCTGGAGTTAGTGTTTTATCCTGTCTGTTCATGCAATGCACAGATCTGCTCGGAGCGCAGGGGCACACAAACATGGAGACCTACGAGGAAGGGGTCATGTCCCCACAGCAGAGCACAAAGAGAAGCCAGCACACATGGAAAGGGAAGGGACGTGCTAGCAACACTCAGCAGCAGCGAGGAAGGTCGAGTAGGATGGGAAGGGTCTGCAGGGGCACCATCCTGATGGCCAAATAAAACCCTGCTCGGGGAGGGGGTGGCAACTGCCTTGATGTGTGCTCCAGCACTGCTCAGCTGGCCTCATTGATTGCTCCACTAGGAATGAAGACCACAGGCTTTGCTGAAACTTTAGATAAAACAAATTAACCAGGCCAGATGCAGCCCACAATGCAGGGCAGGATATCGATGGGCCATTTGAAAAGGAGAATTCACTCCAGCTTGAGGACAATTATGGAAATAATAATACACAATCAGTGTCCATTAACACTGTCAGCAGGGCTGTGGATCAATATTGTATTAATGGCTGAAGAAAAACCAGCCATACCCATCAGTCAGCAGTTAAGACCAGCACAAGAGCAGAGGGAGAGGAGGTGGCAGTGGGTAGGAGTAATTGAGCTCAGGCATTGGATGTCTTTGTGCAGCCTGCCCAGGGGATCCCATTTCCCAAACACATTCCCTGGCTGCTTGCTCCGGGGCCTCCTCCTCCTCACCTCAGCCCCTCGAAGCCTCTTTGCCCAGGGCAATGGCAAAGGGAGCCCAATCCCTGCAGGGAACTTCCCCCGTGGAAGGTGCTTGGTACTGAAGTCTGATTACACTCCAGCTTTTAACACAAGGCCAGGCTGGTCCCCTAGCACAGAGGCCCAGGGATAGCTGAGGCATATCCATGGTCTCCTCCCACTCCTTGGATGTCTCTCTTGCCCAGGCTCCTGCTGTTGACTCGTCCAACACAGTGGTGCTGCCTGGGCAGCTCTGTGCTACCACAAGACTGTCCTGAAGCAAAAGACATCAGGAAGCCCTCCCTGCCTGCTGACACTAAGTGTAACAACCCCAAACAAGACAGATCTCTCCTGAGGCTCTTTTGCTCTCAAGCACCAGTGTTTTCACTGTAGCCCAAAGCACCTAAACTAAAAAGAATGAAAAAAAAAACTACTTACTGTACACCTGGCCTAAATTTGAAGTACGGAACACATCATATTTCAGTAGCAAAATGTCGCTGACTCCTTTGGTGTTTGTACACTGATCATGATTACAACACAAACATCAATTCACCCACAAAAGAAACACAGCCACTTGCAAGATATGAAAAGCACCATGTCTAACCCCACACAACACTTCACAGCTATTCTTGGGCAAGAAGAAAACAATAATATTTCCAATGAGAAGTGCATAGAGAAATGATGGAGTTGTGGAAAGTAATCACAGAGCACAAAACTTGGCTACTTGAAACAGCCTGGGATTTTTTTCTCTTGGAAGAGACCAAGACTGTCTTTACATCTCTGTCTGATTGCACTTCCAGAAACAGTTTCTTTTTGCAAAGCTCAGCCAGACGACTTCCACAGTCTTAAAATAACATTTTGCTTAATCAATGTCACTTCCTTGAAGCATCTCTATAATTTTGTTTCTTTTAGAAAAATGCCAGCAACAAAATCACGTGAGATGTCATGAATAGCAGGTACACCCCCCAGCGACTGCAACACCTGCTCCTGAGGACATCGTTCAGTTTAAAACCAAAGCAGGATTATGTGCTTTACTACAGCATCACTTACCAGATCATCACTGATCACCTCAATCCCCAACTCCACTGTCTGCAGCAGCTCACTAGCTTTCCTGGATGTTCCCAAAATATTCTTACCTAGGTCCACCTAACTGCAGAGTGTCAAGTAGCAGAGCAAAATTGATCAGCAACTTTGTTTGACAAGAATAAAGTGACAGATGTTACACACACAGAGCATTATAGTGGCATAAACTCTGCATTACTGCCTAACTCTTATGCCTGAGTGGAATTTCTATAGATGACTCAATGCCAGCAATATGAAGTAGCTTGTCTTCAAAACTTTAGAGGCTCCAGATACGGTGGCAGTCAGAGCCTGCACCTCAGCAACATTGTCCTGGAAGATTCCAGCTTTGGTTGGGAAACGAAAAAAGCATGCCTGTCTCATAGCGGCCATAGAAGAGACTTTATCATTGCTCCCAACCCACTTCCCACTGTGCCAGCTACAGACCCTGATCTATATCTCTAAATCATGGTGCAAAACCCAATGAGCCACAGAGCCGCACTTCAGCAAGGTGATCCTACCAAGCTGAGTGCTCAAAATACTGAACATTTCTTGTCTGGTTGCTGCTTAAATCTCCCAAGTATTTTAGGGGAAAAAACAAATGAGACAAGCAACTTGGGGGAGAAACCATCCTCTATTCTAGAGACCACTAACAGACCAACTTGTTCATCAGCTGGTAGAGTACCCAATAATGAAAGAGTCCAGTCAGAGAAAACAGGGCTACAAAGAGAGGACCTCAACCGGATGTGGGAAGCATGACACTTGTTTATCTGACCCATGTGCTGCAGGAACAGGTGAATCTTGCAGGACAGGAGAGAATCAGGCTCCTTGATAGGTGTGACCCCTTGTCTCCTTTATGTACCACGTCTCCAGTTCCCTGAGCCAATCTCCAGCTGCTCCATGCACCCACCACCCTCTGAAGGGCAGTGAACAGCTACAGGCATCCAGAAACCCTGTAGACCCTCTGGCCTTTGTTCTCAGATTTCACTGTGCCCATCACCAGGGAGCTAAGGCTAGCTCAGATGAAGATGCAACTCACACTTCTGCCCTCCCTTTCTCGCCCCTCTGTCACAGCACACAAAAGCCACTGTATCTACACATCCCCACTCAGACTGGAAAATTGCCTTTCACAGCCATGCTGCAGCTTGCCAGCACTGGTAGCAAAGTCCAACAGGCAGTGTCCCCACCATCTGCTGCTAATAATTTTTGCAGGCAAATGGGCTTTGTTTGAATGGTCCCAAGGGTTTCACCCTCTCTCCCCTGAATTCAAGATCAGCTCATTTCCAGAGCCACCATTGGTGCTGCTTCTTCTGCTTTTTTTCCCCTTTTTATACTTTGAGCTGCTTTGGTACAACAGTGACTCTTCAACAAAGAGGTCCATGCGCACAGATCTTTAAACCAGAGTACTTTGAAACTCGGCTGTTGTTTCATGGCTGGATCATTTGACATAGGAGATAAAAAGAGAGCACAACACAGACATTTCAGTCCTTCAAAACAGAGGAAAAAAAGTCAATTTGCTAATCATCTGTCGACTAGATTAGCAGCAAAGGTGCATGAACTCCGATCAATGAATAACTACAGGCTCCTTTTCATATCAAAACAGGAAAAAATATCAGACAACAGCTGTGGCTCCTGAATAATGAAAAACAAGGAAAAGCAGAGGTAGTGTTTTCAAAATGGATTCTCCAGCTAGTGGGACACATGGCAAATGAACCAGACTTTGCTGGTGAAGACTCCACCAAAGTCACACACCCAAAAGCCAACCTGGAAACACAGGAAGAGAAACAAACTGAAGTTCCAGGTATACTAAAAACATTAAGAGAAGAAATAGAATGAAAACCAAACCAGTATGCAGTCAAAGCACACTATCAGAAATTGGGTTAGAATAGGAGCATTTCCATCAAACTCCAGCTGGTGCTGTTCAAAATGCTAAACCCTGAAGCCCAAATTCTTCAGTGCTGAGGTGGAAACTGGAGGCTGGTGGGCAGGAGAAGGACTGGCAGAGAAGAGCTATCGGAGGAGAGCACTTGTCTCTACGGAGAGCCAAAGGGGACATTGTGCGCTCAGAGCTGCTGCTAACCCCAGAGAGTGGGTGTGCAGACATGGGGCGGCAAAGCAAGGCATTCACTGCCTGGTGCCCCAACTCTCCTGAAGATCTCCCTGTGTATGTGACCAAAGCAGCTCCACCACTGCCAGGAGAGTTTCTGCAGAGCACAAAGCTCTGTGCAGACCACAAAGCCTGTCTGTGAAACTGGGTAAACAGTCAGGCACTGAATCAATGCTAAATCCTCACCTGTCACAGCTCCACTGCTTCCAGGGCCCCATCCAGACGGCTCAGAGTGAGCTGGGGATGTGAGGGCAATCATGCCATGATGGCAGTGCAAACATTCTCTTCACACAGGAGAGTTAAGATTCAACAAATGGCCATGTTTACCTACTGCTATCCCCATCTTCCACAGAAAGCAAAAGGCTATTTCAATTGTGAAACAGGGTGGGAGGAGGAGGACAGGGGGATGACAGCAGGAGAGGGTGGTAAGAGCCACAAGAAAAAGACTGAAATAAAATTTCACTGAAAGCCTGTTTAGAACAAAATATAGTTAGAAAGAGCTGGAAGTACAAATGCTACTCTTAATTCAACTATCTAGACCCCAATTTTACTACTGAAAAGTGGTGGGCAGCAGTGACTTGTCTCTGTCCAAAGCTGTAGGAACAGCGGTGCCCATCCCACACACGGTGCCCATCCCACACACGGTGCCCATCCCACATGCGCCCCAGGTCCCCTGCAGCTAAGTCACCTCCCAGGGGATCAAAGCACTGGGGCTGCACAAGATCTGCTCTCAGCCCCAAGCCACTTGCTGGGACAGGACAGGCAACCACGGCACCAACCCCAGCCCAACCACTCAGTGGCAAACCTGGCAGAGACGCCAAGGACCCAGGGGAACACAGAGACTTGGCCCCCCTCTGCTGGGTACCCATCTGCTCCCAGCAAGACCAAGGACTAGAGATGGGTGCTGCTGATGATGCAGGGAGGCTGCTTGTGTGCAGCCCCTCAGTGGACAGAAGCCTTTGTGCTTGAATGAGTTCCAATGCAGGCCCTCACAAAACACTGAAGCTTTTATCCCCCAAACAGTGCTTTTAAGTGGGGAAGTGCTGCTTTTGCGCTCCGCCATCGTTGGGCAGGAAGCCCAAAGCACAGCCAGGGATCAATCCATACCTAATTCCAGTCTACAATGCAAAGGCCAAGCTCCACCCAAAAGGAAGGCAGAGAGCAGTGAAAGCAAATGCCAGCAAATTGTCAACAGAACTGAGGCAACAGGGGCTGAGTGACACCCCTGGAAATCAAGCCAAGTAATATTTTATCTTGACAGCATCTTTTACAGCCCTGCAGTGCCTTTGGTGTGCAGAGTCCTAGAAAGTCCACGGTTCTTTCCCTCTCGAGTACCAATAATTAACAACCACAAACTGGCAGACAAGCAAGCAATTCCCTCTAGTTCCGATAAGAGGAGCTGACATCTCTCTAACCCCAGCCACCTCCATTGCTTTATTCTCTTTGTTTATTGATCCTTTTATGCACATAATGCAAATTGACATTTAATAATTCAGCCGAGTTAATGGTGCTTAAATATTAAAAGGCTTTTCTCTTTTAATTAGCTGGAGCAAAATAGGAAACAAAGGAGTGCTAGATAGACGCCATTTAAAATACTCTTGTCCAAGTTCCTTAGCATTTTTCTAGGGATTGAAAAGAATAGTTCAAGGGAAATTTTGCCCAAGTCTCCTACTCTCACCAGGAAGGTAACTAACACACACAAGCATTTCCAGAGGCTTTGATTCATGGAGCATATTCATCTCTGTCAACTCTTTGTTTTCTCTCCCTTCTCCTCCTAATAAAGACAGAGGGGAGTGAAAGGAGGGGCAGAGGATAGACTGAAAATCCTTCCCTATAAGAAGTGCCAAAGCCCACGTAACATGTTGCACATGTGGATGCAGAAGCCTCCTGAAACATCACTGCAAGACCTGCACCCAGGTGAAAACAGAGCTAAAAGGTACAAGTGCACACAGCTAACTGAAGAGTTACAAACAGCACAGAAATCTTGCAATTATTCCCTGAGGCGAGAATAGCTTATTCAGGAATTTAATTGAATATTACACTGGAGAAAAAAATCCCATATATAGCAGGGTAAGGGAGCACTCATTTCTCTTCTGCTCATTATGCCAAGGGTTCAGAATAAGAGGGAAAATACACGGTATCTTTAAACCTCAGTTCCATCTCAGCTGGAGCCCATGGCAGTAATATATCTTAGTCATAATGTTGCTGGTGTGAATCACCATAACCGAAAAGACTTGACATTATTTGGGGTGTTTTACTGTGCATACCTCCTCTCTGAATTAATGCTCATTTTAAGTCCTCAGTTGGTTTGAGTTTGGGTTAATGATTTCCCACCTAACCCAGGGGAGAACCACATAGTCACAATAATTAGATATAGAAACTGTTAATAACTTAGTTTAATTACAATGTATTTTCTTCAAATTTAGCCTAGACATAAGATTTCAATGAATTCTAATTATATGCCACATTTGAAGAGCATGTGTTATTACATTATTAATTCCAGACAAAGAAACAGACTGACAAACACTAAATTCCTTACTTAAGATACTTTAAAAAAATTAATCTTAATTCAAGTCAATTAATATATTGACTTGCAAATTCTGTGCAAATTCATTCTTCGAGTGAGGACTGTGCATTGTAAATCTGTAGAGGGTAAGCTGTATTTTTCACATGTGAGAAAAGTATCAAATTCCCAGCTCCTCTGCACAGATGAGTTCATCCTTAACACCAGATCTGCTGGGGGCATTTCCATGAAGCACGGGAGTCCCTGCTCTGAAGCTGCCAGGCAGGACATCATGTCAAAGGGCGTGCTCACATGCAAATGCACCCAAGGACTTCAAAATCATGGGACAGGGCAGAGCACTGGTCCTTCTGTCCAGAAGAGGCATGGGTGTGCAACACACACAACCTTGTTCACAACCAGCATCCCCCACGCACACAGGAGAGGGCAGCGGTGCACATCCGAGACTCAGCCCATCCCACTTTTATGACTGATTTTAAGGTGGGGAAATTAGGGCGCAGGAACTGCTACTTTATCTCCCCTTGCACACAAAGTCTAGAGGAAGCTCTTTTACAACCCTCTTGGACTCCGGTTACCCCCTGCCCGTCGCTTTGGCAGAGCATGGGGAGCCCCTCCTTGCCCCTGTAAGGCTCTGCACACAGGGAGCACTTTCTGTCACTCCGCATCTGCCACATGCTGCTCATGCACTGAAATACTCTTGACACGGTTACAACAGTTTGCATTGTTTCCCTTTAATAGATTATCCATCTACTCCTCACCAGCTGTGCAGCACATCTGGCCACACTGCCTCTCCTGGGCAGGTACTTCTTACCCCAATTTTCTGTTTATTGTTGCTCAGAAGGATTCACAGGTGATGAGGGAGTAAATTCCCAGCAGACAACTTGCATCTCCAGGCGTTTTCAGAGGCAATAAAACACAAGCCCACTTCCAGCCTCTTCAGTACTGAGCTACCACTTTTGGCCTTCTGCAGCTGTGAGGACTTAAAGAATTCAGTTAACTTGTCCCAGAGCACTGTCAAAGAAGGAAGTTTCCCTAAGATAAGCCACCACAACAGGCTCAGATGGCAAACAGGGAGGTGTTAATTTCAGACCTACATGGAAGTGAAAGGATTGGAGCTAGCACACTGGACAAAATTCCACCATGTAGACTGTGAGAAAACTGCAGATCGCAACAACAGGAAGATGCCAGGCTTGGTGAGGCAGATCTGGGTAGCCTACCTGGACAAAAATTCCCATCACAGCAAACTGTGAGAAAAGGAAGCAGCTGCTCACAGACATGCCATCCCAAGTTGTGGGAATGGTACATAGGGACTTGGACTGTATAAAAGTGGCACCTCCAGAAGAATATCTGGGGACTCCCATCACCGAGAAGACCAGCAGGAACCCAAGTGGTGGTGACTATAATCTGTCTCTCTGTTTCTCTACACCCCCTCCCCTCCTTTTCTATCTCTCTCTCTACCTCACATTTACTGTTAAATAAAATTCATACTATTGACTTTGGCATATGGTCTTGTTTTGCACCTTAATTTGGGCAGAGGCATCTCTTAATAATCAGACCCTAACATCATTTTGGTGTATCATAAAATGACTTTTGTGTCAGAAGTTGGATCATAACATTAATTTGATGTCAGAAGTGGGATGAGAACAGTAGTCTCCCTTCCACCTGCACCTGTTCCAGTAAGATAGGACCACACTGGATATACATGTGATTAACTAACACACTGCTGGAAGGCTGTTCCTACAAACGGGAGGGACTTTGGATCCTAGTATAAAGAGCTCTCCTCAACAAGTGCCAGGTGTTGGCCTCAGGAGCATTCCCCAAAACCTGCAAAATAAGAGTAACTCTGGCATTGCCACATCCTGGCTATATTGATGGAGTTCATTCTGACAAATAGCTGCAGAAGCTCAAAAAATTAGACTAGGGTAAGAAGAAGGGAATAAAAGGAGGAAAAATGAAAATGGATTAGAAAAGAGTTTTGCAAAAAAAATCTGATTACAACTGAAACACAGGCAGGGAGAAGCGAGGCAAGCTGATGATGGTTTGGTTGTTCCCTGGTGAGAGACCAACAGCAATGAACTTAGGAGCAAAAGTTCCACAAAGCAAGGTTATGAATTTATTACTCTGCATCTGTGCAGAGTCAAAAGATTGTCTGAAACACCGGAGACTTGCAGAGGAAATTGGGGAAGCACAAATCCACATGGGATGGTGTTTAAAATAATTTCTCAGCTGGCTGACTGCACAGGGGGTAAGAACAGGGATTAATTCTCTACCCAAGATCATGCATTTGTGCAAACATTGTTGAGCAGCTTGTTCAACAGGGGACTCGGGGACTAACATAGCTGTATCAAAGCAGCCAGGGTCGGGCTGACAGCTTTGCAAAGGAAGTAAGATGATCTTTGACACTAAGGAAATAAAGCTCTGAGAGACTAAAATGCTGACAGGCACCAGCCTCAAAGCTGAAGCATCTCTGAAGAGGAAAGCTCTTTAAAGTCTTCTCTTCTCAAGCTCTCTTCTGCAAGGGAAAAAGCTTTGGCCTACTTAGGCAAGGCCAAGGGCAGGCTGAGACCTCAGCATATTTTGAAATCACTTATCCTCAGATCCATTTGATGTTTTCTTGGTATTAGTAAGGAACTTCATTTTATTTAAAACACTCCTGGACCTTCAGCTGCATGTGGAATGACACAGAGCTGCCCATCCCATGGAGAACAAAACGGTCCCTTGGTCTCTGAAGTGGACAGGAGAAAAGCAAACTCGCAGAGAGAGCAAAGTCTCAAAACCAGCCTCCTTTCTTAAACGACCTCAACCAACACAGCCTGATGCAGAACACCCTGGGACAAATAAACACAAAACTGGAGAGTGGGCTTCCCGATTAAAAGACAAAGTGTCTGCAGAGGGAAGGAGGCACAGCTTCTGAAAATATGCATTTACTCGAATTTCCATTTCCTGGATGAACAAATCCCTTTTTCTGCCCATCAGGCAGAATTGGTTTACTTTCTAAAATGTCGTTTTGCCCCCAGTTTCAGTCTGCTCCAATTTTGCACTGAGGGCAAAGACCCTGGATCTGGTCATACCCCAGAGGAGCATACCTCTCCCACAGTCCACCAGACTGATGGCTGACAGGGACTGAGAAACTATTTCCCATGTTTGTCCCACAAGATATGTCACCAACTACCAAGGCACCACCAGGCTGTTTCACTGAGATGGGCTGCACACATGTCTTGGGGCATTTCAAAGCCCAATGTGATGAAAGTTCACTTGTTATAAATTTTGGGGAAATGACCAAGAACCTTTGAGTCTTGCAATACACTTTTACTAATCCTCATCTGGAGGGACAGAAGTTAGCCTGGACAAACTTAGGAAATTGACTGGGAGGAGTAAAATCAAGTCATGCCTTGCTCCTGCCATGGGTACAACCAGGACCGCTCCTCCTTCCACAGGGCAACAAGCATGCATACTGCTGAGCACCCCAAAATGAGCCACTCTGTCACATATTACAGCCACCAAGCCTCCAAACTTCTCTCCCTGTTTGACCATATCCTAAAACTTGTGGGGTACAACAAGCTGTTATCAGCTATGTGCTTTCTGTGTTGGTGCCGGCCACGGAGGAAGCAGAAAGTCATCTGAGGTTGATGGGGAGCTGCTCAATACACATCAAAGGATTTCACTTGCAGCAGCAATGTTCCAAACCACTAGTCACCATCAAGCACTGACAGCAAAGAGCTCTTCAGGACCCTGGCAACCTCAAACTACCCCAGCTCCATCCAGGAGACATGCATCCTGCACTCTTGCTCAGTTCCATGGACCTAATAGTCTTCAGATTATGGTCTTCTCCTTCTACCACTCTCATACATCCCTGCTCAGCTATGACACCAAGGAAGACAGATAGTCGGAAAGAAACCCCAAAACCAAGAATAATCTATAACAGGTACTACTTAGCAATTGCCTTTCTGTATGACATTGGGCAAGCAGGTTCTCCCCCTGGTTCATCTTTGTCTCACCACACGCCATTTGAATAATTGCACTACCATGTCATGCAGGGTACTTTAAAGCTTAGTGTTCATACAACTTTTTAAAGATGCAAAAATCATATAAATGCTAAGTCTTATTGTGGTTATTACCTTCCTCACAGGAGGGTTATGAAGCTTTGTAATTAATGTTTGTAAATTAAACCTCTGTTATCAGATGAAATGTAATATGCTAGAGAAGTGCAAAGGATTAATATCCTCAGTAATCTGATGTGGGTTTTAGTGTTCTGTGCAACACTTTAAAAAAATAATTAAAAACAAACCTAAGCTGATACTAATAGGAAAGATGAGGAAGTAGAGACCGATGCATGTAGGGACAGACTACTCTCCATTAATTAAACCCAATACCATCAGTCTCCAAGACACCACCAAGTATTTTCTTGTGCCTCGTGATAATCACACATTCAACTTAACGCTGATTTTAAGTAACCAGAACTCTTGAGCACCCCAGAAACACTTTCAATGCAGTGGGAAATACCAAACACAGCTAAAGCAGCACAGCTCCGACTCCACAACCTTTACACAGGAATTGTTGCCTGGGGTAGACAGCAAACAGGTGAAATTTGCTCAGAGATCCCACAAGCACCGAGAGCTGAAAAAAAGCTGTAAACCCACAGGGTCCCACTCCCATACTCCCAAAGTCCAGGTCTCCAGTCACTAGCTTGGAAGTGTAGAGAAATTTCACCCCTTAGGCTGTGCAGGATTCAATTCTCCTGGAACACAGGCAGCTACCAGTTCTATGCATCAAGAGCCACCATCTCAGCAGCTCCACAAAAATACACGCCAGGTTTAAAGTTCTTCAGTATGAGAAATGTGGCTGCTGAAGTGTTTTGCAGTACAGCTATTTCCAAGTGCACAAAGATGGAGAATTGTTTGGAAAGTCTCTTGAAGAACAATTACCACCAGAGAAGGAAAATTGCTGGCAGTTGCTTTAACTGCTTGAGTACCAGCTTTCTCCCCAGCACAGCAGATGCAGCCAGAGCAGCTCCCTCGCAGCATCTCCATACATGTGAACAGCCCTACAGATGCTTCACGTGCCTGAGTTCACACCACATGTCCTTGTATTGGGGATGGTATAGGTAATATTTATATACTATATGTGTACTATTTATATATTATATATATATATATATATAGTGATATGGGCTACCTGGCCTTTACACACACAGGGTTGCAACAGCAATTCCCTGGCAGACTCCAAAATCAACAGGATGTCCGAGCACCGCAGATTTTTTTGGTGAGACTGTTCATCAGGCTTCACTCTTATTTACTGCACTTGCCCACATGATTTCTTCTGGTGCCAATTCTCTTTGGTTAATGCCAAAGGGATAAAAGCAATACTGGTTTTACCCTGAACATGAGCATACAGATATGCCAACACTTTTCTGCAGGCAAATGGACCAACAGTAAAACCCAGATAAGCTACAGAAAGAGCTCAAGGAACTACACACATTTCAGAAAGAAGCGTCCCACAGTACTTGCCAGGTCATCTACAAGCCTTCCCTACAGGCTGCTCCACAGTGATGAGTTTGACCAAGCTTTAAAATGTCTCCAGAGAAGCATTCCCACAGCTGCTTTCACGTTTGCCTCAGGAACTTGTTCTGGCATTCGGCCCCAGTTGTCTCTACAGACAGAGGTTTAAGACAGGCTGGAACAACAGCACCCAAAGCACCTGTCTTATAGCAGGCATGTCAGCTTTTTTGTTTACCACTCAAAGGCACACAGCAGGGGGATCTGAGCTCACATCAGGTACTACAGTACAGTGTGATTATCAACAATCTTGGTCGTGTCTGATACACCACCACGGCAAGCAAGACACACATCCTTTCTCTTTAGAGGGCTTCAAGTGATGATGGGAAGCAAACTACACCACAGCAAGAAAGACAACAGCCACTCAAAAATCCATGGTAAAGGGTGGGAGCGTAAGAAACCAAATAAACACCGCTCTTCACCTATGGGACTTCACTCATTACTCCCTCTTAAATCCTGAGGAGCCACTTACACTGCTTCACTTGAGTCTAAAAAGGAATATAAAACACGTGTGGCACTACAGAGCAGTGTAACATATCTCCTCCTTCTGCCCTGTGCAAAAGATCAAGCCAAATGTCCCTTCACCATCTTCAGTTTTACAGGGCAGAAGTTGGAGGGGGTGTGCTTCATTGCAGGAAGCTCTGTTAATCCTTGCTATACATGAGCAATAAGGGCCAAGGATTAGCATCACCAGCTGCTCTGCTGGAAAGTGCAACAAGGAAAATTGGATGCATATATGCAGTGTGGAACCATTAGCAAGAACTGCCTCAAGCACCTCCCCCTCCCCATATTGCAGCTTGTAATTCCCCATGTCATGAGCACTGCACTCCCCGTGAACACTGCCTTTATCTCTTGTCTCCTCTGCAGCCTGTTACCCCAAATGCCATTTTCCCCCTGCAACACAACACCACACCTTTTCCATCAGCACTGCTGCAGAGTCTGTTTACTCTCACCAAAACCATCCTGGGTGGCTGGGGTACACTGCAGAACCACGAGAGAATTCAGCACCTTCTGCAGCTCGGCCTTAGCAGAATGGAGATGCCAGACACCCCAGCTGTGAGAAGCAGTCACTTTACCTCACATTTTGCTATCATTTGCTATATCAAAAAGAGTTCACAAGCACAGAGGTGGGGGAAGAGGGGCTGCTTCCATAAGGAACAGAACACAGCTTCCTCTGAGGTGGAACACAGCTGGTTAACAGGGCTCAGGAACATTATCTAATTGCTCAGGCTAGAAAGGGAAAAGCAATCTAAACTGATTTGAAGCTTCAGAGGGAATTAGGGAACAGAAAATAATAACCTAAGTTGGAATTTGGCCACGACTCGTGGGAAATAGAAAAAAACAAGTGATTCTGGTCTTTCACAAACACAAACAAATAGCAACTTGGTGTTCCATTCTTTTCCAGAGTGGTACAGGAATGCATTTGATCTCGTTCACACTAACAATGCTTTTTAAGGAGCAGCTTTGAGGTAAGGAAAAATGCACTGGCTTTATACCACCATAGCTGTCGATTACACTCTGAGGCTGTGCTGGAAGAATATAATGTCTCACATTGCTCAGGTGACCTCAGCTTTGGGAATATGCAGATTTTCAGTCCTTGAACTTCACTATTTTTAAAATCCTCCAGCAAATCTTCAATAAAGTAAATACAGACTAACAACCAACTGCAGTCAAATACTTTTCAGAATACTCCGTATCTGTCACCTCAAGACTTTTCACAAAGCACCCGTGGAAGAACAGCAGGTTTCCCGTGGCCAGGTGTCAGCCACACAGTGCTGAGCCCAGTGGCACCGCCCTGGGCTTCTGCCCTGGCTGAAGGTCTTAGTGGCAAAAGGCTCACTCAAACCCTGAATCCCCAAAGCAGTGTTGGTACAGCTCTTAGCAGTCCTGGAGTCATAGTGAGGTGAGGCCAGAAAAGTGTGCATTATCAAGGCAGGAAAGCCTTCATTCTCATTAGCTCTGGCATACAGCTACTTTGAAGCTTCCCTGGTATTTTACAAACTGTGAGAAGCAGCCAAGTCGAATCTGGTCTGTTTTAAAGAACAGCCAGACTCCCACAGAGGTCTGAAACACTGCACAGCTGCCTGTGGCCCGCATGAAGTCCACATATGGGACAGGTCATAGCTAAAACAGTGCTTGGAAAAAGCTGCCAGCAGCGCCAGACTGCCCCTTTTCCACCTTCAACCTTACAGGCATCTGCGAAAAAGTAAAGACAAGGCTGGTGCCTTTCTGCTTCAGCCTACCCAGAAAAAAGAGGTGAAATCCAGCTCTGACAAGATCTAAGCCTTGGCTATGTCTGTTGTAGACATGGCAGGAACAGGATGGAGAGCACAGAAGACCCTGGAGAGCAAAGCTCACTTCTCCTGTTCCCCTGAGGAGAGGGCTTTTCCCACAGCAGACACGGCCAGACCTAACTTTGAGAGCAAGCACAAAGTGAGCACAAAGGCGAAAGCTCTCACCATCCCTACTTGTCCTGGCCCAGTACCTGTTCCATCCACTCCTTAAGGGCAGCCTTGTCCCACTCTTAAATAGCAAGGACAGAGCCAATGCTGGGCTGATTGAACATTTGGGCTGATTGATTTGCAATGAAATTCACGCCCATGCTTTACTACAGCAAGGTGTCCACACCCAGACAACTCAGCACAAATGTTTAAGCCCATGGAAGTAAGTGGGTGCGCTACAAGATACACCCAGTGCAAGTGCTATGCCAACATGGGCTTGAAGATTAGGCCTCTACTAGAAGGAGTACAAGGGGACAGGTAGGACATCAACACCATCTCTGCTGTTCAGTACTGATCACACAGGTTTGGTAACACTGCTGTTCTTTCCTGAAGTAGAAGATGGAGGAGGTGGAATTGGAGGTAGCTTGGGGGGATAGTCAGGTCTGCCAGGAGGAATTAATTTCAACGGTTTTAATATTTAATATAATCCAACAAAAAATAAAATAATAAAATTTTTTTAAAAATTTTTAAAAGGAAATAAAAGAAAATAAAAGAAAATAAAAGAAAATAAAATAAAATAAAATAAAATAAAATAAAATAAAATAAAATAAAATAAAATAAAATAAAATAAAATAAAAACTCCAAGCAGAATGGAAAATGTCATAAACTGGAACACTTAATAAAACCCATGTACAAACAAAGGAACAAAAGAAGTTGGCAGTAGCCTTTGCTCTCCCCGTCACACTTCAGTTCTTAATGGTAAAGGAGGGTGGTGGGAGACACTGTCTGCTGTAGATTGAGTGAAGCACTGGTCACAGACACTTGGAAAGGGTCTTGCACTGACCTTGGAAAAAGGTCCAGTGGGAGCCAATGATAGGTTTTCTGTGTCTAATATGCATGGATACAATTCCACCTTCCGCTGCAAAATGGGAACTCGCACCACAGTTGATGGAAATTACACCTATTTAATAGACAGACGAATTGATTTTGTGATCCCACGTGCCTGGGCCTGCAAGATTTCCAGCCCACATAACTTCAGACAAAAATCCAGCAAACCCCAAGATAATGAAGTCTGAGATTCCACAAACACTGCTTCACTGAGCAAAGCTTGGATGTGGTTGGAGCTCAATGCAATCACAAGCTTCTGCTAAATTACCTTGGGCCAGAAGCATTGCAGATCAGGATATTTCCAGGCAGGTTAGGGACTAATGTCATGAGAATTGCTACCTAAGGGATATTTTTATCACTACTGTATTGCTCCTGGGCAAAATGCAAAAGGCATTATGTGTACAGGGAGCTACAATTTCCATCTAAGAGCTGAGCCCAAGCTTCACATCAAGCTGTTTGACTTTACTCTGCAAGATTTGCTCGTCACAGTGCAAATGCAGGGATGTGTTCAAGGAGATCCCGTTACCAGACAGAAAGAGTGAGAGAGGCAGCAGGAGCAGCTGTCACCTGCTGAGACACGGCTTGGCAACTTAGTTGGTGTCACACTGAGGGCTGTGAAGTGCCTGACAGGGGCAACAAAAGGTCACAGATACATACTTCACTAGTCGATCCTGGCACCTTGATCAAAGCACTCTTGGGAAATGGGAAGACTCCTCAGCTTTGCTCCCCTTTTTGTTCTCCTCGCGCTCCCCTTGCTGAGCTTCTGAGCACGAGACAAAGGCAAGAGGCTGCTGCTGGAGCCAGCGGGTGCCTGGCAGCTGAGGGAGGTTGATAGAGCAGAAAAAAAACTGAGGCATGGGGACAATCATCTACACATTTTCACCTGAAATACTTACTCTTTTAGGTGGCATGGGAAGACTCAATATGCTGGAAGCGCACAAGGAATCACCTTCCCCACAGCAGTGGGGAGCTGAAACTGGAGCCAAACTGACCAATAGGGAGCTCAGCAGGGCTCACTTAGCAGTGCAATTCCATGGCAATACCTGTTCCAGACCTAAAGGCTGTCCTAGAGTCCTAAAGATGGATTAGGAGTGTTCAAGCAAGGCTTTGGCTTGCAGTCCCTGTTCCCTTGCAGGATGCAGCCTCTGCTCTCCTCCTCCCTTAGGAGCACTCAGGGAGTGTTACTGCATTCAATTCAGCATCCCATGTCCATTCTCAGTAACTCCATCCAGGGGACCCCTGGGACCTTGTGACACATTGTTCCCACTACACAGAAATTACATTGTTTAGCAGCACACTGGTCACTAACTGGGTCATTTTGCATCACTTTGTTGGCTCTTGGCCATACTGGTGGCCCACCAGGACAAGAGTGGATTCAGCTTCCAGGGAGAAAATCCTGCTCCTGACCCACTGCTCCTCTCCAAAGGCAAACAGCTGAAAGAGATACTGCGGCACTTTGTGGGAGCCTGCATCACACCTGGAGAAAGGGAGGTGGGAGAAAAGGGAAACAGACACATCACCTCTCCTCCGTGGAGGGAAAGTGCTTAGACTGGAGGGATTTGGATCACTGACTTTCCTTGCAGCCTTGCACAGGCATCTCATTTGGAAAGGGACAGATGCTCATGGCCCCCTGGCAGGCTGGTCAGCAGCTGCACAAGTAAGGGAACTGGGCACAGAGAGATTAAGGATTGTGACTGGGATATTCAGGGAGCCAGCTGTTCAGTCCAGGAGCTCGCTGTATTCATATGCTCCCAGAGCTACGGCAGTCTTCAGCAACACACAGTGATGAAGAGCCTCTTTGGTGCTCATCCTTGCAATTTCCAGTCCAACAGCCCAGTCACACGTTTACCAGCCTTCCACAAAGGGAATCACAGTATGGAAAACAACAGAGCCCTCAGGGCCTGCTTTCTGTAAGGTATCGAACACAAGTTAGCATAGGCTGCCTGGTGCATTCCTATGGCAACACTCAGCACAACAGCTCATATCCCTCAACACCCCAAGGGCCTGGAAAAAGAGGTGCTACGAGATGGGGGGGGGTTACTCCACTGATGGCTTGCTGCTGGAGAAATCCAGCCCCTGAGGAATAACACAAGCGAGAGAAGTGATGAGCAGGCAGTAGGAGACTGAGACAGAAAGCCTTCTTGGTGTTTATTAAAATAGCGTCTGCTAGTCACCTCCTTGGCAGTGGCGGCATTTAAGCTGTAAAGCACTGCCTTGAGGCAGGAGCCAGCACTCTTGGTGCAAATGCCTGAATCCCACATGAGGCTTTCAGCACAGCCTAGTCAGTGGCCTACACAGCTGCAGGTCTTTCACTTCCAAACTTCCCAACACATAGAGCCCCTCAGTCTCCTGGAGCCCTGTGTCACATCCCCACAGCTCCACAGGCCATGCTGCCTGCTAGGAAGGGCTGCACTATCTGAAACTCCTGCCTGCAGGCAGGAAGGAAACAAGGGGAAAGGGCAGCTGGAGATGCAGGAGCTAACCACCTCAGTGAGACACGTGGTCAGCCCAGCCATGAGAACTAGCTGGGATTGCCAAGCCCCACGGCAAACACTAGCACTGCCCTTCCAGTAACTTAATAATACTCATTACAGTGGGCTGGATGCTTCAACAGGGATAAGATCTCCCACACAACTTCTTCCACAATGGGTTTCAGGCTACAGAACATGCAATACGCAATGGACTCGTATTCATCACCTGAGCCAGGTTCTTCGAACTGGAGGCTGATCCTTGCCCGTTCGCCTTTATCATGTCTCCTTTTTCAAGCTCCCTTCTTCCTCGAACAATTAAGCACTTGTAGAATGTTTCATGGTCTGTCTCATCCAAATCAGCGCACATGCTGCAGAAATGCATTCACATGGGTGCAGAGCCCAGACACAGTTTAATGATCTGTTGTAGTACCAAACAATGCTCGAACAGGGCAGGAGAAGGAGGAACATTAAATATTATCTCACATCAGACATGGAAATCCTTCTGTAGTCATAAAAAATAAAGCCTAGAACAGAACATAAACCCATTAGGGGTTTTCTGTATTTTTTAAAATCTCTGGGTAACCAGGCAAGCCAAAGGCTAGTGCAATGCTGGACAGGCACACAACACAGTGAGCAAGACAGCATTTCACCATTCACTGCCCACTGATGCTACCAAAGCACTGGGAGATGCTCCCATCATCTCCCAAACCAGAGATTTGCTGCTATATCCCACGGTCTAATTCATGCAGCTGAAGAAAGAAAGGGTAAAAAAAACAACCTGGCAGCTAATGGTTAAAGGCTCAGAGTGCCCTCACCTATGCATCCACGGCGGTAGTGGTGCTGGGCAGATAGCATGACACCAGTTCCTTCATAAAAGGCATGAGTTAGAGACACAGGGAAGGCAGCTTTCTGTAGCTTTAAGGGACGGCTGGTGTCAGGGATTGAGGAGCGTGGGAAGCAGTGGGGACTTTTAGCCCAGACACAGCCCCATCATAAGCTGTTAATTCTTCTGGGGTGTGTGAGCGTTCTGGGAAGGGCTCGCCTCAGGAGGCCACTGGAACCAGCCTGGTCTGTACATGAATTTCGCAGGGCACCATGAGAAGAAGAAATTCCAGGTTCATCTGGCTAAACACATGCATGCTGCTTTCCATCCAATACCTTCCTGCCTAATGCTGCTGACTGCCAAGCCCAAACGAGGCTGGAAAATGAGTGGATAGCTTTGGTGAAGAGTAGGGGAAAAAAAAAGCAATAGCCTGCTTCAGTTGTTTGGAGAGAATTAAGTTTACTCTCAGAGAAAGAGCATCAGGGAGCAGCATCAGACCTGCCAGGGGAAAAGCAAGTCTCTGCTCACCAGGGGGATGATATTTTGTTGAAAGACAGAAGAACAGTTAAAACTCAGTTCTGTACTCTGTATCTAAGACAATAGATGTATAAAGAGCAAGTTTCATCCTGTAGCATGAGAATTGTCTTGAGTTTCTTTGGATTACATTTCTCAAACTTTTTCTTCCCTCCATGCCCACAATCCCTTCCATAACCAAATCACACCTCTTATGCAGATACAAGGCTGGTGAAGAAGCAGGAAGCATCCAAGCTGGAAGCCAAAAGTTCTAATTGAGCTTCTAATGGAAATACAATGGGTTACAACGATTTAAAGGTAACATGATTCTAGCTGCATGTTATAGGAATTACTGTAGCACGAACCACCTGAACCAAAGGAAGACAAGCCTTTCAAGGAGCAATGCAAATGAAACAGTGCCATGACCTGAGCTGGCTTTGATGCCCAGTAACTCCATGCAAGCCAGCACATCTCCTGTCCCAAGCGACCACCATAACAGATGGAGCCAGAAGTCATGGACAAAATTAACTCAATGGGCATTTTGTAGACATTTATGAACATTCTGCAACCCTTTCATGGGGCTTGTCCATCAGCTATGGGAAAAGTAACTGTGAATTACACCAAAGGGTGGGAAGGGGGGTGCATTGGATAGTATGGGACCTAGGCATGACATAAACTGTACCTTCAAAGGATGGAGAATGTGCTGGGTTTGGCTGGGATACAGCTAATTATCTTCATAATCACTAGTATGATCCGTTTTGGGTTTGTGCTGGAAACAGCGTTGATAACACAGGGATGTTTTCCTCATTGCTGAGCAGTCCTTCCTGCTCCTCAGCCCACCCTACCAGCAAGGGGCTGGGGGTGCACAAGAAGTTGGAAGGGGACACAGTCAGGAGGGCTGACCCCAACTGACCAAAGGGACATTGCACACCACACAGCATCGTGCTCAGGATATAAAGCTGGGGGAAGAAGGAGGCAGTGGGACGTTTGGGGTTGCTGTGTTTTACCTTCCCAAGGCACTGTTATGCACGATGGAGCCCTGCTTTCCTGGGGAGGGCTGAGCACCTGCCTGCCCAAGGGAAGCAGTGAATGAATTCCTTGTTCTGCTTTGCTTGCATGCACAGTTTTTACTGTCCCTATTAAACTGCCTTTAACTCAATCCATGAGTTTCCTCCCTTTTATTCTTCCAGTTCTCTCCGCCTCCCTACAGGGGGGCAGTGAGCGAGTGGCTCTGTGGTGCTTAGTTGCTGGCTGGGGTTAAAGCATGGCATGGGGTCAGGAGCAAGGGCCATTGGAGGCAGCTGATCCCTCTGGTGTCATGGCATCAGAGCATGGAGATGCAGCCCCACACGTGCACACACTCATTGTGCAGCAAGAGGCTCCGAACTGGAAGAGACTTTGAGTTGAGCAGTGCCCTCCCCGAGTCACACCAAGCCCCCAGCAATGTGGGCAGGCAAGCACGTAAATAGGCAGATGGGAGTGAAGCCTACAAGGAAAACTTCCTCTCTTATTCCTGGGGAAATAACCCTGCCAGTGGTGCTACCTCATAAAAAAGAAATACACCATACAAGACATTAAAAAGTACACATGAATATGCATCTGCAGGGATGGTGGAAGAAGCAGGTGCTGTTTGCCGTAGTCCTGAACTAGACAGAGCCTGATACGCTTTCTAGGAGAAACATGATGACTCCGTCTTGCAGAACAGCAGGGACACCAAGAGGGTGCTATTCTGGAGACCTGTCACAGACTGTGCTGTGCATCCCAGGGACACACTTGGCTTTTATACACACCTCCTATTACCTTCCCAGTAGTCATTTCCAAGCCATGCTCCACAATATATGCCACAAAACTTTAAATGTTAATTAGAGAAAACAGTTTGCCTAAGTCCTTACGATAACTTGCGAGCACTATCCCTCCCTATGCCCCCTCCCCTCAGCAGGGGTCACTCCCAGCATTTTCTCCCTACAACCAAGGCAAGGCAGCCCCAACCACCTTCCTGCCTGCTCCTATCCCAGCAGTCTCCTCCTGCCAGGTTGCTGCTGGGTGCTGTACACCACATATTCCCCTGGGGGCAAGCAGATGACCTGATACCAGCTGAACTCCATCTCCTCAGCACACTACCAAAACACAGCTTGCTTGCTTTACTACAGGAACCAAAACTGCAAAATTAACTGTTAACAGAGACAGTTCTGTTCCCTCCTACAGCTTGTGCCACAGCCCAGGAGGAAGGAGACAGTGGAATGAAAGGGCAACACATTCAAAGCAAGGCCAAGGACCTGCAATTTGACAACTCTGTTTCATGAGTCATTCCCTTTTCTGCTAAATCCCGGGGCACTGGTCACACTCAGGGCAGGCATTGGACCAATTAGCTGGCATGAAAGGCTTAAAATCCAGCACCTAATGGGAGCCAATCACTGGTGCATGTCAAGCAAGTTGTACCTTGGATTTTAATTGTCTCCCTCTAGCCTGTGTTGCCCAGAAAGCCTGGCACAGCACTTGCTCTGCATGCTGTCCAGAAAGTCATGATACAAGCCGGAGGAATGGGGCTCCCCTTCCCTTGGGAATGTGGTCAGCAGCCCTGCTGCAGCAGCCAGCACCCTTGCCAGCTGGGCAGAGGAGCCTGTTCTCTGCCAACCCTCCCCTCCAGCACCATAACAAGCCTTCTGCTGACTCTAAAAGCAGCATCAGCTCATTCCACAGCCCCAGTACTGTTAAATACTCTCCTAAATATTACAAAATGCTGCTGTCGTTGTCCCTATGCACATTCCCCTCATGCCATCAACTGTAGGGACCTCTGCCTGACTGCTTTAAAATCTCATAAACTTTCCCACTCTTTCTCAAAGCTAGAGTTACTGCTCTCCCTGGTACTCAGGCTGGTTCCCTGAAAGTTATGGCGAAGTCAAAAATAAACTTGTGGTTTAAAAATTGCACAGATTTAAGATTTAAAGTCATTATTTATTTCTGCCTTTCTGCCTCCTTCCTCCCTCTAAGTGTTTCTGTGACCAACACTAAATTAAAGCAAGTATAAACAAGGCTGAGGAGAATTCCAGCTAATTTTAAAAGCTAAAAGCAGCATCTCTCCTACCCTATTTACTCCCTCCTACTCTTATCCTTGTATTTTGTACAAAGGATGATTTCCCCCTCTTCCCACCTTTACTAAACAGATTTTCCAACCTCATGCTCCCAACATTTGGGCAATTAATGGAAAACAGGCAGTGTGGTGTCACTCATTAATGTGAAAGCTCAATATAGACTTAAGGACAAGGAGCTTGGTCAGGAGTTAACTTTAGAAGTGAAAAACACTTCTTACATATTTGAAGACACAGCCTTGTTTTTTTCAGCCTTCTCACAGGCAGAGTGGATGATTCTACGCACGTAAAAGGGTTTTCCAAAGCATTTGCACATCTCTCCAGCCATGACTTTACAACTGCCTCACCGCCACAACAGACAGGTTAAACTCCAAGCCTGGAGATTTCCAGGCTGGCACGGGGCTGCCAGGAAGCAGTTGCCATCAGACCTGCTGCAGAGCCAAAAGGCACTGGAAGATGCGAGTCTTGCTAACCTTGTCAGGTTTTTCACCACCGAGATTTCTGGAAGCTCTTGATATCTGCAGCATGTGGATTTAAGGGATACTGTGACTGTGTTTCCTTGTCTGGATTACTTCTGAAGCAATCACGGAAGAAGCAACCAACAGGGAGGAGCGAGAAGGGGAGCTCCACAACTCTGTGGCACCTTCTGCACTGCTTTGGGTGAAAGCTGGGGCCTGAAGTCAGATTTGCTGTTACCAGGCAGCTTCTGTCAGACTCCAAGAATGCACCAGGATCCAGCAATGCCTGTAGCAGGCTCTTAACGTGAGAAGCAGCACTCACACTGGCCCTCTCCAGCAGGAGCAAACTGGGGTCAAACCATTAATGGAGCACAGTCGCACCAGGCTGAAAGCCACCCGTGGAGAGAGCCATGCAGCCATCCTCACCGGAAACCTGCTCCTGGCTGCACATGGGGGGAAGGCATGGGCATGAGACAGAAACCACTTTTGTCCTTTCTCCCCATCTCTCTGAAGGGCTGCAGGAAGGGCAGCTTTCTCACGCCAGGCCCATGTGTCTGTCCCCCGTGCTGAGGTGATGCAGCAAGCTGTCCCACTGCCCTCGCAGGCAAGCCTGCTGCAGCACCTAGACGGCCCAGGGAGGCACGTGGAGGGTGCCCAGCTCAGAGTTTAATCAGGCTTTTCTTTCAGCCAGTTACCTGGCTCAAGATTGAGCCCCACTCGAGAAGCACCACCCTGCAAACCCCCACGACAGGGCCCCCCTCTGTAGGCTGCGCAAATTGGAATACAAATCAGAGGAAAAAGCTTTCCTCTGTTTGAACAAATTGCTATAGATTCACCCCCGTCTCAGGTCAGAGCCCCCGATGGGAAATATTTTCACTGGCTGACTGCTAATAGACTCTGGAGCAGCCACTGGATCGATACCTGAATAAGAAAATTAGCCAAAGCACACAATCTGATTTTACCTTGTTTTGAATTACAGCAGGTTTGTGTTTATTTCACTCCCTTTCCCCTCCTTCCCTCTCTAGCACGCTTCCCCTGTTCTTGCTCCCTGGTTACCTATCTATCAAATCTAGTCAGATTTGTGGGAATATAATAAAGTACGTGCAGGAAGATGTAATGCCTTTTGAAAAATGTTTACATGCATTAATATTTTCTAGTGACACTGCAGCACTACCACTCCCTCGGAGGAGATAGTTCAGGAGCAACAGCAAGATTTCCATACATACTCCTCAAAAAAGCCATATGTAAACACTAAAAAAAATCTGCAAGGTAGGATGGAGACTTAGCTGCACACTCCCTCTCAGAAAACCCGAGAGGTCACTAGCAAGGTTTCAATATGAGGAATTTAACATAATAATGGTAATAACAACAACAACAACAACAATAACAACACCAATTCAGTCCTTTCATTCGATGTTGGTAGCAATGGAGATGTGTAACTACACCTGGGCTAGATTTCAGATGCAGAGAGGGCTACACAGACACCAGAAGTCATCCCGTTCTTTGAAAGACTTCAGCAGCAAAAGGACAAGCAAAATGCTGCCTTTCACAGAGATTCAGCGCTGTGTTTCTGACAGCTGAACACATGAACCATCCCAACTTCCTAATCCTTTCTTGCTGGTTTAGAGCCTATTTCATTTTAATCTGGGAATGGACCTACAAGAAGGGGAGAGACAGAAAAATAGACCACAGATACTAAGCACATTAGAGAAAAAAAGCTGCCAAACCAACTGTTCAGATAGGGCACGTTGCCCAGATAAAATTCAGTGGGAGTAAAATAATTCCTTCTACTTCCTACCCCAGCATCCCACTCTTCATGCCACCTACAATTGTGTCAAATGAAGAGAGATAGCATGACTCAATCTTCAGCTTCCTGCTCCTGCACATCATGCTGTGAAGCAAAGCCACCAACTGGGCACCCATGGAGAACTCGAAGTGTAAAGAAGCTCTGGGGCTTTCAACGTGAGATGAGGTCCCCCTGTCACATTAACACACCACAAGTGGTTTCGAACTAAACAGTCTGAGCGGAGCCTCACACCATCCTCTTTACAAAGCTTCCCTGAGAAACTGCACGCCTTTCTTCCCACCCAGGCGCTTACTGCTGCACACTGGGGACAGGACCCTCTTCTTTTGACTTGGTGCACAGCACAGGACATCTGCTGGACAATCCCTGCTTTCTGTTCAAGGCAACTGGCTGGGTATCCCAAGGGCAATCCTGCAAAATTGCTTGTGTGTCTAATAAATAAATAAATATATATATATTACATATACATACAAATACACATGTGAATACATATATACATACACAGCTATTTTACTCCCTGCGATATGTGGTCAAGGAGTTTAACACCCTTTTCCACCATCTCGAACCCCATGTTTGTTTAATCTTTATGTTACACTCACAGCAGACAACCAAGTAGAACTGTCACCACACATTATGCTGCACATAATGGAAAATGTACAAATGTCTACCAGCACATCTTCAGTTTCCCACTTTGTCTGTAGCAGACTATGCCAGGAGTTTGCTAATTACAGCATGTTAATCAAAGAACTTTAAAGAGGAGGATAGGCCATAAATACCATGTAGCAAGGATAATCTCAACAAAAAAAACAGAAAAGACATTTTTTTCAGAAAGCGGCCCTTACAGTACATGATACTGGATCAAGTCCACTGACGGGCCACTAAAATGGCCAGGCAGGTGGAGTATATGGTAGATGAAGAAAAGCTAAGAAAAATGTGGGTGGGTTTCTTCGGTTGGTTGGTTTGTTTTTTACCCTAAGCCTCAAAAAAAGACAGGGCAGACCCTACTGCTATTGCTTAATTGGGATGGGGTGGATGAAGATGGACACAGAGTCAGACTCTCCTCAGTAGTGCATAGTAAAAGAAGGACAAAATCCACCAGATACAACACAGGAAATTCCCATTCCTAAAGACAGAATCTATTTCCCCAAAAAGTTGGTGAAACACCAGTAGAGGGGCCCAGAGAGCATGTGGACCCTCCATCCTCAGGGAAACTCAAAGCTCATCTGGATGAGGTGTTTAACATCCTGCCTTAACTTCTAATATTGAAGCAGGCCTGGAGCAGAGGGCTGGACCAGGTGACTTCCAGAGGTCCCTTCCAACCTCAATCATTCCTTGAAGTAACCACACACAAAACAGGTTTAAACCTGGAGATGCAGAAAAAAGGTAAACACCAAAACCACAAAGGAAGACTATCATGGACATCAGACTTATTAGTGTATATTTTTCTTCTGAATTTCTTTGGTTGACTTTTAAGATTTGTTCCATTATTGCAGACACCATCAGAGATTAACATGGGTTTTTATGGTTTAGGGCCTCTAAACCAGGCTGCAATCCAGGCAGCAAGAAGTTTTGTGTGCCCTGTCACTGAGATTCAGACTAAGTCCTCAATTACTTTGGTGCAGATTTAAATCTCTGGACTTGTTATCTCCCAGAAAAATGTAAGAGAAATGGAAAATTGCCACAGATTAGATGCAAGCTCAGTCCCACTGAAACAGAACTTTTTTCCCTTTAAAAACAACCATATATTTCCCTCTCTGCTCTGTTTACAGTGTTGATTTTCCCCAGTATGAAGTTACTGTACCACATCCCTCCTTGAGGACCATAAAACCCAGAAAGAGCTTCTGGGAAGGTGGCCACAGAGCTCCCAACACAACACAAAATGTCACAGCTTTCCCCAGGCAGGGATTTTGGAGAAACCTAGCGAATTATCAGAGACAAAAGCAGTTTTTCCCCAATGGACGAGCGATGCCTTTGCTGCAGTGCCTACAACTGTACTGCTCACCTAAGGCACCTGGCTGCTGCCATCTGAGGGCCTGCACGCTCCTGGGGGACAGCCACTGGGGAGGATGACCAGACAGGCTATGAAAGGGGAAGAGTCACACTCCTGAGAGACTAAAAGATAAAAAAGGAAGGTCACTCTATGATTGAAGTAGGTGGCTCTCTCATGCAATTCTTTTCTTCAGCAAAAAGGACTGTGCTTACCTCTATTCAACCTAGCCATCCCCAGATGCTGCAGAAGAACTGCAGATTTAGATGTATTACTCATTGGTTACCCAAGAAACAACAATGCACCAATCCAGCAGCAACGAACATTATGAGCACAAAAGTATCATGAGGAGACAGCTTCTTTTTCCACCTTGGGAAGTTTAGTGTCTGGAGGCTACGCTGTGCTGGAAGATGTGGAAGTTGAGTTTTGGCCTCATTCCAGCATCAGCACTGGGCTGAGAGGTAGCCTGGCCCAGCTGACCCCCAGCAGGCAGGGCAGTGCTACAGGAGACACACCAGCTCCAGAAGCACTCACAGACCTAGAGCCCACACTTCTTCCTGGAGGGTGAAGAGATGATGGACAAGTGATCAGGGAATGTATCTGCCCAAGAGAGAGGCAAAGAAAAATTCTAAAAAAATAAAATAAAGGCAACAACAGAAATAATGCCTGTGTTAGGAATACCATGAACTGAATTTGTGTGTGTAAATCTACACATTTCGTTGGACAAGGAAAAGGGTCAGGCTGGCAAGAAGTCTCTAGGAAGAAAGCCAGGATAAGGGAGCACTGGGAATCTGAAAAGCTATTTGACAGGAAAAAAAAACCCAAAGCAGTTGACAGTTTGCTCTCTCACTCTTGCTCTAAAATGGAAGCAATGATGAAAGCTCACACCAGCAGAGCCAATACTACAACAGAGATTGCTGGTGTGGCTACAGAAGCAGCCCTGGAAGACTTCAGCCCTGCCTCGAATCACATCTAATCTCACACACAGTCCCCAGGAGACCCAGGAGCTGGCCCTTAAGCCCAGACCCCCAGCTCCTTGATGACCACCAGGCAAGGTTTTCACCCCAGTGAGATGATATATTTAATGTCAAACATGTACAAATAATTACAAAAACATTAACAGAAACGAAAGGAGAGACATGGGCACAGCAGAGAAGTCCATCCACTCTGGTCAGCAGGGCAATCTAAACAAATTATGCCTAGGTCTTTGTCAGCTGTTTCTCTGCTGTGCTGAGCTCTCTGGTCACCATTCCTTCAGCAGGTGCTGAAGATACTCTGTGCTTCTCCACAAGTGTTCAAAAGCTTTGTGGAAGAGGGTCAGGAAAATACCCCTCACCAGCACCATGCCTGCTACTTAATCTTATTCATACAAAAAGATCAAACCAAGCACCCAGCTGCTGTTTGCCTTCAGTGCTGTAACTCAGTATAAAGGCATCACTTGGGTTTTCTTTGCTGCTGCTTCAGCTGCAGGAATTTCCATTGTATCTGGAATTTGCATGCGGGAAGCAGGGGAAAAGGGCTTTCTTCTATTGCAGACCTCTTACAGGATTTTGTTGACATACTCATGTGTAAAAGCACACAGTCACGCTGCCTTTGCAAACCCCTCTCTCACAGAGCCAATATGTGTATTTAAAATAAGCTATAATGTATCCCTTTAATACAGCTTTTATTGTTCAAACAAGTGTTATTTTAAGCACAGCGAATTCAGGAAGAATTCCAAAGGTGAAGCAACAGGAACTGAGGAAGGACGGAAGGCAGATGGGAAGACGGTGGTGACAATGGGACAAAGACTCTCCCCCAGCAGGCCCTTATCTCCTAAACAAAGTGAGATCCTGAACACTTGCTCTATTTATGTCCCTCCCTTCTAGCTGCACTTTTTAAGGACACCAGGAAAGTTAGGGAACAAACAGGTGGCAAAGGCAAGGAGAAAAAACTTGAATAATTGTAGTGCAATTAAGCAACTGGAAGGAAAAATTCCTCTTATTCCAGCATAGCAATCCTGCAGGAAAGCAAAGGATGGAGAAAATAAAAAAGAATCCCAGTAACTCTTGCCAGCTACCTCTAATTCACTTCAAGACAGCAAGGAGAGATAGGCCTGCAGTTGCTAGAAAAGGATACTCAAGTGATATCACAGATAAAACAGCCAAAAACTTTTGGGGTAGGAGAGACTGGTTTTCCCATTATTCCAGACTGGCCAATGGTAGCGGAGGCGTGACTTTCTGAGTGTTAAGCTGTAGTTCAAATATAAGAATTATCCCATTCTTGAATAATCACAAGCATAATCCAAGTCCTCCAGAGCAGGGGTGTTTGAAATCAAAGTGCCCAGACACTTTTCAAGCCAAGAGAAACAAGAAATCCCCCTACAGAAATGACCATCTCAGAAGGCAGATCCAAAAACCAGTGACTACAGGGCTTGGCCTCTCTGGCAGCACATTACCTGGCGAGCTGAGTCTCGAGGCACTGCACTCAGGTTAGACAAAGCCAGCAGGCTTTTTGAAGAGGGCTCACACCCACTCCAGGATGTTCTGCGCTCTGAGGACAGATCTGCTGTCGGGTTCTCCAGCAGCAGCTCACCAAAGGCAGCTCAGGGTGCGCCTGAGAGAGTGACAGCAGCGCAGTGACCACAGCAACCAGCCATCGATGAAAAGATGCTCACCAATGCAGCCAAGCAGAAACTACACTAAAGTTTAGTTAACTAAAAATGTCTTGAGTGAAAATTTAATGGTGATGGTGTAGGAGAAAAAAAGATCATATGACCATGAAACCTGTAAATTACTGAGAGGAGAGCACCACACAAAATCTGAGGTTGCCCTGTCTATACTCTCTCCCTTCACATCCAGAGGAAAACACCTCACTGAAATCACCAGCTTTATTTTCAAAATCTCTGTCTGAGGCAGACAAATGGCACCACGTTCCATTCACACAAGCAGAAAGGCAGAAGAAACAAACAGATCCGAACTTTTTTTGCGATTTATAGGGACTTTATTTGTTGCTGTTTTTTATGTTTTGGTTTTTTTACACACTTGGCTTACACTGAAATCTTTAAAATAAAAAAAATCATAAAGAAAGACTGACAGCAACAGGATCCAAGCCATTATGTGCAGCATTTCGGGCCAGAATTTTTATGAGAGCAACAGCTCAATTGGATTTAACTCCCTTGCCTCAGAATTAAAATGCTATCTACAGGAGTAGCACAGCAGAGACAAAAACCGTATCCAAAAAGTGAAACATCTAAGACTTCCTCCACCCTCCTTCTAATTTCTTTTTTCCCTGAGGATCTGAAGAAACACAAGCATTTCTCCTGGTCAGGCAGCAGCAGAGGCTTGAGTCAGAGTTTGGGCAGCAGTTTTGCTGGCAGATCACAGGCGCAAGGGCTGCCTGCTCACACCCCCACAGCAGCATCACTTCTGGGATAATGAATAAAAAGTCGTCCATGTCATCAAGGCGAGCAGGTGTGACAAAGCACATATAAGAGGCAAGACATCAACAAAAATCCAATCAGCCAAACACACCTTGAAAACTAACTACAATGACTCACTGCATCAGACAAAAAGGGAGAAATACAATACAGGAAAAATCAGTTCAGTCAGCAACTGAACCCCTTAATTACAAACTATCACCCATTTGACACCCCCCTGGGATTTGTGCTCCAGCCTTGGTGTCACCTACAGCTGTTCACCGACAACAACAACGTTCACAGAGCATCTGGGACCCTAACAAAAAGTGCACAGAAGTACATAAGCAAATGCTACATTAAATCCCCCTCTTTCTGGCAATGGAGGTGCTAAGACAACCTCCTTTTTTATGTGACCCTGGACTTCCAGCTATTGTTTCCTGGCAGATGTGCAACCCTGTTCAGGGAAGGCTTCTGACCGACAGGGATGGCAGTTCTCACTTGCTCTTCCCATCTTTCATTTTCAAAAGCAACAATGTCATGGGTATTATCGTGAGACCAATGAAAGAGAGAAATATTCTCATTCCTCAAACTTACACATCATCAACAGCATCCATTTCTTTTTGCTCTGTTCTGCTGGTTTTTTTTTTTACATCCAGCAATAGCTAGACAAATTTCCTTCTCATTTCCCTGTCTACCTCATCAAGCACATCACAGATCCTAGTACTTTTTCATTTTTCCCCCTGTTTCCTCCTTCTGCAAAGTTTTGATTTAGGGCTAACAAGCAAAAAGCTCATAAGCATAACTTCCTTCCCCCAACATCCTCACTTACTACTCCCTCTAGACTTGCTTTGAGACAATTAAATGTAATTCTTAATTAAAATCTGTCTATGAAGTATCAGTACTGCTGGAGCTTTCCTGCACACCATTCTATGCTAGGAAAGAAAGTCTGCAATGCTGTGATGCAGGGCTGGTTCCTCATTTTTCTTTACTGCTCTTTTAAGTGTCTGTACAAAATGCCCTGCTGACCCAACTGAAGCTGAGTGTTAAGCAGCTGATCTAATGTGTTTTACCCAATGTCTCTTATCTAAAACCATCTCCTTAAGCAAGCCATATGCTGCAAACATACTTTGAAATGTCTCCATAATAATCCGAGAAGCAGAACTGTTTGTCAAATAGCACACGGACTACTGCTGGCCACTTGGAATAACCATCAGCCACAAGTAGGTACATATGCTCATTGTGATCTGCAAAAGTCAGCATGGCATCTTTGCCAGTGCTCAGCAAATGCCAGAGTGGTTTCTGGTTTCAAGAACTACCATTCACTTTGGCTAATTTCTCCTTCTACATGGAGCTTCAAGCCTGATTACCAACCACAAATATGTAACAAATTGCTTCTTTCAATTTGTTGTGGTGATATTCATGCCTCTCACCCAACATCCCAACATGAAAGATTTATGGTATTAATCATGCACATCATAGTAAACAGTCATTCTCTACTGTCAATTGCATTTTTCTGCTGAAATAAGGATGAAAGTGCTGAGCTGCTTATCGTTTGACCAGCCAGAACACAAACTATTATTGTGCTATTTTAACCAAAGCTGGAGCTTAGTTTCTATGGGTAACGTCTTCAGATGCAGCTACATGGTACATGAGCTTGACTATCCCATTTTGAAAAACAATTTAGAAACTTAATCACAGCTAAATGCAGGGCTTGTCTATGCAAAGAGTTTTTAAAAAATAGCTTTTCAAAATTAAAGATTAATTCCAGACCCGTTGTTCAGAGGTTCTCCTTCACCACAGCAAACTGCATTAAGCCAGTTTACACTGCTGCATCTATACTCTCTTGAAAGACACCCCAGAGCAAGAAGAACCCTGGCATTTGTCTTGCTAGAGTTCGTAGCTATGGGATTGCAGCAGCTAAGCTGCTGCAGCCATCAAGCTTCAAACTTCACCCCCAAATAAGCCAGCTAGTTGGATTTATAGGATCCCCACCCAGCGGCACAGAGAGGATTGAGTCAACTCTATTTGTTTGCGCTGCAACCAAAAGTAAGCATGAACGTGGTGGGGGTGCCCCACAACTAATTTATCGAAGAGTCAAGTGCAGTACGTCCCTGCCAGGTGACCCCAGGCACAGAGGGCTCAGCACACACCACAAGGCTCACTCCGGATGTTGCATGAGTGGCTGGAGCACAGGCCAGGCTGAGCTCCATGCTGTTAGTGCTGCACTGCAATCAGTAACCAAAACTGCTAATTTAAATCTAGCTCAAGAGTGCACCCGCAAGTCACAGTCCTACTTCTGTGTAGGCGCAGTGTGTGTGCACCGTAAGTCAAACTGTCAAACAAATACCACTGACATCAAGTCCTTTTGGTCTTTATTAGCATTTGGGAAACAAACACTAGAAATTTCTCTCTGTCTTCATACTTGTAAGAAAAATAAGAATATGGTTTAGCACATACTTAAAATGACAAAATGTGTTGGAATATTCATATTTCCCTTTTGCTTCTTCAAAAGCTGTGCTCTGCTCTGGCACACAGCCGTATTTTAGAGTCATAGCTCCACCCTGATATCACAACTTCTCCTTAGTCCCAGGCACTGCCCCTAATCATGTACCTGCTTTTCTTCCCATCCCAAATCTTTGTTCCTTCATGGCAAACATAGCCTTTCTGTCTTTCCCCTGGGTACCACAAATAGTCATTTAACCTCCTCCATTCATGACAGAAGTTTTCCGTAGCAAGAAATACTGCTTCTTTGATCAAGTGAAAAATAATTTAAATTGTTGCAGAATGAGTCAACAGTTTCCAAAACTGATCCTTCTGCAGATCCACAAAGCAAAGCCATGTGTGTACCCACAACTGAAAGATTTCTGTCTCTCCCAGTGTTGTACAGGAAGGCTCAACTTCTAGAAGACCTCCAAAGGGGGTCCTACAATAAATCCTAACCTGTGTCAAAGATGAGCTAAATTAGTACTGAAAGACAAAACATGGCTTTGTTTTCTTACTAAAAAAGCTTGATTCTGCAATAACTGGATCAGAGCCTATTTTCAATGGCTTATGCCTTCTTATTGAGGATGTATTTACCTTGGATCTATCAGCCACAGGGATTGCACTTAATACCAGCTGCACTTTACCAGAGAGAAAAGGATGGTTAAAACTTTGCTGATGTTCGATTCTCCATTTTGCCACGGGCAAATCACTTAATCTCCATCTCATTTCCCCACATGCAGAGTGGAGTAACTGTAGGCAACAGAGGCATTGTAAAGGTGGAAGTTCATAGATATTACAGTGATGGGAGACACATAAACCTACAAGACATCTTACATGTACTCTCTGAGAGGGATTTTTAGGGTCTATCAACTGCAGTAGAAATGCCCCTAGCAGTTAAATTTTCTTAACACCCCAGATGGAATTCATTTGACTGGCAGGAGAGTTCAGTCACCCATCCCCAGCTGGCTCTTGCTGCTCAGGTTAATTTTATGAGCCTCAACTGCTCACATTTCTGTTATTTTGAGGAATGCTCCAAGACAGAATAATCCATTTATTAAACTTAGCAAAAAGACACTCATTCTTCACGCTGAATCTACAAATGCCTTTTTCCACCGTGCAAGGCACGCAACAAGCACCAGAAGGTGAAACAGTATTTGTAAGCAAAAACAATTTTGACACGTTTCTCAAACATCTGTCTGAATCACATCTTTGTTTTTCCTTTTTATTTCATCACAAAGGCACACAAGAGATGCACAAGATTCCCATCCACATTTATTTTAAAACAATTTACGCTAATTAGTGAAGGACCATTTCCTTCTGAAACAGGAGCAGCAATAGCAAGCAGTTACTCTTGTATTAAATGTCCACCTGCAGACATCCTAAAGCTTTTCTCACAGCTTGACTTTAGCTTTCAATGGTTTGTCAGTTCTTCTTTAGGCAGCATTTGCTAATTTGTCTTCAGAAACTGCCGTTCTTACTGCACCTTTGTCAATTGCTATCCTCACCCTGCCATTTCCATTTACGTGAACCCAGCAAAAGTATCTGCATGCCATTTGTCCTACACTACAGCTCACAGCAGAGAGAAACCACAAGCCAGCACATCACGGCCAGGCAGATTTTTAGTTACATCGGTGGTGTCTCCCCTATGCAAGTTAAAGCCAAGGGTAACAGCCATGAGTGATTTGCAGCTCGAGTGAAAAAGGAGCTGCAAGAAAGCAAGAGGCTGGCCAGATCAATAAAAGCTGCTTGAGGTCCTCGCCGCTTCGATGCACCCTCTCCCTGGAGGTGTACAGCCCAGCACAGAGCCATGACCTGCTCACACAGCAGTGCTGGTGACTTCAAATCACCAGGCCACTCCAGCACCAGGGCTGTCCCCAGTGGGCTGTCCTGCCCTATTCTCAACCACGGAAATATATAAGTGTGTCTACACTGCTGTTCCTTCCTAGCACAATCCTGAGAACACGGAGTGCTTTACAGAAGGAGTATCCTTCTCAGAGGAGTTCAAGCATTACTAGAACCATAAAGCTCTCTGTTCATTTTGGGAATACAGTCACAAGCACACACTGGAGTAACCACATTGCCTAGTCTAAAAGAACAAGTGGAAAATTTAAAGAACTGATCGTTTAGATTCAGCTGCCTCTCTACTTCCCTGGTAAACTTTAGGCATCCCCCTTTGCCAGCCACAGTATTTGGGCGTTAAAACTAAAGCTTTAGTAGTCAGAAGCTGACGTGGGATACGGCGTGGCAAATACAGTGGTGCCCTGCAGGCAGCCACAATGCTCAGAAGAAAATGTTGCTCTAAGCTAACGCCCCTAAGCCACGTTTTCCAAGGGCCAAAGCACCAGCATCAATCCAATACCTCTACTGCGGCCCCCTCAGCTCTGCTGCATCACAGAACCAAGGCTATCAATATATCTCAGCACTAATGCCCTCAACTGAGCATTTTAAAGCCCTAATAGCCAGATACCACCTTGCTGTCTTTATGTCCTCTTGCAAAGCAAGGCAATGCATGAGTATCCCTCTTCCCTCATACCCGTTCAGATTGCTTCAATCCTACCCTTTCCTTTTGAGAACAAAAACCAATCAAACAAAAGCCTAAACAAATAAAAACACCCCAAAACAAAACAAAAGAAAAAAATCCCCAAACCACAGCTGTACAGTTAACAGAAAAAAAAAAAAAGAAAAAAAAGGACACTACACCTGAAAAGGTGATGAAGAATTTAAGAGGCCTGCACTCACTTTTTTCTATAACCTTTGCTTGGAAATGGACAAGAAGGTATGGAAGAACGGCACTTCCATAATCCAGAAGAGAGTGAGAGAGAAAGGAGAGGGGGAAAAAAAAAAAAAAAGAAAAAAAGGCGTGTGTGTGGTTATTTTGTGCTTGGGTCCAGCGTGAGAGGGCTTCAGACCCTAAAACAAACCCGTGAGACGCAAAGCCGCTCGCAGGCAGCCAGCGCCAAAACCTGGACGCGGCGGCTCCACCCCGGGCGCTCGCTCCCGCGAACTTCGGCCGCGCCCCCACACAGCCTCCCGGACGAGGCCGGGAAGATGCAGCTCGGGGTCCCGCCCGAAGCGCGCCAAGGCGGCCACGGAAAGAAGGAGCCACCGCCTCCGGGCGGTCCCCGGCCAGCCCGGCACCCGGGGCCGCGCCCAAGCCGCCCGAGGCGTGTCCGGCCGGGACGCGGCCGCTGCCACAGCGGGAGCTTGTCCCGAGGAATTCCCGGGCCGCTCTCTTCCCGGGAAGGAGCCCTCGACGGGCAACCCCTGCCGCCGGGGCCACGCAACGCCTCCCTCTGCCGGGCAGCGGCGGAGGCGCGGCCCCGCCGCCCAGATGTGCAACGCGGCCACAGCTGGAGAGGAGCCGCCGGCAGGGCGGGGAAGGACGGGCGCCCTTTTCCTCGGGGGCGAGGGCAGGCAGAGCCGCCTGCGGCGGCGCGCTCTGCCGGGGCAGAAGTCAGGAAAAGAAGCGGGAGTCTAAACCTTCGTTCCGAGAAACACCTGACACTGGGCACAAAGGCTCTCTGCTTCCCATCATGTGCTGTCCCAGCTAACCTGGTGCTAACAGCCCTTCTCCCACTTGAATTTCGTTAAGATCAGTTGTAGCCCAGGATCTCCTTTTCCTGGCTCCACTTCTCGAGCTTTTTCCTAGCTCTTTAATGCAGTGCTTTTGTTTGAGCCTCAGCTCCATGGATTATCACACATTTAATTTCTCCTTTTGAACAGTAAGCAAATGCTTAGATATAAGAAACAATCTTTTGTTGTTTCTTCACTCACCTTCCCCAAATAAGGGGCAGATGAAAGCTTTTTTTCTTTTCAAATCCAAGTACTTTGGATCCTACCAGAGTAGAGATCTCACCAGTTAAACATGGGCACAGAGACATGAAACACACAAACTCTCCCACTTCTCAACATATCACTCTATCTGGTAGAACCTGAAGGCCTTTCAAGATCAGCATTCTGCTATGCGGTGTCAATGCCATAGCTCTCTCCCCTGTCCTCCACAAGCCCCAGGGACACTGGCATGTTTTTCCCTTTTGAATTTAAACCTGTGCCACACTGGAGGATGATGATCAGCAAAAGGTGTCTGGGACACAGGCACTCGAGGTGTTCGCCTTAAACTGCTTGGGAGCAGAAATGGTCTCAAAGTTTTCTTAACAGTTTCAGTGTATGTAAGATCTGCGCTACCAGGAATGGCCTAAAGAAATACATACTGTATCATCAGATGTGGGTAGCCTTTCCAAGAACAAACTGATATTATCCACTGTCTCTTCTCTAGAAGGCTCATCTTCCCCACAGCAAAACACAGTCCCTTCTGACAACACAACACAGCAGCCCTCCTGCACAAAAGATCTCACCTGTCCTGATGAGAGCTTCACCAATGAACTGTCTCTCCAGAGGTACATAGGCAAACCAGTTGCCTGTGGACTTACCTTATGCCTCCTGAAGAAGCCTTTTGCTGGTAGGGTTCAGGACATTTCCACAAACAGAGTAGGAAACACCTTCCACCCCAAGCTGTCTTTCACTAGTAGAAATACATCTCTCTCTATGCTTTTGTCAGCACACTGGCACTGGGCAGAAGGCAATTTTTCCCCACCCCCCCACCCAACTGTGCCCTCCTCATAACAAGCCATAGCCATGCAGGCATGGTTCTTAGCTTAATGCTAATAGACTATGCTTAATGAACCAAGAGAGCACAGTGTGTATAGATGGAGGGACTGGAAGACTGAAACTGCACTATTCAAGCAAGCAGAATAGCAGCAACTCGTCAAAACACAGGCAAAACAGTAGGGCTTCTGGCTGATGGGAAGTGTCACAAGATCCCTGAGTTGCCAGCATAGAAATAATTTTTATCTTTACTTTAAAGTAAGAACAGCAGCCTCAGCAGCACAGCACCCCTTTCTGCCACTACTGAATTAGTGTCTTGAACCTCCAGGGCCATCTTCTGCTGCATCTTCCACTTATTGGGAGTCACTTACTACACCTACCTCCCCCTCTTTCAAACTCATCTGAAATCATATATATATATCTCAAAAACTCCAGTGCAAACCTGACACAGTGATAATTTTAAAAGCTGTGCTGCTCATGTCAAATTATTCAACATCTGTCTTCATGTTCCCACAAAAATTAGCATAGGATGGTGGTTTCTGATGACACCTATAGTGAAATATTTTGACTTCATCCAGCAAGTTGCAAACAACCTGTCAAGAGGATAATGTCAGTTTTCTAGTACTGCATATTAAAGTCAATTGAGGGCTTATCTGGTGTGTGAAGCTACTGACCTGACCTAAAACCAGAGGCTCTAGTGTCACAGAAGAGTGAATCTGACACATTACAGCTGAAGAACAGCAAGGCGTTCTGAAGCAGTGGGCTGGACAGATTTAATGCCTTAACCTTAAAGAGCTGATCAAGAATTATGCAAATCTTGGACCAACCCAGTCCGCTGCTGAGACTATTTCTGTGGCACTCCAGTTAGAAAACTCATTCCTCAAAAGGCTGTACACAGGCTAGGTCACCACCGATTTAAGAGCTGGACAACAAAGAGAAATGGTTGAGCACAAAAGATGTGTGTACATGTATGTATATATGTATACACATGCACACATTTAGTTTGGAGGGCCACTGTGCTCAAGTGTCGCATTTTCCAAACAGAATCAGCCAAGAACTGGCTCACAGGAGCCAGCTCCATCACTCCTTTAGCCAGCAATCTGTTCAGCCATTTCTGAGGACACAGGGTACTCTGAGATGACAGCAAGGTAGCTGAAGAGCTCCATGTCTTGGCCCCTGTTACTGCTGGCAAAACAGCTCTAGGCAGAGGCAGGTGAGAGGGATGGATCCAGATCACCAGGTTCCAGGTGACATTAGAGTGCCTGTGCCCCAGAAACGGTCAGCAGAAGACATGCATGCACACAGGTTGCAAGAAGGTGAGAGGCAGCCTACATTGAAAAACTCTACGAAGAGTGTTTTTACTTTAAAAAACCAAACAATCAGGTAAAAGGAGCAAGAAACAAATCATGTCATGTCATTTTTCATTTTCATGAAATGAAAAAGTGTTGATGTTTATGGGCTAAATACAGGATATGTTTTACTATGACACTCCTCCACCACAGACACAAGAAAACAGTCTTCCACTAGCTGTTTTTTGGGGTTTTTTTGCTGTCTGTAGTGGCATCTCAGGGCTGATTCAGTGTGATGGTGTCTCTTAAAAGAAAGAGCCTTAACAGGTCATTTATTCCCCACCTCCGAGGCCAGGGCAGGACTACTCTACATTCCAAGTACTTCACCCTCCCAGTTTCAAGTGCAGCCCATGATGAACCTCTGATCATGGTGCCAGGCAGCTTTCCTTGCTGCCCAGCCTAAACATTTCCTTTTATTCCGTTTCCATCACCTTGCTGCACATAGCCCCTCATCACACACTGTGATGCCCATTCCTGAAATGCCTTTTCTGCAGGTGAATTAGGAAAGGCAGGGGACAAAACATCTTACTTTCTTATTCCACCTGAAAAGCTGCTGCTGATCAGCTGGACTGTGCTAATTGCAAGATAGCCCAGAAGTAATTATACACTGCACATGGAGCAAGCACAGCAGGAGCACTGTGCACACAGAACCAGAAGTCACACAGAACCAAGTCCTGAAATCTAGAAGGTGGAGCAGGAAGCAAGATGCACACTTTTCCCTTTGAATGCCACCAGCACCTCCCAATCCTCCCCTCTCAGTCTAACTTAAAGACTGTAAGCATTGATAATTCCAGCCCTTGAAGGGCAAGTCCCCTGTCTCCTTACCTCTTCCTTCCTCCTCCCCAGTTCTGACATTTTCTAGAGATCTTTTTCAGTTGGCTCCTCATCTTGACCAGCAGCATTAACAGACCAGGACTGAAAAGCACATACAGCCTGGGAAATGGGCTACCACAAAAGGCTGATAAAAGTTGCCTCTTGGCAGTCTGCTGAATTGCCTTCCCCATCAGGCCAGCCTTGTCTCCCTGCAACAAACAAGGCTGAAAGAATGGGATCAGCTAATGAGAAGAGGGTTTCAGACACACTTCAGTCATTACAACAAATGCCAATTTATATAACAAGCCTCTTCAGGTAGCAGGCAAAAAGCACCTTGACTCCTAATTAAATTGCACCTAAATTGCAAATGTTTCTTTCCCAGAACTCCCCTTATACAAGTTTTATTTATACCATTCATCTCAATAAACCTCTCCAACAACTCTGTTCTCCTAGACAGAGGTCTTTTGTGCACATCCATGTGGGTGTATTATTTAAAGGGTACATCACATGGATACTTTATCTTCTTTAATCTGATTTAATCTCAGGAGATTTGCTAAAGTAAAATATATTTATAGACCCATATAGATGGCTCCCCCAATCTCCACTGCCAATATTCAAAGGCAGGAAAACAGATCTGAACTGTGACACTTGAGTTCCTATGATTTTTACATTAGGTGCCACATGAGATTGACATTCACAACACAGAATGCTATAGTACAGTTTAAAGCTACAGCAAGAGACCAATATAGAGAAAAAACCCAAGGGGGGCAGGCAGTAGGACTAATTTATAATCCTGCTTTTTATTTATCCTTGCAAATATAACAATATTAATCCAGCTCTGCTTGAGCCATCAGTAATAGCAATTTCACATCCAAAGAAACAGTGCTGGCTGCACAAGGCATGAAATCAGCCCAGGGTAGTGGACTGAAGGCACGATTGGTAAAGACAATATGAAAACTATTAGTCACCGTCCAAGTTTGCAGCGTACTGATTCCACGAGACACAGCTCTGGGCTGCACTCAGCAACAACTGCGTATTAAGGCTCCTGCTGTTCGATAGTTGGAAGAGGTAGGGGTGGAGAGAGGAAGGCAGAGACTAGATTTCCCCTTTGTGTAGTTAACTAAGAGAACAGATAGAAGTAGTGTACCATTTTGGCTTAAAAGGATGCCTTCATCTTAGTGTATGTCTGCATCTGTGCTTTCTTTTGTACACAGCTTCTTCAATCTCTCTCTGAGAGAAAAAGACAAAAACATCAGTAAGTTATTCTGAAGATCTAATAGCAGCAACTCTGTCAAATGCAGGTTCACTGAAGTGTATGAAAAAATACAACAGGCAACCTTCTAAAGCACATTTAAGCAAACCTGTTTTTAAGCTCTGTCCCTCTTGCTACAATCCTAAACAGTGAGGCCATTCCACAGCAACTGACAGCTATTCAGCAGCAAACACACTGAAGTGAAATAATAAAAGTTCAGCTAGAAGCAGATTACCTGTTTTAAAGGATTAAATGGCATGCCCTGACCAGGTTTCTGTACCACAAACTCATTCTACTCCTCATCTTTCCAGCCTTTCTAGGGTCATATAATTTTCATCTGGATATGCAGACTGGGAGAAAACACATATACAGAGAGGAAGAAAGAAAAAAAAATAAAGGATGTTAAATATCCTCTATTTAAAAAGGTTATTTTACAAAACAGACCCAAACTCAAATTAACATCCCAGTCCTCAAGGAGAAAGGAGGGATTGTTTCCATTAAAGAAATACATCATTAAAAAGTGACCTACAAAGACTTACCCATAGTCAGTGAGACTGAACTGATCTTTGCCAGAGCTCACACAAGAGACTGGCTGCGTGCTGTTAAAAAAGAGGGAGCGGGGGGGCTGGATTCTCTCACTGGGGTCTCTCTTCAGAGCTCAGAGCGCTTGGCTTGTTAGAGGCAGTGGCATGCCTTCCAGAAGGACTTTACAGCAACGCACAACTGAGTTGTAAGCCAAGATAAAGGCGGCTTGTTATGAGAGACAAGTCTTGTGGGTTGCTTTTATTTATTTTTTCCCAGTGTATTGGAAATGCAGATCTTGTAAAGCAAGAATTCAGAGAGGGCTGGGAGAGGGAAAGGGGGGCTGCACGGCTGGCTAAAGTAAATCCCGGGTTCTCTCAGCCCGGGGCTTGTGCTCGGCGGCACGGGGTGCCATCCCCCGCCTCTGCCCTCGCACTGGGGGCTGCGGAAACCAGACCTCTCATGGGGAGACCACCCCGAGCTCGCCATTTGCCACCCTGCCTGCAAACAAGGAGAGGAAGTATGCTCCCGTAAATGCAAAAATAACAATAGTAAAAGAGGCAAAAAAAAAAAAAAAAAAAAAAAAAATCAAGCAGCTCGACATCAGCTCTGCCACAGACCACTACCCACTCCATCACCTTAAGAAGAAAATCAGCAGCAAAGTTCCACAGGGTGCAAAACCAGCCTCGCCTCGCCCCCCGGGGTGGCCGGCGGGGCTCGCCGTGGGGAGCAGCGGGAAGCCGGCCCCGCCGAGCCGGGCAGAGCCGTGCCGGTGGCGGGAGCGGGCAGCCCCCGGCACGCAGGGAACGAGACCCCCGGCGCGGCAGCCCGGCCGCCCTTCTCCCTGCTTCCCCGCGCCGGTGGTCCTGCGAGGATGGAAACCCGCAAGCGCAGCGCGGAGAAGGGATCCTCCGTCCTCCCCCTGCCCCAAAGCAAATGCAACTCGGAGGTGCTCCCGGAGCCGCCCCCGCCGGCATCAGCGCGGCATCCCCACGCGAGGCGGGTGGGGAGAGGGGAGGCAGGGCCGGGGCTCCAGGCGCTCCCCCGGCGGCAGCCCGGCCGGCGGTCCCTGCGTGCCATCTCGGCGGACTCGTACATGGGAGGCGGCCAGAGGTTACGGCGTGGAATTATGAAGTAGCTACAGGCGCTGGAAGCCCTATTGCTGCAATCAGTCTCTCCGCTCAGGCTGAGACGAGGTTCGGCGGTATCATTTACTTTCTCCTGCAGGTGCTTTTTAACTTTGATCCCACCGCCGCCGTCTGCGCCCTCGCCCCCCACCCCACACACCTCCTTCGCAAACAGCGACCGCGACAACGTCTCTTACCGTACACCCCTTGTCCCCTGCTGTATACCGGCACCAGAGACAGGAATAAAAAACAGATCATGTCCATCTTCAAGGCAGAGCCTTCATCGCCGGCGAAGAAAAACAGCCAAAACAGCTCAGGCAGCATCCGGCGGGGGAGCAAGGAGCAGCCGAAAGCCTCCTGGAACGCCGCCCCATGCGCCCCGCTCCGCGCCGGGCACCGGCGCCCCTCGGGCGGAGGAAGGGACCTCCCCACACCGGGGCCGCCTAGGGGTAAAATTTAAAATGAAAAAAAAAAAAAAAAAGGAAAAAACAAAAGAAAGAAAATAAGGAGAGAGAACGAGAGTAGGAGGCAGGGAGGGCAGAAACGCGGAGTGCCGCTTCCCGCTTCCCCTCGCTAGGTTGCTCGAGGATCTCCAGGCGAACAGGCAGCCGCGCCCGCACTCGGGGTACGGGAAAGGCCAGCCCGGGGGCACCGGGCCGGCGCCGGGCTAGGGCAGGGGTAGGGCCCGGGCCAGCCCAGCGCTATCCCCGATCCCTTCGGGAAACGGGGCTCCTCTGTTCAGCGGGAGCTGCCGAGGGCTGCCCCAAAGTCCCGCGCTGCCCGAAGTGCTGCCAACTGGGGCCAACTTGAGTGAGTCCTCGCCCTCCCTCCCCCTGACGAGGCTCTGGCCGCAGCCCCTGGAGCGGACGGGGAGAAGGAGAAGGAGGTGGAGAAAAAGGGGGGAAGCGAGGGTGGGGGGTAGGAGACAGCTGCTGAAAGGCGGAGGGAGGGATAGGTGATCCTCGCTCCTCTTTTCCAGATCTTCTGAGGAGGGGATTGTTGTAATTAATCAAATCCAGGAAGGATTTTTTTTAAAAATTTTTTTCTTTTTTAAAGCGGCTCCCAAGAGCTCCCCTAGCTGCACTGCACCGCCCCAACCAGCCTGAAGGGAGAAGGAACCGAGGAGCAGACAGACCACGCACCCTCGCTGCGCCTACAGCTCAACCCGGCTCTCCTCGCCTCTTCCTCAGCCTGCCAGGTCCTTCGCCCTTCAAAACTTTCCCTGATGTTGTGTGCCGGCCTCGTGTGGGTGCGTCGCCTCCGTGCTTGCCTGCTCCGCCCGCCTCGCGGAGGATTTGCAGCTGTAGAGAGGCCCGTGTCTCTCTCCCTCGACGGCTGCCGGAGCTCCTAGTGGGAACTAACGGGCTGCAACTGGAAGGGAGCCGACGAGGAGCGACAAGAAGCTGGACAAAGTTGAGCTACTCCTACCCGACGCCAGCTGGAAACCGCCTGGCAGGTCTCTACTCCACTGCTTTCTCCTGAAGCGGCAAAATCTCCTGCAAAAGTTGCCGGGAACGCCACCGCACCCCAGGCGGCCCCGGGGCACTCCGCTCCACCGACCCTCGGCGGGGCGTCCGGCGCTTCCCGCGCTCGCCAGCCAGGCTGGCCCGAGGCCGCCTCACACCTCCCCGCCTGCCGGCTCTGACAGCCGCATCTTATTTCCTCTTCGGTTGGCTTTCCAGGTTTTCCCCCTCCCCTCTTCACCATTTCATTCCCCTTCGGTTAAAAATTAAAAAAAAAAAAAAGAAAAAAAAAAAAAGAAAAAAAGAAAAAAAAAATAGAAAAAGGAGCCAATTAAAGCGGGCGTGCTGGGGAGAGCCCAGCCTCCTGCCCAATTCTGCGAGCATCCCCACGCCTCGCCCCGGCCCAATTATAGACAAGACCGCAGGGGTGGGGAGAAAAAGGGACTTGCTTCGGGCGAGAGAGCGCTTTTTAGTCCGGGATGCCCCCATCCTCAGGATGCTCGCGGCAAGGTCGGCTTCTCCCGGCTAGGACCTGAGATGCCAAGGCATGGGGGGGCAGCGCAGGTTCTCGGGGTGTCTCCCGTGCTGGCGCTCGCTGGTGCCAGCAAAGTTTTTTGGGGACCCCCAGGTAGGTTGCAGGCTGGCGGGGCTGCTCTGTGCATGCTGCTAGGGAGCGGCGGGGCGGGGGTGCTGCGCGGGGCCCCAGCCCGGTGCGTGGCTGCGGGGCCGCGGTACTCGCCGGACTGCCGGCCCCGGGCCGTGGTGATGCTCCTGCGGGAAGCCGGAGCGGGGAAGCTGTGCATGCCCCCCTCCCAGTGCCCCACGCCCGGGGCGAGGGGCCGGGAGGAGGAAGAGGAGGCTGCACCAGCCCCGAGCATCACCACCGGCACCGGCGGGCTGCGGGGGGCCCTGCTTTGGCATCCCTATCTCCGTCTGCTTTGCTAGGGAGATAAAACGCTGCTTCTGGGAAGCCTGGAGCTGCTCGCCTCCGAGCCGGCAAGCCCACCCGTGCCTAGCCCGGGTCCGTAGCAATGAGCCCAGACCGTGAAGCGGAGCCAGCGCCGTGGAACCCCCTGTTAGCGGCGCCTTCTGCTCCCGGGCTCCGGGCTCCGGCTCGCCTCTTCCCCAGCCCTGGCCTCCCGGGACTCCCGGGGACGGCTGATGCGGTGTCCTTAGCGACAGCGGGTCCTCTCCGGCTCTTCTTCGGGGCTGGCCCCTGCGCACCCCCGGGGGCTCCCGGCCCTCCCCGCGGCTCTGCATCCCCGCCCGCTCCCCACGGAAGCTGGCGAGGAGTGCGGGACCCGGAGGGAAAGCGGGTGGAAAGATGTACCCCGCAGGCACTGAGTCGTCATGTGAACAAGTCGCTCCCTGGATAAAAATATAATTAAAAAAAAAAAAAAATCAAAATATATGGCCCAGAGGGAGGCTGGCTGCTCAGTCATGCTCTAACAAACAAGCAATTAATAGATATAGCACCTAATTAGTAAGTAGTTATTCCTATTGTAAATGGTGCTCAGCAAGAAAGAGAGAAAAGCAATAGCATGCACCAGGAAGAGAGCAGCGATAAAGAGAGGACAGCTTCACCCCAGAGCCCAGCATCGCCCCTGTGCCCAGCACCCATGCATGTGGGAGGCATGGCAGGTGATTTCCCACTGGACTCTAGTCTATCAGTTGTCAGGATACCACCAGTATAAAACTGCCTTGGTTTTTTTTGTAGTGGATTGGGTTTTTTCCTTTGTATTTATTTTTTTCTATAACTAAGGGCAGATTTGCCAAGAAACTGTGGGCTTCACACTCTGAGATGCCTTTTCTATAGCTGATGGCATAGAGCAGGGTATCTGTGAAAGTACCTGATGTGAGCAAATTTATTCTTTAATACAATAAACCCTTATCTGAGAAGGATTTAATCCTTCCCACAGTGGGTGGGTGCAGTATTAATAAAGGGTAGAAGAAGGCAGCCAGCACCAGGAGGACAGGTGGTTCAACCCCTTTGCCAGGGCATGAGGAGAAGCAGGAGCTGGTGATAATGAGACAAAAGTGAAGTTGTCCACATCTCCATAAAGCAGGCTGAAAGCAGCCCAAGGAAAACGAGATGAAGAGATGTTTGCAGATCCAGGAAGCTTTGTGGTGATAAAATAAAACCATGGAGACATGAGTCTTGTTATTTTCTATGCATAATTTTGAAATAAGGGTATTTATATGGCATTTTGTAGCCTTTCCATAATTTTTTTTTCAGGGAGTCTCAATAAATTATGGAATAGCGCCTCAGTGTTTGAATGAGTACAAATTAAATATCTAGCTAATGAGTAAAAAAAAAAAAAGTAAAAAATGTATGCTTCACACCCCTTTTTTGTGTTAGTATTCAATGCACATGCTCATGTTTCACTTGCACAAACACTTATGAAAGATGAATTTCAAAGTAAACTGCCAAAGTATATTCTGAGTGGGAAAAAATACTGCCAAAACCCAAGAACATAACTGCATTTGCTAAATAAGGTAATTAATAATTATTGCTTGAGGCCTAATAAATCATAGCATTCATAATTATGGAGTTTCTAACGGGTGACAGCAAGGGAGCACACCCATGCACATTTGCTAAGCAAGCTACTTGTTATAGGGAAACCATACCCTGTAGTGATTCTACTTGTCAGAAAGCAAAGATGAAAGATGCCTTTCCTCCCCCCAAACTGTTTCCACAGAACATATTTGTCCCATCTTTCCGTCTGGGAGTCAGTGTCTCTGGTCGCTTCTCAAGACCCCACTTGTCAAATGAGTCCTGTCTCTGAAATATTTATACATACTCCATCACCTATATTTCACAGCTCTGTTAAGAGGTAGACAGTCTCTGGGACAGCTGCTGTGTTCAAAGAGAGCAAATCATATAAAGCATGACACCAGGCAAGGAGCGATTGAAGAACTGTGTGAGGCCAAGGTCCAGTTGCAAGAACATTAATTATCTCTGTGTCAATGTTTTCATGCTGTAGTCTGGTGCAGTCTGTCATTCCTTTCTTTTCTGGGATGATGCAAGTATCTCTGGGCCCCGGTGATCTCTTGAGCTTGTGGCCTGACATTTCTATCACCTCTTTCCTGTTCATTTTCTTCTCAGCAACCCATGCAAGAATGCCTCCAGGATCCATGAAGTCTGATCTCTTCCTCCCCTCCCTCCCTCTGCACATACGTGGAAGCTTTACTGCAACATTTCCCTTGCTATGCCTACTGAAAGGGAGTAGAAATAGAAAGTAGAAATGGAAAAAGAACATAATGGAGCACCTTAAAGGCAATGGGCAAAGCCAGGGTGACTCTGAATGCTACAGGAGAGGTGGGAGTTGGGAAGGGGAAAGCCGGAGGGTTCTGTAGCACTGCAGCAGAGATGCTAGCAGGGAGATGGGAAAACAAGGGAATTCTAACTGCATCATTGGTCTGCATCGAGGAGCATACAGGGTTGTTCCTGTGCTGCTGCTGAGCTGAGGCAGGTTGTGCAACAGTGTGGAACAGGGCAAGTGTCTAACCTGAGGTGTGAGCTTGGGCAGAAAAGGAGCCAGAGAGGGGGAACTGGGAAAGTCAGGGGAAAGTCAGTGTGTTCGAGGAAGGGGAGCCCCTTTGAACTGCTTCAAACAAATTAGGGACAACAGCACCTGGTACTCTGCAACACACAAACTACTGGAATATGGGAAGCTGGGTGAAGCTACAATGACAGGATACAGTTAAACTCTCTGCTGTCTGTTTTCTTTCTGTTTAATGGGTATTTGCAGGAAAAAAAAATTTGTAGAAAAAAAAATATTAAAAATCCCAGTTTGCCATTCTGAAGTGCTGGAATCAGAATCTCTATTTGCAAAAAAAAATTCCCCTGGCCTAGAGCAGTGTTTCCCATCATTCATAACACCAGGCTGGTGCTGCTGCAGTCCTAGATCCTCCTGGGTATCTCCTGCTTCCAGTAAGAAGCGTGCCAGAATAGGGCTATAAATCCCAAGGGTTCTGCTTTGCTGTCCTCAGTTCTCCTCATCTCCACTCCAGGGAATACACCTATGCTATGCTCAGTTTCTTCCCTGATGCATTTTACAACGCTAGTGGTACCTCTGAGCCTCTTGTGTATTCTCTGCATTTTTGATTACCTCTCCTCATCACAGATAGGGTTTGGTACTGAAAGGAGCGATGAGGAGGGAGTCCATCTCTATTCTTCAGCCAAGGTATTCATCCACCCTGCGCTTTACCACCCTTCCTCCCTGCACTTCCCAGATGCTGCTAGTCACAGGGCTGTGCTGGAATTTCTGACGGCTGGTTGCTATTGTACTGGATTCTGCTATTCCTGCGTCCTGCCTTTACCCAACTTTGACAACCTTCTGTTCTCTGGTTAAGGCTTGTTTGAAAGCCATTACAGTCCTTTGCCCCTGTGATCTCAATGTGTGGCCACTCTTCTTTCCCCAGCTCAAGTGCTCACCCCGTGCCCTCCCTGCTTCCCCCTCCCTGCTTGTGCACTAAACCCACAGGCTTTTAACTCAACATTTTCTACCAATCTCAGTGCTTCTTAGCCGATATATCTAGTTTGCCAGAGATCCTGCTGGGTTGGTTTTTTTTTTGCTCTTATGCTTTAGGACAGATTCGGGCTGGTACAGGGGCGCAGACAAGTGTCTCAGAATCACTGGGAGCATCTTTTTCCTGTTTCACCTTTTTTTTTGATCTTTTTTCTCCTCTGCCTGCTTCTCCTTCTACATTCATGCTTTCTTCTTCTTTCCCACCCTCCCTTTCATGTGTTAAAAGTGAGTTGAGAAAATGTCAAGCTGATGCTGGTCAAAGGAACTTGTTCTTCCTTTCTTCCACTTCCTTTTATTGCCTCAGCCCCCTCTCCTAGCCCACATCTCCCAGACTGCGCTGGAGAGGGATACTTTTTCACAAGGAGCAGATACAAAGGGTTTGGGCATGATTCTCCCCGGTTCATGCCCTCTGCCACTACGAGTAAAAGGTGCATCGATTGCAGATTTTGTCAGTGCCAGGCACCTGATCTAAAATGTGTGATCTGTACCCTGCGGTGGAGGTGGTGGTGCAGGTGGCATTAAAGGAGCTACTCCTGAAGTAGATGCCTTCAGCCAGAGGGCTGTGTTGGAACCAGTTGTCAGCGCTCCCAAGAGAATGTGCTACTTGAATTTCCCTTGAGGGGTTTTAAACACAGCTCACGGCATGGGGAAGATTGATCTGCTCATGCAGCTCTTAGATGGGACCTTCCTGTTTAGGCCTTGGTGGAGACAGCCTTTGGCCGCACACAGCACATCATGACGAGAGGAGGAAGCCATCCTGCAGAGTCACTTCTCTGGAAGCAGTCAGGTAAGGCTGTGGCTCACCTGCCCTGATGCCTCTCATTGGTGAGAAAACACTCCAGCTAGTGTTCTCACTTCAGTTGCCTGGTGGCACACTCATTTTTGGGAAGCTGATCCTACTAGCAATACAGTGATTTAAAATCACACATGAAAAGTTCCTCAGTCCCTTTTTTTCCCTAGAGAGAGCCACACTCATGTCAGGAAGTTTAACATTTGTGTTTTGGATATAAAAAGGAAGCTGCAGAGAAAACTATTTTTCTGCCAGAATCTCTCTTCACTATCAATCCCAGGCCACAAGAGCTGGGAGAGCTAGTCGCAGAAAGATCCAACACTGTGCCAAGCAGGCTGCAGAGAACATCCCATGCAGTGCCTGGAGTGCCCCACTGCTTCCTGGGGGACCATACACTGCTGTTCAGAGGTGCAGCTCCTCACCAGCTTCTCACTGTAAGAAGACGATGAAAAAAATTTGGAATCCATAGCGGTCAAAGCCAATGTGCACTGCCACCATCCAAATAGCTTGGGCAGTCAGACCTTTACTGGGATGGGCTTCTTTCCACCCAGGAGAAGCGGTGTGCAGTCCCCAGCTCACCTGGCCATCTCTGGCTGTTTTGACTTGACTGGAGATACCTGAGTCAGCCCAGTGCCTGGTGGAGGCTTCCTCCTGCTCTTTTTTTGGCAACTCTCCAGCTGATTGCTATTTTCTTTCACTACCACAAATCCACTCTCCAAGCCTGGCCCATCTTCCCTCTGCCCAGACTCCTTCCAGGAGGGTTATAAACAAACACAGCTTTGACCTGAGTTTTGGAAATCCTGAGGCCAGAGTTCTTGTTGGAAATACAATGGCCCCAGTGTACTTATTTCTTCCAGAGGCACTCAAAGATGGATGTGGGCACTTATGTTTTAATTCAAAATAACTTATTTGGCCTGATTCACTGTCATTCCTTGATCTGTTCAGACCTATAGCTCAAGGTGGCAGATGAATACATCAGGGAGTTTCCAGGCTTAAGGAGAGAATGCAAAGAGCTACTTTACTGGGCAATGCATGTTGCAGTGCCACTAAACTTCCCTGCTTTGGGTCTGTAATCTGATGAGGTCTGGAGGGACAGAGTACTGCAAATCTCATTTCCATGAGGGAGGAGGCTCTAAGCTCCTTTGCGAGAAGTCTGGGTCTTGCAGCCCTCATTTGTGTTCCTCAGCAGTCTCTGCACATGTACCACTTGTATATACATTATTTCATCTCAGTGTTTTTGATCCTGTATGACATTAAGGAATCTTGGACACCTGAAGTCCAAGTGTTTTGAGGAATGTGGAACACAAAAAATGTCAACGGTAGTTGTCCCCTCTGACTTAATCTAAAAGCCAGTGTCTTCTCATGATACAAATCTAGCCCATGGTGCAAAAGTAGCTTCCAAGGCCCAGCTGCTTTAAGTGAGTTTGAGAATTAAGTCCCTACAGTTAACTTGTGCAGAAGTAGTTTCCTTGTTGGATCTTACTTACAGTCTGTGGGCAACCCTTGCAAGCTGCTATTACCTCTTCATTTTCAGGTGTTGTTTGCCACTGCTGCCACTTGACTCAAGGATCCAGTGATTTTTGTTTTTGTGTGAATGTGTATGTACACACACACACACAAATCCTTTTCCCTTCTGTCTAGTGATACACAACAGGCACATTTTTAACAAATCACATGTTCAAGTCAAAATATCTTAGACAATTCATTGCACAAATCCAGAAGCTGCAAAAGAAATGTGCAAAGAAGAGAAAATGTTCAGAACTATGCCTGCTAAGAGGATGTTACAGCACACACACACACACACACACACACACACACACTCACACACACACACACCAAGGGCTGCTGCTCCCTCTTTACTTTTGGGGTGAGTCCGAAACACAATTCCATGTTTCCTCTATGCTTAAATATTCTCACATCCTTAAAGCACAGCAGCATCCTTTTTTTTCCTCTGTAACTTGATCCATTTTAGAAAATCCATGGTGAAATACTCTGTTTCAACTCAACATGACTATTTATAACACAATTGTACAGCAAATCAGAGTTAGAAGAGCCATTACTGTAAAACGAAGTAACACAAGATGCTACATACAAGAAATTAATAGAAAAATCCTGTTGGGAGGAAATTATAGAAAAACCAACAACATTTGCAAACATATTTTTCACTGGAGCTGCTCTGATAATTTTAGAGAAGCTGGGGCTACCTGGGGACACAATACAGGTGTGTGAGTTCTCTGTAGCATTGAAACACTGATCCTGGGGAGGCAGTTTACCAGCAGAGCTTCTCTTGCCAGGATCACGCATCTCCTCGCTGCTCCCAAGCAACACACCAAGTGAACCTGCACTTTCACAGAGTTGGCACGGCTGTCTCAGTCAGGAGCTGCACCCCTGATCAAAAGTGAGCACGAAGGAGCTCTCCCCTGTGTGAGGAGGGGGCTGAAACACAGATTCGAGGTGTGACTCATCAGACTCAGACAGCGAGGCAGAGACATGGGCAGAGCTGGAACAGAGTACTTTTCTTGCCTCATTTCTCAGCACGGCTGCAGACAGACAGCATTGCCACTGAACTGTGTATTCCAACGTATAATTACTTGCTTATTATCTGGCTAGCTCATTATGCCAAGAAAGTTAGCAGGAATGTGGAACAAAGACATTTCTCCTCTTCCTGTCTTTCAGACCAGAGAAATGACAGATCATACAAACTGCTGGGAACCTCCACCTTCTCCACCCTTCATAGGCTGGCAGAGGTTGAAGTTTGATTGATTTTCCAGTTATGTCTAGTCCTCAGAAGAGAGAGAAAAAGAGATAATCATGCTAGCCTGATAATAAAGCCAGGGACTTTGATGGTTGTTGCTGCTTCCAGAGTGACGTGCTGGGCACATGGGTGATCTTGTACTGAGCCTTGAAGATGATGGGAGTAACCAGCTTTACCACACACCATTACTTGGTACCTCACAGATGGGAACAGCAATGATATGGAGTGTCAGCTTGAGGTAAACCCAAATACAGGGCCACTGGAGCCAAAACAGGGCTTGACTTACCTACAGTATATGTGGCACTTTTTTTAAGCTTGAAAATGTAATCCCCTCTGTTGCAACCTCCCTCTAGGGGCTCACCAGTCACTGCAGTATTTTAAGGCATGTCACTTCATGTCTGAAGTGTTGCATGTCTGCAGTATTTTAAGGCATGTCACTTCATGTCTGAAGCGTGGGTTTCCAAAGAAGTTTGTCCATGCAGCTCCCCAGGTGGTTGCCTTCTGCTGAAGGGTGAAGCACTTCTCCTTGCTAAACCAACTCCTGCATCCAAACTTCCCCAGGCAAGTCAGGCGAGGGTTTTGGGCAGCAGCAACAGGCTTCCCTATTAGCTATGTCAATCAGTAAAATTAGTGGAAAATAGCATAATTTTAGATGGACCAAATCATTCACAGAATATGGAGACAGAAGGAAACACTGCTGGTCTGATCTCCTGTTCTAATCACAGTGCATTGTGAGGAACAACCTCCAGTACTGATTTCTGATAAGCCAATAATAAACCATTCATTTCTATTTCACACAGAGCAGTGCCATATTCCATCAGGATGCACAAACCAGTATTCTGAAGGAACAATACACATTTGGGATCAGATTTACAGCTCTTCAGCAGCCCTCAGATTTGCAGGTAGACCACAATATCTGACTTGCTGGAAGGTTTAATGGCATGTGATGCTGGCCCTGAGGAATAGATGCCTCTGATTTTCCCACTCTGATTTTTTCTGGTCTTTGGCATCAAGAATGAGGGAGACAGGTGCCACCTCTCCACCAAGCTTTAGGGGAAACCAGGGGAACCAGCAAGATACAGGTGAGAGGGGGAGCTGGTGAGGAGTCGGGTGGCAGTGATGAGGTGGACAGAGAAAGGAGGGGGTGGAAAACAGTCTGTGGGAGGGATGAAGGAGGGGCACTGGGGAATCTTGACGCATGGGAGGAGAAGCAAGGATGGCTGGAAAGATGCTAGGAGGAAGTATACAACTGAAACGTGGGGAAAGCCAGAATGAAGAAGGCACTGCTTGCTGGGGCAGGGACTGGTGGCCCCTGGTTGGGCTGAAATGTGGTCCTGGGCCATGGGTAGGGTGGAGGGAGGCTTGTCAGGTGGAGGCTGGGCAGGGTTCCCAGGACCTGGCAGTTCTGCCCCTTCCTTCTGCTCAGTCAGTCCTCATTTTTCTCCATCCCACCTTTGTGCACCCCTCACTTGCCTCACACCCTGCCACAATTCCCTTACAGTCCTGCCCTTGCAATGAAGCCAGTGGAGTTGGAAGGGCTGATATGAAGGGGCAGACAGGGAAGAACAGAGTAATAGGGTGAAAAGTGCTTCTCTGTGCCTGAAGATCCAGTCCAGCTGCCCTGGGCACACCTGGTCTTGGGGGTAACATGGAGCTGGGTCACTGCAGTTGACAGGAGGTGAGCTCATCCCTGCTCCAAATATCCTGTGTGAGGTGTCTCATGTTAAATACTCTTCTGTATTCCCCATGTACCTCTGAGTCCCTGAAAACACCAGACATATTGATAAAAGATGCCTGAGAAAAAATATTTTACAGGAACCAATAGATACCTTTCTTTCTCAAAAATGAGCATTGGTTAATCAAGAAATTACCAATAAAAATTTCTCATATGAGCACTTTTCCCCCCCTTGTTTGTCTTGCTGGAGAATCACATTTCATTTTCAAACCGCAGTTCTACATTTATCATCCCTGATTTAGCAAATTGCCTCTTGCGGAAGCAGTGTCTAACCTACCTTTATTTAAGATTTTGCAGGATAATGTGTTTATGTTGGACTCAGAGAGGCTCACGAAAAAACGGCAAACATATTGCAGTGGAGGTAATATAAATGATTTTAGATTCAAAATATTCCTCCTCAAGTAACACTTTCAGAAAATATTGTATTGTCAGTAAGACTTAACTCTCAAATCTTGAAGCAAGAGGAATTTTGTTGTCTTTCTCCTTTTTTTTTTTTTTCTTGACAGGATCAAAATCAACCTTTCAATAAGAGTGTCCTTGTAGTCAAAACAGAAGAAAGTGAAGACACCTCTAGAATTAGAGTCGGCTCAAGGCTTATCAGCAGGGTAGGTAAAATTTAATTTTGCAGCCCAAAGATTTTCACTTCACCCTTGGGCAAGCAAGATTCAGCCGTGTGGCAGCAGCAGAGTAGGTCCCTCCCTGGATGTGCTTCTTCTTTTCTATCCTCTGTATGGCGCACAGCTTGGAGGGGAAGGGCAGGACAGTGGGCTCGTACCTGCTGCAGCCACAGCCATCCCCACCTCTTCCAGCCAAGCAAACCAGGCTGCTGGCAGCCGCTGGCAGGCTCCTGCCTTTGGCAGCCAACAGCTTTGCCCATGCTTGAAACCAGCCCTGTCTGTAAGAAGGTAGAGAAACGTGTGTCTGCAAAGCTGAACCTGGAATCATTATCTTACAGCTGCAAATGGAGCCTCCTGTTGCAATGAAAGGATGCAGATAATTGGGCTATCTTGTAGAAAACAAATTCTTCTGCCCTATAAACTGCAGTCAGCACACAGGATGCCATCTCACTGCGCCAGGGTGGAAAGGGGAGTCTTAGGAATGGGGGTCACTCACTCACAAACAGGACAGGACTTCTGTGCCCTAGCACACACAGCTAAACTCCAGGGGATCATGACAGTCACACATATGCCCCCTTTCCATTTGAGCTCTGTGGGAATACTATCAAGCTGATGATTTCCGGTTAAATCAATAGGAAAGTAAGAGGGCATCAACAAAATCATTAATAATTTCTCTCAATTATAATCTAGTTTCTTCAAATACAGCTGTTGCTGGAGCCTCCAGCCAGAATTAATGATATGGAAAATCTGAAGGACAATAAACTGTATATCTGTGAGCTCGCAGGATGTGAACAAACAGTAAACAAAAATGAAAATGTCAAAGGGGTTAAATCTTTAATAAACTACTGCTCCAATATTTTTTGATAAGCTCTCCTTCAGTTGCACAAGTATTCTGCCTTGCTTTCAGAGCCAGCCTGATCTTTTTCAAGCCAAACACATTTCACAACACAAAATTGTAAAGGAACAGAAATGGGCCTTTAAAAAAGAAACAGATTGTAACCTCATTCTTACATTTTAAAAGCAATAACATGAATGCATGATTACACATTCCTCATAGCTGGGATTCCTCGTTCCTCATAGGTACAGAGCTTGTCCTGTGTTCAGCACAGAGATCACTGATGTTCAGTACTTTCTGCTGTTTATAAAACAAATCGAGCAGGTACATTTTGCAGTTGTTAAAACCAAGAGTAATAATATACACACACACATGCATCCACCCACGTAAGCACAGAGAGGTTAATGCCAATTGAAAATATTTTGCATGGCAGAAACAACACAAAATCATTGTCAGTGGAGTTGTTGGAAGATAGTATCAGTTAATGGAAGGTTTGTAGTCTTGAGTACACTGTCCATCCTGGGCAACCGCTGTACTACCTCTTCTAAAGTACTTTATCAAGTGCTTTGCGACGAGAAACACCACAATCCCTGTGTGTCTTAAATAAGTAAACAGCAATGCAAATGAAACCGGCACGTTTATGAAGCCAAGGAATGAAAAAATAAGTTTTCTTAGGCCTGATTTCATGTCACAGGTGCATTTTTGTGTCTTTTATACTTGTCACGAGTGACTCAAAATGCCAAATTCTAATCTCCCAAGATGCAGAGACAATCAGCAAAGGGGAAATGCTGAATTCCCAGTATCCAGTCTTCTCTAGGAAAGCCAGTCGGCTGTGTAATGCAAACTAATCTGTTTCAAGCATCAGCTTTTTTGTTTCTTGCCTTGGTTCACATATATACACACATCCAGTGGGAGAGAGAGGAAAAAAAAAAAAAGGAAGGGAGGGGAAGAGAGAGACCACATCTACACCTATCTACAACTGTTGGAAGAAAATAGCTAATACATGAAGCTAAAGCTGGAGAAGGTGGGACTACTCTAAAATTCCCTTGGTGCAATTGAGACTGGTCCAGATCTATCATAAAAATACTGCATGGAAGACAAAAATCAAGGCATGTTTTTAACCGTCTGGTGGGGGGAAAATAGCTATAGATTCTGACTGGGAGAAGCAGATGGCGATGAATTACGAGAATAGGGCACTGCTGCTGCTGCAGCCGCTGCTGCAACTGCCACAGCTCAGCTTTTTCATCTGACAGAAGGGCCCCTGGGCAGCCACAGATGAGTCAGACTCGTGTGTGTGTGTGTGTGTGTGTGTGTGTGTGTGCGTGCGCCTCTGTGTGTGTGTGTGTGTGTACAGGCATCTCTGGAGAACCCCATTTTTTTCCCTTTCATTTGTGCGACACTGCTTCAGGGTGTGAAATGAGTTACGCAGCCCCTACATCCCAAGAGCACCCTTTTCCCTTGCACTCTGTTTTTCCCAGTGTCCAAAATGTGGCCAACCCTGATGAGCACAGCGTGGCTGGCGTCATGCTGGAGGGATCTCTACAGTCTCCAGGCAAGGGTGCTGTTGGCATCCTCTGAGTAGTGCATGAAAGGTCCTCAGCTGGCACTGAGATGCAGAGAAGGAGTCGTTGAGGGTGCCCACCTTGAAGCCACCTTGCCCGGACTCCTTGGGAAGACCTGCACCCAAGGATGTGCAGCAGCCAGGATGCAGACACTGCAGAGCATCAGGATTTGGCTAACACACTTAAACCCACAGCACGGGTGAATAGCCCTCACTGGCTCTGGGAGACACCTCAGCCCCTGAGCAACGCTGGCCCAAACTCCAACAAGGCAGTGGAAGCAGAAGGACACTGTTTTGAGCTGGAGACGGGCCAAAGCACATATCCAGTGTATCCACTGTGCGAGAAGCTCTTGCCTGCCTGCAAAAGAGAAACTATGCCAGCACTGGCACCCTGGATTGCTTTTTTTTACAGAAGACTTAGCTGTTGGATTGAAGCTGAGACGTTTCCTATCCTCAAAAGACTATTTTCAGCTCCACAGAGAGCAGTTGTTGAGCAAGCTCTGTAAATACAGAAGAGCAGTAGCAAATTCATTTCACCTTCTTAGCTAATGGCTTCCCCTTCTGGAAAAGAGATTCCTGAGGAAAGAAACAAACAGTGCTGTCTCTGCCACCAAGCCTGACCTGAGCTTCCCTGCAGCAGGCTGCTCCCTTCAGCATGTGGGAAGGAAAGGGGCACCTCTGATAAACGGGTCTGCCTTCAAATACAGGACTGACGGCTGAGGGCTGTGGTAAAGGAGGGGAGATGAGCTGGGTGAGGAATTATTCCTTTCTGTTCTTTGATACCTTCCGGGAAAAAATTAGGGATACTTAGCTGCTGTCACACAAACATTTTATGCAAATCTTATCTTTGTCTTCTGCATACTGGTACATAATTTGCATCTGATTATCAACTTTGGGTCTATTGTTTTATTCTAAACAGAATTCCTGCTGCTGAAAGGTGTTGGATTGACAACACTGGTGAATAAAATCGTCTCATCATCTCTCTATCAAGAGGGTAGGAGAAGAAAAACTTCTCACACAGGGCTCTGCAATTATTCCCCAGCCAGGGCCAGCAGTGAGGATGCCAGCCCTTGGCCTCTTTCTGAGCTCGCCAGCTGATGTAGAGTGGGGCTCTGAATATAGAATCCCTGCGAACTTTGTACAAAGACAACCCAAAATCACTTAAAAAGGAACAGCGAGTCTGTTGGGTGAGATTCACGTGTGTGCTAAACACACAAAGGGCTCCGGCACCAGCTGGCTCTGGAGTCACACCCAAGGAACATGAAAGAGTTTACATGGTGGGATCTTCACACCCAAAATGAAGGCCTTTAGTCTCTTGACCTAGAGGAGTGGAGGTATTTGCTCCCTCTGGCACAGCACTGAGCAAGAGGAGTCTGTCCACTTGACTTTGGGATGGATGCCTGTTCTAGCAGTGTTTGTCCTGTCGATAAAATATTCAGGCCCAGTAACAGCTGCTTCTGTAAGAGCGCCAGATTAAGACAAATAATGCAGACTTAGTGCTCTTTACAGGGATTGCATGGGCTGACCCTGCTGCAATATGCACACCCACAAATCTTCTCAGCTCATTACCTCATTGAACACGGCTGCTCCGCTCTGAGGACAGGAGCCGGGTGATACCTTGACAGAATTTGAACATGACATGCCAAGTCAGAGATGGAAGGAGCTGACTGAGAGCTCAGGGCCTGCCTTGGCAGGGAGGTGGACCCTGTCAAAAGATGCAGCCTCAAGAACACTCGACAGCCCTGCTGGACAGGACCCTTGGCGTTGTGGAGGAGCTCATTAAGACATCCCTCATTATGTCTGTTTTGTTCTTTGCTAACACCCCCTTTGTATTTCACTTCTCTTATTCTCTGCACAGACGGTTTTGGGTTAAGAAGGGAGGAGTGCTCATTGTGTAAATAAAGCTTGTTGTTTTTCTTTGAAGTATGTGGGAAGGCTTTGAAAACCCAACTGTAGCCGTTCCCAATAATCTCAACTTTCTGCTCTATTTCTCTGGTTAACCTTGCTGACTCAAAACAACAAAAAGCATAGCCTGAAGGAAATAGTGCTCACTGCTTTCTTAACTTTCCAATGGCATTTTCCCAGAGATATTTTCTTTTTGTTAAGGTCTTTGAAGTCCATTCCTTTCTTTCTGTGTGGATTCCCACTGAGACCAAATGACTTCCCGACCTGCTTTCCCTGGCCTCCATGGGGTAGGAAGCATGGCTGCCTTCCCCAGGTGATAACAAGAAGGAAGAGTCAGTGAGGGGGCTGCTGAGATGACAGCACTAAACAAATGAACACAGAGATGTGTTTTGTTTTCTTCCCAGAAGATGGTGGGAGTGAGATCTTCCCTCACACATGTCCCAGTTAGAAAATGATGACATCATCTATTAGGAAATTGCTCTGCCCATTTAGTAAGACTGAGGAAGTCTCTTTTTCATATTGCTCTGCAGTCAACTCAAAAGGTCACTCTTATCTCAACCAAACTTTCTTCCCCCACCCACAATTTTTTTCCCCCCACTCCTAGCTGCAGTTACAAAGTGATTGCCTGGAAAAGGAACTTATGGGAATTTCATATTAAGGCAGGCTGCTGTCAAACTTTACAAAGATACCTGCCTGGAAGAAGAGGGTGAAATGGCCAAAAAGATCACTTGAGGTAAGTGTTGGTGTAAGACACCTGTCCTTGCTCCGTTCCTGCTACAGAATTCCAGTTAAGAGTCCATCTCTTTCCTTGTCTGAGCCCAAAGGACTGTGGATTCCTTGCCAGCCTCAGACACTTTTCCACATGCTGGTCAGTGGCTTGACAGACAACCATTCTATGACTTCAAGGCATGGATAATCAGGCTGAAAACAGGAAAGACATGCAGCTGGGAGATGTCTCTGCCAGGAAAGACAGTCCCATAGGCAGAGCTTTCATCCTGACCAAGTCAGCAGAAACACCGCATATCTACCCGCAAGAGTTCGATATCACCACCTTCGGCTTCTGTCTCATCTCTAAGGAAATTTCTGCAGGGGAAGATGAAGAAAAAGGCATGTTCTGCTTCTGTAAACACCAGCCCTTCCATCATAGACGTGATGTGGAAAGGGAGGGAGAAAGGACCCTATAAAGAGGCCCCTTGAACATAATTGGAGAACTGGACTAATTTGGCTTGTCCTTATAGCAGTCCTGAGCTGGGCACTAGACTTACCCACAACAGATAAAGATGAGTAGCTACATAATGAGGTTAAAATATTCATTAAGCTAACTGCATGTTAATTAAGTAAATGATGCTATTAGGGATCCATTGAGTTCCATCTGTGTGTGCAAACAGGAGTGAGAATAATCACACCAGAAAGCAGGGGGAAAGACAGTGGCAGCACACAGGCACCAGGGGTGGAAGGAACAATCAGCAGGGGAAGTTCCAGGTTCTGGGGGACGGACAGCTGTGAAAAGGAGGGTGGTCTCAAGACAAGAGCAGGGCTGGTCACAAGAAATTCTTAGGTGCTGTTGCCAGCACTGCGAGTGGGCATATCATTTCCCCATGTTCCATTTCAGAAATGTAAAACATGAGCCATAGCTTTGTCTCAAGTGAGAAAATTCATGAGGGAACTAAGGAAAGGGTCTGGCCAAACTCACCTTCACTATTGTGTCTGTTGATTTTATCAGAATTGCTTGCAGGAGCAGAGATCCATCACCCCAGAAAGAGCAGTAGGACTCAAGCCAACAGGCCATAAGGCACCGGAAAGGTCTGTTATTGAAAATGGCCAACAACAAGGCTAAAAATAAGGAGGCAGAATAACTCATCCATTTAAACTTCCTCTGTCAGCACCATGGAGGACAGTTTCTAATAAATACTTCTTTAAAAAAAAGGAGCAAAAGAATTCCGCCTGACATAATTATGGCCACTGTCCTATATGGCAGAATAGGGAAAAAGCCTACATATTTCATGTTAAAATTCATTAATAATGAAAGGCAAGGGTTAAATTATATAACTGTCACCTTTAAGTTAAATAATATTTTCAGCAAGAAGGAAAGGGAGATGGGACAACTCCATAACCAGCACGTTTATTTCAACACATGAATAATTTAGGTTAAATAATACAACAGCTTTATAAAGGGGAGAAGATTTGATGAGGAGATTGGGTTAGAAAGGACTCACAGTGCATTTGGAGATTTGAAGGACTGGGAGAATAATACATAATCAATCATTCATTCAATTAATTTGTCCTTTCTTTCAGGTCATTAATGGGCAGATTGCTCTTTTCGCAAATGCACTTACAATCTGAAGTTACTGGAATAAATCTGGTCCATGGTTCCCCTTGCGTGGCCAGTTTTTTGAAAGGAGACACTGCATAAAATGGAAACAGGTTTGGATAGGGAAGTCATCTCCCAGTGGGCTTCTGATTTCAGACTAGTTTCTCAAGTACTTTTTCTATGAATCTAAATTTAACATCTCATCATTCTCCTGCAATAATTGCTTAAAATTTCTTCTTCCCCAGGTATATCTGGCAGCTCACCTCACTCATCCTGCATGGGTACGAAATAGTAGGCAAAACTGGAGTGAACATGAATGATGCAGATTCATTAAAAATTTCAGACCACTGTTAATGAAAAATTAGTTTATTGTGTTAGCTTGTCCCCAGTGAAGCTGGCATTGTTCCGAGCTACCCTTCTGATGAGTGGGAAGGAGAAGAACTGTTAAAGTCATTCATATTTCTGTAGTGAAACCTGACAGATGACGCTTTATCCAGAGGCTGATTATTGTCTTGGGAAAAACAAAAATATCCCTGTAGATTCTGCTAAGTGCCCAAACATATGTACTCTGCTGTGCAGACCCAGAGCCTCCCAGACAGACTCTGGCTCATGAAAGATGCCCAGGAGAATTGGCACAGCCCTTCCCACAGGCTCCCAGATAAAATCACTGCAAAAGATAACCAGATTTCTCTGAGTGGCTGGAGCTGCTGGCAGGAGCTCTGCGTGGGTCTTGGGATGATGATCCCTGCGTAACAACAGAGCTCTGGTGCCCAGAAACCATTCCTGTGACTGACTCAGCAGGAAGCTTTAATCCTGATTATTTTATGGCTCTTAGATGCCTGTGCCTAATGATTTTTGTCTGGGTTGTCTGCCCGTTTCCAGGTAGATAAATGTCTGCCTAGCAAAAACAGAGCCCTGTTCAGCACTGAGATGCCTGCCAAGCCAGGGATTGCAACAGGCAACCTCAGGGCTCCTGCTCAGTTCAGTCTCCACTCCACATCGAGGGAAAGCTCTTTTGCAGCAGAAGGGATGGACAGCAAAAGAGGAACAAATACCTGTTGCTTCTGCTCTGTTAGTAGGAATAAGCAAAGAACACCCATCTCCAAGGACACTAATGAATTCTGCACAACATTCTCTTCATTTAAAGAAAAATTATAAATAATAAAAACATCGGAAAATATTTCCTGTAGGTTTGAAATACAAGTGAAAGCTAGGGTATTCATATATGTAAGCAAAATGGAAAATAAGCAAGAGTGAATGAGAGTGAGGTATGTGTGAGCAGTAAAGACTGTTATATTATCTGAACCATTTTATGGGCTAGAGGATCTAGTAGGTCTTTTCCATCTCTAATTTCTCTGCTTCACCTATCCCTAGTTTATCATTAAGGAATCACTTACACAAATTCAATTAAGTATTTAACATTTTCCTTCCTGTAGCTCCCTGCCTCACTGACTCTTCATCCCATTTCAAATCTCAGCTGACAACATCTCTTACCTCTCTGGCACCCACTTCTTTGCCCTCAGACTATTAACTCAGTAGCTGTGGGACTTAATCCACTGAAATATTTTGGGTTCTCTCTTTCTTGCAAAGGAGACACAGAATGAAGCTGTAGTGTAGGGCATTAACAAAGCCCAGCTGCTGGCTGCACAGGCATGTGCTGCAGGAGATTAGCCCGCCAGTCTGGCAGCTCTGATGACCCCAGTTCAATGCTGCATTAAGTCAGGAATGAAAATGAGGTTTTCCTTTCCACTGTTTGTGTTTACTGGCTAGGTACGATATGTGGGGCTGAGTTTAGCAGGGTGCACTCGTGAGCTTGGGATGGGAAGAAGCAGGCTGTGACATGGGCCAGAGAAGGGGGAAGACCTGTGCACGTGGAGTTAAGGTCTGGAATGGCAAAAGGTGAATGGGTTGCAGGATGTGCAGCAGTGGTGCACAGGGGTGCTCAGTCTCAACCAGGAATTACCACTCTGCTGGGGTTTGAGAAGGAAATTTTAACTGTTTACCACCTTGGGTTGTCTCCTCCTGGGTTTTCTGCCACTAGTCTTCTAGGTTTTTGCTCTCTCCGGCATATGCTACCCTCCCTTCCCACATACATGCTAATGCAATTGTGTGTAAACTTGCTCAAGTTGAAAACCAATGCTCTATAAAGGCTCAGGAGCAAGTCCCAGCTAAGTGCCTAATTACATAGTACTTGGAGTAATTTTCCTTCTCCTCTGAAAATGCACATTGGCTCTGATTTTTCTATCTGCAGATTGTAAGCTCATAATTAGCGGTAAATTACTCACACAAGTGACAAATTTTGTGCTTTCAAGTAAACAGACAGAATACAGTTCACAAATTGCCTCATGGTGGCACAGACACCTGGCTTTTCCTGCTTCCATCTATCCCACTTGCGAGAGGGATAGATGGATCGGAAAACATTTCTTCAAGGAGCTTGGATGAGGATATCCTTCACTGAGTTACCACAAAAAGCTGTAAGAGGCAACTGCTGAGCTAATGCTGGCTGCTCCCCGAGGGTCATGCGGCTTGGCTGGATGTGAGAAGGAGAGCTTGTGGCACAGGCACCTCGGGAGCCGAGGGTCTCCCTGCAGCCAGCCCAGAGCGTCTGAGCACATCAATAAACCCTTGATGCAAGAACTGGAGCTTCCCCTCTCAAGCAACAGCAAATAACACATGGTCTGGAAAGCTACTGCAGGGCACTGGAGGAAAATGAAAGTGCAGAGCTGTTGTGGAGCAAGGGCCAGGCTAAGCCTTGAGGGTGGAACAAACTTCTTAAACTGCAGCCTGGTCTTGGGCAGTGCTGTGTGATGGAGCAGTGCCAATATGATTTGTTAAGCACAATTAATCGTGGTTGAACCCAGACAGAGTGAGTGGACTTCAAGGCAAACAAGCCGGTCATTTTCCGGTTTTGAGAGCCATCAGCTGGGAAATGGCTCCTGCAAGAAGCCCCAGAGATGGGTGTAGCTGGATGGAAGATCATCTGTATGACTGGACATCTGTCTGAGACTCAGAGAATGGCAGCAGGCCAATTCATCTGATTAATGGGCAATATGTTTTCAGGGATCTGACCTGACGTAGCAAGAAGGTGTCTCAGGAAAAACTGCCACAGCAATTATCAGAGAGTAGAGATGACAACAGAAAAGAAATTTCTTCTGGGGTCAAAAGGTAGCTGTTTGGCAATGTGTAAACACAAAGGAGGGATTATTGGAACATGCCATTATCAACATGAAACATTGAAACATGCCATTAGAGGAGGTTTTACATATGGGGGATGTTGATTAGGTCTGGAGTAACTGTCAGGAACCAGTGTGTACAGTGGCAGAGTAAACCCTGTTTCCTGAACACTGTCATGGATGCTGCTGTGACAGTGTAGGAATATGCGAAGGCAAAAATCATATCCTTGTTTAATTTTCACTGGAAATTCAGGGGGGAAAACACATAATCTACCCAGCAAGCAGAAAAGAACAGAAAAGGAAAGGAAAGGCGTTAAAAATGGAATTTTTAAAAAAACCAAAAAAGCAAGCAACAGGGAGAGATTATATGAAAAAAAAAAAAAATTAAACCAGAGGTTGCCGTTGGCCTGGGCTCATAATCCTTTTGTTATTGCACATTAATATGGAAGGGATGTTTGCAGGGAAAGGATAGGATAAAACAATTAATCTAGAGCATCCATCCAAATAGAGGCAATTCTTTCCTAAGCATAGTATCATGCGAATGCATCGGAAACGGAGCTGATCACAGAATCATTTCATATAGAGCTCACTCGCATTTTTGAAGGTGAACTGAAATTTTCCAATATATATTTATAAATATATATTTTTAGAAATAGTGTTTAAGTCCCTGAATAATAGTACTTTGCACTATTGTAGCAACTTCTTTCTGAAGGGCTCAAAGAACTTTACAAAAATGAATGAAGCGACTTCCTCCAACCCACTGTGAGGGAGATAACTGCTTGTGCCTCGTTATACAAAGGGGAAGGAGGGGAAACAGCAAGACAGAATAGTTAAGCAATTTGACAGAAGTCACACAGTACATCTGATGCGCTGAATGAATTTAAGAAAGAAGCTGCTAAGTTGCTACAGAAAGTATACAGCCTGGCTGATATCAGCTCTAAGGAGAATCAGGGGGTGGCAGATGTTGCAGCAGCTCTCTGCAATAGGTGTTTGGGAAAGCAGAGCAGGAAGTGTTAGTTACCTGCGATGAAAACAAGACTGGAATGACAAAATATCTGAAAGTTGCAGACATAACAGGGACTCTGGAAAGGCATTTGCAAAACCACTTCAATCTATTAGCACTCTTCGAGAGTGTCAGCAAACACCGGACAAATGAAAACTGTCTGTCTGTTTTCACATGGATTTTCAAAGCATTCTCGACAGGATCCAAACAAGAGAGTAGGCAATCAGGTACTCTATTAATGAGAACATCATGCCGTGGCAAACAGACAAGCTGGCTAAGCATCCAAAAAAACAACTGCGTAATTTAGCATCAAGTCTGCCATTTCCAATGCAGAAAAATACTAGCAGCAGCGTGCATCTGTCTCCTAGAAAGATCTCTGTTGGTACGTAGATTAACAGACAATATGGTAACGGCAGATATCTGGTAAGGTGGAGATACTTGCAAATGGTAAATATTCTTTGTCGAACCTAGAGAAAGATGTGAGTAATCAACCACATAAGGGTGCAAAGTTTCCTGGTAACTAATGCACATCGGAAGGATTAATTTGAAATATCCATATATGTTCCCAGGTTCAAAATCAGAAAGATTTTAAGTCCTCCAAGGCTGCCGTCTACATCCCTGTAGCACCGTGCTCCTCCATGGTCAAACAGCGCTCTTTCCGTTTGTTGGGGCATGTGTAGGGAATGGGGTGGAGTCTCTTTCTAAATATGGTGTGAGATCAGTATGAAGGAACATTATGTCCAGAATGCTGTATTATGTTCAGTTCTGTATTCAAAGAAAATTATAGCAGAAATGAAAAACGATCCAGAAATAGTCAACGCAATTGTTTCAAGGAGTAGCATGACTCCTGTGTAGGAAGCAAATTAAATGGCAGGTGTTTTTATTTTAGAAATCATATGAATAAAATAAGCATTCAAAATAGTTAGAATAAATTATGTAGAAAAGAAAATGGAATGTTCCTATTTACCTTGTCTTTCACACTCTAGCACCAAAGGCATATCTCATTAAACTGAGAGATAGGGAAAGTATTCCATCAAAGGGAATACTTTTCCTCAGGCATCCTCACTCACCTGTGGAAATCTCTGCTACAAGATATCGCTGAGGTGCAAGGTGTGGAAGGATTCAAATAAGAAAGAGATATTTGTGGATATTGAAATTTTCCAGATTTACAATAGAAGAAGTTAAGATACAAATGATGAATATAAAAGCTTAACAGCTTCACACTACAACATGTCATCCAACCACTAATGAGGCTGCTAGGGAAGATATTTCCCTAAGCAATGGTTATCCTTAACTGTTCAGCATGAGATCCTGTGAGCCTTCCTTTTTAACTTCTGGTACCCATCAATATCAAAGACAAAATACCAAACAAATGGATAATTGCCCAGATCAGACGTGGCATTTCCTATGTTCTTGAACCTTCTTTTCCCCTATTTCTTTCTGTCCTCAAGGCCAACTTTCCTGTCATCTAAAGTGCATGGAGATACGGTTGAATCATTTAACATTTCTATCAATGGTTTTTTGGCTCTTTTAAGCAATTGAACTCATGGTGCCCAGCATCAGCCTCACTGCCAATTTTGACTTGACCTGGTCACAATTTTGCAAGCACTGTCAATGCCAGAGCGACAGCTGAAATGGAAATTTTAATGATGTTAATGAGTAAAAGCTTAAGCTATGCTTCCTGCACCTGGGCAGCAAAAGTGCATTTATAATTACTTGCCGAACAAGCCTCCTGGCTGCATTCTATCGGCCCCAGGCAAGCAGTTAACTGAGGTTTTCTCCTTTCACCAGGATTATTTTTGAGTGAATACTTCTGCCGGTGAAAGCTGTTGGATTGACAGCTGTGGAGACTGAAGTCTTCTATTATGTGACAGAAGTGAAAAAATCTGTAACAACAGTTTTTATTAGGTCACCTAGTTCATCCCTCTGTCAACACAGGATTGTTCGTTATAATATATTCTTGAGTGATTTCCACTGCCCCTATTCTCCTCCTGCTCTTAAATATAAATCCCTAGGTCTTTTTCATTTTGCTGCTCAGTCACTTCTTCACAGACATTGTAGGAAAAAACCCCGTGTGTGTGAGTATGAAGATATGCATGTGCATCTTCCAGGCTCCCAGACTTCATTAGAGAAAGGGCAACAAGAAAGTTTAAAATCTGCAGGGAAGATGCTGAGAGAAAAATCAGATAGCAATTTCTGTGGAACCGTGCTTTTCCTCCTAGAAGCATCCTGAAAAACAATGTTGTTTTCCTTGCTCTCATGCTAATGCACTACTGGTATTATCTGAATGACCACCACTTTTTGACCAGCAGAGCACCCTTAGAACTTCCCGTGGCAACTTTGCATTTGTTTAAACAGAGAGAATTGAGGCACAGGGAGATTAAGTGACTTGCCCAAGGTCACAGTGGGTGAAATGAGTTTAGATTCCTCCCCACCCCCCCACCCTTAAATCCTGCCTGGGTTGAGTAAAATTCAACTACCAATGAATCTTTGTCCATGGCAAGATGCTGGTCCTATACCAATACAGCCGGAGCAGAGGAGCCCTTCAAATCCCAAATAGTATAAATTTCTGGGAATTCCAGTCTCCTTTTAGCCCCTTCATTCCTTGCATACTGACAGGATTTATTGCCTTCATACGGTAACATGAGAGTATTTCTTTCAGAATGGGTCCTTCTCTCTGTCAAAGTTAAACCAAGAAACAGATGAAAACAGGAGCAGATGAAAACAGCGAATTCTGACAGCTGTTTCTGTTTATAGAATCATAGACTCATAGAATGGCTTCGGTTGGAAGAGACCTTAAAGATCATCTAGTTCCAACCTCCCTGTCATGTGTAATCTCCCACTAGAACAGTTTGCTCAGGGCCCCATCCAACCTGGCCTTGAACACTGCCAGGGACAGGGCAACCACACTTTCCCTAGGCAACCTGTTCTGGTGCTTCACCACCATCACATTATTTAGTACATGAATGAGAGTGGGAGCAGAAACTAGAGATGACCGGTTTACAGAGATGCATTGTCTTTCTGTTTTGAAATAATTTATTTACAAATCATTCAAATAGTCATCAGGAATTACCATACACCCCTTCTTATCAGACTCCTTTCGTGTTACCAGTTCTTATACTGGAACAGATCTGTGCTAGGACTTCCTCCACAGAGACACCCTGAAAATCCTTAGCTTCAAATGAGCATTACCAGTATATAAAATGGCTGAGCCTACTGTCCCAGACATGATCCTATTTGATTAGCATTTGTGTTCCTGCCGTTTAATTCTATGCATTTGGTCTATAAAAGGATCTTAGCTAGCCAGTGTCAAGCAGTAACCAAGCAGTGTTCAGTCAGGGAATTACAACTGATTTATTCATTGCTGTGATAGTGCACATGCATGGATCCTAGACTACATGACCAAAACCAGAGGGCATCTTCTGCTCCCACTTACACTACAAAGCATATGTCCATCATGCAGTGCAGCTCATGTGGAAATTTCTAGGCTTGCACGTCATGACTTCGCTGTGGTTTCAAAGGCACTGGAGCTTCGCTGTGTGGTGCTGGCTCCAGGGAGCTGGTCCTGCTGGGAGCAGTCTGCTGGCACTGCTATGCCACTTCCATGACCCAACCTAATGTTTCCATGCAGCTCCCTGCTGCTGGGCTCACTCAGCGCTTCAGCACAGCAGTGCACTGTGCGGTGTGGACGTGCCCTCGGGTCACTTGCCAAAGTAATTTTATTCCTCCCAGCTCATGCCATGACAACAGTGCAGCATCCAGATGTGGTTATTGAAAAAGAGGGTGATTACAAGAGGATGCAACAGTCTTGAGGGGTCTGTACCGGAGAAGGGTGGGCTCAAGAGAGTCGGAGCATGAGCAGAGCTTAGAAAAGAGACTAAGGCTTGGGACTGCCTCTGTTGGGATTTCACTGTGCAGGAGAAAGGTACATGCACAGGCCGGGTTCAGCAAAGAAATAAAGGATATTGGAAGTGCACCTATGCTGGAAAAGAATCAGCAAGGCACTTTAAAGAAGTTGAGAATCTGGGTGGTAGGTACGGCTTGTGTCAGATACCTGAATCAAGGCTGGCCACCTGGCCTCCTTCTGTCTTAAATCGTTACTTTGCGCTCAGCAGAACAAGGTCTGGCTCGCTGTGCAAAGACACCTGGAGCCTGCCCGATCCTGGAAGAGATACTGGGCCTGGCTCCCAGCCACCCTCACGCACCACAGAGCAGCCAAGGACTGGAGCTACGAGGACCACCCTGGGATCTCGTCCACACCATACCCACAGCGTTTATCCAGAATCCCACTGTCTTGTGCCCTGGCAAAATTCATGCCCTCTCTAAGCGAACAATTTCGAACAGAGTAACACAAGTGATTCATTCTGTCTTACAGTCTTTCACATGTAAATATTTTATATTCCTATTGAATATTTTTGGATGATTATGAATTTTTGATGTGATGAAGACCTTGCTATGAAATGCAGGCAATACCAAGGACTCCACAAGGAGGAAAAGCATCCAAGAATAAAAAGGATATCATTGCAAACTACAAATTAGAAAGAGCTGGGATAAAAACACAGGCACATACAACCCTTCCTTTCTCCTGTGTCTGGACATTTTCAGAAACTGTCTGGAACTCACATAATGAGCTTTGCACATGGATGGATATGGAATTGGCTGCCTCTCAACCCTTCCCTCCCTTTCTCTCTCTCCCTCTCTTCTTCCAATTCAGTTTTAGTTTCACTGTTCCTATTGAAAGATGCAATACCAATAGCCCAAGGGACCCAAGACTGAAGTCACTCCAGGGCTTCTATTCTGTCTGCAGTTTGACTCTCTTTGTGCAGGGCATCCAGAAACCCACACTGAGCCTCTGAATCCATGTAATGAAGCAAGACTGAAGACGGAGAATTTCTACAAAAGAGGCTGATCCTGAAAGGATCTGGACAAGTCAATGATTACTTTCATAGCTGTAGTATTGATAGTGGCAGTATGAGTTTCATGTCCATGTACCAAAATATCTCAGTGTCAACAGGAGTGAGCTCTGCTAGGTTGCAGTGGTCTCTCTTCTAGGTATCAATCATCAAGTTAGTCAGAAGGATGTGCACATATACAGAAGTGAAGGGGTGAAAAATGTTAAGTCTCAGTCAAATTAGGACAAGATTTGTCAGCAGAAACATATCTTCTTCATTTGAACTGAAATAACTAAAGGTGAGGTATAATTGATGTTTGACCCTATGTATCCATACATAGGCTTGGCTTCTCTTCTAAAAGTCCTTGCCATGAGCTAAGAAAGGGATTTGTAATGCCAATTGTTTTCATAGTGCCCTGACTGACAACACGATGTCAGTGTCTGTGGGTCACCACAAGCCAGCTGAGGCCTCACTTGCTGGTCCAGATCTAAAAATACATGAGCCTAAGCCTATCCAAAGGGCATGTAGTTTGTGTCATTGGTATGTCTAGCTAGATTAAGAATAATAGTCTTTCCAAAATTTCTCTAGGATCCTTGTTGTCCCTTGTCCAAGGTCCCAGCAATTGCATCTCCATAGAAATCCTATGACAAGGAGTCACACTGCTATCTCTGCAAGAATCATTTCTCAAAGCCTGTAGGGAATAGCAAAGATACCTTTGCCTTATTTATGTGGTGAGGGAAGAGAACATTATCTTTTTCAGAGTCAAAGCTAATTTGGACAGGCCTAAACTAAAAAGTTGACAGAGAAAATGCTTATCTGACCCTTCTTCCAGACCTGTCTACCTCTGCTCATGCTTTCCTAAGTAGTTTTCTGCAAGAACAGCACCCCTCCACCCCCCATGACCGTCTACTTAGCATGTTGCCTGCAAAGACAAAACATCCTACTGTGCACCAGGGAAATGTGGCCAACCAGAACAGCAAGGGAAGTTCTCAGCTGAACAAGCCCAGATAAGGATTGCGCAAAGGACCCTGATTATCTGGTCCCTGTCGTGCTGGTATCGAAGTCCTGCACTGAGCATTAGGGTTTCCATGTGTCCCCAGGGTGCAGTACACTGACTTTGCTTGAAGTGCAATTTAAGATTGATGAATTCACACATTTTAAATCAACTGCAAGCATCCAGGCTGGCCCCTTGATGGAGGCTATTAACTTAATGAAACTGAAAGGCTGTGAAGTCAGATAACAGGCATTAGAGTCTTTATTTACCTAGAGATTTAAGGAGACCTCTCTGAGATAGCACATGGATTCTCTTTTGAGAAGTGCAAGCTACAGCCTAGCAGCTTTTCCCAGGCACATGTACGCACACGCACTCAAGCTGCCAGGAGGACACTGCGTGTTGACAAGTGCTCCTTCCCTCTCAAGTCGGCTGACAAGTGGTGGATTGTGGCACGAGGAGAAAAGCTCGTTTTAAAAGCCCAGGTTCTGCTGCAGTGGCTGTCCTGTGAAAGGAAGGACACCCAGCGAACACCAGGGTCCCACATAGCCAGCCCCCCAAGAGCAGTGCAGCCAGGTGATTAATGGATGGCCTTGGCCAGGGGTGTGCAGAGTCACTCGGAGCAGGGCTGAGGGGACAGCCTGACTCCGCTTCTGCCTGGCTCTGCTGGCCACCAAGCACCACAGCCTCCCATCGTACACTGCCAAAGGAAGAGCCAGAGCAGTTCTCCAGCTGAGCAAGCCGATATTTAGCAGCCACTGGGATCCCCCTGCTCCCCACCTCATGGTTAATGCATACGGCGTTGCACGTGCGCGCTCATTCTGTGTACAAATGCTGTCCGTTCCCACTGCTATCAGACCGAGTCTCTCTGATAAGCTCAAACATTATGTTTCCTGCCTTTGCCCCACTCCCACACACAGCGACAGTGACAGGGTGCACAGTTTGAGCGCTCGGTGGCTGCTCACAAGGTGGGAGAGGCTTGGCCATCTGGCTCGCTGCTTTCTGGAGGGAGCGAGGAGCGGCGGAGCAGGCGGGCACAGCAATCCACAGGCACCTGCTGGCACAGAGCCCACCCTGCGCGGCATCCCAGAGTCAGGGCCATGACCAGGGAGAGGGCAAGGAGGACCAGAGTAGAGGATGGGTGGCAAAGAGATCTAATGACCTCCACAGCCACCTGCCTTCTCAGCAGTCAGTTCAAGAAGGAGGGAGGGTGTTTGGAAAAATAAAAATGCACCAGCTCTGAGTCCCTGCCTTCACTGAAGCCTGTTTACATAGCGCTGAAATCCCACCACACTTCATGAACCATGCAGATTTGCAATGTGAGCTGCCTGGGCTAGGGAGTAGCCTCCTGCAAGGCAATAAGGATGCCCTACTCCTGAGGTAATTCGTAAGAACAATCTTAAATGAAGCACTGGTGGTTGGATATGTTTGTAGTTATGCTTCCTTCATTTGAAAATACACCCTTGCTCAGGGGTAGACCCTGGTACAACAGGGCAAAATCTTTATAAGTCACTTTTGTCCTGGAAAACCCACTGCAGACCCTGGCATATCTTTCTCAAATGTGCTTGGGCTCCTCCCAGCACCAGACAGAAGAACTCTCAGAAGCATGTGATAGAGGATTTAAGTGTCAAAACAACTAAGGAGTATTAGGGAATTTATTTTGGCTAAATGACATATGTTTCAATTTGCACAAGGCTGAGGACTATTCCATTTAAGCTTTTATGCAGATGATTTTTGCTCCTGTTCACCTAGCTGTAACCATGTCTTTTCAGAGAAAGTGCAGGGGTCACTCTGAAACACACTTTCTATTCAATTCTCTTTAAAAAAAAAAAAAAAAAAAAAAGCTGTTAAAGTTTACCTTTTAAATTCTTTCCAGTTTCCAGTTTTCTTCTTTTAGTGATGATTTGGATTTTCCTGTGGGTTGAATGCCTTAGTTAGACTGTAGCAAAAAGACTAAATTTAAATTCCAGAATAATCTTCCATCTGCAGGAAGTTTAAATAAAATATTATATCCAAGTTCTTGTTTATATGCACAGCGGAAATGCACGCACATGTACATATATTTTTATATATGTATTTAAACCCAAGAATCTGTTGCTAGTATAATCGAAGACTTAACAGTGTAATCCAAGAATAACACTCCAGATCTGACTGTAACACAGAAAGGAAGCATACTTCTGTACAGAAAAAAGCCCTCAATGGAGGTAATAATGCAGTTTGAAACTTCTCATTTGGCACCCCTTTTCCTGCTCTTATGCTCCCTTTTCCACTGCTCTTCTGGGTCTTGATGGGGGTGATCTCTCTGGTGGGAGGGGATGGGGTTTGTCATGGTGTGTCTTGAGTCCTTCACTGGAAAAATATGATGTTAATGTTGATGGTTTCTTCTTCCTCAGTCTAGGATCCTGTTGGGGTCTATTTTATATATTTGTTTTTATATCTTACTCTTTTTTATTGGTCTGCAAACTCACATTACATCCAAATGTATTACATGTGGACAGATACTTGTTCCTTGTTCTATTAGTTACCTAAGATATCTGGTTTTGGGCAGCTCCAGAACACCTGTCCAGCTGCATTTCTTAACTGGCTGTTGCTGAGTGGTTCATAGCCATGCAGCTTCCAGAGCCAGCCTGTGCCCCATCTCTTGCCATCTCACACCTGTACTCTTCTAAACCTCTTCATGCCTACAAAAGCGACAGAGATCCACCTGCTGCACAGCCCTGCTGGTGCTATCCAGGCATTTTTGCCTCAGTGTTGTTCTTTACTGTCACAAAAATCTCGAAGACCGAACATAAAGACAGGGAGCTTTTTCTTTTAAATCCCTGTGGCTTTCATTCCTCTTACATGCTGTCTGCCACCTCTAATTAAAGTGCAAGGACCATGTCATGAGGATGGCGAAGTTGTATCCGGACTGCAAAATTTGTTTCCTAGCCCTGTCACCAATGTACCGACTGACATCAGACAAAAACACAGAGTGTGCCCTTTGTTTTTCCCTTTGTAAGAAAAGGATGACTTTGCTTGTATTATCTCCTCAGACTCTTTGAAGGAAGGACAGATAATATGTTGACCCAGGTTTGCAGATGAGCTCTGACAACTCAGGCAGTGAAGGAAGGGGCTAAACCATAGTCATGCTCTAACCAGTTTTTCACTGGTTGTAGGTCCTGGAGCGGAGAAGAGAAATCCTGGGGATCGCCAACAATAGCAAATTTAGGTAATCCCTAAGGGATTATCCACCTTCAGGGGATGGTGAAAGCACAATGATTCCCCACTTTTCCCATATCCCTCATGAGCTCAGTGCCAGGGATGGTCTGGGGATGATGACTTAATACACGAGCCCTGTGCCAGCTGAGTGTGGGGAACTCCTCAGCAGTCAGGTACCCATCCCCTCTGGCAGGACAACAGGATAGAGAAGGTCTGATAACCTTTCAGCGGCTGTAATAACAGCAATAAGAGGAGCTGTCTCTCTTGCAGCCTGCCTCCCAGAGCGAGAATTTCTTGCTGAGATTCTCATCCTAATTCACTGCTTCATGCCTCCTGGGCTGCAACTACAGAAGCATGCCATTGTGCTCAGAAACATTTCCAGTGTATGGCTTCTGGCTCCATTATTAGAAAATTGTGCATTATCTACTGGTGAGTGACTTCCATGTTAAAAGTCACCCACAGGGCCCTGTCCCTGTGTGCACAGGGGGTGCAGCCTCTGGTTACTAAGATCCAGCCCTTTGTTTTAAGCTGCTGCAGACCACATTTCCTCCCCATCCCTGTGCTGTTCTGCCCATCTCACTCCAGCCATAATGCTGTGTACCAAAGTGCTGCTCCTGCTCACCGTGGTGCAAATGGGAAGTAGTCTTCATAGTGATTGATTGATTGATTGATATATTAAAGGGTGGGGGAAAGCAGAATTCAGCCTTCTAGTTGTCTGACACATCTCTTGCAGCAAATGCAAAAAATGCTGTAATACACATAATTATATCTCCTACATCTTACCTTTCAGCATTAGGAATAGTTATGGACCTGGATGCAGTCCCATATCCTGAGTCAGGATTGTAAATTTTGCCTTTTCAACACAGCTGATAATAGGTATCAGAGAAAAAAGAAAAAACAGAAGAGCAATAAAATGATAACCATTCCTTCCCCTATTCCCCGCTATTTCTTCCTTTTCGTTGTTGCAGAGCTGGAGAAACAGCAGACTGACTGCCAGATTTCTTCTCTGGCAACTAGTGCTCCAAAGGCAGCGCCTTTTCCCTTTTCCATTCTGTCTTGGGAGATTGCTCCTTCCTGTGCCCTCACCTTTGGTGTTTGTCCTGCTTGGCAGAAGTAGCCAATTCCTTGTGTCAATCTGAAGTGGTATCAGGGTGATATGGGACCGCTTTCGCTTCACAGAGTCACAGGATCACAGAATCACAGGATCACAGAGTCACAGAATCACAGAATCATAGAATCACAGAATCATTTAAGTTGGAAAAGACCTCAGAGATCATCGAGTCCAACCTATGACCGAACACCACCATGTCAACGACACCATGGCACTGAGGGTCACATCCAGTTTTTCCTTAAACACGTCCAGAGATGGTGTTTCCACCACACCCCTGGGCAGTCCATTGCAACGTTTAACAACCTTTTCTGTGAAGAAATTCCTCCTGACGTCCAGTCTGAAACACCCCCAGTGCAGCTTGGGGCTATGCCCTTGAACTTTTCTCTGGGAAAATGAAGAGGAACTCTGTCAAAGAGAATAACCAAATCAAACCCATTAGTGGGCCATAGCCACATAGTGACTGTGCAGCCACATGCTCCTTGGAGGGCAGGAGAAGACCCCGAGCTTCTGGGTTTTTGAGCCATTCACAGCCCTGCCCTGGCTCAGCCTTCCCCACTATCTTCTCCCTTCGAAGGGAATTAGACAGTGCTTCTCCAGCCAGGCTGGCCCTGCCCCATGTATTTAGCCTTTTCAGTCTGTCATAGCTGGATTAACCCTCCTGCTCATCTGGACAAGCTGATTAGTTAAAGAACTTGTTTCATCCCTCTCTAGGGCTTTATTTTTCATCTGTCATTTTCCTCTTTATTACCACAGTAAGATTCTGCCTCTCCAGCTCTTTCCATGCTTTCCACTCACGGTCCTCTTCAGTTCCTGGCCACTGGCTTTTGCCAGCCTTTCCCAGCTGGGGTGAGGGTGCAGAGCCTTCCCATTCACCTCAGTGTGATTTTTCCCCATATCCTTTCACCTCCTTCCTTCAGATGTTCCCTCTCACATGAGTTAATCTCCAGTTTATTCCTTCCTTACTCCCTGCTATTCCATCCCCCTGGATCCATATTGGTCTCATGCACAGCACTGTGCTTGAAGACTCTGGTGCTCTTGTACATTCCAACAAACTGGAGGCAGTCTTAGAGGCTTTTCTCACTGTGCTTGGTAGTCCTGGGTCAGGGGTCAAGAAGAAAACTGTATGCAGGCAGCTGTCCTACAGAACACTTGCACCTTTGTGCTTGTTTCTGGCCAAAAGGAGCTTTGGACCATGAAATGGAAGCTCCAGGACTTTGAAGTCCATTGGAATGACAGAGACTGAACCTGACAGCTTTCCTCAGCCTATTTTACAGGCCCAGCAACACCACTCCCTCAGCTGCCTTACTCATCTCAGCAGTTGGAACTTGGCCTTATTTCTCCTTGCCTCTGTCTATTTTGCTGGTTACCTGATCCTGACCATTGCTCCCTGCTCCTGCCATCTCCTCTCTCTGCTGTTGTCCTTCCAAGTGTCCCTGCCCATCCTTCTCCATCTCTGACCAATATAGGCAAACACTCCAAATGGTGGGTAATTGAAATGTATCTTTAGGGAAAAAAAAAAAAAACCAAAAAGAGCCTATAATTATGCTGGCCCTGTGGCTGCCAGCAACAGCCCTGATCACTTTGATTGTACATTGTGACCCCTTTTGCCGTGCTCCATCTGTTTGTTTTTATAGTCTGAATTTGCAGCAGCAAAAGGTCTTCTTATTTGTATCTACAGGGTCTGCTGTGCAATCTGCCCCAGTTCTGACCAGGGCCTTGCTCTACAGGGCAGATCATGAGGAATAACAATAAAGAGTAGAAGCCACAGCCAGCAGCACAGCCCTACTTTTGGGAACAGAATAAGACAATTAAGGAAAGGATTTTCAAATAATCCAAATGAAGAATACAAGGGAATAAATATTTAATACTCCCTCACGCAGTTTCATCCTCTCTAATAATCCCTAATGTTTCTAAGGCGCCTTTCAAAAGGGAGCAGTGCATAAAGGGCAGATGCAAAATGTGGCTCTGGCAGAACAAGATCCTCCCTCTTCCCCAGCAGGATGGTGAGTGTGCAGCTAGACCCAGGACACAGGGGAGTCCTGTCAGGGGCAGCCACGGCTGTAACCCCGTGGAGCTCTCCTGGAAAGATATATTTTGCCACAGCTGTAGCTATATTTCCCTTTCTTACTCCCCTTGACTCCACAGGCAGGATCATGCCAAGATTATGGATTTAGAATACAGTAATACTCTGTTTAAAATTGAATAAAACCAGCTCACACTTTTGGCAACACAGTCCACGTTTCCCTCCGTCTGGGGGTGCAGCAAGAACTCTTCTTTTGGAGAGGGGGTGCACTGATCATAGCTTTCCTTCAAAAAACCTCCACATTACATCGAAAAATTCTCTGCCCTCCTCTTACCGAGGCATTTCAGGTGTCAGGCTCCACTCAGGAATTCCCAGCACAGACCAGTGTGGGTATGACAAATACTCTGTCCAGGCTGGGTCAAGGGGAATCGAGGATGGTGAGAAGGGACTGCTGGATTGGACAGATGGATTGCTGGTGGATTGCACTGGCCAGAGAGAAAGAAGGGCAGGCAGAGGGGCTGTGTGTTCCTGTTGGAGGATGCTGGAGCCAGCTGCGGGGATATGTGCTGGATATTTTGGAGTAGGAGTGTTTTGTCTCTGTGTGTGGAGAAAGGGGAGGATTTCAACAGTCTGCTTTTGAAACCTTTTCCCCCTTGTCTGATTAACAGTCGTGATTATAAGCCAGAATTAACAAGCCTTGCCCCTACTAGGCAGGTAATACCTGTGCACAAAATGTGACATATATATATCTGTATCTATGTCTACATATGTCTATATATATATATCTATCTTATCTGTATCTATATATATATCAGGGAATGGGCCACCTGCAGAGCATCTGCAGCCTTCTCTTCTCTCTAAAAGCAAACTTGGTCTCGTTTCCTTCTTCAGTCTAGGGCTAGCTGCAAGCAACTGAAGGGAGAGGGAAGAACAGTTACCAACATGCTACATCCCTGTTTCTGAGCGTACCTGAGTGTATTTGGGTAAAAAGAAATCCCAACTGCAAAGGATGGATCCAGATAAATCTCACTCTGGGACCTGATAGGCTTATTGGGGATTGTGTTAGCTTCCAGAGACTTGGACAAAGGAACCACATTCCCTTCACGGGTTCTCTGGATTATATCACCCTGTTCAATTTTCTGCAAATTCAACCATGCGTATGGAGAAAGCACCTGCTTTTTAAGGTGTTCTTAAGGTGGTTTTATACAACTCAGTTTCAGGTCATGCCTCCCAAGAGGAAGACAGGATGCCATTTGAGAAAGGAATTTTTTCAGTAGTTTTCACATAAGCATGAGTGCAGCACAGTGTAGAGGCAACCTTGGGAAGAGAAAGAAGAAAAATAAAGAATTGCTGAATAATCCAGGTTGGGAATGACCTTCTAACTCCTGCTAACTTCAAAGCTGAGTTGGGTTATGTAAGGCCTTGTGCAGATGAGTTTTGAACATCTTCAAGGATGGTGTTCCCACAACCTCGCTGGACACCTCTCTCATCATCACCTTCCTGGTGAAAAATTTCTTCCTTATGTTCAACAGGAATTCCATGTGCTGCAATGTGTGATGACTGCCTTGTGCCTTTTGACCTCTGGGAAAAGTATTTTCACTATCAACCCTTTTAGGCAGTAGCAAACAGCAGTTAGATCTCCCTTTTTTCTTCTCTTCTTAAGACTAAACTGAGTTTCCGTCAGCCTCTCTCTCTGCCCCGTGTGCTGCAGCTTCCAACCACCCTGGTAGCCCTGCACCAGATTCCCTCGAGTTTGCCAAGCTCTTTCTTTTATAGAGCAATCTCATACTGGGCACTGGACACTGGACACAAGGTATGTCCTCATGAGTGCAAAATAGAGGGATTAATCACTCGCCCCAATTTGATAGTCAGCTCAGCTTCCCAGATCTGCCCCTAATAAATGCATGTCATGAAATGTGTCCTCTGCAGCTCTGCGCTATGCATTACATACATGTTAGAAAAGGAAAAACGTACTGGTGAGTGTCAGACAAAATTTCTTTTAACGCAAAAAATGAAAACATTTGAAATAATTTATGTTTGAAATTATGAAGAGGAAAGAACTTTTGAATGTCCAGTAACATCTAAGGGCAAATTGTGTGTATGCATGTGAAATGTGAGTTGGTGGCTGAGTGGGTGTCAGTAACACTAGAAAGGAATTCTTGATGCTTTTTAAAATAAAAAAACATTAAGGAGCTAGCAGTCTGAAATAGCAATTATTATGAAGCATGATCTCATTTCTGAATCTGGTATGAATTTCAGGGTCTGCAGCTATTACATTTTGAATAAATAGCAATTAACATCTAAGACTTTTCTATTCCTTTTAATTTCTTTTTTTTTCCTTTTTCAACTTCTGGATAACAGACAAACTTCAGCCATTCTAAAATTCAAATATCTCTGAAGAGAATGTCAAGATCTCTACATCACTGCTAATGGAAAAAATATCCAAAGCGCATTATTCAACTTTGAGAATTTGCTTTATCTTCCTAGACTGACATGTGCTGACCACTTGTGGGTTGTCATTTATTACAGTGTCAAATGCGTGAAAATCTCATACTGACTTTGTAGCTGATTTGTATTTCAGCTTTTCAGCCTCACTGTCAAGTTTAGACTTTTTTTCCCTTGTTTGTATAAGACCTACAACAAAGTTTTGCAGACCATTTTCTACTGTCAGTGGTATTTGAACAACTCCCCTTTCTGTGGTTCACTGACAGTGATACAAGTGCACATGCTAAGTCTTCAAATTGTGCCTGAAGCTGCCCATGTGGGATGCCCCCACATGCGAAAATGCAGTGTGGAGATGAAGTATGGAGAGCTGGAGCTTCAGGTCACCCTTCCAAGTCTGCGACAGTGATGTAGCAGACATAACATGGAAAACCAATGAAAATGTAGTTATCAAGGAAAAAACTAGTTCTCAACTGGTACAATTTCCTTTTACTAGAAAATCCCTTCTGACCCATCTTCTTCCCTTAATGTCTCCAGTCAGTATGTCTAACATCTACAATTAGAAAAAAAGCCTTGTACACGAGATGAAACATCCACATCAAAGAATTAAACTGTTCTTTTCAGTTTACGAGCTCCTTTAAAAAAAATTCCAGCGTAAGTGTTATTTATTTCCTGTAGAACAACTGTAAGACGGCATTCATGTTTCTTTGTTATCATCCGAAAGTCCTGTGGGAGCAGTCTGTGGACTTCCAGGAATCTGCAGAGCTCAGACTGAAAACTTGCAGTGATGTATATGGAATGGGCACAGCCTGCAGAGCAGCTGTTGGACTGGTGTTCAGCAAGGTACGAAAGCTTTTGAGCAGACAAAACACTTCACTATTAACCTGTGTTTAATAGAAAGTGCTGTTGCTGGAGGACAGGTGGAGGTTTTGCTCCTGAAGAGGAAGCAATACCACAGCCCACTTGATCCCGAAACGTGTTAACCTTACCAAGCAAGCGATGCAAATAGACCGAGAGCATGCACTGCCTGTTCTAAGGGAACCACAGCCTGTCCCTCTCTCACAGATTACCTCCATGTACTGTTTAAGCCTCCTCTGGAGCAAGCTGGGGTGTGTGTAATGCCCTCAGAGTGTGACAAAGACTGCAGTTGTGACAAAGACTTCCCTTGCCCTCTCTTCCCGCTTTACTCCACATTACCTTCCACCGGGCACAGCGGGAAATGTGGACAAAAGAAGTTTCCTGGAAAGCTTCCTCCCTGCAAGTCCAGGGGTTTCCTGCAGGGATGCACCCTCTGCTGTGGTTTCCGGGGGCAGAAGTTGGGAGCTGAATGGTGTTGCTGAATCTTAATTCATGGCCATTAGAAGAGGTCACTTTCAAATGCTTCTCCCTTAATGAAGCACTGTTCGTTCCTTCCTGGTATTTCGCTAAATCAGAACCTGGAGCAGGCAAAGACGCACTGGAATGAAAACAGGGAAAGGGCCCCAGCTGGGCCTCTCTGGGGTCTTCTGGGATCCCCCCGTCTCCTGCAACTGGGACACTTCCCCAGCCTGAAAAAGAATAAAGGAACTATTTCTTGTGTTGAGGGGTTTTGTTGTTGTTGTCACCTTTTCCCAGCGCCGTGCCCAACGTTCCAAAGAGAGAAGTGAATACTTGATTGCAGTAATTAGTTAATCAGTAACTGGCATAATTTTTTTCCCTGATTAATGCTCTGAATAATCATTGCAGCCCTATCTGTAGGCAGTGCTGTTATCAGAGTCACTTTGAAAACAGCTTTGAAAAGATGGATCTGCATCCCTACAGATAAAATTAGACAGGTCAGATGCTCCACCCTCCAAAAACTGCACTTTCATTGAAATTGGCCAGGGGAAAAGAGAGATCAAAAATGCATTCTCTTCTCTCAGCTCACTCATTTGCACTTCCCCTGTAAGCACCATTCTGGAAGAACCTGGGGAATGAATCCACATGGAAAATCTCAAGCTCACAGGGCAGATGGAGGCACAGGATGGGCCTTTCAGGAAATGGAGACCAGGAAAAACCTTTATACAAAGACTAGTCTATCTCTGTCCTGAGAGCTTTTTCCAATGGTCCAGCAGAATGCTGAAACAGAGGACCACATGCTGATCTCAGGGAAAGGCCATCTCAGCGTGGACTCTGTGTGTTTATGCATATATATAGTACATGTATATAAATAAAAAAAACTTTAGATATGTATTTTTGTATAATGTGTGTTTCATATGTCTTAGACATATAAAACATTCATGCATAAGATAAACATTAAAACTAACTTCACAGAAAGAAAAAGATGTGATCTTTTCCACCCTGCAGGAGTTAGACCAATTCCTAAAGCAGTGTTGAAGCTCAAAGTAAGCCTTACTTTGGAGGGATGCATAGTGAAACTCCAAAAATTTTTTGTAACAAATTATTAATTCTGAAAAAACTGAATCCCTCCAGAAGAACATCCCAGGCTCAGAAGCAGTCTCTTGGCTCCTGGGTGAGATTTCTAAAAGGAACATTTTCAAGAGGAAGATTTCTGTGAGAGGAATGGTACAAGTGAACATATGCAATGCTCAGAATGCTCAGCACAAGATAGTGCTCAGTGGGAAGGGCCCAGCTTTCCAAATCATCGCTTCTCCAATTGACTTTGAAAACCTGGACCTGAGTTTTACACATCCCTGGTCAGTGCTCTAATCTCCTGCTCATGAGCTATTTTGAGTGTCCACTCCCAGTCTGTCACATCTCACCCAAAAAATTGATAGAATGGAAGTATTCTTTTTGTCCTTTTTCTCCTGAAATGCAGGGATATTTCCAAAAACCTGAAGTTGCAGGGAGGATGGGACACCATTTCCTGACAGCTCCACCTGGATGACCTGCTCCCAGAAGTTGTAACATCTGCAGTGGGCACATCAGTAGTTGTGTGAAGATCCCATCAGCAACAGTAACTTGATCATCACAGACACAATTTGAATCCCCTCCTCGAGCCAGTTCTCAAAAAAACACAAGGTATAAGGTGGAAAACAAATAAATTTTTAGATTAGAGAAGAGGGAAGAAGCAGATTTTGTGTGAAGACTGACACTACGTCATTTGGAAGAGCTGGACCCATCTACGTTGTGTGACCCCACAGATATCAGCAAGAAAGGGTTGAAAGAAACTCCTCTATGAAAAGAGGATTTCCTGTAATATGTGCAAATAAATAGATTTAGCAATCTTACAATATGATACCACAAGTAAATCAAGAACAATGCAATAGAATTACAATCAGACCATCTTATCTTTATCTAAATGATGTCCTCAGTAATGTTATAACTTAAGCGAAAAATTGTATCTGCTGGCTTCTTGGCAGTGAGGCCATTCCTTCTGACCTTTTGCTTGTGGAAAGTCTCAAATCATTTGTCTTGCACCTCCAATGTTTCCTGGACATTTAACTTCCACTTAGCCTACCTAATGCTGAGCTGACAAAAGCTGTCTTGGTAATGGGTGCTCATATGTGCAAAACTACTACCTATGCTCCTATCATATTCCATTTCTAATGATTATTGTATAATATTTCCTACTTTCTCTTATGCTTAATACTATACTTAGACTTACTAAAAGAGTCAGGATTAAATGACATGTGAACAGCTATCAAAATGGATAATACTATTCCCCTTGCGACAGGAAGACTCCCAGAGTGATATGGTCTGTCTGGCTGATGCATTTGTAGTCATGAGAAACCGAGCAGACAGATCCCTCCTCATTTCTGTCTCTGGAGGAAGGAGAGCTGCTTAGAGCTGCCTTCTGTCTGCTTAATGGGTGGTGGCCACTTACAGGGGTGAATAAAGTAGGACCCAGACGGTGTCTGGAGAGGACCCTTGGACATCTCTGTCTCATTCCTGTACTTGGAAGAGTCAGGCCACTTACTAGTAAAGCCAGTAAAAACGATGAGATTCATTCTTGTTTTTATGATTTCAGAAATAGCTATCATCTTCCAAAGACTGTTTCTGTCTTAATAATTGACCTGGTCCCGCCAGTACACAGATATCTGCAGAGGGGAAAAGATGATAATTCACTGATGTTTACTCACTCTCATCCCAGTGGGGATGCAAATGCAGAAGGTCGTGGCCTCCCTTGTCCATTTATTTAACTAAGGGAATTTCTGCCTGGAGCTGCCTGGCAAATCCAGACTGGGGAGAGCTAGGGCTGCTGTCCTGTCCCTGCTGGTGGCAACTCCACAGCCCCAGGAGCCTCAGACTTCACTGGAAATGCAGGGAGCAGAAGCAGTGTTAAATTTAGACGACGTTCATTCTTGCTGTCTGAAGGAAGAGTGAGCAGCTGCCTATGCCCTGGATTCCACATCTGAGCTGTCTCTCTCACGCTTGGATGCTTGGGCATGCAGAAAATCTGGGAAAGAACTGGGGGCAAAGGCAGGAAAGCTGGAGGACCTCTGTGCAATCTCATCCCCAGGGAGAATCTCCGCAGGCTTGGATGTATTTTTAATCTGTTCCATCAGCAATAACAAACACAGTCAGAAGAAGTAATAACAGGGATTTTGCTGTGTATGAACTTGTTATCATGAAATGTAATCTCTCTATCAAATTAGAGCTGTGTTCACACATTCTCTTCACTGACCTTGGGCTCATCAAGAGAAAAACATTTTCTTTCGAAGGTGGCCTGTCACAGACATGCCCTTTAATGAGCAACCTAAACACTTTACCCTTGTAACTACCTCTTTAATCTGTTGATGCCTTACTCTCTCTGAGTCAACAAGTAAGGTCAAGACAACATGAGATGTTTTCTTTAACGTGAGATGTTCCATAAAAACCACAGCTGAGTCTCATTACTGTCTTGTTACTTCTGTGCCTTAACCAAATACCAAGTCAGAAGAGTTGCAGTCCATCCTGGATTTATCCTGTTGCCTTAGATGGCCAAGAGTACTTCTTTCCTTCATACTCCTAACAGATATGTAGCTGAGAACTGAAAAGCAGTTGCTATAGTTCACAGCAGGGCTGTGACTAGACCACAGTGTGGGGCAGAGCACTACCAGAATGTAGGTAATAAGTTGGTGAAGTTTGTCGGATAACTTGGGAGGAAGAAACTCATTCATAATTCACTTGGGCATAACTCCTCAGACAATCAGTTCAGGATGTCAGACATCCTCCATCCCACAGCGCCAGTGCTTAAGGGCTCACACGGAGCTTGCAGCTACTGCACCTGCTTGCTGGGGCAATATGATAAATGTCTGGGGGAGTTCCTGAAGCTGCTCAGACAATTCTGTGAGGCAAGCTGGCCGAGTCTTCGTCCAGCGCTCCAGAAGACTTGTCCAAACCCACACAACAAAAGTTAAAGGGTAGAGGTACCAAATGACCCTGCTGTGTCCTTAATGTGCCAGCATGCATAATTCATCATCCTCAGATAACCTGCAGTCCTTCCACCCTTCTGGTGACTGTATCAGCATTTGCAATGCAAAGCACTCCTTTAATTTTATTTATTGAGGGACTGATTTGCACAGCAGGGCATCACTTTGTTTATTCTCTGCTATCGTTGTTACCTTTAATGAAGACAATGAAGAATTTTAAATAATAATTATAAAATATATCCCCCTCAGTTACCGTGGCAACAAGCTGGAGCTTTTTAACACTGCCACATATTCCATCTGTTTCTTTCTTTTAAATGACAAAACAGCTTCCTCCCATACCAGCATTGCATGGAGGAGAGGAGACTCTCAGAAGGAGGAAAACAGAAGTTCCAGCTAACAAACAACTCGCTTTACTACCCTAAAGGAAAACCTGTTTCTGGTCAAGAGTGGTTTCCTCCCACCAGTGCTGTCCGACAAGGTTTTCTCTACACAAAAAAGGACACAGGTCTTTTAGCAGCCAAGCCTCCAGGACTTCATTCACTTCTTCAAGGAGCAATAGGTACAGTAGTGAATGTCTTCCTCCCTTACCTCCATCTTGAGCTATATCAGACACTGTCAGCTGAATATCCTTCAGCTTGTCGCAAGTCTAAACCTACATATGACTCAGCCCAGTTTGGAAACAAAAGTGCATTCTTGTGACACTGCAAGAGAGATGTCACAACAAGGTGCTTTCCAATACATTTCTGGGATGTGGATTAAGAGTAAATAAAATATCATAAAAATGTTATTTTTCTAGACTCAAAGTTTCTCTCAGTACTCTCCCACCCAAATTTCCTTGATTGACTTTTTTCTCTTTGTCCTGTTTCTCAGACTCTGTTTTGGGGCTTGCCCCCACTCATCCCCATTCCCAGAAATTTCTTAGCTCTCTGAAATGAACTTTGGTCTTCTGTCTTCCCTTGTTGGCAGAAAAACACTCTCCCCTAAATACTGGCCGTCTGCCACTGTTCAGATGTATGTCACACCTGCCTCCTGCCTAGCATCTGACTCACAGATGGAACCATTTGTTGTTCGAAGTCTCCATCTGCAAGATTTTGCTCTTACTTGTAAGGATGTAAAGCCAGAGCAATTCTCCCAAATTTGCTGAAGATACTCCACCTCTTATGCTCACACTACGAACACCGCAACTATGATCAAATGCTCTTCTTGGTCTTGCAACTGATGTTCCACAGAGAAACATCAATGGACAAAACTGAATGCTTAGAAAGAACGTTGGGAAGTGACCTTACATGCTCAGTACATGCAAGCCTTATCTTCAGAAGCATCTTCAGAATCAAAGAGTTTGCAAGTTCCTTTCTTTCCAGCTTCCAGGTTCGTTTTGGTTTGTGTGGGTTTTTCCCCCCTTTTATCTAAATGTTTCCTGCACTCTTCTGCTTTCCTTTTCAGTTGGTTTTGGTTTTTTCATCTTGTGTCCCAGTGTTTCTCCCAGAGTCCAATTTAATTACCCAGAATTTTACTTTCAGGCAGGCTGTATAATGTTTTGGGGTTTTGCCTCTTCTCATATCAATCAATTTATTGGTTCCTTCTGTCCTTCCAAATAAACAGCAAATTGCAGCTGGGGATCAAGGGGAAGCTGGGAAGCAATCTGAGAGTTCACCTACTGATGTTGCAGCAACTCTAACCGAGCCTGAAATGAGAGCCAACACGTGGCCAGGAGAGGTTAATGCCTTTCGCCTCCACATATGTGGATCCTGGCCAGAGCCAGGCCTCATCTTGACCACTACTAATGGACACCAGATAAACCATCATGGTGGCAATCTCTGCTTTGGAAAGGTTCAGGGATAAATAGCAGAGAATGGGGACAGTCAATAGCAAGGGTGTATCTGCAGGGAAGGCTGGAGGTCACAGACTGGAATAGTTGAAAGTGCTGTACAACGGACAGAGGTTGCCCCAGGACATGAATAACAGGACATGCCCCTGGTGGTGCTGGAAGGACAACTGTGTAGTGGTTGCAGTGTAGAGAACTGTGACAGTAGGACTGGTCTGACTGGAGGATAAGGAGGGAAGTCTAGGCATGGACACACAAGAAAGGACAGCAGAAGGAAGGCTCCAAGAACAAGAGATGTTGGAGGCACAAAAATCCAGAGGTCACTGGGATCATGGAATATTTACAGGCAGTTCCTCCAGAAATCTGGCAAAAACTTGGAAAAAAATAAAGAACAAACTAAATATGGATATGACTTCTTTGTTTTGTTTTTGGTGTTCTAGCCCTGAAAAATACCACTAGCCTTTCTCTGTCACACAGACTGAGATGCTCCTTCTTTCCTTCTTTCCTCTTTATCTGCACCTGCAAAAAGGAGACTCCTAGAAATGCTGTTAATTTCCTCGAGAAAACAGATAGTTACGAGAGCAGCAGAGATGTTTGCCTGTGACCTGATGAGCCATGGAACTAAGACTGGGGAGTGGTGAAGCTTATCTGCTGACCAGTCCAGCATGGGATGAATGGAAGAAAGCTCCTCAGTGGAGCATTGGACAATGATAGAGAAGAAGCAGAAGGGTCAGGTGGCCTTTTAAAAGTGGGATAGAAGAACTACTTGAACAGTAGAAGATGGAAAAACTGGGCTGGTTTTGAGATATCTTGCCTTGGAATTTTCAAGGGCAGTGTGCAGTCTCTGAAAGATAAACTACCAGAAATGCGATTGATATCAACCTTTAGAGATGCTGTGTTGAAATCTTTGAAAGGCAGAAGGGGAGAACAGATCAGTAACATCTTCTGGAATGTCACACTCCCAAGCCCTGGAGGGCTTGGGGTGGAAATGCCACCATCCTGCCTTGGGCCTGCTGTTTCACAGTTGTCCATTCCTGGGGACTTTAACCTTCATCCTGAGGTGTCCCTTTGTGTCTAGGGCAATACGCAGGGCCCCGGAGCCAGATGGTGCCATTAGCAGTCCTGATGCTGGCAAGACAAGAGCACAGCACTTGGCACTTTACTATCTGCTCCTTTACATTGCTTATAACTGATGGTTGTGCTGCTAAAAAAGGACAAATATGATAAATAACCATGGAAAAAATCTATGTAGATGGATATTGTACTGTAAACCATATGTCTCTGTCCAGGGCTACTGGACAGTCATTACTGGAAACAGCAGGGTAATAAAAAGCAAGATTTCCTACATTTTCAATGATGTTTTCTGACCACGTGAAATATCAAGTGTTGAGAGACTGGCCAGAATTTCAGCCCTGGAGGCCAGACAAAACCTCCTCATGTCACACCTTCTGGGATCTTTTGCTAAAAGGAGGAAACCATTGCTGCCGGCCAGTGCTTGCCTGGCACCAGGCCCTCCTCCTCCTTCTGGTGGTGAATCTGCACCTCCAAAAGAAGCCAGCTTTCACTGCAGTCCTGGTGACCATAAAGCTAAAGGTGTTGGCCCTTGACATTAGCTCTTCAAGGGCAAAAATCTTACTCAGAGAAAGAATGCATTCACAATCTGAGGAAAATCCAGCATGCTAGCCAGCAAAGACTTAAACCCCCAGTTTTCCAGGATCCCTAATGACAGAGTCAACCCAGCAAATTACTTTCTCACGCACTGATGAGGGTATCCTAAGGGCTTCTGGACACCCATTTTGCAAACACCACCCATGACTATGCATATCAGCTCAGGTGCCCACAGAATAACCTACCTTTGCTGTCTGAAAGCTAATCCAGCTAATTATTCACCTCAATTAGCATTCATACAGAGAGGATTTATCAGAGGCATTTCTGCTCTAACAATGCCCTGACCATCAACTTTCACCTTATAGTCTGTAACAGCTGTCATTGTCAAGCTTTCCATCTCTGTTGGCTCTCTAAATTCCTTGATTTATAACTTCTGCAGCAAAAACTTAGAGGATGAAAGCTAAAAGTGCTTAGCCAAGCAAGGACTGAGATCAATGAAATCAAGGGTTTGGTACTCCCAGGTGAGGAGCAAGACATGAGTAAACACGATATGCTCCAAGTTAGAAGCAGTTCTATCCTGTTACCTGCATCCAGGGAGACATGGTGAGTGGGCAGTTAATTGTTGCCCCCAAACACAAACGTTTTCTGCAACTGAAAATCAATAATTTTTTATCTTACAAATCTGAAATCCCAGGTAATAGTGGTTTATTGCCCTGTCACAAAGAGCACTATGAGTAGGGAATCCATAAAAATGGAAATAGTCAGAGTCATTTCCTCCTCTGCCTGAGCAGATGGAATCCCTTGGAGCTCTGGCTCTTGGGAATTGGCAAGCTGGAAAGAGTACCTTTTTCCTAACAAGTATGGGTGTTACAGGGGTTTTCAGTTGGGTTTCTGCCCCACTGGTTTCATAGAAGCGAAGCATTACAGCAGAGAAGAGCATTTGCAAGCCCTCCTTCCAAGCCTTATCATCTTTTCCTAGCTGTTATGATGAGCCGAAGGATTTGTTCCCCTACCTGTCTTCCCTGAGCTATTTTTCATAGTGGATTGAGAAAGGCTTAAATGCTACAGATGGCTGAAAATCTTGTGTCATCAGCACGAAATGGCTGTTTCTGTTCATGCTAATAGCCTGAAATGAACAGCAGCAGCAGCAGCAACAAGACATTGTGAGCCTTGCCCTGGCCCCTTTAGTGTCCATCAGCTGAAAAAAATGGAACTAACATACCTGGTAGCAATTACTGTCCAAAGCCTTTTTGGCCCAAATGTGCCACAGTTTCCAAGACTGGTTTGGCTACCTCAGTGATAGCAGTGGACAAGTGACCCATCCAGACAATTGCCAGCATTTTTAATGTGTTTTTTTTAAAGCAAAGATGAGCCTAAGAGGCTGTTAAGGATGCCTGTGTGTTGTAGTGAACTTCCAAAGCCTCTAGTTGTGTTTGAGACCATCTAGCTACCAGGTCCCATTAACTCAGCTCTCTACAATATCTGTGAACCCACAGGTCAGTGGGTTCACAGATATTGTAGAGAACTGAGTAGCCTTTTCTTTGCTGCATGGTTTTGGAGCAGCATTAAAGGTGACCAGCATGTGACTAACTGATTTCTGCCTGTTAACCAAAGCAGCAGGTCAATCTGCTCATCCTATACATCTGTACTTTTGCTTGGAAGGCTTCCCAATCCGCCCTTGTACAGGTTCTACCTCATACCCGGTCCCTTCATGACCTGCCTTCTTTGTCCTTACTTCTTCCTTTTACTAGAATGTAGCTGACTCTGGAAGGATGAGAAACCAGCACAGCAAGCTGATTTTCATTCTCACATCAAGGAACAGCAGTAAATCCAGGTTCTTGGTGCAAAAGCACCTGTAATTGAAACCCAGCACTGGAGCTCTCTGCTCCCCATCCTCCTCCACACATGAAAGGTATTTGCCAGCAGATATTTGCACACAAGTGTGTGTCATCTCTATGGCTTTCTTTGTAACGAAGTGTGTAAGGAGGTCAGCCAGACCTGTGTGTGTATTGTTTACCTAACAATAAAAAGGGCGATCCTTTTAAAGTAAAAATACTCATATTAAAAAGAATTGCATTAGTTGGAGACAGATTTCAGGGTGTTTCTGAGCAGTTGAGCTCGGCTAAAATTATTAAGTGATAGGACCTAAAACTCAGTTTCCGTGTTTTTCTGCAGATATGTTTTTAACTTCAGCCATGATTATGCCTTGGACTGGCATCCTAGGAAAGCAGATGGGTTTTCCTGGCATCAGGTTGCCTAGGCTTTTGACTGTTGGAGTCTACTGCATCCTGTTGTAAGGGGAATGTATTTTGCAGTGCCATAACAGGATTCTGTCTATTTCCAAATATAGTGGTTCTCTCCTAATTCTCAGGCATGAGGTACTGCCAGGAATGTCTCAGCCTGACACTATTTTACTACAATGGACATGGGAAAATAGCCTGATTTCTGCATTGAGATTCCAAGCCAGGAATTAATTGAGCCAAGAACAAATAAATAATTCCTTGTTTATTCCTCAGCTAAGGTTTGCTGCTGTTGTCAGGCCATAACAGGTCAGGGAGGAATATTGCTCTCTGTGCCTCAAAGAAAATACTACTCACTGTTACAGAAGATTAATAAATGGCAGGAGTCCTTTTCCTCCAGGAAAAGGGTGTGTCCCCCTCTTTGTAACTTACACCAGTGTTTTGTGGTTTCTGTCTCGTAACTACAAGTGGTTGGTCTATCACTATATGTTTTATGTTATAAAACATGGAAATCTTCAAATGTATAACTTCCCTGGAATTTCATCTCACCTCAGACCTCACAGTAGTTACCCCATGGGGAAGCTGTAAACATCACAGTTGTTTTTCAGGGCAAATGCAGGGACAGTGTGCCTGGAAGCTTTTAGTTTTAACATTGTTTGATGAGCAACTGGCCCCTTCCATCACAATGTCAAGCATCATTGAAATAATTCATTATTAGTAGCAACTTCCAATGGAATCTAATTTTCCCCCAGACTTGAGACGAAAAACTTGTGGAGAAGAAACAAGTGGCTGTTCAATAGGGTCCTCTAAAATTATGCAAGAATATAGGGCAAAAAGCAAAGTGAAAATCTACTAATCTGAAGTGTTGGGGAGATTTAAAAACCATATAATTAGACAGGCATCTATGCGTCCAGGAAAGCCCTGTTTAATGCCTCTCTCTCTTTAGAAAAGGACCTGAATTTTGTGTGTGCAGCAAATAAAGGATTTACCACAATATTAACGACATCCCTATTCCTATATTGGGTACAAATATAAGGTTCAAATAGGCATCCTTGGTACAAATAGAAAGGTATTGCTGTCCACCCACGGTCTGTTGCCTTTGCTGCTTAAAGACCCCAAGCACTTTGCATTTTGCCAGCCACTTGGAATATATATACTAGCTATAAAATGATACTTAAAGAGTTCCTGCACTTTGTACAAATGGCTATTTATGACCTGCCATCAATGTTGTTCTACGGAGAGGCATGGGGAGGGGGGATTGATGGAGCACTGAGCCCAATCCATCAGTCACTTCACTACAAACTCTAAACAGATTTTAATTGTGAGGCCAGATTTACTCCAGCCATCTGTATACGAAACGTGTCTCCCCACTGAAATAGAGGAATACGTTATCCTGAATGTTCTTTTGCAATGTATATATTGTATCAATGTCAATAAAATATTTGTCACAGCAAAAATGTAAGCCTGTCTGCTGCGTAACAGAGAGCCCCAGTGGAAGGCAACATTCCCAGATTTAATGCTGACTAAACTTCTCAGTTTCACAGGAAATTAATGGGGCTGGGGAAGAGCCTTGCAATTAGAGGAGCAGGGCTACAAATTCTTGCCTTGCTGTTGGCTTGCTTTATTGGAAAGATCTCAGTTCTCAGAGCAGACTGGGCTGATGGCTGGAATTGCTGGGAACTTTTATTTCTCCTCAGAGCAATAAAAATAAAGCCACTGGCACGACAAGCTTGCCTATGCCTCCATCCCCTGCTCTGCCAGAGCACCCCAGGTTGTTCCCCACAAAGAGCAGAGGATTTACTCCCCACAACCCCTTTAAACCATGACATCACAGCTGAGACTGCCAACATGGGAGCCAATTAGGTGGTGCTACAAAGATGTTGATGCCTGTGGTGTGATATCTATCGGCTCCTTTCAAATATCCCCTGAACTGCCACAAGTGGTAGCAGCTTTTAATCATTGCCGAGCGTGACTCAGCTCAGACCATTTCCTTGAGCTGTCCAGTCCTTTTGTCCACCTTACTGCCATGACCATAAAAACTCTGTTTACTGTAAGAAGGCAGTATCTTCTTTAAATGTTATTCCTTTCCTCATTGCTAGCCAAAACACAATTCCTTCTGAAGATCCTTAGGTTATGTGACTTGAGGTTAACATTAAGTTAGCATGCCCTTTCTGTAGTAGATGCAATCTGCCACCTCAGGTCTCTGGGCAGGCTGGCAGAGTTCTCAAGACCTGGGATCCAGTCCTGCTACTGCTCAGCTCTCTCTGGCACTCAGAGAGGCACTGCATTACACCCTCCTTTCTGCATTGCCATAGACAGGCCCTCCTTGCTACTCATGGATGTATTTTAAACCAGGCAGAACCGTTCTCCTTTGCAATTCCTAATGCACCTGCTAATAATACAAAGTGACCAGTATGGCCTGAAAAGTTTGTCTCTGGGACTCCTAGAAGCGCTGAGCGTGTGAGAAACACTTCCTCCACAGTCAAGTGACCAGTGCATGTGTCATCCTTACTTTCTGAGAAGGTGCAAACCCTACCAGCCCCATTGCATCCACGTTTGTATTTTTCTCCTGTGACACTGTGGGTACCACTCACTCATTTGTTGTGATTTTACGTTATTCACACAGCTCATGGCACAGGACTCCAGTCTAATTAACCTAAATGGATGCTGGCATGCTAAATGTTGCGTACACTGATTTATAGAGGATACCTCAAAAGCTTATCCTTGCAAGGCTTTTCAAAATCCAATTTGCTTTTCACTTTCTGCTGTTTCCTTGTTCCTTGGCATTTCTTTCTGATGGACAATGGAAACAGACGTCTGGCTTTCACTTCAGTCTCTAGTCGGGTTTACTCTGAACTTTGTATGCTGACAGAGTAACATTTGTGTTGCAAGTTCCAAAAGGGGATTCTTCCTTGTTTTTAAGAATGTTTCTTTCATGGGAAATTTTTTATGGATTGCTGTGCAGTATTTCTATTGGTCTTTGGTATTTATGGGGCAAGCTTACTTCCAGCAAAAGCTGGACTGAGGGTTAAACCCTAGGCTTGCAGCTTCCCTCAAAATGGTGGCCCCTGGGCCACAGTTATTGAATCTAAAACATTCATCACAGGCTTCCTGTGTGCATGAAGGGAAGAACAGCTATTGACAGCCTCTTATCTCCATTTCTGGTCTGCCATGCTTGGTATCAAGGCAGCTAATTCTCAACTCACCAGATGAACTTCTGTGCCATGTGATTCAGAGAGATCTGCCAAGGAAGAAAATAATAGGTCAGTGTCAGTCATTCTGCGTTAACCTGGCGATGTTCGTTGCACAGGCGTGAGCCTTGTCTCCTGGGTGATATTGAACAACCCAGGAACGATTCCAAACTCCTCAGGCTTTGCTCTTGCTAGGCTGGCAGCACATGTCATCCTTCTCCCATTAGTGGTGAAGTGAGACAAGGAGTGTATGGATTTGGAGATGAGAAGGAATCCCAGTGAGGCAGGCAATAGTTTGGCAGTTAAATTTACCATCAAAACCACTCTAATGTATTCTAGAGGCATTTTAAGTGCACTGCATTAAACACAACTGGTAATACAAAAACAGAACAGAAATACGTCTTTGATTTCCTTGCCTGTGTTTTATTGCTCTAGTGCGTGCTCTGTAAACCACGTGAGCATTTGCATCCAGGATAAGGCATTAAATGACAGTGAAATTCAGTGGGCAATGTTCCTGCCTTTAGGCAGCAGGGTTGAAGGTCTGTATTTTCCTTCAAGCTCCTACCTGCTGGTAGGAAAGCAGGAAAAGGCTGGAGGGGTAAGTTGCTTTTTGGACCAAGCATTAGACAGAGAAACGTTGTGAGATGCAACAGGGTGAAAATGAGGATGCACATCACTCATTCCAGAAACATTAGAGCAGAATATGTACGTCTGACACATAACAAAACTTATTAAAATGACAGTACAAAGTCAAACGCTGAAAAATTAGGAAAAGGCAAGGATCTTCAGGCAACCATTAGTTTGCTCCCTTATGCATTAACTATGTGGCTACACAATGTTTTCCCCGCAGGGCCTTGTTTCATTCACTGCACAAGGTAGGCAACACAAACTTAATAAATAGCATTTCAGTATTTCCTTTCTCCTTGGTGTTTGCTCTGCTGCCTTCACGGTTGGGTTCCTCATCTCCTGTGCCTCTTTCTGCTTCCTCGGTCCCTGTGCTTCCAGCCATGCTCCCTTCCCTTGCTGGTGTTCCAGGCTGGATCCCCTCCACAGGCATAACACCAAGCCTTGCTGCCCCTGCCCATCAGTGCCTCCAAGACATCCTGCCACATTTGTCGCTGCTCCCCTCCATCCTCTTCACCCCACATGCAAGGGTTGCTGTTGTCTCTGCGGGGTCCCACCATTATCTCCCCATGCACACTGAGGACTGGCTTCCCTTACCCAGCCAGCCTCCATAAACCCCAGGGGAAGGACCAAGGAGTCAGCACTGCACCCAGGGGCTGCAGGGGGTGGCCTGTGACATGGAGAGACACCCTGCAGACGGTTTGCGTGCCGGCCTGGGCCCAGGGCTCTGCGAGGCAGGCAGATCCCCAGCTCTCATCAGCCTCGGAAGGTTTAAATCACCCAGAGGGTTCAGCAGCTGAGGTCCCTCCCGCAGGCTGTGAGCCCGGGCCCCATCTGATCAGGCGCAGGGGTGTCCGTCTGAGCTCATCATCTGATGAGCCTTTTGTCGTCAAGGCAGAGAAAACACAGCGGTCCTGGGGCGTGATTCATCCTAAGCAGGCACTTAATATAGGTCAGTCAAAATGTTCCCTAGGAGTGCCACTGGCTGTAAACAGAAATAGAGCCTGCAAAGCTGTGCCAGTCGAATGCCACGCTGGTGGCCAGGAGAGGGAGATCACACCATCACCTACACACTGTCTCAGCCTCCCTAATCTCAGTCCCAGCCTGACTCCCTGATCCCGCTTCCCTTACCCAGACCATTTTCCAGGACCAGTCTCTTTGCTTGTTGTGTCTCAGTCTTTCGCCCTTCTCCAAATCCCAGCCTGGTTTCCCTCTCTCGCTCTTATCAGCTCCCAGGTGAAGTTCCAACCCTCCCCAGGCTCCTGTGCTAATCTGCTGCCCCAGCAACCACTAGAAGGTGGTTCCACACGGCTACAGACCTTATACAGCAAATTCTGCATGGCCTGGGGCATCAAATATGCCCAGGACAGACACTCTTGGGGACATGCTGCTTCTACAATCCAAGTAACTCCCAGTAGCCATGTGCAAATCGCAATTTTTGGAGACCAGATTTGGGGCAAGTTCATAAAGAGACAAAGGGCACATTCCTGACTCAGAGGCTACCCAAGTGCTTATTTCCACAGCATGCTGGATACAGAACATTTAGAGAAAAAGGTCACTTTTATTTTTTAATGTGCACAAAGGCATAATTTTTTTTTCTGGCTTCATTCTTGAAAACTGTTACATCATTTTGGATGTAACAAATATATGTATTCCAAAAAGGAAGACTGAGTAACCATGAAAAATCTCTGCCCAGAAATGGTCTTACATATCGAAAAATAAGATCTTATGATGGGAAGTGCTGGACAAGCTTAATTATATGTGAGGCTAACAACCTGCACGTAAAGATGAGACACTGTCAGGAATTGATGTGCCCAAAGAAAAAATGTTAGAATAAATGCACTACATTAAAGAGCTATAAATCACCAGTCTCTGATGGCCTAGGTTAAAAAATTCTAAAGGTACCTAAGAAACAAATTTTGAAAGAAAATACATAATCTCTCAATAAAATTAGCTGAAAGACAGCAAACACCAAGTCTACCATTTTCAGAAACACTAGAGTTACTCATCCCATGCAAATCAATACACCTTACTCTGATAAACAAGTTTTGTAATGAAAATTTAAAACGTAATTACAGCACCACTGATTGAGATATGTTAAGGTCTAACAAGCAAATTTTCAACACAAGAAAATCATGTTTCATTGGTCAATTAGACTTTGGATAAAAAGGCAATGGAGAATTGGTTACTACAGGTTACTGGATTCCTGCAGAACTTTTGACAAAGTCTTGCTTAAGACAGAATTGCATAAATTAAGTAGCCAGAGGCAAAGCAATGTCATAAACTAGAGCAAGACTACAAAGCAAAAGAAAATCAAGAGGAACAAATGACCAATTTTCATTATGGTAAAACACTATTAGTGAGATACAATAAGTTTTAATACCATGGGATCATATTTAACAGTCTTTGGTGATCTTCACATGTGAAAAAACCAGCAGCAAAATGAGCTGATCAGGTCCCTCTAGCTAGCCAAGGCTTAGTAAGATTGTGGGGGTTCCTAGGTGCCTTGGCTTCTCAAACCTCCAGTGGGCCACCACTGGACCACCAAGCCAGAACCTGGGTCTATAAACCTTCCTTAACACTGTATCTGCCTGCAGTGGTCTCACAAGTTTGCAGCTGCTATGTTGCATCTTTCCAACTTTAATTCACAGTACAGCTGGTCTTCAAACAAATGCTCCTTTAAAAATCATGGATATTACTTATGAAGCATAACTTTCCCTCCTGGAAGCTGTCAAGCACAGCCCATGCCATACGTGCTTTGGACCTTGAGGATTAGCATTTGTACAACAAGGGTCTGTTCCTGGAAACCTTTGCTTCAAACTCCGTGAAATTTCCACCACATTTTTAAATAGCATTGCATCATGTACATTTATAGCATTATAAAAATTAAAATAGTCTTTTTATGACAACCAGTCCACTCTAATCAAGGGTCAAGCCAACCCAGGTCCTTTGTTCTGGCACATTTGGGTAGGAGACTCCTTAAACTCCCCGCAGGGTCAGCCAAACTGAAGCCACTTGCTCCAGGGAGTGCCTGCTTTAGTGACTTGTGTCTCTGCCTTTGAAGTCTGCTCAGAGTTGCTGAGGGCAAGGCACCTTTAATCCCAGAAGTTGGGCATGCATCCATAGATCACAGCTCCCCTTCTCTTGGGCCTGACCCCACCTTTTGTTTTGGCATGAACAAATCTCCCAGACAGTGCCTATAATGGGTAATAAACATGTCTTGTGCTCCCAGGTATACTTCATTCCTGAGGGCAGGGAGCCAAAGAGGACATGCTATTTCTTGTGGCCTCAGAAATAATTCTGCCTTGGGATTTTCTTCTCTCCTCTGGTCAGCTGCAATTGCAACACCCAGAAGCTTTCAAAAGCTCTCCACCCACAGCAGCTCCCCACGACACTGCGAAGAGGGACATGGGGAAGGAATGAAGAAGAAGAGCCAACATAAACTTATCAAGAAGCAGAGCCAGAAAGGGGAAGCATTAATAAGCCTTCACCTGAAATTCAATATTCAAAATTGTCAGGCCAGTTTGGAGGCTGTAGTTCTATGATAAAGTTTGGAGAGTGTTCTGGAAAGAGCTGGGCAGTGCCCAGCTTGGTCTTTCTGCTGTACAAAGGCAATATCTCTGTGGTTATTCACCTCTGGGCAGTGCCAGCTGTCGGGATGCATGCTGCCCATGCTCTCAATAGGCTGTGCATGTCAGAGCTGCTCCTTTCTCTTCTCTGTGCGGTCATTTCCTTCTCTGCACACAGTATCAGATGCTCACTTGGAGATCATGGGATCTTAGTGATCTGACTGCAAAGCACACTGTGAGACTGTCTTCACCTCCTTTCCCCCTCTACCTCTCTTCCAAGCCACCTCTTGCCTGTACAGTTTAATGTTTGAACCCAGTTTCCCATATAGAATTTCATATTTTCCATGTTCGACTTCCACAGAGGCCCTTTCCTAATATGCTCTTAAAAAGTAAAAAACAATTTACATTTTTTTCCTATTCTTAGACAGCACCAAAAAAGGAAAAGGAAAAAAAAAAGAAAAAGAAAAAAAATTACTGTTCTTTCACCTATTTAAAAGGCAGGTGGACATTCCCACACCAATGAGGGCAGGAAGTTTTGAAAACTGTACTTCAGGGCTCCTAAATAAAAGCGCCTCCACAGAGCAGCCAGCTGAGCTGAGCTTTAGCATTTCTCCTCTGCCCCCCTTTCACTTCTCACACCTTTCTCCAAGTCCCCAGCTGCAAAGAAGAAAAGCAACAAATCTTCAAAGGTCAAATGCTGGTGCTTGATTGCTGGGGTGGGAGAGTTCGGTGTCTGAAGTCAGTGTGGGGCTGTTCTCCCCAGTGCCCATGTCAGTATGACAGACTGTTTTGAGGATGACACCTCAGAAGCAAGAAAAATATTTGGGGTCTGAGTTGGATGGCAGCTGTCTAACAGATTGAAAAAAATGTAAGAGGACAAACATGTGGGCCTGGCAGCAGGGGACCAGCCCTCAGCTTAATAACTTCACATACAGGCTAGAAAGAAAGCCTTCCCCTCCTTCCCCATATTTAACTGCTTCAGAGACGGGGGAAAGTGTTTTTTGAAGCTCCTCTGGCAGAAGAGCATCCCTCACAGCTAGGAAAACATGGTCAAAAACAAGGCAGCTCTGGGGCATGGTGCACTCAGGTCTCCCTGAAGTGATGTCATGAAGTTACTGGCCTGAATGCGCACACTTTAAAAAAAAGCCCCTCAGCTGCCTAAAAGAGGGTCAGCCCAAGGAAAATAACAAAACTTTTGGATTTGTGCCCTGAGAATCTGTATTGGGGGTCACATGTGCCCGTGACTCAGTACCTGCTGTTAACAGGGGAGGTCCTGGGGAGATGAAAGAGGCAGGCCATCTTCCCCCATGCACAACCGGATATTGCCAGCTGGATTCCACTGTCATTTGCAGGGAAAGAGAGGTGATAGGGACTGCTGCAGCCTTCCATGTTGACCCAGCATGGACACATGTGTGCCATGCAGCTGATGGAGCACATCAGGATACCTCCAGTCCCTTGGCAGTCACGGCTAGGTAGGGCATCTGCACTCAGAGACAGGGTGGAATTGTGCCTGGCCATCAGCACACACCTTGAGGTGATTTGGTTTTGTGCCTAAACCATCTCTGGGGAAGGGAGATGTTTCAAACATACCTTCTTGCCCCAGACAAGGGGTTATATCAATGTATCTATTGACATAAGCAGTTTAGACAGTTGGAGACTGAGGACAATTCCCACCAGTTTTCTTTTTTCTTCTTTGCACTGAAAAAAACCCTGTGGACTGAGAATAATTTTAGAAAATTTTCATTATCTGATTTTCTGAGAGAAGTTCATAAGTTGGTGAGGCACTAGAACAAGTTGTGGATGCTCCATCCCTGGCAGCGTTCAAGGCCAGGCTGGATGGGGCTTTGAGCAACCCTGTCTCATGGCAGGTGTCCCTGCCCGTGGCAGGAGGGTTGGAATGAAATGATCTTTAAGGTCCTTTGCAGCCCAAATCATTCTGTGATTCTATTAAGTTTGTGGGGAAACCCAACAGGCAATGCAAAATACCTCTGATGCTCTAATGGGACAAATGCTGGGCCCAGCTCAGGGTTAAATAAAGATCATGGACAGCACTTGTTTGACTTTCTTGACAGTATCATGAGTCCCAATTAGCAACCTCGGGCATCTTTGTAGTAGTGCATATTTTCTATTAAGGGTCAGGCTCTCACCTCGTCCTTCTCTAAGTAATACTCCAGGGGAATCAAAATAAAGTTCTAAGTCCTGTCAAGTTGTGTTTCTTTCAGCCAAACTATCAGAGTTCAGCCCCAAAACACAGCCACACACAGCAGTTTTAGTTGGTCAAAATGTACTGAGCAGAAGCTGAGAGAAGGTTTATCCTTTTGCACCATTCTGTCAATTATTTTCTCTATTAGAATTTCTCTTCAATAGGAATTGTTTCAATTTAGACCCTTAGGAATAGTCTGTGCATAATTTTTCATACTGACTTAACTATATTAACTTCAAAGCCAATGTAATTAAAGTAGTATTCCCTCCTCCTCCACAGTCACACTTTAACTGGTATAAAGGGACTTATAATGGTACTGTTTACATGAAAATTAACTGCATTAATTTTTCCTTCTCTGCACACCTGTATCACATGCAAACAGCTGCAACATCACCAGGGGATGAACTGGGGATGAAATACCGAAACCCTTCCGACAAATTTAAATGGATTTAAGCATAGGCAGAGGATACTAACAAGGCAGACCACCTCACACTCTGGTCTTGCACTTAGTGGGACAGACTGACAGTCAGCATCTGTGGACTTGACGAAAAGGAATCTAGAAGAGTCTGATTCGGGGTACTCTGTCAAGAAAGTCCCCAAAGAAATGGGAACTTAGAGCTTCTGGTCTCACACCAGCATGAATCAGGATCTCCACCCTTGATGGCAGAGAACAACGTGTTGGTTTCGAATACTGCCTCTCACTATCTCCTCCCTACACATGGTTCTGTCAAGTCTCACAACTCCTTATTTGGATACTGAAGTTCGCAGCCATCCCTCCACCCTCCCTACCCTGCTTTTCCCTCTCCCAAACTCCAGGTCTCCTTCCAAAGGAACCAGAGGCATCCCACATCAGGCGAGCACTTCTAAGTCACTGCAGTCATCTTCCCTGCACAGATGCCAAAAAAAGTGCAACATCATTTCACATTTGTCACTTTCCAGACTCCGTCCCAGTCTCCCTGATTTGTGATTTCTGTTTCAGGAAGTCTGCAAAGGATCTCCACTGATTAATCTTCCATCTATGAACTGAAAGCAGGTGTAATCCCAGGGCATGGGGGAGGGACCCTTAAACATTCCTGGTGGAAAGAGGCAGTATTAATTCTGGCATGGTAACAGCACTTAGCTTGCCTGCAGAATGACTTAATTTGTTTCTTAATGGACACAATGCTTTGCTGATAAAAGCCCTAAAGTGCCTTTAAAAAAAAAATTAAGAAAGTGATTGTTCATTCTTTACCCATTGGAGATTTCATTTGTAATGTTTATGTTCCATCCTGAAAAGTAGAAAGGGTTATGCTCCGGATGGGAAATTAACACATATGCAGGCTGAAGTACTTTGTTAACTTTGAAAGGGAAGGGGCAGCCCACCATCGAAGAAATGCTGAGAGCAGCTCCTTGTAAGAATTACTGTCCAGCCAGAGCTTCAGGGCAGGGCAGGAGGGATGCCTAGACATCCAGGGAAATGTTTTACCTACGGTCTTGTGTGTTATAGGAGGAAGAAATCAGAGATTTAATCCAGTCTCTAAATTTCCCTAAACTGGGTAGTAAGGAAAGTCAGCGCTGCCATGTATCAGGTAAAATCTGGGACCAAACACCATTTCCTGTGTAAAAGCAGTTATCAGCCACTTTGCTATTCCTTCTGATGCAGCCTTCAGGTCCTGTTATTTTCTCATAATTGCTGATGTCTCAGCAAAATGGAGGAGGAGAAACGGCAGATCCTAGAGATGGGAATAAGAAAGAGGTTTTTAGATTATATATGACATCAGAATATCAACCAAATATTCAGAAACTGAAAATTAGATCCCTGCCCAGCTCTGGATCCTGGCCCAGCGCTTTGTTTTGGCCATTTCAGCAGGCTGAATTTGTGCTACTGACCACTGCCAGGGAGCCTAGCTTTGAGCTAGATGAACCATTTGTTTAATCTAACATGACAGGTCCTGTGTTCTGTAATGCATGATGCATTTCCAGGGACCCCAGGCTTTCATCTTAAGCTCGACATCCAAGTTTTGGTACCCAGGCTAAAGTGCTGGGACTCCTGCTTGTACTCCTTGCCACATTTGCCTGAAGTTGCTGGGTGGGTGCCAGACCAGCACTGCTATTTCTGCGCATATCCATGGCAGGCAAAGTCTTCCTGGCATTCCCTGACTCTGTGGCATGTGCTGGGCATTGTGCTGCAGCAGGGTTGCTCATATTTCCTGTCAAGGTTAGTGGGTCACCTGCTCTCACCCCTCAGGTCTGGGATCCCTTGCTCAGTTCCTCTCATGCTGCACTTCTTGGAGATGCAGGACTGACAGGACACCATCTCCCCTTATGCCTGGAAGCCTCCTGGAAGGAGGGGAAAGCAACCTATCCTCTGAGGTTTATCCCCAGAATGGGGACAGCAGGTTGGGCTGGAAACAGAGCTTGGAGGTCAGTCCCCCCACAGCAGAAAGCTTCCTCCCAGTCCAGGAGATGATGATGAAGCAACAGAGTTTCTGGAGGCTGGACTAAAGTAGATGAGAAACAAAAGTAAAACATTTGAGCTGACAGAGAAAACTTGATGATCCAGGAGTATCAGTGGAATGAGGGAAGATCTTGCAGAGATCAGTGCTGTAAAGAGCAATAAAGCAAAAGAACGTGACTAGCTACTCAAAATAAAGCTCCTTGAGTCATACTGCATTAGCCCATGAGGGAGAAAAATACTCTATGTAATGTACAGAGCAACTATGTACAGAAATCCTGGGCCAAAACTGAAAGAGGGGGAAAGTGCACAGGAGTCTGTTTTAGTGTCACTCTGTCACAAGCTCTCATCAAGGTACAAATATCAGTGAAAGCTGTGCATCATCCTGCCCTGGTGACCAGAAAGGGCTCCCTTGTGTCTGCAGAGAGAGACAGGGAGGTGGCACCAGATCCAACTGACATTGAAAATTCCTTGACATGGGGAAAATCTAGATTGAAATCAGTGCAGGAAGCCCTGTGCTCTCTTGGGCTTCCCTTCTTCTTGCCTAGCAGGTCAATATATTGTTACTTGTTCAAAGAGGAGAAACCAGGGAAATCCCATTCCTAAATGCACTGTTTTCTGGCACTTAGCATCCAGCCCAGTCCTGATTGCACTTTTACAGGCACCAAGGCAGCACTAACATCATCTGAGCAATTTCAGACTTAAAGTGGTGTAACCACAATCAGAATCAGGCCTTTAATAATTTCTGGCATGAGAGTCTGTTTCCCTCCCCCTCTTCCTCTCCTTATTTTCTGTGGTCTATAAGATAATTCACTAAAAATATTACTATGTGCTATTTGTACTGGCTGCTTCTTCAAGGTGTTCCTATGCCGTCATCTCTTCCCCACTCCAATCTGTGGAAATTTCATAAATCACTGCAGGTTACACTCACCTGCCGTGGGGACATGCATCACCTAAATACCCTCTTCACAAACTGCCTTTCACCTCAAGGACATAAGAAAGGATGCTCCTGCTGGCTGGTCTGCTTCTTGCCTCGCAGAGGATGTGTGAGGAAAACTCCAAACGCAGCAGTATATTGATCTAAATTAAACACACAGACACAATCTAATTGCACTGACAGGAAACTGGTGTTTAAAGGCAGAAAATTAAAGCTGTTAATATAATAATGAACAGTTGTGCTTACTGTCTGTGCCTCTGACATTTCATATTGTCATTTCACCAGCTAATCACCGCCTCTCCCTCTTTTGTGGGAGTTAAAATGTTTTCATCCATTCACCCAACAAGGTAGTTCTGCAGTTCTTTGACAGTTACTAATATATCCTACCTGCTAATGAGCCACCAAGCTGGAGCTGCACAGGTGATGGAATAGCAGCCGCCCACGCTCCGCAGCAACCCTGGTCAGGTCAGGCACAGCACACTGTAAGGCTCCTGGCTTCTCGCCTTGCTCCCTCAGATGAGAGTGGTGCCCCAATGGCTCCGCTCACCCCCTCGGTGCTGATGGGGTGACATCAGGAGCAACTCAGTCTGAACAGTGATGCTAGGCTGCTGCAGGAGCAGGGGAGAGCCACTGCAACTGCCTTTGTGCAGGGAGGTCCCTGCCTAGCTCAGCATTGGGAATTCAGACCCTGGAAGTGAGCCCCAGCTCAAACTGCTCCACCATCCACAGCTTTGCAGGGAACCTGGTAGATCTGCCCATGCAACTATTCCCATAACAAGCTGAGGAGGTTTTTGAGGCACTGCACTTGACACTGGTCCTTGATTTTACAGTCATTTGGCTCCCCTCATCTCCAGCCAAGAGCTGTGAAGATTTCAGCCTGCAGCCAGTGGTGCTGCTGAGCCAGGCTGTCTCAAAGGGTCTCTGCAAGTTTACTGGCCAGCTGCCACCTGCCTGCTCTCCCAGGATCAGCGGCATGAGCAGCTCGATGGCTTTTTTTGCCTGGGGAACTGTGCTCACTGCTAAGTAAATATCTCTGCCCCACAGGCTTGCCTGCGAGTCAGCAGCTGGGCTGGGAAATGGACCCTTGCCCCAGCCTCCGGCATTGCCAGTTCCCGTTTCCAGCAGCAGAAGAGGGAGAAGGGGAATGAGGCTCATCTGCCTTTTAAGATGACCTGCAAGCTGATTTCCTCCAATGATTTTCCAATAAACTTGGCTACATCGCTTGAGTGGATTCTTGACAGCCTCAGCATAACAGAAAGGGCACCACATTCCCCTACAGTAGCCCCCACAAGGGCTGCACAAGCTGAAAGCCTGTGGAATAAATGTTGCATTACCCAAGCCAAGTCCTGCTTTGCGCTGCCCGCTAGTTATGTCCTAGATGATGAGTAACTACCTTGTTAATGGTAGAAGGATGAGCTTGAAGTTGCCAAAGTGATTGCACCTATGGCTACGGATCAGCATGATGGGGAGACACCTTCTGTTTGCACAAGCCAGTGTGTGCAGAATCCTGCATCCATCTGGGAAGGGGCAAATCCAGAGAATTAGGGTATTTCCATAATCCATATTCATGCATTTTTTTTTAATTTTTGTCCCATTCTGTTTTCTGGACACATTAATTTTTGACAGCAAGGAGTTCCCACAGAGTTGGAGCTATGTATGACACAAAAATAATTTCCCAGCTTTTTACATGCAGTTTTTCAATGTAATGAGTCATCTCTGAGAAAGTAGGTAATTAGGAGCCTCCAGTACACCTTGTCTAACCCATCTATTGTTTTACTCTGGTCTGTCCTGTCCTTGTCATTTATCTGCTCTGTTTGATAAAAATATCCAGTATTTTCCACCGTTTTTCTGCCTGACTGCCAGTTCCTTTTACTCCTCCTACACCTTTTGTGGACAGATCTCCAGGGCAGAGGATAATATTGCAAGGAAAAGCAAGCCATCTAACAATATCATGGCATTGCCACATAGTTGATCTCCTCTCACATTTCCAGCTGTTCTTTGACTTGCTTCACTACCTTCCTGCATACTGGAGGGGTTTCGTGGAGTTCTCTGCACTGGAAAGCTCATTTTTCCTTCCCTTAAGTGAAGACACAGCAATGTCACTGAACAGTTTAAATTACCTCTCCTTGCTCCTCGCCCATGATGGCACCCACATCTTTAGGAAACAGATTATTGGCTTTGTTTGGGTTAGGAGTTTTCTAGCCCCCACATTTCTGTCCACCTGTCAAATTATCTATCAGTTCCCTCTGTTTATGGACAGCATGAATTGCCCACCAGTCCCCCAGTCAGCCACCCGTATGCAGACCCACACCAGCTGCTGGGAGCGGTGCTAGATGCAGATTAATGCAGTCCTTTCTCCTGCAGTTTGCCCTAAACCTTCCACTGAGGAGCTACAGGAAATCAGCCTTCAAGCCAAGACTTCCCACTCCCAGAGACATAAAGAACAAAATAAATCTTCATTGCCCCAAGAGGGAAGCAGTACTTGTGGGTGACATTCAGGTTCCTGCAGGGGAGCAACCAGGCAGTCAGGCTGCCCCAGCTGCCGCACAGCTTTCCCAGGTTTGCTGCAGTGTTTGGGTTGATAAAAGCCGGAGGACAGTCAGCAAAGGCTACTGAGCAAGCAGGGACAGCAGGAGTCCTGTTTTAGAGGGAGAGTAAGGACAGCAAAGCAAAATGGAGAGGGTCTGTCCTGCGGAGCAGAGCCAACTCCACCATCCTCGCTGCCATTCCACAGAGCATCAGTGCACACAACCCTGGGGATTGCTGCCAGTGAGGGGATTGCTCGGTGCAGATACCTCAATTCTGGGCAGCTGTGGCCACTGGCACCACATGTTAGTCAGCACAGATGGGAAGTGGCAATGGGGATGATCAGAAAAGCCAAGATGTCATCAGTTTTAGCAATAAATCAACATTTTCCCTGGCCTGGCCTGGCCTTGCCTGCATGGAACAGATGGTGGACACTGGCTGCAAATCATGGCTGCCTTTCCCATCGGGAGTGAGCCCACTAATATCCCCTAGACACAGATCCCATCACCTGACAGGTAGGTAGCATCCAGGCTTGCCCTGCAATTTGTCACTGAGAGGTCTCTTCTGAGGCACCCTGCTCCTTACTTGGCCCACAGCACAACCAAGAGGAATGAAGAGAAGGATGTAATTTCCCATTGCCCAGGCAAGGAGAGTATCTTTCCTAGTTTTATAGGCACCTGCCAACAGGCTTTAAAAATAGGGGACCCAATTTCCATTTTCATGGTGTTCCCTTATAATATAAAGGAGCTTTAAATTGGAGTGATCTATATTCATCTCATGGTTTCTTTCCACTGCCATAGTGCCGTAAAACCTGTAGTAGTGTAAATGAAAATCAGGTCCAGAGAGTTCCCCTACAGCACAGAACAGCACCGGTGCAAGTCTTTGAGCAAGGTACATGGAAAGGGGGAGAGAAGGAGAAATTCCATGGTCAAGAAGGGAGGGAAGTAAGAGGGCAGGAAAGCAAATGTAACCTTGATAGGTGCACTTCAGAAATAACCCTCTACCAGCTTATGGCTGTGGATAGCCCTCAGGGAAGAGAATGCTCGAACAGTTCACACATGGGTGAATTAAAGTGTGTCTAGGCTTGTGAGAGAAATAGGCACCATGCAGGTGACACCTTCAGTGACACAGTGCATATGGGTATATATAAATCTATCTATTTATACACATGGATATCCCAGAGTCTGGGCAAATCTTTTCAAATTTCTTTCAACTAACACCAAGATCCAGTGGATTACTGATAATTTTGAGTTATCCTTCCTGTACAAGATAAGCAGTTTCATATGCAGTGTAAGCAAATATGTCAAGCAATTTCTTGGTTCACCCATCTGTAGCTGCCAGTCATGCTAGGATTTATGTATTAACTGCGTTGGATCAAATGTTGGCTCAAATGTTGGATAATTTGGTGAGAGAGGCCAGTGTTTTTCCAACTGAAAAGAGAACATGCTGGAAGATGGACAGGACTGTGAGCAACGGAATGGTTTTACTTTTTTAACCCCTTACAAATGCCAGAGGCAGCAAGGCTAATCACCTCCGCTGTTAAAACTGGGAGGATGGTGAGTTAGGTGTATGCACATCTTACATGCTGGTAGCCACTGCCATGGGCAGCACTCCCCTCTGACCGCCACTGCTACGCCTGTGGGTGCAAACTTGGGACTCCTGGGCTTGGAGGAGGAGGAGAAGGCAGTGAAGAGGTCAAGAGTCAGAGAACAAAAGCTGTTCAGCAAGAGGTTTCTCTAACAACTGTCAGCCTCCACAAAGCCCATCTTTTTCTGTCAGGGTGTCTATGCACCCACTCCTCCCACTTGGTAGGCCAGCACAGCTAGGAGGCATTTTGGTTTTATGCCCAAAATCCACAAAGGTTCCCAAGACACTTTGTGCATTCATCTCTTAAAGAAATTGGTATAGAAAGAGGAGGGCAGCAGTTTCCCATCCCTTGGAACCTCATTGAACTCCTGTGAAACTTCCTAGCTTGAATAAATTGTGCTGAGTGGAACCCTGGGACCTGCACCAGGCCAGTGGTTAAATGTTGGTATGTCCTAAGGCACCCACAGAGGTGCTATGAGGACTGGAAGAGGCACAACCTCTCTGACCCTTGTGCCCTGCTCTGCTTGTGGTACCCTGTGGGACTCTGAAACTGCTGGGCAAACCAGTAGGTAGGCAAAGGGGAATCAGCTCTCACCTGACTGTCTCTCTCCTTGGAGTATCATGAAAAAGTCAGGTATGGGATTCTGGGATGTTGAAAGACAAAAGATGGAAGAAGGGAGTCTCCCAACCCAGCAAGGGTGAAAGGTCATGAAGTTTGTAGGAGGCAGCCTCCAGCCAAAAAAGAGGCTTTGTCTGAAGTGTCAGATACATTAAAAAAATGCAAAGTGCAAACACACTGGCCAATGCGTTGTGCTAATGTCCTCTCACCATGGAATTATTACTGCCACTATGTGACACAGCACTTCGGGTGACAGACAGGACTATGTGAATGTCAGTGGTGTGGGTAACAGACCAGGAGACCTCAGTAACTCATTCCTCTCATGGATTTCTTCTTCAAAACAAATTGATAGTTGGCTTGAGGCTCCCCATACAGAAAGCAGCGTCCTGGTGTCTGACTGGTGGTCTTCTCATTCTGCAAACATCCATTGCTCCTCACTGTTACACAATTTTCTTCAAAGATAGAGGTCAGGCACAGTTCAGCAGCTATTCAAGCACTGCACATTTTCCAGCCAGAAAATCTGAAAACAGCTAAATGAATTGAGTGGGTTAGAATTGGTCCAGGATGCTGGTACTCTGTCCTAGGGAGAAATGCTGTGGCATCTGCCAGTGATTAAAGATATCACTATCTGTACTGTTCATCCAGGTCTTCCTGACTCTTTCGTTGAGCATGGATTCAAAGAGCAGAGAGTGGCTGTTTCCTGCAAGCACAGACACAGCAAAACACCAGTTCTATTTCCCACAGCAGTTCAGTTTCCTGTAGTGGGGTACTGACACATATTGGTGCTGCTTACTTTGTAGGACATGTCAAAAGCAGAGCCCTGACTGACATCATGTGCTTGTCTTCCTCCTGTAATTTTCTCTTGCTGAGTCTTGTCACATCACCCTCCAGCCACCTTGGCCAACATATCCCAAAGAAGAGAGATTGCTGTCACCAGTTGAACCAGACCTGACAAACAAAAAACAAAAAAAAACCCAAAAACCAAAAAAACAAAAACAAAAAACAAAACAACAAAAAAAATCACAGCTGTTGGCTCTTCCAGAGCAAGACCTGTTCACAGCAAGCCGAGAGATGAACATGAGTCAAGAGTGGCTTTTCCCAAGCTCCCAGCCAAGAAGCTCTTCATGACAGGTTGTGCTTCCCAGAAGACTTCTCTGGTTGGCATTGTTCCTCCAAGACTCCTTTTGCTTTTGCTATTTCCCAGCTCATATTTGACTAGTTAAAAGTTTTATCAGCCAGGGCCATAAATTATCATGACAGCTTCTAGGGAAACTCAGCCCTTTTGTCTCCTGCTCATTTCCTCTCTGTCCCTTGCCATTGATCAAACCTGCAGAGTTTTAGACTTCTCAAAAGCAGAAACAAAGAGAACTCCAACCCTGTCTAATTGAGATGTAGGTAAAGTTAAAAAGCAGCCGCCACGCATGTCTTTGCCTCAATTAAATTGGCTCCTTGATATTTCTGATAATTCCCTTTTCTTCTTTCCTTTTCATATCTTTTTTCTTTTTTTTTTAGAGCAGCTTTATGATTAATGGGTGCTGTGATGTGCTGACATTTCAGCTTTTCGCATGTCCCACGCCCCTGTTAAATGGCGGGGGCTCGAGCTCCCGTTTACAAAGAGCAAGAGGACTGCAAGTTGTACTATTAATCAGTGGGGTAATTCAGCAGGGGTGTGGAGGGAGAGCTCAGAGCCCTGCTCCTGGCAAACATGATACCCCCCAGGAAATTTGAAAATGTTTGTATCCAATGCACTCTGCAGCTGAGAGCAAAGAGGCTCAGCTGAGTAGCGGGCTAAAGGCAGTATCACTGCACTGCTTGAAGGTCATTAATTTGTGTCTGACGAGGGAGAAAAAAAGCAGTGAAAGCCAATGCTTTTCCAATGTGTGGATTGAGGGCTCTAACAGGCCCTGAAGAGCTGATGCGGGAGAGCAGGAGTTGTGTTTCAACCCATTAAGCCCTGGCCTGACTTTCAATGTCAGAAAGGAGACGGATGATGGTGCTGAGAGCAGTTTCCTTGCACAGGAGTTTGGAGGCTGTACAGTAAACTTTGAACTGGAGGAAGTGTGGGGAATATCAGGCTTTGCTGGGGGCTGCCTCTGTAATAACAAGAGTTCCAGACACTGTAACTGCCTCTGATCCTAAAGGGACTTCAACAACCCTGGGTTCAGGAATGCCTCGCTGAGCTGAGAAGAGAAGGGTGGCTGCTCCTGGAGGGAAGCAAGCACACTGGACTAAGACAGCACTGCATGCCAGGAAGGTGGGACTGATCCTTCTATATAAAGAGCTCACTGAGATTCCAAAAGCAATGAATGAGTGTAAAAGTAATGTTTAACCATGCCCCTAAGAGCACAACCTAAGTTGCATGAGCATTGTGGTTGCATGGCAAGAAGCCTCAAATTTCCATCGCTGGGTTTCTTGGTCAGGGCCCTGCTCTGAAAATCACTGTGCAGCTGGGGAGGGCGGACAAGGTGGTAGCCTGACATGACTGATAAACTTTGTGCACAAGCAGAGAAAAGTACAGCTGTGGAATGGGCTATCGGGATTCTCCCCTTCTTCTGCTGATGTAACATTTCTGAACAGGGGTACCAGCCCAGCCTTTAGCATATGGAGAAGCATCAAAGCACCAAATGTCCTTTCTTCTGAATGGGAGCAGAATAGACTTCCTTGCCATTGAAGTGGGCGTTGCACAATGTGGTGTGTTCAGCAACAAACAAAAAGACACAGGTTAAAAATAAGATTTCCAGAAAAGGACTGGAGAAGCTAACTTCAATCTTCTTATCAAAACACAGAACACAGCCCTATAATCAGCAGTGTCAGGACAACTGAGGGGGCTGCAAAAAGTGTTATGAGAGCAAAAATTTCTGAAGTCAGCTTTCTGAGCAAAGGAAAGTTATGATGTGATTACACCCCACCAGCAAGCACAGCAGCAGCAGGTCTGTGTTGTCTCTGGATTTCTATTCCTCCCTACATGGGTGTAGTTATAGTGGAAGCAATCCAGCCAGTTTTGTGTGGGATAGCTTGTGGGATAGCTACAGTCCAAGCTAACCCACACAAAAGAGCAGCAGTGAAAAAAATAGTTTAAAGCTTTGGCTGCCGTGGCTGTATGGGGTTTGTAGATGATGTTCCCAGTTCTAGGAATGGGAAAGTCTTCTCTAGGGGAACAGGACACCTACAATCAGTGTGTTGTCTATCAAGTGTGGAGATGGAAGAAGCTGTGCTTACTCTTTGGGAAGGCTTGTGGAGCAGCAGCCCTCAGAGAAAGCCTCGGAGCTGGTGCAGCTGTTGCAGTGCAGCTATTGCAGAGAGCACTGCGGTTCGGCACCACAACAGCAATTACCCCACAATGGCTGGGAAGCAAGCAAAGAGAGCAAAGCAAAGAGGAGAAACCCCCAGTTTATTCCACATTGCTACCTCACTTTCCGAAGCACCAGCAGAGATGTACAAGAGATGGAAGAGTCCCTTCTTGGGCAAGAAGTATCCAAACAATGTAATTTCTGCTGCCTGACTAACCCAACTCTGAGATGTACTGAGCAAATACTCTCCAACAAAACTAAACCAAGGGATGAGCAGCAAGTGCTTTGCCTGAACTAAAGGAGCTCCCAAAATGGGGGTTGGGAGGCCTGGGAGGCTCAAGAGGAAAGAATTTAAGGAGACTTTGACAGTGGGCTCAGGGCCACAACCTCCTGAAGGGGAAACATCAGAGGAACATGTTGGCACAGCTTGCCTGGGGAGTTTCTGGTATGGGCACAGGTCTGCTGGGAGAGACCCAGCTCTAACCAGCCCTGCTGGGGTAGCAGGATGGGCCAGCAGATCTCATTACTTTCTTTTTACTCCCATTTTCTGCAACTGCTGTGAAAGGGAGCTCTTTGTAAATAAAACAAATGATTGTCTTAATTCTTCCGCAGCCAGGCTTAAGCAGAGCAAATAGATTTAGATATAAAACCCAAGGGACAAGCAGCTCCACAGGAGGCCACAGCTTTATCCAGTAACCCCAGCCACATCCTCTCCTCCCTCCTCTGCTGAATAATTCAGAGCTTCATTTTCTTATCTGCTCTAATCTGGGTTTGTACAAGCCAGTCCTGCTGTTAAGTAACATGAGGAAGATAAAGAACAACAAGGCATCTTTGTGCAGGGGGAGCCTCAGCAGGCAACAGATACCTCCCCTTTGTGCTGCCGCTCTTTGAGAGAGGAACTGGAATCTTTCCTCTGCTTTGGCACACTTGTTTCCCTTCATTTTTTCTTCATGCTCCTTTCTCCACAAGGATTTATTCTCTGCCTAGGCTGGCCTCTACCTGAAACAGGAAAAGCCAAGAATCACTGAGGGGGGGAAAGGAAAAACAAAAAAGCCCCAAGCTCTGTAATAGACTTTTAATTTACTAAACCTTTTAGAAGTTTTCCCTCTTTCTACACTAAATATCAGTTGCTTAAGATGATCTGTGAACCTGCAGAACGGCCATTAGGAGCTCCCTGGTGACTAGGTTAATTCACAGTAAATTACAGTCACTGCCAAGGAGATTGCAAGGAGGTTAGGAAGAGATTGGAAGCGGCAGGCAGCAAAGCACTCTAGCATTTACCAAAACCAGAAAATAGAACAATAATCAAGGATTGTAAGGAAAAAGGAGTCCAGGCAGTGAATGCATATTGGAATAGTAATTTCCAAACTCTGACAAACGCTGGTAAACACTGGAACCAACACTGAGCAAGTTTTTTGAGTTACAGACCAGCAGTAGCCTGTGTTACCATACACAAGAAGCATGAAGAGCAGGCATAAAGACACTACCCTTTTCTCTACTCTTTTTTAATGTGGTAGAACACAGAAATGCTGGGCAAGAACCAAAAACTTGGCTGCACCAGGCACTGTACACATGGAAAGATGCTCTTCAGGCAGACAACTTTTTCCACCTTCCCTTCCCCTTTCCATCCTTCCATCCTTTCCCATTTGACTGTTAACATGATGACACTGACCTTGTCATCAGCCCCGTCGCTGGTGTTGCTGTGAGGACCTGGGCTCTTCCATAACCCAGGTATTCGCTGGTGCATTGGCTGTGCCACTGTTCAGAGGCAGCTCCCTGGGTGCACGATCCTGGTCCTGGTGAAGACCAGCTAATTTTAAGCATAAAGTGGGGGACAAGTTCCCTGTGCAAGTCACAGAACACACTTTGCCTCCTTTTTTTTTGCTCAGTTCAGAGCCCAAGTCCCTCCCAAGTGCTTGGCCACTCTGATGCTGGGAATAAGTACATTTCCATAATCACACTCCGGAGGAATAAAAGGGAGAAATGCCACAATCCAGGCAATCCCCAAATTACTAAACATTAATTTCAGTCTAAGTGTGACAAAATTGTGCCTGGAGAGTTTTTTGAGAATGCCAGAGACTGTAGGACTGTTTCTATCCACCTGGGAACTGCAGCTGCCCACTGCAAACCTCCTCAGGGCTCTCAGAACAACTGTGTACATAAAAAACTGCCTGATTTCTTCACCACAGCTTCCATACAAAAAAGACTCCCTCAACACATTTGCCTAATATCTGCATCCCTTCAAGAGACCAGCGTAGTGAGGACCAGCTTGGCCCACAGTGGCAGTGTAGCCAAAAAGAAGCCCCATGGCAAGTGTCACCATCCCACAGTGGCTTCTCTCCAGCCTTCCACCCAAGATTTGTTTCCTTTCTCTTGATATTTCCACAGTCTCTTACACCAGCCACTGTTCTGGCTACCAGCCAGTATTCAGATCCCTGTGATACTCTGGCTATGGCTTCTCAGTGTATGAAAGCCTGGTGTTCAGCAGTTTCCCAGTAAGCTGCTAGTGGATCATCCTCCAGTGTTCAGGGGTTTTCTGCACAATTCAGCTCCACTCATTCTTCCGCCTTTCTGGTGAGCAACAGGCAACAAGGTGGAGAGGTCTCTGGAAATTCAGATGTCATCTCACCCTCCCCTTCCTCCTTCCTTTTCTTCCTCCCTCCCTCCCCAGGCGTCTCTAAGCTGCCAGGTTTTTTTAATATGAACTTTAATTTTTTCTGCTAGTAAAGTGTAACTGTACCAAAAAATCATTTGTGCCTTTTTTCTTTCTTCCTGAAAATATACATATTAATTTATCGGAAAGCCTTCGTTTCTTCTGCCAACTGGTATCAACAGTCAATCAGAATCTGTCAACATACCAATTTTATCATCTCCAACTCGGATAGCAGTGCAGTCGTCATGGGAACCAAAATAGTAACTATGGAATAGCTGCCTTAGTAACAACAACAACAAAAAATGTGTTGGCATAAAATTACATTTGTAGTAAATTTCAGTTAACACTTTGGAAATTAAACAGCTGCTGTGTGAATCCTGGAGTTTGTAAAATCAAGGGCCCTCTCCAAGGAAATGGTGGCTTTTAAAGTTCCCCAAGATCTAACCTTGTTGCTGGCCCCTCATGCTACAAGTTGAAAGAGAAGGAACAAAGGGAAACACATATTTATTTTGATCTGGGCATTTTTGTAACATGAGATTAAAGATGCAGCAGCTTTATCCTGTTTGAAGAAGCAACCTGCATTCCTTACATACAGAGTTAAATTTGTGATGCTGGGGGGAACTACTAACTACAGAGACTTTAAAGACAGCTTCCTTTGGTCCTTGTGAAAATTCAAAAGGATGTGACCATGGGCAAACAGCAGGAAGGGAAACACAGAAATTGCTGTATCAGTGTAGACCTGTGGCCCAGTGCTCTGGGGCATATACACATTTCAAAGGAAAATGCATATTCTCAAAATGCTTTGGTCACATATGCACAGAGATTCAGCCTTTCAAGATAGTGGGTCATTCCCTTAGTCCATTTAATGCTCACATTGTATTCCCAAAAGCAAGTGAACAGAGAGGGAGGGTATGTCTAAGAAGAGCACTTGCTGGGTTTGTCTTTTCAGAGGACAGGTTAAATACACTCAGTGCTTTTATCCTCTCCAGACCTCTGGTTTCTGTCCTGTAACACCTTCAAAACAGAAAAAGTCAGTCCTAGCTTTACTTTGTACGTGACCTGTAAAGATTCTGCCGGATCTCCTTCCATTGCATAAATGAACACGATTCTCTTAACAGCAAAGATGAATAGCTAATTTCCAGGCCAACTTTTTTAATTCTCTGTCAAGGAGGTGACCTGCTCATCTGAGCATCAATGCTACCCACAGCAGCAAGTTCAAATCCCAGCACTGTCTTCTCTGCCCTGCATAGAAAAATCCAGGTCTCTGCCTCTGCGGTCAGTCAGACACTCTGGACAGTTGAGGAAGCGTCCCCAAAACAGTAATAAAGTTCCTTATGAAATGTCTTAGGGCTCTTTTTGAAATGACAGTACTATTAATTTCAGTTTACCAAAACTAACAAATATATAGAAAACATATCTGGCACTAGAAAGGCTGAGCCACAGGAGGTTGAAGGCTGGAGAAGATGTGGGGAATTACCACTATCTACTTACACTGGTCTTACATCTTTTCTGAAAGGTCCAATTTTTTACTCCTGACAGATAAAAGACGCTGTGCTGCGGGGATCTTTGACACACATGGTTTAGGTATTATAGTACTCTTCCATACACACGCCCAGTTCATTACTGGCCTACAGCCAAGGAGCAGTTTCATTTAATCGGTGCTATATTAAAATTGTGAAACCATTGTCATAAAAAAGGAATGGATAGGTAGTAAATGTTTCTCTTTCTAGAATAAGAGGTAGTTTAAATATTTGTGTAATTGCAGTGTCACAGGGTTATAATCCATTCACTTTAGCACCAAGACACTCTTTATTGGGAACCAGGCCATTGAGACTGTCAGTTTGCGACAAAGGCCAGTGACCCAAACTCCTGCTCCAGTAGATCATGTCCCCAAGTAAAACACTATCATTTAGCATGGTGTAAGTGATGTACACAATTTAAGTGACCTTTTGGCCAGATGAGCGTGTCCTAGTGACTAGTTACCTAGAGAGAGCACGCTCAGAGGAGAGCAGTGGTCAGAAAGGTCAAGAAAGCTTTCCATTCTTCCACCTTCGAAACCTTTTTGTAAGTCAAAGAAGTGAGGATGCCTTGAGATGCTTCAGAGAAATCAATAGGAAAATTCTGCTGGAGCGGTAACAAAATCTGTGTCATGTAAAATGAATTTAGACCTAAGGTTTAATGCCATTATCTTAAAAGGGCATCTCTCTACATTCTTCCTAGCACTGTGATAGTACAGTGGAGAATGGCCTGAAAAGGTGTTTCTCAAGAGGAGGTGTGAGTACTGGAGGGTTTGGAGGATTAACCTTTCAGTTTTGAAGACCAAGGCTGTGAGAAGTGGGTATGAGTCAGTGAGGGCTGCAAGGCTATCAGCATGGACAGAGCTGGAAAGGTTACAAAACAGTTTGGGTGATTAGCCAGGAACCCCAGCAGAATCAGCAACAGAAGTGAAAACAGATTAGAAATGCTGCAGCTTTGAAGACAGGAACCAGGACATCGGCTAAAGAATGAGTTTTGTTTGCTCAGAGGTGTTCCTGGGCTAATAAACAGGTGCCAGGGTACTGTGTGGGGACAGAGGGACCCTGTAAAGCTGATCCAGAAAGCAAAACTACAGGTGGAAAAAGGACCAGTCCTGAAGGCACTAGCAAGCCTAGGGTGTGCCCATGCAAAAGCTTGTAGCTCTTATTTCCTTATTCCACACATTTACCACTCTATCACTTGCCCCCTCTCCCTTTCGTCCTGACATACACAACCACTTTTCCAAACAAAAGTGGGGTGAGGTTAGAAACCTTTGCCATTTTACCACTCAGGAGAGCTGAGCACTAACTGGGATGTCCACATGGAGCTTTAATGGACGAATCAAGCTCAGTGATTGCCAAACTTCCTGTGTTTTCCTGTGTCTATGAAGCACACCCCTTCGGCCCGTAAAAGATGATTGCTACTGTTCTGATTTCTAAAAGACACAAGAGAATTGTGATTTCTTTTTACATCATGGAGTTATGATCTAATCCTCAAAAGTTTCTATATCCCACATATGCTACAATTAAAATGTTTTAGAGAGCAATTTAACCCCAAGAAGAAAGAAGCAGGAATATTCCATAAATCCACTAAAATCTGCTGGGATAAGGAAGGCTTTAGGAAGGGCAAAGGGAGAAAATAAAGTTATTTCAAAAGACAAATGGGGCATAGCATAGAACGTGCATGAGAACAAGTTTGTCACTGCCCCTCAGTGCCACCTCTGGCTCAGGAGGTCCATGACGGCAGTCTACAGGCAGCCAAAGAGAGTACACAGAGGAAGCTTCACTGTCTAATGGCTTATTTCTGGTGCTCTTCTCTAGGCCATTGCTGCTGCCAGGTACTGGATCCTGAGCAAAACAGCTCTTGGGTCTCACCCAGACCAGCTGGTTGGATGGTTGTGTCTTGATACATTCCTGGAAGGCAGCTTTGACTACATAAGCTGAAAAGGAAGATCTTAGCTCAGGAGGAAACAGTATAAGCTGTTTACAGTCAATGTGCTCTAAAAGCACATGTTTACTTTTGACACTTCCAAGAAAACATTTCTGAAATTAGGTCTGCAACTGCTGACCTATTTTTCCAGTTACAAAGCATACGATTTTTGAAGGAAAAGTGACCAAAATTGAAGCCAATTTTCCCATATCTCAGAGCAAGGAGCCAAACAGGGAAGGCATTTCCAGCATGCCCTGCATGGCTATAAGCAATATTCCTTGCAACAGCCTTCAGGGAAGGGAGAGGGAAGTGCAGCCCTGTCTCAGCCACATGCACATCCCAGCACAGGCAAAGAGCTCAGCTCCACTTGGGTAAGGGGTTGTCTGAATGCCACAACAAGTGGAAATCCAGGCCTGAAATGGTCTCCTGCCCAGCTTTGTGCAGCAGTATATTATCATTTGATGCAATTATGTCATTAACTAATTTGCAAATTTGCATAGAACCATTCATTTAATCTTTAAATAAATAGCATGGATTTAGCACCAGTGAAAGCCCTCCAGATTAACTGCTTGGTGAATGAAGCCTTCCACTTATCTGTGCGACAGCAGCAGGACCACAGGCAGCTTTATCCACAGGCTGACCTGCCAGCACACTGCAACCTCGATTTGACAGATAAGTGCACAGCTTCATCTGAGGAGTTGTGGAAAGGAGCTCAGCTCCCCGTCTCAGGCATCTTGTAATCTCTCTTGGACCATTACTGCACAACAGGGCAGAAAGTTTTCACAGAGTGCAGCTGGCACTGAGATTCATCTCAGTTCCTGTGCTTGAATCTCAGCATCTTTGGAATTGAAATGACTAGCAAGTTGTCACAGGGAGCCAGAAATGGCCCCTCCACAAAATGAACACTCTGCATCTGTGAGCAGCCACAGCTGAATAACACTTTCACATGTTCTCACGCTGTCTTATTGTCCTCTGCCACCCACCTCACTTTAGTTAGTTATGCTGTGCTCTACACAAGATACTCACACCTCCTTAGACAGTGTCTGATGCTTCCTTTATAACAACTGATTGGATTAGCTCTGCTGCTTGGAAGCTGCCCCCACAACCACTGCTCTCTTGCAAGTAGCAGAGAGGCGGCCATGGTGTTGAGGAGGGGCAGCAGATCCTTGTGCACCTCTTTGGTGGCAGATGGAGCTGGATTCCCTCACCTACCTGTCCCAGCTGGGCAGACTGAAAGACCTTCTCCCTTCACCTGGAAAAAACACAGGGCCTGCACCACAAAGGAGGAAGAAGAGGAGGAGGATCCGGGCTCTTGCTCTACTGCCTTTGCAAAATCCCAGGACCAAGACATAACCATGACAACTGCAGCTCTGCAATCAGGGGGCTGAGTACTCAAAGACAGTTGCAGCCAGAGGAGAGGAATGGCAGACAAAAATCAGAGGTAGAAAACTATCAGGAAAGGGGTGACTTTGCAGCCTGTATTTTGAAAATAGACCCAGGGAGTGCCAGGGAGGCACACTCAGCAGCCGGGCACACCTGGACCAGCCACTTGGCTCTTGGCTGCTCTTATTATTCTCTCCAACCCTTCAGCATAACTCTTGACAGAAAAATTACCAAATGTAATGTACTTGTGACTTAGTTAATTTGCACCTGTATCTAATTTCAGACCTGCTAGAATAACAGAGCAGTTCTGTAATCAAAAATGGAGAGGGGGAGGAAAAAAAGAAGCCAGAGCTGCCAGTCACTGGCTGCTGCAGGGGAAACTGCCCCCACTTCATACAGTGTCCCCATGCAAGAGCTTGCATGAAGGTCACAGCAGGATGCAGAGCTTTCCCTGAGAAGGCCCAAAGCAAACCCCACTGTGTGGGACTCGGAATGAGCCCATGGCAATTCCCAGTGGCAGCTGGCAGTACCATGCTCCTCCCTGCTTTGCCAGTCAGTAGTTGCTTCAGTCTTGTACATGTCTCTGCACTTTCATTTTGGGAGATTGTTCTGAGCAGTTTAAAATTGTCTACTTGTGGCCAACAGCCACAACTTTCTGGATGCCAGAGGGTGCCTTGTTTCATTGTCAGAGAAAGCACTAATGAGACAAAGACCCTCTGGCCCACGGTTGTGGCTCATTAGGGTACTAGTCACGATGCCTCAGTTTCTCCTCCAGGCTCTGGGGAGCCGCAGATGTTATGGTTAATGTGTCATTTTTAATCCTCTCCCTCAGTCTCTGCCAGGGTCTAGCTCCTCCACAATATTCAAGTCCCAAAACAAGAGATTTAAGAATGTCAAACCCACTTTGCTTTTGTCAGCTTTCCCAGGACCCTTACCCATGCTGGTGCCAGGGTGCTCAGCCCAGCCTGCTCAGCACCTGGCCAAATGTGGTGTGGCACACCAGCCCACAGACCTCCTGTGGGCTGTTCTGTGGGACCTTGGGCTGCCTCAGCCTGCCCAGCCAGCAGCCGCCTCTCTTTCATTGCCTGGCACAGAGCTGTGATGGCAAAAATGTTCTTTCTGAAGGAAATCAACAAAGAAAAAGCTTTGGTTTACTTCTTATCAACTTCTCTGTCCAGCCCATACCAAAGAGCACCAATCTATCTGCCTCATTTCCTGCTGTCCTCTTCCTGTATGGATCCCATTGCAGCACTTCCAGATATCCCTCACATCCTGATATCCCTCAAACCGGCTGCAACTCTGTCCTGTCACATGAACCACTGCTATACCAGATCATCTCAGCCCATCCCCAACTTCTTCCTACACCTTCCCTCAATGGCATCCCCTTTCCCGTAGCACAATCTCCCAGCTCCTTCCCCAGTGGGTGGAGTGGGCCATCTCAACACTGAGGGAACCTGGAAGCAATCCAGGCAAGTGCAGTGTGGAGCAGCCTGCACTTTTCCCCTTGAAAGAGCAACAGCCTTCAATAGAGCTGCATAGAGAAAGCAAATCGGGACATAAAACATTTTCAGATGTTCAGATGAAAGGGGTTAGTACATCATTAACATCAATTTCTTTGGCTGAGACATGTTAAACACAGCTCTGGGAATATGTAAGTCTGATGTTTTAACCTTAGCCTTCCCACTGACCTTACCTCTCTAACCCTGGTCCCGTATTTTAATACCCTTGTCTTAATTTCTAGCCTTAAAGTAGGTGAGTTCTAACTGTCCTGCCTTGCCAGGCTGCTGTGGTTCTGTAATTAGGTACAGTCCATAGATCTCTTTAAATGTGAAGAGCAACATGTAAGAATTCTTTCTCTGTAACAGCCTCAGAAGCCAGCGTCCGGCAGTAGCAGGTGTACCACAGCAACATGCTCCCTGAGGAAATAGGTCCTTCCACCTCACAGCCTTGCTTCTCTCCACATGCAAGGGCTCTCCTGGGCAGCCTGTGCAGGCAATATCTGCCCATTTCGGCTGAAGCTGAAGGTTGAGCCAAGAGGAAGGAATTTCAGGCACTGTCTTGGGACTCCTCACACATCCATGCTGTTATCAAATAGCCCTTCTCTGCACTAGCTACAATCCCAGGAGTGGTTGCTCACTCATCCAGTGAGAATGGTGGAAAGCACAACTGTTGATCCATGCTGATCATCTCACTGCCAAAACTTCCTCCCAGTGATGCCCTGCAGCAAAAGCTCAAATAAAAATCTGGGTGAAGGATATGCACTTCCGTCTTCAAAGGGACCCCTGAAGACACTGTTCCCAGCCTGCCATAGGAGCACAAAGGCCATGAAAACACCATGCCTGCATTCACACCAGACCCACCAGAAAGAACAACTCAGGGGATCAGGGCAAACTCAGCGCATTGAGTGGTGTCAAAGACTTCCTTCATGTCATAACCGGCTCCAGCAAACCCTCTGCTTCAGTCAGCTGAGAACTGTTTCACGTTCACTGTACCCATGCAGAAATTCCTCTGTGCCAAGCAGCCTTCATGTGAAACAGCCTTCCCATGCTTAGAGCAAACAACTCACACAGAGGACCTGGAGTCCTCTCAAGCCTCGGTGACTCATGGCTGGGTAATTACCTGCAGTCCTGCTCCTCTGAGACATGCACCTACCTATGGGCTGGCACTCGTCAGTCCTCCTAGTTTCAGTCCTAGCAGAAAGGCCAAGCTTCAAGCACACCAGGGAAACCAAACATCTAATCCCCTGAGGTGGTGCCTCCAGGGCAAGGTTGAAGGCGTATTAGCGATACAGTGTGGGAGAGCTGTAGTTTACCTCAGGATCCAGAGCCATCAATCCAGCACTGCAGTGGGGAGATGCAAAATCTTTAATTAACTTTTGCTCGCTCACTCCCAGCACTGGTGGAGGTGGGTGGATGTGATCATTGCTCAAGGGAGGATTCTCCCTTCCCCCTGCTTTTGAATTCCCAAGCAATCAGTGCTCGGTATAGAGCAACATAAATAGAGCTCCTCAAACCTGGTGGGTTTTAGTTTAGTTTAGTTTTGTTTTGTTCTGTTTGGGGTGGGTTTTCCCTCCTACCTGTTCTATCAAATACCAAGCAATTTATGGACCACTTTGAATATGTTTGCACACCGTTTTTGCATCTCAACTGACAACGTACATGCTTTTTTAATTAAAATTTTATTGGCTTCTCCATAAGTGATGTACCTACTGTAAGTAAGCACAATTCAGTACAGATAACATGTGGTTTGTTTAGTTATCTTGCAGGAGATTATTTCTGTTATCATCGTAAGTTGATTATTGTAATTATTGAAAGAGAGAAGGCTGACAGAGAGAGAGCATGGAGAAAGAAAATGGGGGGGAATTAAAAGATAATAATAAAAGATAATAGCAGTCTCCTTTGTTCTTGTTTTTTTCTCTTGACAACCTACTGTACATGCTAAATTTCAGTTTAGAGTCCCTCCTTTTGCTAGCACACCCCCATCAATAACACAAGGTCTTTAAACCCTAGATGCCTGCAATTAACTTCAGTATCAAAGAAAGACAGAAACTGTCTCCCTTGTTACTATTACCAACCCTGTGAATATCTCAGAATGATTTTTTATACCTCTGTCTTCTGAATTCATTTGATATTTTTAACCCTCTTAAGAAATTGTATGATTTGAGCGCACAGAAAATTAAAGATAAGCATTATGTATGTGGGGAATGTGTATGCATGAAAAGACTGAGGGAGAGAGATTGTACACTGCACTGATAACTCCCGGCATTGTTGTGAGGCCAGTGCGTGGGACACGGGAAGGTGGAAGCTCCTGACAGGCAGTCACCATTCTGTTGGTGGAACACTCTACTGCCCTGAGCTTGCTGGAGGGACAGATGTGCCAGAGGCAGTGAATTTCCCTGTTCATGAGAAGTGCAGGGGAATCTACACATCCTGCTAATCTCAGGAAGAGAAGTGCTAGTTGTCTCAGGTGAGACTCTTTTCTTCCACATTTCAGAGAGACACTGGCCAATACTTAAAACTACTGGAGTGGTCTATCAGAGGGCCAACTTTTCCTCTTCTTACCTTTTGCTGCACTGGGAAATGGCAAGACTCTCATAGAAATCAGATGGTGCTAATAAGGTTACTTTTTTAGATACTTTGATCCAGACTACTAAGGCTCTCAAGGACTGAGACTTTGAACTTGACTGTGTATTATTTTAAAACATGAGAGGAAGGGATGGCACAACCAGCTTGAGCTATTGAAGTATTCTGGGCTGCAGCAATGTCTCCCGCACCCCAATGACTTTGTGTTCAATTGGGTCAGCAAGAAGGGGAAAAGCATAGGTCCTTGTGGGACAGCACCACATCCAGGCATTAGTAGTAGTGGTGTATGTGTTCATCTCTGCGAACTGGCTATGTTCCACCAAACCATTCCCACCAGACTGCAAATCCCCTCTTCAGCAGGGACATGAAGAGTTTAATGGTCAACAGAGTCAAATGCTGCAGAGAGATAGAGCAGGAAATCTGTCCTCTACGTATCAAATGCAGAAGTGCCACAAAAGCAGTTTCATCTAATGTCCTGGCCTGACTCCAGCCAGAGCCCGTGTGTCATTCCAGGAATACAGCGTGTGGCAAACCTCATTCAGGTCAGGGGGTCAGAACTGAAGCCATCCAGCTATGAGCTACTCAGATGCTTCTCAGAAAATCCTCCCAACAGACCAAGCCCCGTGAAACCAACCTGAAAAATAAAAACCAGGAAATCAATGCTGTGCTCTTTACAGTTTTTCTGCGGTAAATAAATACTGCATTACCTACACTGTGCTCACATTAAAGGATTCTCTTCACTCAAGGTAGTTACTCACTTCAGCATATTTGGTGTTTGCTTCCCCTCTTTGCCAAGGGACCTGATTTGTGATGTCACATGAAACTTCAAAATGAAGTGCAGCTCTCCCTTCCCTCTCTCAGAGAAGGTGACTAACAAGCTGCACACCCTTGCTCACCTTTCATGAGCAGGGAGAGCTGCAGCCCATGTTATTGCTTTATAATGACATGACTATTTATGGTTGCAAAAGTTCTTGTCAGGGTTCCTCTAGTGAAGAGGAGAAAGACAGGAGATAAGGCTTTGAAGGTCAAAACAAATGGACAAACCAAGAGAATTTTTTTTCCACTGGGGAAGGGGGTGAGATATGGGGAGAATACACCCCTTGAGATCATCTGTGATCATAAAAAAACAGTAGGGATCAAACCAGCTGATTTCTATTTGAGGTGTAGGAACCTGGAGATCAGACTGTAAGTATATTCAAGAATAACCAATTTTACCATGCCTTTGTTATCTAGCAGTGCCCATCCTGACCTGCGGGGAGCAAAGCAATAAAAGAAACTGGAAAGAAAATATTTTTAAATTAACCTAGATTTCTCAGACCACCTCAGATAGGCAAACAAACAAATAAAACAGGCTGAGCCGTCACTCACTTCTTGGATGCAAGCTCACGTCAACTTTTATTTTTCTGAATTGATTTGCTTGTTTCTATTGCTTGCCATTTTTATTTTTTGGTCCCTGAAAACGTTGTAAAAACCAGCTAATAGGGGTACAAAACAGCAAGCTTTATGTACATTGCAGAAACTTGTATATGATGCAGTTTGTTAAGATCTCTGCTGTTCCCCAGCAGCGTGTCAGGTTTGTCTAACACCCAGCCCCTGAGTTACAGTTTTACGGTGCCGATTTATAGCGCTGTAAGTTTAATATAGTGGCGCATTGTAAAAGGACTTTTTTTTTTTTCCTTTTTTTTTTTTTTTTCCCCCTCCCCTCGCCTTAATTAATACTTCAGCCCCCGGGCAGGCAGCGCAAGGGCAGCGGCGGGAGCAGCGCGGCGACGGACGGAGCGCCCCGGGAGCGGGCGGGCGGCGCCCCGCGGCAGCGCTGCCCCCTGCCGGCGCGGCGCGGCACCGCAGCCCGCCCGCCCTGCCCGCCCCGGCGCGGCCCTCAGGGAGCCCTCAGGGCGCGGGGCCGGCGGCGCTTTGGAGGAGCCGTGCTGAGTTTAGGAGAGAGCGCTCCCTCGCTAATTAAAAGAGAAATAACCAGCCGCGCCCGAGAATATGGCAGCCGGAAAGCGATGCGGAGGGAACGGGCACAAACCCCTCGGTCAGCTTTTGTTGCTAATGGGAGCGTCGAACTGTATGTGCAGCCAAAAGCTAAAACATGGCAGCCCTTGTGCACTGGGAGTAAAATATCAGCTTTAGGCACAGGAGCTCTTTCCTGTACTTTGTCTCATCCTCTTGGAAAGACTGTTCTGTGGCTGGGATTGTGCCACATGCTGGGGCCACCTCTTCAAGGCCTTCACCTTCCTGGAGCTTACCTCCAGCCTGGCAGGACTCTTCTGAGATGCTAGGGAACATATGGATAACTACAGGACAAACAGCAGAGATGCTGCTACTTTATAACACAGTCATAGACTATCCTGAGCTGATGGGACCCACAAGTATAATCGAAGTTCAGCTCCTGGCCCTGCAGAGGACAGCCCCAAGAATCACACCATGTGCCTGAGAGCATTGTCCAAACACTTCCTGAACTCTGTAAGGCTCAGCACTGTGACTTTTAGGTCTCCTTATTTGCCATCCTCCCGTGAATTGTTTTTTCCACAGATGAGTGGGATCTAACAATACTGCTGGCAAAACCAAGCTGTATTGTCTTACAAGGGAGATGATGTGCCAGAAGCGAGTTGCAAAGTGAAGATGCTTCAGGGACGGAGGAAAGAAGAGATGTTTTGGCTTTCACTGCAGCCTCTCTTCCACTGGGCCCCTCTGCTCGAAACAGCTGTTTGCCATCAGCCATGCTCATCGCTGGAGTTGGCTCCTGCTTTAGTCCCTGCTCCCCTCTGTCACTCTTCTCCACTTCCCTAGATCACCAATTTGTCTGATTGTTCGCAATTAACTGTTGATTACGATGCACAGAAGTCCAAGGAGGATAATTAAAAACCGTTCAGCCAGCAGCAGTGGAAAGACTGCTGCTACAGAAGAGAGAACGGTGCACAGCAAACACATCCCTGCTTGGGGTGGCACGACATGGGCTAGTGAGGACCAGCGAGCCTGGTGTGAGCAGGTAGGCAGGCTGTGGGAAAGGCAGGGCATGCCAGAGGCTGGTGGTGATGTCAGAGAGCTCAGGTGAAACACTGCAGCTTACTGCCCCAGCCCCCAGACCCATGAAAAGAGGGGTAGTTCCCCATTCATGATTCATGAAAGGAAATGAAATCTCAAAATCAGGGAACAAAGTGAACCAAACACACAGGAGAGGAGTTGTGATGAAATGCAATGAGGAAAGAAAAAAAAAAAGGAAAATTCTGAAATGAAAACAATTAAATGGAATGGGATGACATGAAGTGCATTGAAAAGGACCAAACTTTGCCAAAGTGATGCTCTTTGAATTCACGAGATTTCATTTCATTTCATGAAAAACCAATGGGACCAGGAGCCCAGCACGTGGAACATGCACCTCAGGCCCTAGCTGTAGCATCAAAGCCTTGATTGCTTTCCTCAGTAAGTTTGCTGAATGGGTTGAAGAGACACATTTCTCTGTCTTCTCTAGCAGCATCTCTTTTTAGACAAATTGTCAGTGGAAAACCTTTCAAGAAATCACCTTGCTGTGAATTACGATTTTGTTGCATGAAATAAAGCACAAAGGCAAATGCTGGAGCTGATAATACAAAGTGCCCACTCAGTCCTGTGTCAACACAGATCATTTTTATGCACAGTAATAGACAACATGGGGTGTTGAGGAGAAGCCTGGTCAGGAACAAAGTACACACAATAAATTTAAACCTTGGAGGACCAAGTGTGGGAAGCAGAGTTTTATTGAAGTAGAGGCATTTTGCTTCCCCAGTTATACAAAAAAGAATTGCAGGTCAATTAGAATGAAGAAAAGTCTGACCAGTTATATGTGCTAAACTGACTCTACACACAGACCTCAGAGCCCCTCTCAGATGCCACCTGGAAACAAGAACAACTTGTAACTCTGCAAGGGGAAGTGGGGAGAGGGGTGTGCAGGTAGGAGTGTTGTTTGTCTCTAATAGTATCTCAGAAATGAAAAAAAAAATCTTTTCCCCTTGAAAAATAAAAAGCTTTTTCAAATGAGCCATATATCCAGAAGGAGATACTGAACTTGCTCCACCATGGGTGAAACCAAGTCTTGGTACATGGTCAGCTGAGCCAACACAGCCTTTCCTGCTTAAAGGAAGGGATTGTCTTCCTCACCCCCTTGTCTTTCTTTACCTCTCCACTTCTGATCCTGTGAGCTAACCTCTCCTTCTCCTTCAAGCCAATTCTTGTTGCTCACCAAACCCTCCAGTGAACTATATGAATCATTAGCCTGGCAGGATATGAACCTAATTTCTGGGGTGGTTTCTGCTGTCTTAGTGAGGTAAAGCCACTCAGGGTGTGACAAATGCAAGGTAAGATGTTAGATGCAGCTGGAAGAAGAAAAAAACCTTTCTTCAAAAGGAAATAGCACAGTGCCAAAACCTAGTGGAGTGTTTCAATATTTCGTGAGAAATAAACCTAGAGTAATTCCCAGCCCTGACCTGTATTTTGATGACCATCTTGTACCCCAGATAAAACCAGCAATGCAGAAATGGGTAAAAATTAAGAGTAAAAAGAATAATGGAACTGCTTTGATTTTCAAAGAGGGGTTCAGGACACCCCAACTGTGATTATAATGAGCATCTTTTGTTTCCTCTGTGGGAGATCTGTAGGGATACAGTTGCTATAAAGATAGGGACTCAATGAACTGGTAGGACACTATTACAGGAAATGTGCCATGTTGCTACAACAAACCATAGTTCAAGACACAGATATAATATTTTCTCTGAAGAAAGTGGAGTTAATTGCAAATTCTCTTCATTTCACCAAAGTCTGCATCTCAGGTTCATTTCATGAAGCCTGAGCAAAGGAAATGTAAACAGCTGGGATACCAGAGGCAGAGTGAAAAGGGAGAGGAATTCAATGCGGGAGAAAACGCAGAAGTACAAACTGAATGAGGCTTAATACATCGGGGAAGAGCTCTGCTTTGACTTTTTAAAAATAATATCCCTCATCCTGAAGACACAATGAAGATACTATAAGAAAATAAGTCTCCTGTGAAGCCTGATGTTTCATATTAATCAAGGCTTAAAGTCCCATTAGATGTTTGTTTAAGGACTAACACATTTAGCAGCTGTAAAACCTAACTATAACATCTTGCTGTTTGTCCACTAAATCACATTATGCTCTAGCAATGGGTTGTATACTCTGTTTAGTTGTCCTGCCTGCCCCAAAACTCGAGTTTTGTCACTGAATAGTACAGTTCTTGTTCTAGACCTTGAATTTAGGGCTGGTCAAGAGGGGTGTGAGAGACATTTTTGGAAGAGCTGACCTTCTGCTGGGCATCTCAGGAGCAACACAGGCAAGACTTAAACTGAAATGAAATTAAAAAAAGGAACAGTTTTTCTTTTATAAGAATTTAAGCAGCAAACAGCAACTCCTGAAATACAGAGTTGTGGGACACTCATTCATTCCCATGACACAGCACCCTGCCCACGGTTTAATGCATTCTGCTCCATGAGATGATGGGCAGGTCGGAAGGAATGAGGGTTTTCTCATGGTAGGCACTGTCCTAAAACAAAGCAGGCTGCCCATGTTTCATTTACAATTTCAGCAGGAGCTTTGCTCTCTTGAACCCAGTCTGCTTTGATCCATGGATCCTATTCAGTAGAAAGTTTTATCAAACCTCAGCTACTCACTGCATCTCTGCTTGAGTGGACTGTTAAGTCCCAGTGTCCTGGAATTTGGGATGCTAAAATGCAACACTTTTAAGTCTCAGATCTTCATGTCAAGCTTCTCATTTACCTCAGTCACTGACAGGCTTTCATCTCTTTCAGAAAAGCTGCTCTCAGTGTTTAGAAAGTCATCCTTACAGCCCAGTCTAACTTCTCTGCTGAGCCTCGTAGCCCAGCGACAGTTTTATAGCTCTCTCCCCTACTGCAGATGTGCCAGACCCAGAATAACAATCCTCAGAACTCGAATCAATAAATTGTGCCCCAAAGTTGTGAGTTTTGTCCAAAAGTCGTAAGCTCAGATAGATTACTTAGGGACAACTTCAATTTCCCTTAGTCTGTATTTCCCTATCAGTTGCTAGCTGGAGATCTGGGCTTTAGAAAGAAGGAAAGAACAAAGACATTAATTCCCTGCTCCAGGAGACAGACCTGCAAGACTTCAGAAATCCATAAAATCCTGAGCTGGCACCACCCCCAGCCCTTGGGTCTCAAAAGTGCCACTGAGTGAAACCAGGCACCATAGCTCATCAGCACAGAACAAATGCAAACTTTATTGTGTAATCATTGTTGCTGGAAGAATTATCTATTCTTTATCTCTGCGAGAGCGTGAGAGATTAAGTTTGGAAGCCTATTAGCAACCACTGAAATGCCATTGTTATCATTCACTGTTAATCATCACGCCTGGCTCTGATGCACTTAATCAGAGCAGTTGACACTTGGGCTCTAAATGGGAGTCGGCCAAGCGGCGGAAAATGCCCATGGCTATTGCATGGGGCTGGCATCTTCTGCTCATGGCAGCTTTTGAGTCAAATAAAGACCCCAGCAGCAGGGTGGGAACTCATGGCTGGTTTTTCGAGATCCCTGACTGATTACAGCTGGTCTTGGCAGTACATTTAAATGGCACAGGGAAGATTGCAGAAAAGCTCCCTGTCATGAAACATCCCACACAGGACTAACAGACGTGCTGAGGAAGCCAGCCCCTGGTCACGGAAAATGTTTCTTGGGGTCTTTCTGGAAACTCCTGCCTGCCAGCTGTTAATGGATGGGGCTGAACTGCAGTCTGCATGTTAATGAGCCTATTATGAACGGCTCTTTATCTTGTGACAAAGGTGGATTTAATGGAGTTGAAAGGTTTCCCAGAGTAAATTCTAAATGTCCTAATAATGCAATGAAGACTCTATTAGTGTATTTATTAATTACAACACAGCCGCGTTTCAGCAAGCCTGTTTCAGCCACCCACTATGTGAATTTCCCAGTAAAGGAAGCTTATAGGGACATGTCCTGCGACTTGAAGATAAGAACCTGCAGGTCCATGTCATAGCCCTTCTAGAAGCCCTTAACATGGTGTTCCTTATCTCATCTTGCACTCTTACTTCCACTCTACTTTATTTGGTGGTAATTCTAGCCTAGATGTCTATCAGGAGCTCTGGATGCTTATCACCCAAATGCTTCAAAACACCTCCTCAGCCTATGTGTCACTGTCACAGTTCTGGGGTGGGATGAAGGCTCATCTGAGGTAGGTTTGGGCTGTATTTCACAGCTCGCTAGGCATACCCTATTGTTACTCTGGGCTGTTTTAATGAGGCCTTATCTCTACCATGAATCTTCCAGCAAAAGTGATCGTCATGTCAGCTTCTACAGTGCCTGCTTTTACAAGCTACTATGGCGTGTACCAATTGTTATTCTTTGCATGCCTGGGCTCAGATCCTTTAAAGTTCAGGTCAGTCCCAAGGCTAAGATGAATTCCTTTGTCTCAGGACTGACACTGCCTGTTTCACATTACTGGTCAGAGGACTCTTCTATCTTAGATGCTCTGGCTAGGATTCCATGAAGATTGTTCAGAGGAGAAAGGGACCATGATAATTGTTTTACAATGCTGCCAGATAGAGGACATCTTTCTTTGTCTTTCAGATTATGATTTGCGTTTGTAGTGAAGTGTGAATGACTGCAGGCTTTCTGTGGGTTTGCTGGAGTCAAGTTTTTGAACTCTTTCCTCTCCAAGGAACTAGCACACTCAGAGGTGAGGAAAACAAGGTGTGCAATTAACATAAAATTTTGGCACAGTATCATGATTTACAGTATCACCTGGGCTTTTCTTTCTGTGCTCGTCACCCTTGTCTCTTATTGAATGCCTTCTGTGCACAGAATACCTATGTTTTCAAGCTGCAATCCACATCTCATTTGGCAACCATATACCTGTAAAAAAAAAAATGCTAATGCAATAGCTCACAACTTTTCACTGACAAGGAGAATGTGATCTTTCCTACCTTCACCAAAAACTCCAGTTGAGAAACTTGTGGTGAAACGAGCTGCATGGATCTGTAGGGGATGCTTTTCTTCATGCAGTTGGCTCATTAGTAGTTTTAAAGAAAAGGTTTAAAAGTCTATTTCAGTTGGGAAAGGGGACTAAATAGTCTCCTTCAACCCAGTTTCACTCCAGGCTTTCAGCTGCATTGTAATTAATTTTACTATCTCCAGCAGTATAAAAACATTTTCAGTCAAAATAAGAAATAATGCTGCTTCTATAGTACTCTCTATCCAGGACTGAATTATCATATCATCCTACTGTTTATTGCCTTCTTCTGCTGCTGAACTAGGTGATTCAAGGCACTGTGAAGCAGCTTGTCTCTGCTGACAGCAAGCAGTGGTGGGACAGACAGACTCCATCTCACTGGCCCCGACTCATTGCCCACTTGTACGCCCTCACGCTCTCTCATTTGAAGGCACCACAAAAGAGGCCATCCTGTGTGAGCCCTGCTTTGTGGCAAGCATATCTTGCCAAGGAATTACAGATCACATCAGAGGTCCAGCAAGTTTTAATACTGTGTCTAAAAGACAAATGGCTGCATTTTGGTCTTTTAAAGGAAGAAAGGTGGGGACATTCCATCCTTTCTTTAAAGCAAAGAAGAAATTGCTCGGAACATGGAAAGATCCTGTTCAGATCATCTGGACCACCCCTGGACTCACATGCCATCATAGAAGTGTGAACTTCAACATCATCACAGAAGGATATCATTACAGAAGGAGGTCAATCCTGGTTAACATAAGTATCCACACATTCTGAGAAACAAAAGGACTATGACAGATCTGGAATCTCTGTTCTACTGCTTCTCGAGGGGTAAATTGCAGGTGTCCTGGCAATATTTTCCTTCCATGAAGGAAAATATTAGCTTCCTCATGTTTGTCATGTGTGACCAGAGAAGCACATTAAACCACAAATAAAGCAGTTTGTATTGCTAAATCAGTCCTGAACATGGTGTTTCTTCTGGAAAATAGAAATAATATAAATTAATTTGTCAGGTTCTGTTTAGACCCCAGCCTGTTCCACAGCAATACATTGAGAAGAGCTGGTTGAAATAATTATTCTCGACTTATGCAATCATTCTTTTTATTTCTGAAGGCTAATGGAGTGAAAACACGCTTTCCAGACCTTTGCTAATGACAGAGTCAGAAATAATGATCGGAGACCCTTATGTTCCTCTCGTAATGAGGAAAGCAACACAAAATGATAGGGATGTGAGTCCTCAGCAATCACTTGTTCTTTATTTAAAAGGCAAATGGAGCATTCAGACAAGTTCTTTAGGTTAATGGAGCCACAAATAAGGTTTTGGGGCAAGGATTTTTCACAGATAATGCAATACAGGCAATCACTTCTCTGGAGGACAGAATTATTTACAGATGTTGAAATTTCTCTATCACCGAAAGGCAATCTAAAAGCCAAGACTGTGAGGACAAGTCAAATTCATCCTTTATTTCTCATTGCTCCAAGTCTGCACAAAAGTCCCCTGTGGTGCAAGGGCACCACACACCCAGCCTGGGTGTCACCTGCTGAAGTGATGCAGGATGGTCACAGGCACTGAGAGCCCCAAACAAGATTCAGAGAAGGGGACACAGCAAATGTGAAAATCATTCCTCATGTGCCGGTCACCTGAACTTTGTGTCCATCTGCCATGCACTTTCCTGTCCCCTACCCCATAACCTTGCTCATGAAGAGATTGTGGTGCTAACTCAGCTCACACAAGACCCCCAGCAAAATGAAATGACTCAGAGACTCCTGTTGCACTGCCGTTTGCTGGGGCCATGAGAATAGACAGAGCAAGCTCCGGAGGGTCCCTCAGAGGAGCCCTAAGCAGGAGCCCAGGCAGTTTTATGCCAAGGGAGAAGAGGGCAGAGGTAGTCATCCACAAAATCATCAGCTTCAGAGGGAAGGAGCAGAGTGTGGGAAGTCCCCCAGGCTCTTTGCTGATGGTCAGATGCAATTTCCTTGACATCTGCTACAAACAGCTGGAAGAAGTGAGAGCCTGGAAAGACTTCTGCCCTGCTGGGTCATTCTTGCTAAGGAAATTGTATCTGTTTCTTTCTCATCGACTGGTGAAGGTAGTGGCAAAAGGAGGCCTCATAACCTTGGAACAGCAGTTCCAGGTCCAGCTCTCCAGAGGGATCTAATTTTTCGCCACATCACCACATGAAGCAGGCTCGTGTTTCCTTTATAGGTTCTTGTCATACTCATCAGTACTCCTGTAAATAGATCTGAAACAACATCCAAAGGCTGGGGACTTTTTGGGAAAGGGGCCTAATTCCTTGGTTGCTAGCACCACAAAAATTAATTTTACATCACCGCTTTCACTTCTAGTGGAGCAAGAGGAGAGCCAGGTTCAGGCACAATCTCTGCCGTGCAGTGCTTTACTCTTAGCAAAGCCTACCCTACAAAGAAAGGATCCTCTTAGTCCTTCTCATACTGCAGGTTCAGGTGGTAAAAAAAAAGGGTCCAAATTCAGGTATGCCCATATCATTGATTACTCAGCAGGGGGAGGAGGAGGCAGTATGTAATCCACTAAATAAGTTCTGAAATATGCATGATTAGTACAATTAACAGTCTCTCATTCCTTTCAATATGAAATCATCACAGGGGAAAGAACTTCTTAACAATCACTATGATATTTATAGCTGGGTATGTACCAAGAAGCAGTCTCCTGGAAAGAAAGAGAGAATAGTTCACAGATACATTTGTTTTTTATCAAAGCCTGCTTAGGCCATTAGAAAAAGAAATTTAAACTCATTGATCTATCAGGGTTAATGACAAAAGAAGCACGTCTGAGAAATCAGTTCAATATTCAAGACCCTATTTTAATAAAGCTAACTGTTTTTCCAGGTTATGATCTCATCAGCTCTCACAAGCTTAGTGGCAGGAGCTTTTTCAATGTGTTCAGTGGGGTCTCATGAGCATGTAGAGGTGAAGTGATGGAGGAAAGCTGACCGGTCCTGCAAGTCAGGACTTGAGCCCAGCACCCTGGTTGACATTTGCCTGGTGTAGTCATCCATGAAAAGAGGTGTGGAGACAATGTACTCTAAATCTGTGACCATCAAATATTCCACAAGACTTAGATTAGAGTGAATAATGTTTGATTTTGAGGAGGAAAAAGCTACTAAAATAGAGCATCTATCAATGGATCCCTTTTCATATGTACAACTTCTCCATTAAGATTTTTTGACTTTCACTCAAGATCCTGCATGAAATCAAGATATTCCTAATAATTAACTGGAACTAGACTCCCCTTCTATTGTCTTTACATTGTTCTATAGAAATATCAATGTTTGATGCTGTAAAGCCAGTACAAGCTGGAGAAATCCTGCTACTGTGACTGTGTGCCCAAGACGGTGTGAGATGCTAATCACCCTTCAAACCTCGCAGCATGAAGACTGAATCTTGAGAGTCTATTAATGAAGACCCAGCTGCAGTAAGCTGGGCTCATGGCTTGGACAGATGGTACGAGAATGCCTAAATAATGAACTGGGAAGGGCAGTTGTCCAAGAAAGTGTTTCAAGTAACTTTAAATGCTCATTTGACTCGGTGTAATTTATCAGCCAATGTATGAATCTTTAGTCACAAGCAGAGCACTGAGCTTGGGGAAGATGTGAGCTGCTTTGATCAGCTTGCCCCTGGGTAGGGAAAGCACACAAGGAGAAGGGTATTGTCAGTAGCGGAGTGACAAGTGCTGAGCATAGAGTAGGTCTCAACAGTCACCTCCACTGACTCTGATTCACTCACTGCTGGTCCAGCACTGTCACCCTCACCTCTAAGAGGCTAACACTAACATATACAACCACTTTAAAACAGTCTGGGCTGGCAAAAAACCATTTGCAAAACAGTCGGTGATGAGATCCAAATGTGTTACTCTAATAGATATTTCAAGATTTAAAAAAAAGAGGAAAGAAAAAGAAAGAAATCCTGTGCTAGGGCTGCCATGAATAAGAGTTGACTGGATCAAAACTGTTTTTCCTGCAATCCAGGTGAATGACTTGGCATTTGGCAACATTAAAAAGAATTTTATTGAAATGGGCACTGCAGACTGCACCATCCTATCTCTCTGTGTAACCCAATTGTCCCTATCATTACTGGCTACTCCTTCAGTTTGTGTGTCATCCTCAGATTTTATTAGCAGCAATTTTATATTTATTTCAAGATCACCAGCAGAGAAATGGAAATAACACTGGATACAGACTATTTCCTAAAAACCTCGGTCCTATCAGTCAGCATTCCCTACCTCTTTTGACTCAAATCAAAATACTGTGATGGGGCATGCTGAACACAGTGCAAAAGCACATTATCTCTCTGCAGTCTATGTTGACAACTGAATTTGTAATCACATACCAAATGAAAGTTGTTCTATTTAGTAGGCTCTACCTCCTTCAAAGCTATGTTGCCTGATATTAATTATATTTCTAGTTAGAACCTCCTATTTCCCTGTGCACTATTTTGCCAGGTATTAATTTCAGGTTCTTCAGCTTATAACTCTCTTAACTGCTCCTGTTACACGCCTGTGAAGGGGTAGCAAAGTACACGCAAAACCTAAGACCTTTGCAGTCATCTGCAATATTGCTGGCACTCCCAGGTTCATTAAAAACAGATGTTTTCTGAGCCAACCCTCTCAAGACTCCTAGATATATCTTGTCCTAATAGATAACATTTAGCAGATTCTTCGGTTACTTCTTCAGGGAAGTAATCAGCCTTATCCAAGCCCATATGCTATGGATTTTCAAATATAGAGTGGAAATCATGACATAATGCCTTTGACTCCCTGCCTTCATTATAATATCTTTAATTATCTCTGGGTGATAATGCTAGCATTCCTACTATTTCTAAATCTACAGAAAGTCCTCATTGCCTCTACCTTCTCTCACTAAATCAGAGGGTTTGTGGGCTGTGTTTAGCTGCTTCCCACTCCAGCAACCCCTTTTCTGCTGCCTCTTTCCCCTCTCTGGTGCTGGAAGGCTATTGTGGACATGGAACAGCAGGCAAGTTCTGGAGGGGTATCAGGAAGGATACCTAAAAACTGCCTTGGGATTCAGAAGCTTGTTGCAATTCATCTATAGTTCATAAGGCCAAAAGCCCTGCCTGCAATTAGGGGGAAATTATATGAAGAGGAAAATTTGCTCCCATTCTCAGGGTCTCCATGCTGTTGTACAGGGTTTCTGTCTGTCAAAAAAAAAGGTATTGAAAAGTAAGTTAATAGTCGGCACAGAGACCATACAAAGACAGGGACAGAAGTCATCACTCTAAACTATTAACTTTGTGTCTTTTTTCCATTTCACTCATTTTTCTTTTTCCAAATTACCTGGTGCATCTTGTCTTTACTGCCACACGCATAACTGAACTAAAAGCTTTGCTCTCAGAATAAATATCTACTATGAGGAGAAGTTTGTTATTGTAATAGCACATTTACCACACACACACACACTGCATTCTAATAACTACAGTTGTATAGAGAAATCCTCTTAAATCAAAGAAATACCACAATGAATAATGAGAATGTTCAACAAAACTCTCTGAAGCAAACAGGGAAATGGAAAGATTGTTTGACCTTTTAATACTGTAAATACATCTGGAGTGCCCAAGGAATGGCTGCATCCCACAGCCTCCTGAACAAATACCTGATGCTTCTAATAACATCGTTTTCCTACATGTGTCTGTAACAGCCACATAGCTCCTCTTATCAGCAGGACAGGACAGTTGGGATTATATGGAGCAGCATTTCTCAGGTGTTTTGATTTTTGTAGGTTTTGTTTTGTTTTGTTTAGCTTGGTTTTTTCTTCCAGGAACTGTGGTCATTGAGTAGGCTAAGTCATCAAATACAGCACCCATTTCTTCTCAGCAGAGTTAGGCAGTAGCAGAACACCAGGCATGCACATGTGCAGCCAGCCAAGGGCTACTCTGTTAGTCATGACAGCCTGAAGAACCAGCTGCAGTGAAGCATATGTCCCAGTGGACAAGCTACACTTCACTGAGAAGTAGCATGAACAGCCTTAGAAGTCTCATAGTCCTGAAGAAACTGTGAGGGTCAGAGGGGAATTTTGGTGACTGTCTGAGGCAATGGCATCTGCACCTTCTCGGTATCTCCGTTAGTTTATGGGGGAAGAAACCTCCATAGATTTTGGGTTCACTGCCTGCAGAACTGGCTGCAGAAAGAGGGTTCCTCATTGTTTGAGATGAGGGATGGGTGTATACCCTCTCCAAAGCACTTTCTAAGGACTTCCAAAGCATAAACATGTCTTCTTGGTACAGCCACGCACAGGGCAAAGGCCACCGAGCAAATTCTGCTCTAATTATCATCCAAACTGGAAGGTGAATGCTGTGAAGCTGCTTTGGTCTACAGCAAAGGTAATTTTCTGGGCACTAAAAGGTCTGCTGGATCTCTGGAAGCTGGCTTGTTACCTGCACAGAGCTGCACTGTGCCATGAAGACTCATCAGCTTGTTAAGAGGGGCAAAGCACAGCCCTGGGTCAGGTTTCCAGCTCAGTTCAGTTCCCACTGAGTTAGGTCTGTGAAACTCTAGTCCCAGGTATGAGTACTAAACTGTTTGGAAAGTCAAGCCCGAAGCTCTTGCAATCTGCCCTTTTTCATGCTCTTCGAATTACTACTGATCTTCACATTTAACAACCTGGTTGTGCAGAGGGGTGGTGTGATCAGGATGGTAATAGAAAGAGATTTTTGGAGTCTGACAAGCTACATTTGGTTGAAATGTTTTAGCCATCCTTCCTTGAAAGTAGCATTAAGAATGAGAAGAAAATAGTAACAGGGTGTTTAAAATGACAGCCAGAGAAGGCAGAAGTGTTTCACTAATCTCTTATAATTCTCTGGCCATGTCAGAGGAAAGCCATGACCTACTGAGACTGTCAAAATACTTTTGAGCAAACATCACAAAAAAGAGAAACTGTAGGAGTTCAGACAGCTTAGGGGAGGGGAGTAAGCTATGATTTTGATGAAACTTCAACAAAGGGAAAAGAAGTGAAGAATCAGATGGCCTATTTTCATGCTGGCAAATGTCATATGCCTCAGGGTTCCACTCTGGATCCCACACTGTTTAATTTGCTTGTGTTTATGAATGATCTAGAAAGGACTGGAACTGAAATAGCAAAAACGTACCAGCCACAAATTTTTAGGTGGATGAGTAGTAAGAATTATGATGACATTCAGAAAGACCTTAGGCAACCAGATGATCAGCCCAAGTAACCAAATTCCAGTTCCAAAACACCAAGATATGTAACATTCCCATGGCTTGCATGAGACTCTAAAAGAAGGTGGGAAGTTTTTTCTTTACCAAGAAAGCAATTTTTTGTACACCCATCCCATCATCTGTACCTACAAACTGCTGGGGGCCTTCATGGCTGCGCAGTGCATCCCCTTAGCAGACATGGGCCCAGAATGTCACAGCAGCTCTGAGCAGCAATTGTCCCTGTCACACCATGGGAGAGACTGTGCCCCACAGCAGGGCAACACCTCCCCTGCCTGCCTCCCTCCCTCGCCCAGCTCACAGCATGGGGCTCTGCCAGGGCACCCATACAAGTCCTCCTCTGCAGTCTCTTGCCCACCACATGTAAATACACACATGGGGCCCTCAGGCACCCCTTGGCCTCTGCCTCAGTGTGGGGCACCAAGCAGGAGAGAAGAAAAGAACAGAGTATGAAACATGAAAGAGAAAGAGAGTGTGATGTTATAAGGAGGGGGAGAATGAAGGACAGAGAAAGAGCAGAGAGGAGGAATGGTCAAGAGCTGGGGCTGAGGGGAGGATGCTGCACTGCAGGTGGTGCAAAGATACAGCGCAGCTGATACAAGGAGACAGTCCAAGTCGTCGTTGTTGATACATCCATGTAGATTCAATCCATGCACAAACGACAGCAGATAGCTAAAATTAATTAAAAATTAAACACTCAAGAATGTTTGAGCAATTCTATGTAAGCACTACAAATCCAGCTGAAATCCTACACATAAAATCTCTCCATAAGCTCTAAAAACTTTCTCAGATATACTGCACAAGTTAAATGGGGATATGGTTCCTGTTAAAGCAAAATATTAAGAAGACGTCCTAGGGAAAGAGCAGAAGACAAGGCTATTAGCAAGGGTTAGGCTTGAAAATCACTACAATAAGAGTGCTGCAAATGGCGTGGGGAGAAAAAAGGAAGCCAGAGGAACAGGGAAGCTGGAAATGCATTCTGGACTGGCAACTCTTCCACCTCCAGGATGCCTGGCAGTCTTGGGTTAGGCTGTGCTGACAAAAAAGGTGAGTGAAAGGGTCAGTGTTGGGAGACACAAGATACTGCTCCAGTTGGAGTAGGGCAGGAAAGGGCTGCCAAGGGATGGATGGTCTGCAAAAACAGCTTTTCTAAAAGATCTTTCTTATCCTAACCATGACTGGGAAAGCTGGGACAAAAGTCAGCCAAGGTCAGCAATTTGGGCTGAGGTGTGAATTAGAGTTTGTGCTGGGAGAGGTGCAAATCTGTATTTTTGAATGGGGCTGGAATCAGGCTGCCAAACCAGTGCTTAAGCTGCTGAAATAATTCATCGCCTGAGACCTTTTGTACAATAATGTGATGAAGGAATGTGTAATTTTTAGAGTATGCACACTTTATCCCTCCTCCTTAGCTCATAATGTCAGGAAAAGAGACATACAGTGAAAAAAATCACAGCGAAATCACCACAGATAGAAAGAAAATATTAAATACTTTTTGCAAACAGGTGTTTAAGCCTATGTACTCATTGCAATAGCAGACCAAGGACACAAGGTGATTCAAAATGAAAATGTATCTGTCTATGGATAACATTCATTTCCAGAGCCATGGGAGTTAATGATAACAACAATTTTTAGAGTATATTAAATGCCATCCTTCAAGACTTAATCCAACCTCTAACTATTTTGGGATCAGGATGAGATCTAATGGGGCTTGAGAACAAGGTTGAAAGGATTGATTATCCTACATCTGCCTGCTGTGAGGTTCTTACATCTTCCTCTGAAGCAATGTAGTGCTGTCCAGGGTCAGAGGCAGGCAGCTGGATAGGAAGGCACCCTGGATTAGCTTGTTTGTACTCCCCCTGCTCTGCCTTGGCTGCAATCTATGCAAGGTTTTATGTCTGTAATCCACAGCTCTCCTTGAGGAACACAGAGGGCCTCTGAAATGCTAAACAACCCAGGGAAAGAAGCTTACCTGAAGCCATGAGTAAACCCAGCAGTCAAACCTCTGGCACAGATTTTGGCTTCTTCCTCTTCTAAATGGCTCAAGGTTTGGATGTCTTTGTTTCCAGCCCTGTATCTGAAAGATAAAGGAATTAGCAGGATTTCTTTAATCTTTGTGTTCTCCCAGATAAGTGTATTAGAGGAATTTTGTAGGTTATGGAAATATTTATTTTGAATTAGAATTAAAGCTGCACCACACTCTGTTTATTGTATCTTAGCGTAGGGCACAACTGAGCCATGCAGTCTCGTATATCTGACTGCAGAAACATAATTCCTTTTGCCAGGACCTGGATAAATGAAATAATGATGCTCACTTTTCAGCAAAACCCAGTTTATTTCTTGTTGTGATGCAGCACACATAGAGCCCAAAATGCCTCCTTAAACAGGTATTTTATTTTCAAAATTTCATGGGGAAATTGATTTTGGCTTTCAAGCAGCAAAAAACCAGAGGTGTAACCTAGGGCATTATGGAGTCAGCATGGCCTGTTATTGACAGAGGAGACCAATAATTGTATTTTTGTGTAAACTTCTTTTAGTGAACATAAGAATATCTCAACTGGCTTTACCTGAGCTCTCTCTAGCAAGTTTCCTCTAATTTAACCAGAGGAGAGGTTGCTGCTACTGCCAAAGATAAAGAAGAATATAGAAAAAGTGAAACATGGTTAACAGGCAGACATGTTTCCTCACTATGAGTTTTCCTCACTATGTTGCTGGTGTCCATGAAATTTCCTTCCCATCTCCAAAGGAAATACAGTTTTCAGAAAAGATCAAGCCCAGAACACACCCTAAATCTCACAGGCAATGATTTGTGAACCAAGTGAACATATTTCTGGGGTGCAGTGCTCCTCTGCCTGAACAAACAGATATAGGGGAAGGAGGGGAACACAATATGAATCCTTCCCATCTCAGCAGCTATGGGGCCTCTCTGATTCCTCCTCATGGCTGTATGAAGCTCTCCCTGAACAGAGCAAGCAACCAAGCAGCATAGCCCAGCACCTGCTGAATTACATTTTTACCTTACAATCCTATATAGCTTTGCAAAAATCTCTTACTCCTAGCCCTGGCCCAGTCAATACTCAGGGAAATACAATTTAATTAACCCTTTCTCCCAAGGACTTCATTCAGGTAACCCATCCAGATAAGCACCAATGTTGGCTCAGTTGTATTGCCTCAGTTTCTCTTGTCAGTCCTTTTTTTTTTTTTTTCCATTCTGCCTTCGGTAAGCTCTTTAGATTCAAGCACTAACCTCAGGCCAATTTTTTATTTCAAAGCTGGATTACTGCCTTAACTCCCTCTTCCCATTTTTCTACCACTTAGTTCAATGCTCTCTGACTGTGAGGATGTAACACAGCAACAAAGGACCAGGAAAAAGACAAGGGATTAAAGTATAAATGGATCTAAATACTTAATAGCTGGAAGGAAGAAAAGTGTGACCTACATTAATCAGAAACAAAGTGGTGACAATAGGCTTCAGCTGGCTGTGTACCTAATTGTTTATCTATTCGTTCGGTTAGTCATTTATTTATTTATTCTTAAGGCAGCAGGTATCAAAAGATAAGATAAGATTGAAAAGATTTCATTTAAATGTGGCTTCAGACATGATTTGGAAGTTTTCTACACTTTGGAAACAATCAAGGCAGGATTTGAGGGGAAAAAAAATAAAATCAGCTTTATGAAGACTAGCACACCAGACACGAGGCAGCTAAGAGTTGCAGATTGAACCCACTGTGTGTAAATTACATAGATTTGTGTTTAAATACACCACAAGGATCTTTGTTGGCAATCTTTTAAACTTATCCACATGCCTTTAAAACTGCATCTTGAAGCTCCAGATCCTAGAGTCAAGAGACTATATGTCTTGGCTTTCATCACAAAATAACACTGAATGTCAACGAGGTTCAGATATCAATTAAAAAAACCCCAACTTTCATCTATCTCTTTTAGACTTCTGGTTTTTAAAGGCAAAGTCATGGGGATAGTGTACCAACTTTTTCTTCTGAATCGCTGGAGTGTGCAGTGCAGTATACATGGGGCTGCTGTAAATTTGCAGGTCCCTCAAGGCTGTTGGCTTGCATCCTTTACTCTCACTCCAGCTGCACTGGGAGAAGGGACAGGAGATGTGAATGGCCATTGCAAACACAGTGCAAGGCCACCTCCTGCCATGTGGGAAATCTGGGGGGAAGAATTGTTCTGCTGGAACTTCTTGGCCTGCCCCAAATAGGGTGTGCCTTTGGGGTCCCCGAGATTGAAACAATGAGCAGCTGAGAGTGATGTATGGATTGCTTCAACCTATACCTCATTTGCTCCCCTCCTCTGAAGCACTGCAGCTTGACTCATCACTGTACTCCTCTCAGTAGCCTCTTGAGCTCTGAGCTGGATTGGGTTTCCTTTAACAAATCAGCCTTCTAGCCCCCATTTTAACATTAATTGATTGGAGATGCTTTTAACTGTTCCTTCTGGGTGTATTAATTTTTTACAGATTGAATTTGGTTTGATGAGGCAGGAAACCTGAAACTATTCCTGGCATCTCCTGCATACTCAGAATAACCACTCTAATGCATTCAGAGAAGCACACAGCAACAGGGTGGTAACAGAGCAGGGCTGGGGCAGGGGTGGCAGAAGAAGTGGGGTAGGGTGAGCCTGGATAGTCACATATCCATTTCCAAAAGACATCAGTAAGTGATTGCCTTCATCTTTTATATTAAACAATTTTTTCCCAGCAATGCAGGCATTTCAATCAGGCTGGGGCTGCTGACATTAACAGATATTAAATATACTCAGGAGAAATATGATCAAATGTTTGAAGTGTCTAGTAAATGTGCTGTTAGCTGCCCTCCCAGGGAGGCTTAGTGCAAGCTATTGTGTTTTGCTGAGCCAGAGAAAGGCTGGAATATTAGACAAGGAATCCAAAGGCAATTTTATCGGCACTGTTATGCAGCTCTGGAACACATTGCTTTTCTATTGGAAGCTTTTCTGTTACAGCCATCAAATTACTTGCTATTCTTAAACATTGAAATGCCATTTTGCATTTTAAACCCTCCGAGCTGGCATGTGTAAAGGATGGCAATGCTCCACAACAATACCTCCTAATTCTGACACTGTGGTGAGGCTCTGGACAGGGTTGGGCTTCGATGCCCTGTTAGACCAGACAAAGGTTTCATCCCTCCTGCTCACCCAGACAGGAGTGGGAGAAATACTTGGCCAAACTCCTCTCTCACATAACCCTGCTCAGGTCAGCATGTTTAACCCTTAGATGAGGTTGACTGATTCCGTTCCTAGCAAGGTGCCCTGAATCACCAAATAAGCCTTGTCCATCTCAGAGAGTGTTTGTTTCTTCCCACTGCAAGATTTGCTATCTTTTTATTTACAGAGATGTAGTACCAGCAACCCCCAACATTACAGCTCAACTACTTTCCTGGAGCAGAGAAAATTACAGATGAGAAGATAATTGCCAGAAGAAAAAGAGGGTTGGCCACACTAGAAGTTATATAAAAGAACATCAGAAAAATAGACGGGGAGAAGATCCTCCCTGAAAATATATTTCTGTACAGTGGCTATTTCTCCTCTGTTTTTCAGCTTTTGGTTTCACAAGAAGGAACTTAAGGCTGCTCCTTCCTTTTGGAACAGAAGGGATGCTGTGCCTGAGCCTGTGAGAGCTCTGTTAGGTTGAGCAATGTAAACACCCCCTTGCAGATGTTCCTTCATCCTTAAAGCAGCATCTCTGTCCTGCAGGACTCTTCCACAGGCCTATGAAAAGGAAACCAAGTAAAACTAAAGGGACACTTTCTTTGGTAAAAAGCCAGGTTTCCTTTAAAGAAAAATGGCTGTTACATTTTGCAGAAGAAATTCCATTTGTTACTAAGTTACATAGATTAGTGACATACACAGAATTTTTCTATCTTGGAAAGCATCCTCATTCCTTTAAAACTTCCCAGTATGTCTAAATAATAGAAGTACAGCTATGTCTGGACTAGATACTGTCCTTCAAAATGCCCCTCTCCAGCCAAAAGTTCAATTCAGCCAAACTGAAGGACCAGCTTTTTATTTTGTATTAAAGAATTTAAATACCAGTCTTCTGGTATACATCCACACCTTACCTGAGGTGGTCAGTCCCAGGAACAGCCTGACACCTAGGACACTGCTGAGACCCAGGACTACACATCCAAAGCACCCTTATAGGTGATTTAAATTCATCCTGAATTTGGTCCTGTCCAGCTTGCCAGCAGGCAATGCTGGTGCCCTGAGAGGAAGGACTTGGGCCATCCCATCTGTCCAATCAATTGTCTGATGTTGCTACAGGGCATACAAGACATGCAAGGTCAGCAGAGCTGAGCATTGTGCTCAGGGGTCTCTAGCACCTGTACATGTTCCTTTTCTCCCTCCTCCCCATAACCCTGGGCTGAACAGCTGGATTGGCCCAGAAGTAGCCCAAGGCAATGATTCAACAGGCTAGACAGCCAGTGCAGCTGGCTTCATTCAAGGCACTGAGATTAATCATTAACTGGTCATGATGGTGAACAAGGAACCGGCCAGGGCACTGCAGAGGATTTTAACCCCAGTGTTCAAGCACCAGCAAGTGCTGGCTTTGGTGAACCAATGGTCTCATTGAGCAAAGAAAGCCCTGGGCCCTCCTGTTTGTTAGAGCAGCATGCTTATTTTAAATTCAAACCTGCTGTCTTTTTCTGCTCTTCTTTTCCTATTTCTAAAAATGGTTTTATGACAGATCTTGATGGATATGAATTGTCTGCCATATGTTGTTTCCTTTCCTGACTGTTATCTCCATATGTCAAATGTACTTGGATCTGATGATCTCCATACAAATGATAACAAAACAAACAGACAAGGAGAGGCCAGACTACAGGGGAAACAGAATCCCTACCAGAGAACTGAAATACCAGCAGACAGCCTTTCTGCAGGAGACTGTACAGTTTACATGCTGTCACTCAAAAGCAGTGACTTGTTCTAGGCACTCTCACACATTAGTTGCTCTCTGCTAAGATAGGATGTGTTCAAGGGGAAATTCCCTGGGGATCCACCACCAAGCTTAGGATATACAGAGTAGCAAGAGACATAATGAATAAGTTTTATTTTGCCTCCAGCATAACTAGTGCCAAGCTTTTTGTAATTTGGGGTTTTTTTCCTGGTAAATTGGGTAAATTATCTGAAGCGCCTCAAGTGACTTAAATTTGCCAAAGATTCGATCTCTTAAGTCCCTTAAACACTTAAGAAAATCGGATCCCTTCTCTCTTACAGTCATTGCCTTTCTCCTTCATTTTCTTCTTGCCACATTGCCATTTTTTTCGTGTCTGAGACTTCTCCCACTCTCCAAGAGATCCAACAGCAAGGCATATTTAGAAAACATAGGATCATAAGTACCTCATAATAAAAGATAGTGTAAGGTTAGAATCCTACCATGTTGTCCCTAATTACTTTTTCCCTAATGCTCCCAGTTTTGCTTTCCTAAGACAGACACAGTGCCTTTCTTCCTGGCTAAATCCACAAGAAATGAAATTGTTCTTTATAGGCCAAGGTAAATCTGTGCAGTTCCTGAGAAAGAACCCACCAGCAATGTAAAAATTAAAAACCATATTTTAGGTATTATAGTTTTTTACTTCCTCAAGTTCTACATCTCTGAATCCTTCTTTTCTTTCTTTCTTCCCCTCACAGTTACTGCCCTGCTGAGCTGCTCAAGAAGGGGAGCACAGTGTTGGAATAGAGATCTTTGCAAGGTTAAAGAAGACACCTTTCACTTTAACAAACAACAGTCTCCATCTGGTTAGCATCCCTCTCATGTATCTGTAACAGATACAGGCAGAATTGATTATCTTTACTTCAGGCCTACTAATTAAAGCCCTGCTCTGATGTAATGGTATCACTAAAATTTCCGCTTGGGTCATCTGTGTTTGTGGATCCTATTTTATTTTTTTTTCAAGAACAGAGGTGATTATATTTAAGGGAGTACATTTTTTAAGGGAGACCAGATAGCAAAGAAAGGAAAGGAGATAAAGAGTCTAAACAACCAACACAAAGGAGTTTTCAGACATAGAATAATTCAGGTTTGAAGGGATTTTAGGAATCCGTCTAGACCAAGCACAAGCTCAAAATCATCTTCAAAAGCTGTCAGGTTGCTGAGGGTCCTGTCCAGAAGTTTTGAAAAATTTCAAGGGTTGTGATGCTACAGCCTCATGGGAGACTCGTTCCAGTGCTTGATTGCATAACTTGCAGGCTAATACAACAACCAGATAAAGGGGCTTGTGGCTGGTATCTCTTGAGCTATCCTTTCAAGGCAAAACATGGAAAGCAGGCTGGGTGTGGCTAGTATTTGCTTGGGGCTCAGCATCTACTCAAGAGAATTTAAGGCCCACAAGAGGAGCTGGTAAATTGGTGTTCCAAGCTTTTGTTCAGCTACAAAACACATCAAGGCTGCTAATTTCTCCGGAAGCCTAACTCAGCCTGTACAGCCATTTGGTGAGCAAAGAGGAGAATAAAAGGTCTGTAACAATTTGCCTTGAAGAGCTGTTGTTGTGAGCCCCGCACTTCCCAGAGCATCCCTCATCAGAGGACTGGCCACACTGCACTTCCAAACCAAGAGGGTTTAGGGATTCCCTTATCACTCATCATGCTACGAATGTTTTCATTATTCTTACAATGTTACACAGAATAACTTTGCTAGATAATGTGGCTGCAGCAGATTTCCTTCCATCTGTCCCATCATCTTTTTCAGGACTTTACTGAGTGATCCAGGTCCACAGTGCAGTCGAGGGGGCAGTCACAGAGAATACACAGGCAGAAATGAGCAGCAATGAGCAATCCAGGTAGGAGGAACAACAAACCAAGTTATGCCAGCTCCAATGCCAAAGCTGATGCATTGAAATTGTGCTCTGACTGCTGAGCCACTGCTGAAAGAGATCTCACTGGAATGAGTGCAGGTGCTTGTGTAGCAGTCAGGCAAGGAAACAGACTGAACCCTTCAAGAAATGCCTCTTTCTAAAACTCAGGTTACCACCTGCAGGTTTGAGTGTAGTTAAGAGATGTCAGAGGTTCCCTGTATCTCCTGGGTGAGACCGTCACTTCATAAAACTTGCCACAATTTGCTGGCTCTTGTGACAATGGTGGTCCCTGAGACCTTTCTCATTCAAGGAAAGGAGGTTGCAGCAGACCTTTGAATGTTCAGGGAAAGCTGAGATGTTTCTAAGAAGTTTCAATACTCACGTAGTTTATTTGTCAAATTACTAACACCTAAGAGAAAAGCTTGCTGTTGGCTCAGGCCAATGTTAAGCAGACTGGTTGGGTTGCCTCTCTTTTGCTTGTTGTTTGTTACGAAATGTGTATTTAGAATTTTTTTTTTTTTAAGTGTGTCTTTTGAGCTAGCTGAAACCAGGAATTGATCCAAATAGAGTGAATAGACAGTACAACATGCTTGCACACACTGGAGTTTTTCTTTGAGTAATTCCTGAACCAACCTCTCAAGCCTGAGAGGTATTTAGCAGTAAAGTTCACACTTGTTAAAATTCAAATCTTCCGGGTCACTTGCTCGTAAGCCACAGAAGTGTTCTTCTTGGAAGTGCAATATAAGTAAATAAATAAGAGATAATGTACATAATTCAATTTAAATTCAAGAAAAGTGACCCTGCATAATTTTTCTTAGTAATTCAGCTTTCCAGGACTCTGGCCTTCTGACTGTGCTTTGACAGGTGCTCTGAAAGTAGCAATTGTTTTTAGCAAAAGGCACTGGGATATGGAAAGGTCTGAGGACCAGAAAGGATCACTTTGGGTGGACTGTGACCACCCCTGCATTAGGGCTGAAAGAAAGCAACAATTTCAGACCTTCTTCCGCCACAGCTCCAGTTATCAGAAGTCTGTCTGTCTGTAAGGATTTGCACAGTAAATAACTCCTAGTTTTGTCTCTGACCATTAAGTACCATTGTTATTGCCCTTGGGGAGCACTTAATGTCTCCATCTATTTTAATTTCATATCATTTTGCACCGGTTCTTTAGAAATGCAATTTCATGCATTGCTTTGTTTCAGTCAATACCATCTAGATAAATTGAAGTCACTACATACACAAGCTCCTTAAAGGTAATAATGCCCTGAGATGAAAAGAAAATATTTGACTGCTTCACATGCTTGAACAGGAAGGAATTGAAAGGACCACTACCAGCATCAGACAACCTCACCATTTAGTTTTATATTTCAAGAGTTTGATTATGTTTTGTTGTCAAGCTCTTGCAGCTCAATTCAGTACAGTTTTTACCAATATACAGTGCACTTGAAAGCTGCTGGTGCAATTGCTTCTGTTTAGATGGTGCCCTTTAATCAACACAAGATCTCACACTACAGACAGCATATGTGGAACTCATTGAAAGCCTTGCCAAATCAGAGCCTTCACAGGCTCTAAAAAAAACAGGCCTCTCTGAGACTGGAAAATAATAGAAATCATAAAGCTTCCCTAATTAGTGCTTTCAGTTTTGGTGCCATCTAAAGACTGAAGCACGTAAGTCTTCGTGTTTAAAATTAATTCTACAAGACAGAGAGAAATCATTGTAGTGCACAAGCAGAACCAGGAAAGATGAGAGAGGAGGAAATGGAACAGCAAAAATGACCATGGCACTAATGATTATGGCTAATAACAAGATGTTGCAAGAGCTAAATTGTCCAGAGAGAGAGACAGAGAGAGGGTGAGTGTGTGTGTGTCTGTGTGCGTACATATGTGAGGGCATGGGATTAGAATCAAAAAGGTGAACTTCTAAATGTCAGTGGAGTTGAACAAGTTTTTTAACATAAATAACTTCTTAAATGAAGTTTATCTTATAGTCTGTTTAGTCATTACAAAATGTCTGTTCACAAGTTTGAGATTTTTTTCTGAAATTAATTCACCATTTGAAATTGTGTCTGAAACCCTGTTAATTAATTCAAGTGATCTACAGTTCATTCACAAGCTGTTTTTTGGAAAAATTCAGTATCTAAAATTGTGCTGGTTTTGTATAGATTTCTAGATAGATTAATATGCTTCTCTATCCCTAGATGCTGTGCCTCATTAATTGCTAACACTGGTTTTCAAAGGCAGAATCTATTACAAATTTAAAATTCGCTGTCTGGAAAAAAAAAAAATCACACTCCAGCTAAAATTAATGGTAAAATGTAAAGGATGAAATTTTTCTGAAATTTCTGTGGGCACATTGCTCCTGGGAACTCTGGCCTCCAGCTTCCCGCAGGATAACATGGTAGGGACAATGACAACAATGTCCCAAAACAACAGAGGGCTTGCAAACATCACAGCAAAGGACTAGAGAAATCAAAATTGAAGGATACACTTGTGGGAAAAGCAGCAGTTTGAGCCTGTATCACTTGACATAAAGGACATTTCAGACAGATGTTTTGCATAAATTGAAGAGATATCCCAAGCAAGGACAATCCCAGAAAATTCATTTGAAATTGCCAATGTTGATGGCAGGTTGATTAAAGGAATCCCTTAAATGTTTGATATTGCTATGGTGTTAATAATGGAGGTATCTTGAGTTTAGATGGTACATTTCTTTGCACAAAAGGATAGTCAGATCCCATCCTGCTAATGCAATAAATCTCTAAATCCCACAATATTTGGGATAATGACAACAACGCAGATACTACAACGCATGACTGCAGCTGCTGATGTTGAATTTTATGAAGTGACATCTAAGGAGGACAAAGTAACTTCCTGCACGTATTTGAAGATCAGAGTTGAAAAAGGACAGAGTAAATGGTACCTAAATATAACAACATGTCTGTATGGTGCTAAGTGAGTCAGAGGATCCAACCGCAATACAGTGAGGACTCACACACGCCATACATCTTAAATACATAAGAGGTCAGTTCCCTGCTTCAGCTGCTCAGATGGATTCAAAATGTGAAGTATAACTTTTAAAAAAGTGTTTCTAGTAGTGGAATCTGCCAAGCCAAGGGACAGAATTACCAGAAAAGGGGTAGAACCCACAATTTTGACATACAGACATTCAGCTTGATAGTTTCTCTGCACAGAACAGCTAGAGAGAAGGTGATTTGGTCTTTTCCACATATGGCTATGATTTTCTAGCAGACAGTGTTAGGGAAAAAAAAAGAAATTTCTATTTTCCTGAGGGTAAAATAATTCACTCTTTCACATTTTCTTTCTATCACAACATTTATGACTCCCAGAGAATGGGACAGCATGTTCTCCACTCCATTTTGTGCTCCTTCTTCAAACAATGCTTCCCCTGCTCTTTTTGGTACTTACTAATTCCTTGTCAACGGTAAACCTGGCAATTCTTTCTGGTACTGACTGCTTCCTTGTCAAAGGTAAACCTACATCCATCACTGCTGCTGTAGGTTATGGCATCAGGCTGGACTCTGAAATCCATGGAGGCAGGACTGACAACAGGCAATAATTTAAATTAATTGAGATTTCCCTCCTCATTTGGAAACAACTCAGGGAAAACATAAACCTTGTCATGTTTGAAGGACGGCTTAATACTACACTCCTAAATGAGACATGACTGAGTCTTAATCCCACTGAGTGAAACTTGACCTGTTTGTATTAATGGTTTATTATTATGTTTGATATTTCCCCCACTCCAAATCCTATGTGCATCATTTACATGGGATTTTTAAATGGCAAAGCAAAATCCATTTGGAGAGACATTTTCCCATTTTAATAACATTTTCACACACATCAACTAAGTCACTCACTGTTGCAAGCTCAGCCTTCCTTTTCTGCAGTGATCAAAATTAAATGCCAGCTGATCTCCTGGGAGGCTACAGACTGAGCCAAGCACAGCAAGATGCTGTGGTAGCTATTGATGCTCTCAGTGAATCCCATCATTACTTATTCTTGTGTTTTGCAGTAATTCAACACCATGTTCTTACAAAAATTACAGGATCCTAGTCCAGCAATTTTTCCTGAGGGAGTTTCTTTATACTCTAAGACCAGACTTCAAGCCACCTCACTTCAGCCTCTCCATTTCTCAGTGCCAAGTTAGAACTTGCCTCTGCAGTGGATCAGGTGAAGAAGTGGCTGTGAAGTTAACACTGGAGCTTAGAGGTAAAGATGTGCATTCTTTCTTGTCAGGAACCTAAAAAAGCAGATGTCAAATTCAGGCTTTGCTGATGTTTGGACAAACTCAATTATAAAACTTCTGTTTTTCAAGAAGAAGCAGAATGTAACTTCCTTTATTTCTACTCCCTACAGAACAGGTCTCTCCCTGTCTCTGCTGTAAGGAGCTGAAAGGGGAACTAGAAACACCAGAGTGCAATCTTCCTAAGTCATGTTGAGCACTGCCTGGCTTAACCACAGCTGGCCAGGGTTCATCCAAAAACACCACTGGGGACTCAGCACCAGCCACGCCTTTTTACAGGTAAGGTCCTTCTTCATAAATGCTGTGATCGCATACATCATGCTCATTTTCTAAGGATAGTAGCCCACAACACCAAACAATTCAGGAACCTCTGCCATCAAGACCTATGGATTTGGATTGGCAGATAGTATATACATGCTCTTCTGAGGGCACCAGAGGGAAACAACCTCACTTGCAGAAGCAGGAAATACTCTCACTTCAACGGTTGTTCCACAGCTACCTCCTCTCATCCCACAAGAATATCTGTCTTCTTAATAATCTGAGCCTCAGCCCTTACACTTCTATAACAGAGAGTGCTGGCTGTGAGAATAATGCTTAAGTGAGGGTCACCCAGAATGTTTTACAGGGCTATAAACCATTTCAGAAAAAAACCCCACAAATGTGCAAGATCACTGTATAATAACAAACCTTTCATTCTGTCTGAGGTATGAAATGGATCAGAGGTCACACATGTTCTGATTGTGAGTGCATACAGAATCTTTTGTCATCCATTCTGTGCTACAGTTATAGATGATCACAGGACAACCAAAAATTATTGAGGGTGCAAACTGGCAATGTTATAATTCCTACTTGGGCTCAGATTTTGAAAAATTAAATTTTGTTTGCAGGTTGCAAGCGAACAAGGTCATGGGAAGTGGTGTTTTATACCTAGTAGCTTTCTAAATTTATGCCAGTTTTACTGGGTGATGATTGTGCTCAGTCTCAGTAATCCTGTCTTCAGACAGGAGGCAGAAGAACTAAGGAAATGTGCTACCGTGTTTTAGCATTTGCTAGTAACATCCTGTGATTGGGACTGTTATAGGATCTGAGCTAGTCTTGTTTTGCACCTTGCACAAGGCATTCATGCTTGAACAAAGAACATACAAAATGCTGCTCTTTGGATTTGGCAGCGTGATATAGGCATTTGTCACAAGCATAAATTTCAGTGTAAAGTGCAAGGCAACAAAGAATCCAATCTCATTCATTCCACAAGGAAAAGAGGGGAAAAAAAGAAGAGTATTTTGCACTTACCTAATGATAAAATTTGCCAGGTCTGAAGAGTCTTTTTTTTTTTTTTTTTTTATTTCCTATCAGCCTTGCTTTTAAAATGGAAAGAATGGTAGCTGAAGGCAACTAATAGCTTACAGGGTCAATCTCAGCAGTAGGATTTGAATGAGGAGATGAAAGAAATCTAAAGGGAATGAAATCTCCAGACACAGAACCATGATCCTTTTGGGAATCATTCCCATAGGGCCACTTAGCAACAGGCCACCATCCAAGCACAACACCCCTGAGAGCAGAAGAAAAACTTTCTTCTTTGTATCTTGCCCTCTCTGTTGAAAATACTGTTTTCAGCTTATTCCCTGGGGAGTCAGAGCCTCATCAGGAAGAAATAAAGCTGGCCGGTCTGGGAGTGATTGTGTCTCATGTTCTGCAAAGGCACACATTTCTCTTATCCCCAGGAAGAAAATTGCCTCATTTTATATTCAGATTCAAATGTACTGAAATTATAAGCAGTAGAATAATTACGTTCAACGTGACGCACTAGATCTGACCTTAATAAGACAGCCTGGTGTCCTTAACTGTTGTGGGGCTGGCTCCTTCCATTTGAGGACCTGGGGATCATTTCCACATTCTCCCTCCAGTAAAAATAAGTTATGTGCTTCTTGCATCATGTCCATGTGCTCTGTGCGACCCAGGGGCTAAAGCACTAACTCATTCAGTTCTGTTGCACTGAGTGCTGGCTTGGCCAGTGCCACTAACATAGACACAAAGGAAGTAAACATTTACTTAGAGGAATAGACACAGTCGTGGAGTTATTTTTAACCTTTAATAGTTTGGTGCTGAATGCTAGCAATTCTAGAAGAAGCTGTGTCTCCTCTGATGCAATCAATTTGCTGTGAATGTTGGTGGCTCCACTGGAGTAAGGACATACCTCTTTGACAAAGGTATTTGGTATCAAAGCCTGTCACAGACCAAAATCTACCAGCTTCTTCACTTCTGACCTCCAGGTCACATTGGTATTCCAGTGCTACCCCCACACATCTCTGCCAGTGCTGCTCAGTCATGACCTACAGCCCCCACCATTGTAGCACCAAGCACTCCACATGATACAGACAACTCATTTTTCTGATGGGACAGGTGTAACACAAAACCATCACACAAGTTGGAATGGCTTGCCCCTGTTCGGAAACCTCCCTGTGCTTAGAAGATGGAAAGCCGCAGTGTGGGAGAGAGCAGGAGGAATAGATCTGTCCAGGACATATCCTTTGGAACCTACAGATGTGGGTTTTAATCCCTCTTTTCCTTTGGGATCAGTTAATCAAAAGTACAGAAGAGATGAAAATCAACATCTCAGCTTTCTGGTCAGTAACAGGAGCAGCTGGAGAGAAATGTGTGGATATAACTTAGATCTAACGACTATGTGCTGATCCTGCTCCCCGGAGAAGTGCATACATGAAAGTTTGGTTGAGAGCTTGCCCCCATACCCGCACACCCTCCTTTCCCTGATAGACAAGGAATTAAGGTTTTTGCAACTAAATATTGAAAAACAGATTGTTACAGTGCTTTCTTCTGTAACTTATGCAAATTGTTTATTACCAGTTCAGCTTTCCATATAATCTCGGATTTCTTCAAATCAAAGGCATGAGACATTCCTTTAAACCCTGAATTGCTGCTTGCTAGGTGTAAAAGGAGGCACTCTAGCATTTCCTTCCCAGTGATGCTGGAAGGATAACACTGTAAATGCTTGAAAGGTGTTCAGAGGCCTTGGGTATAGATGTTGTACAGTATGAGGAGATGCAAAAAGAACAGACTCATGTCTTTATTGAGAAATTGCATGTGTATGCCTCAGACCAGGACACTTGAAGAAAAGAATTCTGTGTTATTTTCTCAAGTCTGTCCTTGGTCTTCTTGTTGATGGTGGAAAAAGCACTTTTCTTCTCAGTACATCCATTTCTCCAGCCATAGTATGGGAACAATACTACTGACTTTATAGCTGAGGAGGCTGGGGAAGCTGAATTCACTCCCGTGCAGAATGCTTCATGATTTGCATCACAGATCATGGGTTAGAATTAACATTGGGTCATTGTCCTGGTGCAACCCCATTGCAGCTGATTTTGAGCCTCTCATATTCCAGTGTTAAAGCAAGGAAAGCAAAAGTCAGTCTTGCTTTAACCAGCCCTGAGCAAATGTTGCCTGCACTTTCTGGTATGCACACCTTGGAGAAGGATGACATGGCACACTGTAGCCCTTGTGTCAAGGACAACCACACAACACAGCATTGCCTCTGCAGTGACAAGCCACAGCACCTTTTGCATGAAGCCCCATCCCTGTTCAGTGAGCTCTATAAAACAAACCACAAACAAAACCGAAGGCTACAATGGAACCTAAAACTCCTGTTGTACCTTTGTCCTCCAGAGCTTCCCTGTCTCACCTGGCAGAAGTCCCTCAGTGCCTATGATCTGCCTTGGAGAGCCTGGCAGGACAGCAGACACCTTATGGCAGTTTGTCATTCAATGTTGCAGGTCAGGGCTTGTGTTCCCTTCCCTGTAGAAAGCCTCTGGCAGTAATTTTCCAAGCTTTAGTGTATTCTTTGTCTCTGAGGAAGATCCATAGTCTGAAGTTGGAGAGGGTCTCCTACACGGCAGGAACTGGCCAGTGCCCTGCTGCTTCCCAGTGACAGGGATTTTGCTCCTTGTCCTATTTTGCATGGCCTCAGCATTTATAGTCTGTAGCCTGCTCTTTGCAGTGCCACCATGAAAATGTCTGTATAAATGTGAATTTCAATAGCCATTATACTCCCAGCAGCAGCAATCGCATTCGGTACCTCAGAGCCTGCTAATCTGTAGTAGTCATGAGGTTACTTATCTCCTGCTCTTTTCAAATATCTCGGCAGTGGATACAAAAGGGAAATGGCAGGAGCTATTCTTCTCTGGAGTCTGAGAGGGGTTTTTTCCTTTTTTCAGTTTTTTTTTCTTTTTCTTCTTGCCTTCTTTTTTTATGCTGTACTGTTGCTACATTACCAAGCATCACATTCAAAACCAAAGTTTGCAAGAGAGGTAAGAGATTAAAATCTTCCAAGTTTCTGCTGGTATAAAGCTCTCAGCCCACAAGGGCAGCAAGCTGCAGGTTCCAGACTGCTTAGCTGTCTGTTAGCTAATTAAAGCATGGTAATCTGAGAGCTTTGAAAGATTTAGTTCAGATCTTCCTTGGGGTCGTTTTTAGCTCCACTACCTATTTGCTCCTGAATCCTCGGCTCCAGCCTACAGGTGTTGAGCTACAAAAGGATGTTTGGAGAGGGGTGTTTGTAGCCATGGACTTACGCATTGTTAAAAGGCAAAGACAGACGTGGCTCCACAGAGACTTCTAGTGAGGATATTGAGAGCTAATAATGTGGAAGAATATAAATTATGAAAAAAATTATCATTTGGATTGGATTAAAAATGCTGTTGCTATGCCTTTTATGGTGAAAAACTTGGGATGTTGATTCATTTAGTCTCTACCACTGCTGACAAAGTTGAAGCCATTTCAGCAACCGAAAACTGGGCAAGAGCTCTCCCTGAGACTCAGTTCTCATCTTTTTTTATGTCCCTAGGTAGAGTGTCACAGAGTAATAGAACACTGGGAGATCTCACTGTATGGCCAACTGTGACTAAAACAAGGTCACAAAAAAAGAATAAAGGCACAAGTTCCATGATTAACCAGCTAGGCTGGATGCACTGTTTAATAGAAACTGAGAAAAATTCTCTAGTGTGGGATGAAGTATCCCAGACAAGATCAGAAGTCTGCCAGGTGGAAATCCAGCTGTGCGATGGGTCTACAAAAACAAAGGGAGGTGCTGGACTTGCACTTCCAAACATGTCTGATTAGAGCTGGCTCCTGCAAATGGAGAACAATAGAGAACTAAGATAGGATGTAGAATATAGCAGATGTGAAGGAATGAGGAGGGTGCTGAAGGTGCTTAGCAAAGAGCAAAAGAATGGGGATGCAGCAAAAGAAACAAAAGAAGGTGCTTAGCATCCCCAAAAGATGGGGATGATCTCGTTATCATGAGGAGATGGTAATAATACGACTTCATTTTCTGCATATAGCAATTAAGATACTTAACAATTCTTTCAGTTCAACTTTAATAATGTGGTAAACAAGAGACCATTAGTCAACTCACAATAATGAAATCTTCATATCTGTTGTCCATCACTCAGTCTTTGGAACAAAGGGATAGAACAGGATTTTCTTCTTTTCTGCTGCCCAGAGTCCCAGAAAATTCAGTAAAGGACAATGTTGAGCTCTTTGGAAGGGATCTTTATTTCCTAATGGATTTCTGCAGGCACAGTCATATATAAAAATAATAAAGACAAGGCAAAATAAAAACAAAGAACAAGGCCTGGCAATCTAAGATAAACTGTGCTCCTTTTGCTATTGATCACCTCAACTCTGCTTTCATTCCTAGTCAAATTGAAGAGAGAAATAGCTTAAGGAATTCAGAGAAAATAAACCAAATATGGTATACCTGAAAAAAACAACTATATCAAAACCACGGGCCAGAAGTAGAAAAATTAAGTTGAATTAAAATCTGGCTTTCTTCTCTCCTCTTCCACTCCTGAAGAGGAGAGAACTGAACTGAAAATCTTCTGCCATCATCTGCTTGTGGAAAGGAAAAGGCTTCAGGCATTTGTCTTTTTCTGTGCCAGCATCATTGTAATTACATGAGCAACCACCACGATAGTAAAGGAGTCTTTTTCTTCAGTGATTCTGCCTGTTTGTCCAACCTGAAAGGAACATACTTTTGGCGTCCTTCCTTGAGCATCTGCACACAAAGCCCACTGCAACTTGGCTGCTAGTAGCTTTTCCTGCCTCACAGGGATAGATATCCAGGAGGAAGAAAGTAAATGAGAGAGTACCCAAGGTGCCTCATAACATGATTAGGTTTGCCTTCTGAATTATTGCTGCCACAAGCTAATGAACATTTCTCCCCCAGCTTTCTCTCACAAAGACAGAAAACTCACTTGCTTTAATGGGATTTTCCACATGCCTGTTGTGGGTACAGGTTATGCAAGTCAGAAATGAAAAATATTTTCATGGTTTGAAGCAGCTGCATGAAAGTAATAAAAAAAAAAAAAGAAAAAAAAGAAGCTGTTACAGAAATCAGGAGATGCAATGAAAGAGCTCAGATTTGCATTCAGACTTTACCTCAGATCCTCAAAGGCACAGAAATTTGAGGTGATCTTTGCAGCATGATTCCTTGACATCTTCTGGAGGTTCAAGTACATGAATACAATTTTGTGGTATATGTGTATGAGTATGTATATGTATATGTGGTATGAGTGTGGATTTACCTGCCGATTATTTATGTGAACTCTGGCATGGGTGTGTGTACAAATATGCAGGGCTTACTCTTTGAGCTGGGGTTGTTTAGCTTGGGGAGAAGGAGGCTCAGGGGTGACCTTATTGCTTATACAGCTACGTGACAGGAGGTTGTAGAAAGGAGGGAGTTGGCCTCTTCTCCCGGGTAACAAGTGACAGGATGAAACAAAATGGCCTGAAGTTGCACTAGAGAAGGTTTAGATTGGATATGAAAAAATTTCTGCATTGAACAGGTTGTCAAGCTTCAGAACAGGCTCTCCAGGGATGCCTTGGAGTCACCATCCCTGGAAGTATTTAAAAGTCATGTAGATGTGGCACTTAGGGATGTGGCTTAGTGGTGGACTTTGCAGTGCTGGGCTAATGGCTAGACTCAATGATCTTAAAGCTCTTTTCCCATCTAAATTATTCCGTAACTCTGTGATTCTAAACCTATTTTCTGGTGTTTACTTAAGCAAATAATAATCCAGTTGTACTTACAGCACTTTGCAGCCAGAACACTTGGGGCACTGCAGAACAACAATAGAAATGCTTCAGAACACAATACAAACACAGTATTAAAAATATCTTATAATTCAAATAAAGCGTGCTGAGTTCCTGAGAGGCAAAGCCATGGAAATGTCAGAAGGGAATAAATATGTGGTTACAATGGTTTTTTTTCAAAGCACACTGTGAGAAAATGTGGTTTAGATGGATTTAGCAGAGAAGTGGTGGTGGGATGAATTCCTTGCACCAGAGCCCTCTCTGACAAAGACTGACTTTAAATGCTGAGCTGTGTCTGGTGCTGACACACAGTCAAATTAAGCTTGAAGGAAGCAAGCCTGGGTTATTGCAAGGATCAGCGCTGTAAAGGGCTTTCAACGAGCAGTATCAGCATGTGACAGTCACTCTGCTCCAGAGGAAGCAGCCGTGGTGCTGAACACAGGGCATGTGAAATTTAATCTTTGCAGTTTTCACCTACTAGTGGGGATTGAGGGAGTGACCTCCTAACCAATGTGGGAGCCATGTGAAGAAACAAGGAATGACACTGTGACCCCAAAGGTGAGGGCTGCTAAATAAACAGCAAAACCTGTGTTTTGTACCCATGGCCCATCCCAGGTACAAAATAGAACCCCTCACCCTCCTCTTTTATTACCCTCCCATAGATTACACAGAGAAACACAGGTCAGGCCACTGGGAGCACCAGCTTCCCTGCTCAGCCATCAAGGACACCCAGCAAATGCCACCAGAGCAGTTGTTATTCCTCCCCGGCAATATCTTTGAACACAGCACAGAGATATAAAGGCAGCAGAAGTCTTGCAAACAAGAACCTCACGATTTGTTGAGAGCCTTCTCCAAGGCTAGTGCAGCGCAACGGGAGCTGCGTCTGGTGATAAGCGCCTGCCCCCAAGGCTACTGAAAGCTAAATAAGCCTATGTTTGTTTGTTGTGCAGCAAGCAGAGCGCTAAGCTGGATGCTGCCCAGTGCTTTCCCCATGTAAATTGGGGAGTTCCTGCTCAGATGCCAAATGTTAGAGCTGCCTTTGAGTGCCTGACATTGATTTCAATGGGATACAATTGCTGAAGCTTGATTCTCACTGAACAAAATGAAAGACCTCAAGCAAAGTTGTGCCTGGTGGAGCTGAGTTTGGTGTAGCAAGAGAAAGGAGGAACACTGCCCTCTGGCTTTTCAGCTCTTTGGAATAGGCATTTTTTTATGCCCAGACTCCCATAGTATTCCAGGAAAAATGCCAGGAAACTCTCAAAGGAGCTTAGGGTCAGGGCTGAGCCCTGCTGGGGGTGTTCACAGTGAGCTAGAAATAGTGCTGGGAGGCAAGAGTTCTGCAGAGGGGAAAAGTGGTAACCAGGAAAGCACCAAAACTGCAGTGGAGCAGAGCTGTTCAGTGTCAGCTGGCTCAAGGAGGTACCAGAAGGTCATGGATCATGCTGGTTGTCTCACTGTCATTTCAGCAAAAGATCCCACGACCATCTTTCTGACTGTCTTGACAAGTGTCTGCCAGAGGCTCACCCTGTGAGATACCTGATGTATTGTAAAAATAAACCCTGTAGTTTAATATAATCCCACTGACATAAACACAATCACGAATTTCACATGCCAATTCAATCACAAATGTGACATCCATATTTTCACTCTAATTTAAAGAACATTGAATGATCTTGGCCCAAACTTTAATTTAATATAAGCAGGTAGGGAAAGAGCCTTCAGTGTGTAAACAAAATTACTTGTTTGCTTTATCAGAATAGCATAGAATATAAATTAGTTACCAATATTTGTACAGCACTTAGACAATGAGTGCTTGGGGTCTCAGAGCCTCCTCTCAAGAAAAGGAGACAAAAGACACTGTTCTACCACCTTTGTGTTCCCTCCAGCAGCTGTCCCTGTCTGATGGGTAGGAAGTGGGTCTGGCTGGCATGGGCCATAGTGGAATTCTTTCTCTTTTAGAATGACACCACCCCCAATGTCTAATTGTTACTGAAATGTAGGGTGCTCTGTATCTTGGGTGCAGTGCTCAATCTGCACTCCCAATGAAGTAATCGGAGGCTGAGAGGAGGAGAGCTTTCAGTAATATTTAATCAAGAACCAGAATAGTTTAAAATTTATACTGTCAGAATCATTACTGATTTTCTTCAGTCTATGCCTTAGCTGGAGAAGTTCCTTTGGCAATAAACCCAGCATCCCTGCAAGACTCAGAGTGAGAGATTTCAAGCTGACCCACCCAAGTCTAAATTTAAGCAAGACCACGTAAGAACAGCCACAGCAGCTCTGTCATTGTAAGGTTAAATGTTTGAAATCTAATACATGAAAGAAGGTGAAACACCAGGATATATTGGGCCAAATGGTATAATTAACCCCCAAAGGAGGACTGAATTCCACATGTCCAGAATCTCTTAAGTGCTACCTTTCTCTCCAGAGACCTCCCATTATGCTGCCTCATGTATTATTAGTGACATTAGACCTATATCTATGGCCTCTCTCCCTGTCACAGTCCCTACACATCACACACTGACATTGTCCTTTCCTCCTTCATAAGGAATGACATTTTTGACATCACGCTATGAGCAAGGAGTAAAGAAACAACAAAGCAGCAAGCTATTGCAGGATGAAAATGCACAGATCCACCTAGTTAGTGATCTGAGAGTTTTGCAGGCAGGCGATGTAGGTTTCTTCTTCAGATGGAAGGAAAAAGGATACATGGAAGAAAGAGTCTCTCCCAGTCCAGGGTACCTGGTGAGAAAGTGACTGAGTGTTCAGAAACTTCCAAAGTTCATTTCATTCCTTTAGGGCACAGTTACACTTTTGGGTGTTTGAATTAAAAAACCTCCTGGGGCTTCCTTGTTCATTTTGAGAAACTCCTTTCTTATGTGAAACACTTCTCTTGGACATTTGGGCATGAGGAAGTGTAGAAAATGTGCAGCCTGGGAGAAAAGTCTGGAAAGGCCAGCTATTCTAGGCATAGGTTTGAAGATGCTAAAAGAGACACTGAGGCCACTTCTGCCTTCCGGTTCTATTATTCTCCTTTTTCCCCTTCATTTTTGCCTGAAAAGAACTTGAGGATAATAATCAGCATTAACACAAATAGCAGAAAATGACAGATACCTAGAAACTAATAAAGGTGATGCTTTTCTGGGATTGGTCTGGGATCCATAACAGTGTTTGGAAGGTACTGAAGAACCTGACTGCCACATTGCTCCAATCTCTCCGTGTCAGTTTCTCACTTTAATTTTCCTTGGTGCCAGCACTATGTCTATACAGCAATGTTATATGTAAAGAACCAAACAAAGCATTTAGTGGCTGCCCAATTTTCTGAGGTTCTAGCTCTGTTTTAAATCAGTCTTTCCTGGAGCTCCTTCTGGAGAAAGGGCTGAATGATGATTAAACAAGGGGCATGTAAAATGGAAATTGATAAACAGAATATGAAATATTTCTCCCGGAATTTTGTTCATTCTTCAGCCATTACCCTCTATTTATGTACAAACAAGTGAAAGGATGCTACAAATATGTTCCAGCCTAGACAAAGTAAAATTGATGGTGACTACAGATGCCAGAGCAAATGAGATCTCTGAGGGCTCAGAAACAAACTCTCTGACATATCCACTCAATATTCATTGAAATGAGCTCAGGAAACTTTGCTCAGTTAAAGACTGGCTGCGGGGGAAAGCAGATCCAAGCTGAACTCCGCAGAAGTGTTTTTCTGGATGCCTAAGATCTAGGTCAAAAGAGACATAATTGGGCAAGGGATTCAATATGTTATAATGACATCTTCCAGAAGTGATGTTCTGGAGCTCTCTGGCTTAATAATGCTCATCTTTCACAGTTATACCAGTGCAGTGTTAATGTCTGTACAGCTGGCTTAGTAGCACAGCTGTACCTGGAAGTGCAGATTCCCATGGAGAAAGCAGACTTTTGACCCTATGAGTCAGTGAATAACAATTAGGACAGATTCTTTTCCTAGTGACATTAAATCTGGAATAAATACATGGAATTCATTGAAACTTCAGTTTTACAGTAGTATAGACTATTCTAACTGATTTAGTTGTGATACTGTAGATTTACATGGATAAAATCATATATCTTGTGTCCATTTCATTTGGAGAGATGAAACTACAGATGACTAGAGTCAGCTCTTCTCATCAACTCCCCAAGCTCCCCATAAAAGCTCCAGAACAGGCATGACTTGACCAGGTGAAGAAAACCTGCATTGTCATTCTAAGCAATGCCTTCCCACATGGTACTGAGCTGTGTTGATGGTACCACTGCAATAACACCTTACATTTCTGTAGTACATTTCATCCCAATGGAGCCAGTGCGGGAACCTATTTACAGGTTTTGGTGGAATGCTTTGACTCTCCTTTGTTGCACATGAGCTTATTAATTAAAGGTATTTTCACAACCAGCACTTGCAGCCTGTTCTGCTTCCCACAGCTGCAAAGTTCTTTCCTGGAGCCTACGCAGCTCAGCCTGAGGCTCTAGGAGGCCACATCACCCTCTGGCCACCCGGCAAACAAGTCCAGCTGGAGCTGTGAATGAATGTGAAAGGCTGTCAGAGAAGAGCCACACTTTGCAGGTCAAAACCAGTGAAATCTCACTGCCCTGCACAGTGAGGCATGAGGCCGGTCATAAATCTTAAAACAATGGATAAATGGCTAGACCTATTGAATGCAAACTGGATGAAGCACACAGAGACTTATCAGTCTTAAGAGAGAATCTAGGTCAGATGGGCGCCAAGCAAAAGCTGAGCATTATCGTCATGTCGCATTCTCAGGTTATGCCATGAATATCTAACACAGAGAGGAAAATCTCTCCTTTACCTCTGCTTTTGGTAATAGCTCTCATGACACTGAAGGCAGAACATCGTTCAAGTGAATTTGATAACTAACTCTGGAAATAAGGGAGTTAGAGCCATTAGTAAATCTTTTCACTTCAAAACCTAAACAAACAGGATCAAATTGCTATCTGGTGTGATCTAATTGAATTCCATGGATTTACAACCACAGTCAACTTTTAGCCAATAAAGAGAAGAATGTAAATGTTTTATTCTGATACTTGTGACATCATAAAGCTAATATAGCTATGCAATGAAGGAAGATTTCTAAGCACATTTGTCTAATTTAACTCTCACTTATAATGGAAAGTAATTAAATACATTCCATGAAATTGGAGAAAACAGAAAAGAATGCTGAAGAATGTCACTTCATTTGTGGAACCGAGATGTATTTTGTTGTTTCCTGCTGTTTGTCTTTAGCTCTGCAAGCAGGAGTTCACATTTATGTTCCGTTATCAGCTGCCAACCTACAGCCCATTGGAAGATGCATGTCACTTCCAGAAGGATCTTAATAAACACCACCAGTGGAGATGCATTTCACACTTGGCAGTTCATCTGTCAGAGCAAGACATAACTTCAAATTATTTCCCTGTCCATTCTGCAAGTATTTGTGGAAGACAACTAACACCCAGAAGATAATACTTAGGGAAGACACAAGTTAGAGAGGACTCCCTGGTTTCATTAGGGGAGAGCACTGTTCAGCAAGCTCAGGGGTGACACTTGTCTGACCATAGATATGTTACACCAAGTTCATCAGGCAAGTGGAAGAAAATGGAAATTTTCTTGCAATTAAGAGTTCAGTGCAACTAACAACACTCCATGACTCTGGGGTGCCATTGCCAAACCTCTCTCAGCCACATCATGGTAGGCAGAGCATCTGCTGGGAGAGACAGGTCCCAGACAAGTGCTTGCATTGCACAGAAAAGTGAAGAGAGCATCCTTCAGCCTCCATAGGAGCCTGCTTCTTTAGCACTGTCAGAGTTAAAGCCTTCTGTTTCCCTAAGAAATTCTGGAAGTTGCTGGAGATACCCCAGCTTAAGAATAAGGCCATAAAGTTCATACATGAATCAAGTGGGGAAAAGTGCTAGCACTCACCCAAGCACTGCCCATGTCCCTTTGTACTGTGCTCCCACTGCCTTGTTTATCTGGCAATGTTCCTCTCTCCCCAGTTTCCCATCTCTTTATCACCTTCCTCCACTTCTTGGGTAAGAGGGAGAATGAGATGATAGCAAACAGAGAAAACAGGATGCCTGACTCACAAGCAGGCAGCAGAAACTGAGGTATGTATGGGTGTTTGCATTCCCTCCCCAATGGAGAGGCGAAGGCACCAGGAAAGGTGTGCATCCACAGAATCTCAGGAAAGGTATGCATATAAGCAGTGCTTTTAAGGGAAGGCGTGACTGAGAATGTGTTACCACAGTACCACGAGGTCGTAGCAGGTCTTGAGAAATAGGAGCTCTGCAATTCTGGATGTGTATCCCAGAGGGTTTTTTTCCTTTTCTGCTTGTCACCATGGATATCACTACATCATTACACTGGAAGTTCACCACTCCCAGCTACTGCCAGCTGGTAACTACCAAGTCTGGGGACACACACACACACAGACACACACACACACACACACACACTCTGTCTCTGTCTGTCTCTCTCTCTCTTTCTCTGAGAGTGTGTAGCTCTTCTCACTCCAAACAACACTTTGACAACAAGGGTGTTGTGACTTTTTCCTGTTCTAGGAAAATCTATCCATCACCTGCCCCATCTCATGAGACATTTTTCTGGGGCACTTCTACAAGGACCGCTCCATTCTATAAAGAGTTAATGTGGAATGCATACGATATATGTATTTGAAAGGCTAACGAAGGCATGACAAAGCTGGAGGCTACTGAGCAATATCTGCTCCTGTGAAGTGTGAACTTACTGTATTTTTTTGCCCCATAGCTTAACCTAGTTCTGAGCCTCACTGGCTGGTAGAAAGGTGAAGTGCAGGGTCTTCAGACATGGTAAGATCAGCAAATTTCAGAAAGTCATGGCTCAAAGGTATGGGTGGTTTTGCATTTCTTCTTTAAGCCCAGATGCTAACTATGCTGAAATGCAAGTTTATTATGCAGCCTGGCAAGATTTCAGTGATTTTATTGAAAGGGCATTTTGTTATGTTTATTAGATTTGTCAAACAGGCATTTTATGATATTTATGAGATAGCATATAAATTTATGAAACTGCAACATTTTTGTCAAAAATAGTCTTTCCTGGAAATCAAATAATACAAGTCGTAAAATCTCCCATCAGAAAAATCCAGGCAAAATTTTCCATCAGGCAAGGTACAGACTCATCCACAGAACAATCTGCAAAATTCTGTCAATAAAATCCATGCTGTAAAGCAGTGGAAAAGATGCTGGGTGCATGCAGGAAGGCTGCAATGCTCCCAGCTGGGTGCAGATGTGGCCATTCTGTCTGATGTCCTTGCCTGACTACAACTGAGGGGCCATCTGCTGGTTTTGTTGCCCTAGCTTTTTCAGAGGGAAGGAACGAGCTCCTGGTTTGTGTTTGGCTTTGTGTTGTGTACTGCTGTTCATCATAATCACTTGCCCCTCTGCTTTCCGGAGGCTGGGTTGGCTGGGGGATGAGCCACAAACGCATCTCCACCAGCTCTCTGCTCTGTCTTCACTCCAGAAGCCCCTTCTGCAGGGTTTTTTTTGTTTGCTGCTGCCGTTGCTTTTCATTTACCACTGTTCATTTCTGTCTCACTCCCACACCCCCTTCAAGTGAAAAGCTGTCTTGTATTTCTGCTCAGAGATCTCCCTTCTGCTCCTCATTTTTTTCTTTTGTTCATCCTCCGCAATACCACCAAGATGATGGGAAACACTTGGTTTCTTCCCTTTTCTTTCTTACTTAGGAGGTCAATTTGGCACTCCACAATTGATGCTGTCCCCTTTTTTGGAGACTGTAATGTGGCAGCAGGACAGCCTGAGAAACAGATTAAGCCACTACTATGTCAGCTGGGATCTTGATCACAGCCATGACAACATTTCCAAAATGAAGATTTTGGAATGCCATTCCTAAGTCTCTCTTGCAGGCAGGGGAAGATGTAGCAACAATAAAATGTTTCCCACGCTGTTTCCATTTTGCCAAGGAACCCTAAAAAGTTGGAAAGGTGGTGGGGATGAGAGGTGTTGGGAAGTTAGGCAGGAGGAATCCATGCACTAAAAAGCTGAAAGAGTAGGGACGGAAGGGAATGAAGTCAGCCCTTCCTGTGTGTCAAGGCACACTGTTTTAATGCTGGAGGAGTTAATCCTGCCATGAATCATAGAATCATAGCATTTTTGAGCTTGGAAAAGACCTTTAAGAGTCCAACTGTTAACCTAGCACTGCCAAATCCACCACTAAAACATATCCCTAGTTCTGGGCTTACACTTACAGCTTGCTCCATGATGTATCAAAATTAAACAGACCTAATACTCATACAGACTTAATACCTAATAACCACTACTAGAATACTGGAAGAAATAAAAAACTAAATTAATGAAAGCTTGCAATTTCCAACTTGTACTTTTTGCACAGTTTTTATGTATTCTAAGGTGCACAGTGAAAATAAATGTACTATTCCTAGAGTGACTGTTGTCTTTTAAACAGTTGCTTTACAAAACACACACGATATTTTGGTATTGGAAAAGCAAAAAGTGTTGCAACCACAGTATTTCAATTTCAAAAGTTTTTTATTAAATAAGGCCCTGAAGGGCTGAGAAGGGAGTTATTTGAAAGCAGAGCACAGACAAGGGAGATGTGATCACTTTGTGTAGCCAAAGAGTCCTGTCACAGGTGTAGCATCACTTCATCAATAACCCCTCGGGACCTGCTTTGTCTTGCCCTCCTGGTGAAGAGCTGCAGCAGCGCCTTGCGTGCTGTTCTCCCTCGTTCCACTAGGGGACACGTTCAAAGCACAATGCTAAGTCGGGTCCTGCAATAACCTTACTAGACCTAAACTCTGATGATGTCAAGAGTATGACTGTGACTGTGACCAGCCAAGGGGTATTTAATCTCCTTCCATTTCCACACATCTTCTTTTGGGAAATATACCTCATAAAATGCCATGGGAGCAGAAAGCTGACAGTGTCCATCAAATAGCAGAGTGCCTTGTTTATGGCCCAAGCTCTCCCTAGCTGAAGTATCAGTAGACTTGGATGCCCCTATTAAGTATTTATCCATCTGAAAGTGCGACACTGTCATTAGTTTGATTGAGGTGGAGGCATATGTCACAGTGATTGGCCTAGAAAGTATGAAAATGCAAAAGGCTGGAAGAATGGGGATGGTAAGTAAGTGACAGTGTGCAATTACTATGCAAATTTTAGAGGAATGATCATCACCAAACAAAACTTCCTTGGTATGGATGCTGCTTTCAGCAGACTTTGAATCCACAACCCAAACAGATTGAAGGACCTGCCTAATTCTGTTGGCCTAAAATAACATGAACTGCAGGGCTCGCAGAACACATTTGTGCGCCTTCCCTCATCCCTCCCTCTATAACCCCAAGATACACCTTAACATGAAGCCTACCTCCACCATCTTGAGAACTCTCTTACTGTAGCTGTGTAGCAAACCTGCTGTGTTTAAGGAGCATCCTTGTCTGGGTCTGTACTGGGTTTTTGTTTTGTTGTTGGTTTTTTTTTCCACAGGGAAAAGGTCCTAGATTTACAAGAATTTTACAGTTTTGTAGCCCTTGCAGTTAAGACAGGACTCCTCTCTTCCACCAGCATGCATCACATCACACCAGCTTCTGCAGCAAATATCAGACACAAAGCCTTGGGGAAGAAGTTGGTACATGAAACATTGACAGAGACCTTGCTTACAGAGTTTTTTCTCCCATTTTTGCCCATTTTATTCCATCCTTTTTGCAATGAGCTATATCCTAAGTACATCCTTCTCCATCATTTTAGTATATACTTCTATATTTCCAGGTCACTCCAGGCATGTCTGATCAGTCTGCTTTTCCTGGGTGTATGATGACCTACGAATCCTGGATGACTCCTCATGTGCTGTGGAAGGAGATTGTGAGGTGTGAAATAGTATAAGAAATTTTGAGTATGTATTCACAGGCTACTTTTGGGTACATGCACCATTAGCTGAATCCCATTAGCTTGGCCCTTGATCCAGCAAGAGCCTACAGGTAAGCAGATGAATCAATCCCAGCATGAAGCAATATCATATGGGATATCAGCAAGAGGCCAGGTAGAAAAGTTCAAAGAATAGATATGTCCACACAAAACTTAATACACCACAGCTCATCCAAAGATTTTTGCACAGGCCACTTTTTAAATAAATCCAGTGTATGAAAAGTGAACATTGACTTGCTGTAGTTCGCTGTGTGAATTCAAAGTGTTTCAGGTTTGTAAGAAGCGGGTAGTACAAAAGCACAAATAGAATAAGCTGGCCATTAGGTAGCATTTGTCATGTGGCTGTGAATAACTGAGAAAAGCACGTGAGCAGCACATACGAGAGAGCCACAAAAGAAAGTAGGATCAGAGGGAATGTTAGAGCTTCTTCCTCTTCAGAATTTATTTAACCCACCGACTGCTCATTTGTTTAATTAAAAATAAGAGATTACTGACAGACCTCCATGGTTCTTGGATGATACATTAAGGATAGCTTAACTCAGCACTTTGGGCTGGTACCCTTTGGAAAGAACATGGCCTTGGCATAATCCCAGTGCCTTCCACCAAGATGCACCCCATTACAACCGTGCTGACTTTGCCCTCTCTTCCTGAGGCCACATAACTGCGCTTGGTCGTTATGAAAGGAATGTATGAAGCAGAATCGAAATAGAAAGAACGGTATGACTGCAGCTTCATGAATTTTACTTCAGTCCAAATGAACTTGGAAAGATTTCTAGGCAAGCTTTTTAAGTCAGGGAATATTAAGGCATCAGGTTTTTTAAGTCTATCAGCACTGACACTGATTTAGTATTTTCTGTATCATTTTAAACACCAGGATTCATAGACAATCTGTCAGGATTTTCAGAGGAGCCTGTCCAAGCACTTTGAGGTCACAGATGCCTTTGAAACCAGATGTCCGTAATATCTGAATGTTGTTAGCGGGTCAGAAGAGTTTCTTGTCCACTGGCAACCTCATTTTGCCTCTGGTAACCTGACATAGATTACTTGACCAAAGAGAATTTGCTTTATACATAGAGGTGGCTATTGCCATACCTGGTGAAGACCTGAGATCCACCGAGGTTTGGAGCATTGTTTACTGTGGGAACAACTCTACTGCACTGTGCTTTAGAGCCTTTGGAAACAAACAAACAGGGGTGGGAAAAAAAGGATGGCTCTAAGGGGCTCAATCACCCCTCCCCAGTGCAGTTTACATGCCTCAGGATGGGATGGGAGTATCTGTCAGCTGAGTCGCACTTTCCCTTTCCTTCCACCTGTTCTGCCCCAGATAGGTTTGCATCCTTTCCCTGAGTCTGTGGAATCCTCTGTCTGCACACCATGAAGCCCCTGATGCTCCTGTAAGATAAGCAGAATGGTTATGTGAGAGACTGGATGGGTTCCAAACTGCTCCCTGGGCATCTCAGAGCAGCACAGCTTGTGGCTGAACAGATGGCAGCGTTCAAAATACCTGGGCTTCCCCGAGCCAGGGGCTTGAGTTCCAGCAGGGCCAATTCAACCAGCAATTCCCAGTTACCCTACTGCACTCCATGCATCTCCCTGTCTCTAATGCTTTAGATAAAGCATCACGTCCTGAGGCTCTGCCTGCTTAGTATGCCCGCAACACATGGTGAAAGCTGGGTTTCCCCCAGTGATTCTGGGTAATGTTTGCACCAGGAATTATCCAAATACCTAACTGACAGGAATCCTAGACCTTCTGGGGAGTAAATTTTCTGGGGAGGCATTCAATAGATAAGATATTCTGCTATGTATATATCAATATTTACATTTTCTAGGACCAAATCTGGAGTCTCACTGAATAATTGGAAGAAAACACACATATTTTGACAGTGCTATGTAAGCACTTTGGGCCTCATTTCTAATTTATAATGTGCTTTGGGATTAAAGGTGTCCTATAAATGTAAGATAATTATTAGTAACAGTATCTCTGCAAGTCCCAAAACAGTCAGCTAGGAACAGATACAGGGTATTCTGCATATTTGTCAAACCAAACATAACCAGTGTAGAAGAGTATTTCTTTTTTTTATTAGAATGAAGCAGAGAAAGAGTATGAACAAATACGATTAAAAACACCTTCTGGATTACATGTACCCCTGATTGATCTTGCAAGTCAGATATCAAATTTTGCACCGTTTTCTAGGGGTTGATTTTTACTCTATAGTCTTGATATGATTTTACAGTCAGCATTACTTCAAGCTTATTACATTTGTAACACAATACAAATACAACACCATTAATTTAATTTTATTTACATTTCAGAGTTATTCAGCTGGAATAAATTGAACACAATTTGATTGAAACTGTCCTGCAGGACTGACTTTAGGCACATTCAGCAAGAGTGCTTTATAAATAATGGCAGCATTTAGTACACAAAAGACACTCTCTTGAACTGGAGGATTTGCAGGAGTCATTATCCGATGAGGGAGAAGCAACATTGCCAAGAACAGGCCTAAGCTGAATACTTCTTCTCTGGAGCCCACTTTTCACTGCATGTGCCTTCAGAAGAGACTGTGGCTAGAGAGCATGATGACCACACACACATAACTCCTACAGAAAGCAGTTCCTAACTTGCATGTTTCACTGACACAGAAGCATCAGGACTCAGCTAAACTGTTCAAGTGATGGAAAAGGAATGAGGAATATCAATGCTTGTTTTGTAGTGGCCTTAGAAGTCCCAGTCAATGATGGGGAAGCTGTTGTAAAGACCCTTTGCAGAACCAAAAGATCATCCCAATGTTCCAGGGGTATGTAAAGGGCAGCAGATGCATCTGGGCAGACAGGGCAGAGGATAGTTTGATTGGAGACCTCTTTGTCAGTATGATGGAGACTGGCCACACCACTGGCAAACTTTTCATAGGCAGCATAGTAAAGGAGGGTTTTCAACAGAGATTTGGAAAGATAATGAGAGTATTTTGCTGCTCTTTAGCAAGATTCCTCCCAATAGCAGAAAGGAAAAAAGCCCAGAAGTTGTTTCTATAAAAATGTTAACAAGTGAGAAATAGAGACTGACAGGATGATGAGAAGGAGACGACATTGTCATAGAAAAGGAGAGCTCTTTGGCAGGGTGGGAAGGGACTTGACAGGAAAGATAAATAGCTTGTGTTTGATGGAGTACAGAAGAGGACTGTAGTAGTGAGGAGCAAAGAATGTGTAAAATCCTCAAAGTGATGGATTAGAAGGATGATCTTTATAGCAGTATTTTGTAGGGATGTGCACAGACTGAGAATACACTTGGCAAGACCAAAGAGAAGGACATTTCAGTAATCAAAATGCAACACAATTGAATTTTAGCCAGGTTAGGTAAGGCCATCTGAAGATTTTTAATGCAAAGTCTAGAGTACTAGCAGCATCTTTCTTATCTCGCCTGGAAGTGAAAGGAAGAGTTTTGAATCAATTTTTTCTTCTGATCATTGGGTTTTGTTCCAACTTCCAGTAGCCTGCAGCATCCATGAGACACTCTCATTCATATCCGTGGGAGCACATAGAATCATAGAATTGTCCAGGCTGGAAAATACCTTCAAGATCATCCATCACATCCAGTCATTAACCTAATGCTGTGAAATCTAACACTAAAGCATGTCCTTAAGTGCCACATCTACACATCTTACAAGTAAGTTCAGGGATGATGATTCCATCACTTCCCTGGGCAGCCTGTTCCAATTCTTGACAACTCACATGGTGAATGTTGTGGGATCTTTGGTGTCCTGTCACCTTTCTAACTGATTTTGTGTAAGCCCTGAATGAGAGTTGGAAGATATTACTGTTAGGACAGGTAAGTAAGATTTGTTGGTTCTGATTTAGTGGTGTCTAATAGGTGGACACTCAAGGTCAATCCTCTTATGGAACTAACAAAAGAAAAAAGGGATTTTGTTTCGGACCACTGAGATTTCTGTGATCTGTCAGTGAGATGTCTGATTATGAAGAAACAGAATTGCCATGCTATACCAAACAAATGGACCATACAGTTTAATAATCCTGCTGTGATAGTGCCTGTAGAAACAATTCAGATTAAGTACAAGGAACCTGGCAGAGAACAAGTAGGGAATAACTTGTCATAAGGGGAAGTTTCTTTTTAATTCTTATCAGTTAGCAACTAGCCTCAGCCCTGAAGCAAGAGGGCTTATATCCTTCCATAACAAAAGAAAATATGTATTCTATTTAATGAGAACATCCCCAATTACATTATCCATATAAATGTCTAATCCCTTTATTTAAATCCTACTAATCTCTTAGGCTTAATGTTATCTTATGGGAATGAGCTAATTAGGCATTGTATAAAATGTATTTCCTTTTAACAGTTTTATATTTGCTGCCTTATATTTCTATTGAATGTTCTCTTGTCCTTGTATTCTGGGAGCTTGGACAGGAGCAGCTACTTTTCCTTCTTTCTACTACCCACATATTTCACATCCCAGTCAGGGACCTCCTCTCTGATGTAAAACTTCCACTGTTTCCAGACATTCCCCAGCCAAACACCACATTCAGATTGTTTTGCAATTTCTGCCACTTGTATCTGAGAGCTTTATTCAGCATCTTTACCAAACATAAACCAGAGCAAGGCAAGAGGATTGTGCCATTGACCCAAACAAGGGCATTACCATGATTGCAGACTGGTTTAGCCCATTCTCTGTGTTGACTGACATCCTCTTCCTATTTGAGCACCCCATCATGCCTTGAGCAGGAGAACCCACTGCACCCGCTCTTGTGGCACCCCAGTTCCTTTCCTGAGGCATTATCGTTCAAGGAAAACCCTGCCAGTGCCTGGTACCCTCCACCACTGCTTCCAGAGGCACTGTCTTATTCCTGCTCATGCAGGATGCCTCTGCCATTGTCCCATCTCCTCTACATGAGAGGAGGCTCTGTGGCAGTGTCCAATCCACCTCTAAAACCTCACTCTGCATTCCCTTTTCCAAACAGTTAAATAGTAGCCATGGCAGGGATTGAGGAGGTGCCTCACTGCCAATCTTTACCAACTTTAAAACGGAATGCTTATTCCTATGCTTTGTTTCCAGCCCTTTTGCAGGTGTTTGATGCTTCCTCCTCTCACCTTTTACCCACCTTGCCTTTTTAACAGTATCTTTGGAGGGCGGGGGTGATATGTGTTTTTAAATGACCAAAAAAAATCTGACAATTTGTTCACATCCTGTACCCTACAGTGGTAATGGAGTCATGATAGTAAAGCTTAGTTGTTGCTAGACTATAAAGAGCCTGCAAGGAGCAAAATACAGAAATTGTGAAATATTTCTGTATTCTGGACTCAGTACAATATTTCTTCTGGCACTCATCCAAGCTTCTCCACATTGATTTTCTTTTCTTCAGAGCTTGTACAGGAAGCCAAAATCCCTTTACATTGAACCCAGAAGTAAAGTGATCACAAGCCAAAGATGAGTTCTCTCTCTGTAGCTATCTGAATCATTATAGCAGCATTTATTAAGTGCCTTTATTTTTCTAGGTTTAATCTGCAGTGTGCTGACAGCTCCAGAAAGATCTTTCCTAATGGACTTTAATAGTGATGCAGTGCTAAACTTATATAGCACCTGCCACACCAAGGCATCCCAGTAGACTTCCCAAATAATAGTTTAAAGCTTCTGCTTTCACAAGCCAAAGGCAAGGCTCAAGAGAACAAAATTAAGTTTAGCTTTTAAAATATTGACAAACTTGACATTATTAATTTCAAGAGATGAATTCATCACTGCTGGAATCGATTGCGAGGGAGAAACCAGGGGAGGATCAGCAGAGACACTATTGGTCAGCTTATAACCACACACTTGTGTGGCAACCCAGGAATGAAAACCTTTGTTCAATGTGCAACAATTGCATGTTTACAGCTGTTTAACCCACTGCAATTAAAATCAGTCATCCAGAAAAGCAACAAGAAGTCTGAAGTTGGACTTGCTGTATGTCATTTTGAGCCGTCATGCAGTACCTTCTGTGCAATGGTCTCAGTGCATTCTACAACTATAAAGAGGCTACACCTCCCTGAGAGGAAAAACATTATAGGAATTGCAAATCAAGACACACACTGATCAAGTAATCTGTGGAAATTAATTCACAGTAGTACTAATAGCAGAAACTCAGGAACTCAGATTCTCAGGCTCCCCATCTACCCCTTAGTCAATAAAGCTTCCTGAAACTCCAAGAGGCTGATGTGTTCCATGAATGACTTCTCTTTCACTTTGGTCCTAATCCTAAGAATGGTTGTGTAGGTGTTATTACGGCTAAGAGAATGTTAATAATTGTAGCTTTTAACTGGTAAAAAACAGGTGTCATTTCCTTTCTTCAATAGGATCTCATGCTTTGAAAGCCAAGAAATCAGAAGAACCAGACTTTGTGTTTTCTGAGCAGTCCAGTCTTTCAGTTCTATATGAAACAAGTTGGAAACATTTTGCAGACCACCTGAAGAAAGAATACAAGGAGATGCTGAAATGTTTAGAACATTTATGAACACATTTGAATCCTGGTAAGAGATTTTACCTCATTTCAACAGAATAGGAAACCTATTTCCTAGCTGTCTGCATGAGCTGCTGAAAACTGCTTCTGAACTGTGACTGCAAAGTTCAAGGCAGGTCACACTTTCCAGTAGGAAATAGGGCACATGCTTACTTACATTACAACTAATATATAGTTACTTGTTGGTTCTATATCTTTCAAAGTTAAATGCATCTTCAAATGATTACAGCTATTTTCTTATTCTCAAGTTACTTATCATGTCTAATAAATCTGTGAGCACCAATCAGTGTGTCAAGCTACAAGTTCCCATTTGAAACTCCTGAAAATTTTTTTTCTACAATGGCGATAAATGTTTTTTATTCAGACAGCATAAGTAACTCCATCTAATAGATATTATGCAGAACTGAACTTGGAATAAGGCATTTTTATTTCTCTTCTATAAGGATGTCCTCCATGATTTTCAAGCCATTCTCAGATATTTTGCTGCCAGGCAAGAGGTGACATGTAAAATCAGCTACTGGAAGAAAATGGTATGACTGGGCAAAAAGTATGCACAAAAAAAAAAAGGTTAAAAGGGCTCTTTTCTGAAAGAGAAGGTTTATTGCCAAATTCAATGGGGAAAAAAAATAGTCTGGTGATTCAAACTATTCTTATCATCCCATATGGGAACTCCACCCTTCCCCAAGGTCATTCTCACTTTCTGCCTCCTAGGAAGTCCATTTACAATCCTTTTTTGAGTGTTTATTGAAGGTGTGAAAAGGGGAAATATCTCTGACTGAGCTATGTCTAGCTAGGAACCGATTTGCACCTTGCACCTAATCCACAAATCTGCAGCATAACTTCTTTACACCTCTGGGCAGAGCATCTGACTGTGGAAACCAAAACGCTAACCTGGTACCCTTGGGCTCTCCTGCATTTTTTTTGGTGTTGGGAGAGTACAGCTGGGTAAGTCAGATAACAAATATCAAAGGCCCCGTTCTGTCACTTTAGGAAAATATGGGAGTACTGCCAGTGCTATCCAATGAAGAAGGTACATCTTTGGGTTGAACAGATCCAAAATAGGAAGTATTAGTGGATTTGGACGAGAAAATGATGAAGAGATCTGTTATCCCAAATATCTAAGTGCCACAAAGCCACAGCATAAAACATGAGGCACAGTGCACAGCCAAGCTCCCCTCATGCAATAGACTGCAAGAGCTGGGAAAGAGGCAATATAAGAAAGTGTATGCTACCTTTCATATCCAAAGCTGGGGCAAATAGTCATCAAGAAGCAGTTGATGCTGGTATTGATAAAGGAGGAGATCAGTCTAGGGTGAGTGATGGAGCAAAGGATCAGAGATCAAAGGGGACAAAGTATACTCAGAAGTATTATATAGGACTGTCATGTCTAATTGGGTGGGCTTTCCTGAGAATCGCTGCCCCCCAGGCAGAGAGTCTGGTGGGGAATTGAGAAGCAGCTTTAGCACCTTGCAGGGAGATGAATGGATAATCACAGCTTTTTGCTAGGTTTTATGCAGTGTTGGCATGGCATGGGACAAGAAGACAGTGGAGAGGAAGTTTAATAAGTGGCTACTTTAGCCTGGGGCTTTTACTGGTTTTGTACCTGTAGAGGATTTTATGTGTTTCATTCAGGAGCCCAGTATTGCTGGGCACTGTCACAACATAAACTATAAAGGCAGTTCTGCCTTGATAAAGTTACCAGCCAGGAACAGGGAGCCCAGAACAAATCAATATATAATGTGGGAGTCATCAGCAAACCACCTGCTTAACCAATGTCTAACAGCCTGTCGCCAGAAATAGAATGCAGGAGACTAATACGGGTGTAAGAGATTCTGCAGTAAATAATAATGGATTAAGCTACAGCTAACTACTGGTAGTTTGTCTCTCATCCATTTTTGTACCACCTTACCTATGGCTGCAGTCCTCATGCATTTTACTTCAGCCTCCAGAAAAAAAGAAAGCTTGCCATAGACCTTTTTGCAGGGGTAAAAATTAGAGCCTAGGTTTCAGTGTAAGATGAACCCAAACTGGACACAGCTGAAACCTAGACAGCAGAGTTTAATTTTAGTAGTCCTTCAAAGCCATCACATCTCCTAAGCCTGTATTTTCCAGACTCTCTATTGCCCCTCCTTTTCCTCCAGCTTACTAGAAGCTACCTGCTTGTTTCTAGCAAAACTGAAACCCAAAATATCACAACATTGTCTAGTGCTTCACTGGTCGGCTCTCTTCAATAGCCTGAAAAGATAATACCTGAACGGACTGCTTGCTGGGCTGAGTGCTCAGTCCTGGGTGCTCACTGGTGAGAGAAGGAGAAAGAACATGGTTTGGGTAGGCACTCTGACACCTGCATGAAAACAGGCATGGGAAGATGGCAAAGGAAAGGCTTGCGCAGATGTACATCTTGCTTTGGGGCAGGTTAAATACAATTAGACCATCTCACTATCTGCTTTACAAGGCAATGTACAGCAACAGCAAGAGCTGCCATGAGGGTGTCCCAGAGCAAGGTGACTGAAAAGGCACACGGACAAGTGTTGATACAGGATGAAAGCAGAGAGAGCAGAGTCCTTGCAAGAGCCCTTGGCAACAGGAGGACCAAAAAAAAATAGACCTTGGGACAGATTGTGTGATTAAGTGGAGCTGGAGATAATTGCGTTTTAAAGAGCTCCTGGGGAATGGGCTTAGAATGAACGCAGCAGCAGAGTTGGATCTGTAGCTATGTATAAAGCAACTGAAGCATTTTTTAGCATAAGACAGGAAATGGAGGACCATGGTCTACACGAGGAAGTTTCTTTTGAGCAGGTCAGCGTGCTGTTAGCCAGATGTGCTGATACCAGTGGTGCAACACTGTCCCACACAGGCCCTTGCAAGTTCCAGAGCGGTACTGAATGAAAACACTGGCAGGAATACTAGCCTGCTGTTTGGGAATAATGCAGAAAGCTGGAGAAGAAATAATTTTGTAACAATGTTCTGGTTCTTGGTTTCAACACTACCTGGATGTTCACCCTGGTTATTCTTTTTTCCTGACTGCGTGCTTATGCTTTTTGGTTTTTGTTTGTTTGTTGTTGTTTTTTTTTTTTTTTTTTTTTTTTTTTACAGAGGACAGACTTGCTACAAGCTCTGATATTCACGAGCAGGATAAATGTCCAACAACTGTCAGCTAGCTCTCCCTATTCATTCATATGATGATCAGTCAACAGGTGCTGAAATCTGCTGCCCATGCACGTATGCAATCTAGCAAAGCTTTGAACCCCTTGCTGGAGAAGTCTCCTGATCTTTTCACAGATGTTGTGCAGATGCACTGTGCTGTGGTAAAGATGATCTGCATCCAGTGGGATTTGCTAGCAGCATGGCCATGCCTTCAGTGCACCAGATGTGTGCACTAGCAGCAGCTCCAAATATATAAACCACCTGCTCCCAGGTACTTAGATTTCAGCATTTAACTTCTGGGACCAGAGCAATGCAGTCTGCTTTTCTTTAAAAAGCGATACCCAGCTTGCAGTTTCAGCAGTACACGGTCTGGTTGTTGCAGCCCTTTTCCCCATTGCAGCCAAGGGCCAGGTGGAAGACCCCAAGTGTGAGAGCAGCTATCTCCCCCTCTGCAGTAAATCAGCATTGCCAGAAAGTGCTGGAGTAGAAGTGAGAGGGTCACAGTGTGTGGCCTTCTGGAAGTAGGGAGGTGATGGGCCCATCCCAGAAATGCAGGGAGGTACCACTGAGAATGAGTAATGGCTATGGACACCTACTCCCAGTCATGCTCCTGAAGGACTTAAGTCACATTCTGATCCCAGAAGTGAATAAGTTTACTTGGTAACAAAAGTCGGTGACAACACCACTAATAAACACAGGCAGCTCTCACCTCAGAGCTATTGTCTATAAATTGCCTTCAAAAGGTGGTAGAAATTCCTGAATAGGGTATTTCAAGATTTTCTTTGACCAGGAAAGCAGAAAGCTTTCTTCCCTAGTGAACTGATTAGGTCTGCACTGACACAGTCTTAATCCAGCCTTGACTAAGAATAACTGAATCAGAAAACAAAGCAGTTTGTCCCAGATCCCATTTTGAGGTGTTGAACTGTCACATTTTTCAGAAATAGAAGTCATTATAGACAAAGCCACTGTGCCAATTTTTCGCTTGGTCTTCTTAAACCTCTCAGGTTAACCACTGCTGGTGGGGTTAATAAAGAAATGAGTAAACTCAGCAGGTAACACAAGTGACAGTCCCAGCAACACAGACAAGCTTCAGGAGGCTAATTATGACAGTAAGGGCTTGAGGATCCCTGCTCAGAAGTCTCTCAGTTTTTGTATTACTTCCTAAGAGCTCACTGATAACTTCGCCTTTCCTATCCTCCTGTTACTCTTTTCTCTATTGCTATGGTTTCTGCCCGTGGTATTTCACTGAACTATTTTCAGCTTGTTAACCATTGACCTGCCCCATGTTCCACCTCTTCCCATCAGCAGCCATCAAGATGTACCCTGTAAGCTGTCCTTCTGTTGAAAAGTTGTCTGTAAAATGTAAAATGCAATAACCCTCCTGAAACTCACATGTAAACCCCAACAGTGATTTATTCTCTCTCCTGCATGCATAGGGCTAATTTAGACATACACGCACACCCAGTGTTTTATTCCTGTGCCAGCACTCAGCTCCACACCTGAAGTTGAAGATGCATTTGAGAAACTGGAATAAGTAGACCTTCAGAAAGTGAAGAAGCTGCAGTGAGCCCATTTCCATCTTCTCTCCCTGCTCCAAGACCTCTATCTCCCTCATACATACACAAACACTGACAGCCACTTTCCCTGCCACCTGCTCATAAGAAGTCCTCCCTCTCACAGCAGCTGTGTGACTCTGGGACCATCTATGTAGTTGGTGTGTTACAGGCTATGTAATCTGGGATGGAAAGCCCCAAAGACTTTGGGACAAGGCTTGCCATGCCTGCTGCTGTGGGTACAAAAAGGATGGCTGCTCCTTGTACTGTGGGGAGATAGCATCTTTCATCCCTATACCCAGCAATGGCCCCACAGCATACAGCCCATCCCTCCTGCACTTCACTGTATATCAACAGAGCTGTGCAGGAGCAAGGTAAAGAGCTAGAGTTTCACAGCTGCGCACACAAGGGCTTCTGGTCATGAAATTCAGGTGCTGCAGCTTGTCTCTCATCCAGTCTGTTCTCCACCTTCTGTCCCAACTACAATGTTGTTGCACAGATCAATTTCTTTCTCTTGCAGCTGGGCCAAGGTTTCTCACCATGGCTGGTATCTTGTCAGAAGCATCTGCCTGACTACTGCTTCACTTCCAGATTCTGAATCCTAACTCCCCCAGTTCCCTGGAAACCATTCTTTCACGGCTTGCTGCCTTGATTTCTTATCTGTTGCTTTCCCGTCTAGGTTCTCCTCAAATTTCTCACCTGGCTGAAACAAAATGGGGTATCCTGGCTTTAGCAGTAGCCTGTTAGAGTGAAATGCTTTGCAGCTTGACAGAGGCGGGTACAGAAATCTCCTGTTGAGTTGCTAAGGAAAATTCAAAGCCTCAGCATTCACCTTACCTTCAATGAGCACTATTTCCTCACTCTCTGGCAAATACACCAGCTCCTCCAAACTGGAGTAGCAGTTCTCCCCTTCAGGTGAAAGACTCCTTCAGATCTCAGTGATTTCAGCCCAGGGAGGGGAGAGTAGAGCACACTGCCCCAGGTGCGTTACTGAAAAAGGCAGGACAGGATTCTCCAGCAACCCCTCACCAATTTGCCTTCTCTTCTGTATCTGTCTGAGGCCAGTGGCTGCTGTCCTGGCCTGTGGAGGACTAAGCTGCTCAGAGCCACTACCTCCTCCAACCTTTCCCACTTGCCTTCTGCCATCACCTTGATGTGACAGGCAGAGTGGGAAACACTTGGGGCTCTCTGGAGGTGGGACTCCCAGCTTGGGATCAGAAGGTGGCACATATTTAGCAGGGTGGGCAGAAGGTTTGAGGACCAGATGCTGCTGCATGGCATGATAGTTGTGGTTGTATGCAGAGTGATCCTGCATGCCAGCCTGCAAGTCCACCTGGAGTCTGCCCACAGCTGGGGAAATGCATCTTAGAAGAAAGGCAAGGGAACTGAACACAATGTGGTAGCTCAGTTATACAGCATAAAGGAAAGCTGTCAGTGTGTACGCAGCAGGGGAAACTCTGCCATGGGTACAACTGTTAACACTTTAAACTTGTTTTGTAACAGCATCAGACAAATTTGAAACAGCTGCTCTGTATGCTCTTCATTTCCAGTGGCAATGTCTCTTTTTTTTTACTTGCTGTAAAAGAAATTGGTGCTGCTGCTGTTTACAAAATTACCCGAGCTGCACTTATGACTTGTAACTTCTGATCTTGCTGTGATCACATGGATACCATAAACGGCAGGATCAGGGTTTGCTCTGCTAACGTTGGTGCCACAGCCCTGAAAAAGCTAAATGCTGGATACATTTTGGAGGGGAGCAGGCAGGGGCAGCAAGGGAGAACTGTCAGCTCTCATTTCACATTCTCTAAGACCTTTTGTCATTGAACTACCAAACACTTTCTCATGCCGCCAAGCAATTAAGCCTCCCTGACACTGGAGTGTTTATGAGGGAATTACTGCTCATCTCAGCCATGCTCAGAAACACCAGGTCAGAAGTCAGAGAATTAATAAACCTATTGAGGTGCCAAGAAATATGTTCAGCTGCCAAGTCCCTGGGGCTGACATCTTCAGAGCAGTGGAGGAAAGAGCAGACATAGCTTATATTCAAACAGATTATCAGGGGCAGGCACTTTCCAATCTAATGAAGGGTGAACTATTTCATATTTATACAAGATGAGAGTTTTATAATGCTTCTTTATCTGTGTTGCAGTAGGACCCAGAAGACCTAGGTGCAGACAAGATCCCTTTGCACAAGGCATTACAAAAATGCTGAAGACAGGTAAAGAAAACAGAAGAAATATATAAATATTACTAATATTCTTCCTTTCCGTTTAACCGTATTCTTTTGGCCTAAGCTGCTTTTTCAAATGGAAAGACATGTTTAGTGCTTTATTAATTTTTATCCATGTAATTTATAAACCAAGCAGCTGCAGCAATGATTTGGGATACCACTGTTAAGCAAACCTGGACACTGTGGTAGAGGGAGCAGGTCCTGGGAAGTGCTTATAGGAGCACCCAAGGCATGAGTTCTGCAAGACAGCACAGACACTGCATCGGTTGCTATATTGGGAGCTGAGCAATGTGAATGCTATTACTACATCTGCAGGTGCCTTCTTGCGTGACCCAAGGCAGCTTGTTTCACTTTTCAAAGCTGCTTTCCTTCTGGTAAAATTGCTATAAAAATGCTTACTTTTTTTTTTCTTTTTTTTTTTTTTTTAAATACTGGAGATCATTTGTGAAAAAGAACATTCAAAGGCTAAGAATGGTCTTTGCTGAGTCTGCCATCCAGCACCAGGAAATGCCTAGCACAAATTCAGCATCATTACAGATTCATAAATCTCATGGTTTCTAATATTAATGAAAACCTCACTTATATAGAACCATTGCATCATTTAGGTTGGAAAAGACCTTTAAGATCATTGCGTTCAACCATCAGCCCAGCACTGCTACTAAGCCATATCCCAAAGTGCCACATCTACATGTCTTTTTAACATCTGCAGGTTTATTTTTCTGTGATTTCAGTATTAGTTCCTGTCACCCAACTGTATGAGGTCACTACCTCCTTTTGTTTCAAGGCATCCTTACTCCTTTTACTAAATCATGTCTAATATTCTGGTTTTTTATTTGAAGTATTTTATCTGGCATTTTTAGACTAGCCTAGAATGTTTGTTTAATTGCACTCCAATTCTTCCATTTGTGCTTTTTTCAAAGTGCCCTGGATTACATAAGGGGCAGGAAGGGGAAGTAATACATGTGTGAAAAAAATAAAAGCATTATTAGTTGCCTCTGGGTTAGTCATAATAATGCAAATTGCAACTGGTTAAGAATTTTCTCTTTGACCTTGGACCCACCATCCAGTCATTAATTGCAAAGAAATGGCACTCTCTCAGTCACAGGAATAGCAACAGAAGCAATTTTTCATTTCTAAAAACATCATCCAATAAAGATTCCCCTACCAGAGTGCCCATGAGATTATTGTTTCCATTTGAGAAAATGAAACTGAAGCACAGACCTAAAATAACCAGAAGAATGTCAAAGTCCCGACTCCAAATTCTGTGCTGTAACTATTGAAACTTGTCCTTTAGGTTTCAAGCTTATTATTTATGTTTTAAAAAGACACAGCTACAAAAACCTTCTAATCTGGATGACTCATAAATAGCTAATTCATGAATTTATGGCTGGTAATGTCTCTTTTTTTTCTTTCTTTTCTTTTTTTTTTTTTCTTTGTCAACACAAGCAATGTTGAGACCCAAGATGAGCTCAGCTTGCCTTCTTTAATCTGGAGACTTCCTTCAAGCAGCAAAGAAAACTGAGTTGGATTCACTGAGGCCCAAGCCAGAGGCTAAGGTGCGGGCACTTCTCTCTTCAGACAGCTTGCACTGACACCTAACTTAAACTAAATGAATAAGCAAATGTTGAGGCGTTCAGCTGGATCACACCCTGCTAGGCCAGGTGCATACAAAACTCAAGGTATGCACTTCAAATGGAGAAAATGAGATGAGCTATGCAGTGAAGAGCAGGCATTTGAAAGCCTGGCAGCCTCAGTCCTGATTCAGCCAGCCTTTGGCACAGTTCAGTCACCTTTTCCGGGGTCAGATCTATGTTGCTGACTTGCTGCAGGTTAATGCCTTCATGGTCTGTAGCCCATGCCCTGGGCTCTAGTGAATCATCATAATTGTTCGCTTTTAACATTTGCTATGGCTAGAGCTCAGACATGTCCTCTTCACTGCCCTTTCTCATATGCTCATTTTATTTCTCAGCTTCAGTACAGGTTTTAACAAGAATGATCTTCCAAAAGAAAAGATTTCACTAAGAATATCTGCTTACTGAAGAGGAATAAAACATGGTGATTATTTCAATCAGTTTAAGAGTCTCTCAAACAGACTGGCATCACGAGTCACTTTTATGATTTTATGGTAATTTAGATCTCAAGATGAGAAGGAAGATGTACAATACTTGTGACATTCTCCACCTGCTCCACTTTATGGTTGTGCACATGTATCTCAGTCGGGCAATCATGTTTATACTAAAATAAACCACCCCCAAATGTTCTGATTATATACAAGTACAACCTTTTTTAGAATACTAAAAAAAAAAAAAAAGGGAGCACTTGAGGAACAATGGTATTTAACTGATGCTTCTAAATTTGGTGGAGTTTTGCCTCCTGATCTGTGAGGTCTATTACCTCATCTAATCTGCAATGGGGCCCTGATGAGAATGAGTTAGAAGCACTTCAGTGAGAGGCTAAAATCAGACTTTACCATGAGAACATTTTCTGCATATGTCCTAAGCACTTCTCTCCTTACAGATGTCTCTGTATTTTTTACTAAATTCTGTGCATCCTGCTAGCAAATACCTTCTATTTTTATTGACAATTTTAAATCAGAATGTATGGTTATAATCTCTTCCCCAATGGCCAGAGAGTAAACATTAGATTTTTCAAGTATTTCAGTGCCTGCAGCCTGTATTTTGGCTGCTTTTCTCTGTATTCTCTGAATTGTCTGCAAAAATATGCCTGGAGAATAGCTGCAGGGTCACTAGAGTCTCATTAAAAAGGATTAGCACCTTCCCAATGTCTTTCATGCATTCAGATATGCAGAACTAAAATTGCACAAGCTGTTTCTCTTGTTATGTATGTAAAGTGTTGCTCACTACTCTTGGCATCACTCTTCTCCAAATTACCTTCCCATCACACAGTAGGTTTCCCCCCTTCCACCTAATGCATGTTTACAATGCATATTTGCTTCCAAAGGCTGAAACATGCTTTTCTGTATCTGGACCATTTGATGGCTTTCTGCATAGAAATATTCCCAGCCCTGTCTAATTAATATGCTGCATATCCCTCCAAATGTTTCCTAAGTGCTGTTGTCTGTGGATGCTTGTACATTGTTGAGAAAGCATCCAGGGCTTGGACTCTGGATGAAAAAAGCCAGAGAAAATGTCAGTTAGCACTGAAACTCCTCAGGGGCCAGAGGCCTGGCTCAAGAGGAGATTTGTTTGAGGGAGAGCCTGCACACTGAATGGAGATTGCAATGCCTTGTTCATGACTGCATTAATTTTAAATCAGCTGAACCAGTTTTCTCCTTGCCAGCCTCTAAAGAAGCGTCCTTCAGCCATACTGTCCCTTGCTGCCACATTTCAACCCAAAACCAGACTTTCTGATGGTTGCAAGTGGATGGATGTGATTAGCAGACACATGACACAAATCAAAACATTAAAGGGTTTAGAAAAGCAGTACAGATTAACACACTGGATTTTCAGGAAACAACGATGAACTGATACCTTTGTAATTTTCTGTTGTTTAAACAAAGTAGGAAATACCACAAATATACAAAACCCGTGTTGCAAAAGTCATATTTAAAAAAAAAAAAAACCAGAACAGCCAAATACATTATCACAAACATGGCATGAAATCAAAGCACATGGTCCCCTCTTCTATGTCCCACAGTGTTTAACTGCACTATAATCCTGAAGTCCATCATGCGTGTCCCTGAGGTAATTCTTCCTTAGGGCACTAGTAGTAGCCAGAGTTAGTTGTCCATGTATCTTCATTAGTATCATGCTTAATTCATGTTTGTTTCATGTAATAACATTGTCCCTAAACTTGTGATTTTCTTCTATTTAACTTCGGACTGAATTACCACACCTTGCAGGGTTTTTAAAGATCTGAACTGCTTGAAAAACTGGAGTTTTGACATTACCCCAGTATAAATAACTTCACAAAATCATAAAATCATAGAATGGCCTGGATTGGAAAGGACCTTAAAGACAGATTGCCTAATTTCAATGCCCCTGCCATGGGCAGGGACACCTACCACTAGGCCAAGTTGCTCAGAGCCCCATCCAAGCTGGCCTTTAACACTCCCAGGTATGGAGCGCACAGAGTTTCTCTGCCCAACCTGTTCCAGGGCTTCACCACTCTCACACTTAAATATTTTTTCCTATTATCTAATCTAAATCTACTGTCAGTTTAAAGCCATTCCCCCTTGTCCTGTCACTACACGACCATGTAAACAGACTCTCTCCATCTTTCTTGTAGGCTCCCTTCAGGTACTGAAAGGCAGAGCTTATTTGAAATGATACAAGAACACTGAGGAGAGAGAACGCTTCTCCATGGCATTTGTAATAGTTGAAAGCTAACTCAGTGTGAGCTTACTTTAATAGCAATTACAGACATAAAGCCTATTAGATTGTCTTTAAAAAGCCACTTCTTATCTGAGGGGAGTTTACAGCCTCTGGTAGTAGTACATGGATAGCCAGCACATAAGAGACCATTTCAGTTTCCAGCTGACTTGGTGGCTTAAAGGGCTGAGTTAACAAGGCCAGGGCTGTTTTTTTGCACATACTCACTTCTCTTGGTACCCTCAGCAGCTCAGCTTTGTCCTCAGAGAGCTTTGCCAAGAGGCAGCCCTGGTGCTTCAGTGCACAGGGTGGTCTGCAGCCACAAACACTCTAGAGAGGGCAGACAGTCGCATCAGTGGGGAGTCAGGCAACCCAGGCTAGAACGGTTTGATAATATCACCATCACTGGTAAACTGTCACAAACCAGCCTCTTCACAAGATGTCTGTTTACATGATCTCAATTAAATCCCAAGTTTTTATAATAAAAGTTTTAAGCATGTGTGTATATGTATTTTGTTACTGCTTTTTTCGGTCATGAATTAATTTTACAGAAAATATTTTAGGAATGATACTATAGTCAACATATTTTGAATAGAATTAATTAATTGTTCACAAAGACCCACATACTCTGAACTTTGTTAAGAATGTTTATTATTTTCAAAGATTAATAACCTTGGGTTTAAGAGCAAAGCAAAAATCAAAGTATAAGATGGGCAACAGCAGTCAGGAACAGATCAAAATTCCACCTTCATTAATGCCACACCAGTATTTTTCCACGCAACATTTTCCACTCAGATCCGAAATTTCGAGTGGGGGGTCAGCAATATTTCTATTTCACAGACAAAACCAACTACACGGGGTGCAAGGCTGTAACTTGCTCAATACTATTGGCTACACCAGTACCAGAAGTATAATCCCCATTGAGTCAGCCCTCAAGTCCAGACGCTGGAAAATCCACTCTCCTTTCCTGTCCGTCAAAGGGCGCCAGCCAGTAATGACCGTGCCCGCTGTGATCTTCCCTCCCTGCCATAACTTACCTCGTGCAGGTCCCAGAGCATGGGGCCAGAGCAGCCTGCCTTCTCTCGGCTTCAGCCAGCCCACAGCTCCGTGTTCTCACGCAGCAAGTGGCGTTTACCACAGGCGAGGAGACTCCCGGGTATGCCAAACGCCTACAGGGCTTTATTTCGGACTGAGGGAAACCGAGGACGAGCATCTACAGAACAAGAAGGCCAAAGGTCCCCCTCGGGGCCCTCCAGACCTCCGCCCAAACATAGCCCAGAGGAAACAAGTCCCTGTCCTCACCCTGCACCGCACCGAAGCCCCCCAGAGCCGCCCAGCCTCCGGAGAGAGCTCCTGAGTGCGCACAGCCGGCCCACCCCCGGCGCACTGGACTGGCAGCGACCAGGACCAGTGAAAGATATTCAGTATTCGCCCTCGGCGCAGCAGCTCCCGGCACAGCGGGAGCGGGAGCCCGAGCCCGGGTCGCGGCAGTTCGGGACGGTCCCGTCCCGGCCCGGCCCCCCGGGACCCGCTCCCTCCGACCGACTTCCGCGTCGGAGGCCCGTCTGCGCATGTGCGAGCGGCACCGGCACCCCCACCCCACCGGCCGTCCCTGGCTGTACCACTGTGTGTCCAACGGATGGGTAGAGGCAAAAGAGGGCAGCGGCTCCAGGCAGCTCTGCGGGCCTCAGCTCTGCTTGAGACTCCTCATTCAGAATTCTGTTTTCTTCTCAAGCGTATGGACGCCATCCAAACTCGCTTCTCACCCAGTTCCCGCACTCGATCTACCCCAACTTCCCCCGGGAATGTGCTGTGGTACATGCCGTTCCCAGCTGATTCGGTGGCTTGACTAAACCATCGCGCTCAGGACGGGGGGAGCCACGGTGCCGGAGGGGGACACGCATTGTTGCGCCAGGGGCCGACCGGCGCTCCGGGGAGGGGGGCGCGCGCCGCTGCGGCACCGGGGCGGTCACCGGCACCGGCGGGCGGGCGCCGCCGCCGCACGGAGCTCCGCGTCCCCGTGTCGCCGCGTCTCCGCTCCCCTGCCCGCCCCACCGGCAGGGCGCGGCCGGGCCCCCCCGCACCCTCCCCTTCGCCGCCTCCCCAGTGGTGCCGCCCGGCTCCAGCTGACCGGTCTGGAATCCCGGCCGGGAGCCGCGCGCCCCCCGCCCGCCGCCGCCCCGCGCCCCGGCCCCACCATGGGAGACGCCGGCAGCGAGCGCAGCAAGGCGCCCAGCCTGCCCCCGCGCTGCCCCTGCGGCTTCTGGGGGTGAGCCGGGCCCGGGGCTGGGCTGGGGCGGGGAGGGACGGAGGGGGGCGGGCGGCCAGGCGAAGGGCGAGGCGGCGGGGGGCCGCGGCCGGGCGGGGGGGTACCGGGCAGGTCTTAACCTGGGCTCGGGCCTGTCGCAGGGGTCGAGCCCGCAGCTCGCTGCGGGGTAGGGGCGGCCCCGAGTCCCTGCCGGGCGGGCCGGTGGGGTCCCCACCTCGGAAGAGGAACGTCCCCCTGCCTGTGGGTGCCGCGTCCCGGGGGGCCTGGGCCGCGGTGTCGGCTGCGGCTCCTGCCTTAGAGGCAGCGGGTGCCCCGGGGGAGGTGGCTGCGCTGCCCCCGGGCGCGGGGGGGGAGGGGGTGCCGAGGCCGCCCGCAGCCCCCCCGCCGCCCGGGCACCGCGGCCTTCCCGGCAGCCCGACGGGGGAGGCCCGGCCGCTTCCCCAGGCACGCAGGTTTCCTGGAGAGGCCGCCCCTCCTCTGGGGCTGCCGGCTGCGCTCCGGGGCCTGCCTTTAGCTCCTCAAAGGCGCAGATGGGTAATGCGGGCCCCTGGGTGCCCTGCCGGGTGTCCCTGACACATACCTGCCCTGTGCCCAGGAACGGGGAGCTGTCGCTGCAATTCACGCAGGGCAGCATAACTAATGAAAGAAAAAGGCTAAGGACAAAAACATACCTCTTTCTCCACCTTATGAAAGCGAGGTGGTTCATAATAGATAAGGCCCTTGTTAGCTGTTGGCTGATACCCTTTTAGGAAGAAGGAAATAGGGGTCATTCCTGTTTGCCAAAAGTGAAAAAAAAGTGTAGACCCGTTGCTTCTTAAACTACCACCTCTAGGGTCGTGTCTGTTGAAGATACTTCCATTACTGATTTTTTTAAAAAATTCAGATGTACCTTGGGAGATGGTATTCTGGCAGATACACATCGTCGTAAACTGTCTTTAGTGTCTATCACAGCAACATTAGTCCCTAATGTTCTTATTTATGGAAAATTCAAAGAATATGTGACTAAATAGACTTTTAAGGGCCCACCTGAGATTTACACTTGTCTGTGAATGTACCTTCTCGGGATTTATGTGATGCAATTTAAGGTACTCTGGGGAAGTGAAGGCTAAGAGAGAAGAGATGCAATAAGAGTGATTTAGTGATGTCACTGTACATTTGGTTGGTTTATTGAAGTGGCAGGATTTTAAATGAAATCCCATTTTTGAGTTATGACAGAAGCCTGAATTGCAACAAATGCCATGGCCCTGTTGGGAGTGATCTTGCAAGACAGATTATAAATACATAGTAAATTATTTTGTTTATTTTTGTTTTGTTAGGCTCCCATGTTTGGGTCTGATATTTTTTGTAAAGTAATGGAGAACAAGTTTTGCTATCTCTAATACGGCGCACTGACTTCTGTAACGTGATACTTATGGGAGAATTGTAGAAAGTTGGAAGTGAACTTTTTCTTTGGGCTCAATTCCTTGGCTAGTTCAGTGTGTTTTGATAATGAGAAGAAAATCTGGTGCTTTGTGTTCAAGGATCTGCTTAATGGTTACAGAAGGCACTTAAGAAAACCCATTGCTTTTAAAGCTGATTTTTTTTTAGCATTCTTCCCTTGCACAAGCAGATACCAAATGGTATTTGTTTGCACTCCCCTTTTTTTTCCCCCTTCAGTGTGCCATCCGTGCAGGGATGTTTTTGTATGATAATTTTGAAAGACAGCACTGTGGAACAAAACCCTCACTTTTTCCACCAATACAGTGAATGAATTAGTCTGTTTTTCAGTCTCTTTAAGTGTCTGCCAGGTGCATTTCAATACACAGTGGCAAACTACATATCTATTTTTGCCCTTTAAAATACTGTTCTGTCAGTTTCCAGAGTTGATTGCTGTACTTCTCAGCCCTGAAAAAGCTTAAGTGTCTACATGACCTTATTTACCTAGGCCTTGTGAGTGCTTGAACAGATTGTCTGGTAAATCAGTGCAGATGTGCCTTTCTATTGAAGTTGCATTGTCAGGAGTTCTTAAGGGGTTACAATTTTATGCCAGCTTTCTGAAGAAAGTAATTCATGATAGCAAAAAACTTATAGTCATCTGAAGTTGAAATTCTGATGCTCTAGATGTCAGCTAGGGTTATGACCAGCAATGTCTTAAGACAGCATCTTATGTGACTTTCACATAATCTTTGTGTCTGTCATGTCATGTTTTGGAACAACTGGGCCAGGAAATTTAAAGCTGTGAAAAGTTCTGAAACTTGTAATTTAATGTAGTAGTTTCCATTAAATTTGTCAATAATGTAGAAGAACAGTTTTGCTTTATGTTTCCTGCTCTCTATCAATGCAATGGTTGAGAACCCTTTCACAGTTCTTCTTGAGTGAGCCCAAGCCATGTAGGCAGCAGACCAATTCTGTGTCTGAGGGTCAAACAATAAGGTCTAGATTTTACAAAGTATAAATGATGATTTAAAAAAAAAATTATTTTATGTAATGCCAAGCCTAGGCTGTTTGTAGTAAGATGCATGCTTTCTGCAGTAAACCACAATGACAGGAAACATTAAGGAAAATACTGAAAGAAGTATTAAAATTGAAGTAGCTGTGGGTGACTGTGCTAAAGCTTGCTTATTGGTTGAACAGGGATAGAAGTAGCTCCAGACACACATGTTGATAGTGATGGCATGCAAAGAGATTACAGGAGCAGACTAGTATGTGCTATTGCACTGAAGTTGGAGGGGTTCTTCTTTTAAAAGACTTGGGTTTATATTAGAAATTCAGATCCTCTAGGTTTCAAGAATCTCTAGAGACTGGAAAACTACTAAACTCTTGATGTTTCAAGATCTAAGAGACTGAAAAATGAACAGCTGAAAAGAAGAGACTTTTGAGTGAGGCTGTTAAGAACTTCTGAAATACCTGCTTAAGGTCAACAGCTAACGTTTGCTTCAGCCTTTTGTTGAAGATCATTGACTCCATCCTTAAATCTGCAGACTTGCCCTTCTTTTTAGAATCTCCAGTCTGTCATTTCTGCTCATGTGAAGTTTAAATGGAGTACTGAAATGATTTTTATATTTTACAGAATCATTTCAGTTACCCAGATAATCTCAATTGAGAAAGCTCATCAGTGTTCATGTCATTTATGAAAAATTCACACAACTTAGTGTTTGGAAATATTTTGCTCCCCTTTCTCCTATTTTTATATCTTCAACTTCAGTCAGTAGCAACTATCACACTATGTATTGGAATAGTTTTAGTGTACAAAGATTGGAAAGGGTTCAGTATGCATGTTTTTATTTTAGGTTGCTTCATCTAAAGTATACTGTGCTTAACTTCTGATTCTTATGACCTGGAAAAATTCTTTCTTATTTTCCTGGTTAAGAGACCAAAGAATCATACAATTATGTAATGTTTATTTTTTCTTAGGCTACTGGATTTCAGACACCTTTCCCTTATGATATATATGAGCTTGAGGTTGAAGATTTTATAAATACATGCAAATATTACTGGATGTATTATATTCCAGTTAAGCTTTTTTGCTTGTTAGAGATGAGGCTGATTCTTTAATGACCTACATGTTGGCAATTTCCCTTTGGCTTTTAAAGGACTCTATGAAGGTTGCACTTGTGTGTAGCTCATCAGAGGGCTGGGGATACTTCTGTTAAATGGTTATATGCATAGAAGAGGCATGTAAGCTGATGGAAGCATGTACTGTCAAAGGAGTATGTCAGAGAGGGTAGTACTTTTATAATTCTATTTGTACTGTAGTGACTGCTGCTTATCTTACTTATTGTCCAGACTGATGCCATACCAGTGCATTTAGCACCGTAGGAAAGAAGGGAGTATGTTAATAGCCGTAAAACAAACAAATTTCATTCTTGAAATGGTGGCAGCCAGCAGGAAGTTGATTGAAAACACAGTATGATTAGTTTCATCTGATCTTAGTTCTGGCAACTATAAGGTACTGTAGTCAGCTAAAACTGATGGCAATATTATTTGAGAATATGCCAGCAGGGGTTTTGCAGGATGTTGCCATTTGCTCTGCCTTTTTCTGACACTGCATGCATCGTGTGTGATGAGACATTGTGCCCCAAGCATTCTGTGCAGGCCCAGTTCAGGGTTTATTTCTGAGTCTGGATTTTCCAGTCACTGATGTATCATCAGGTCCTTGCCATGCCAATCTGCCTCTTTTCTCAATTTTGTTTGCTAAAATTAAATGTTTGATCAAACAGTGAGTCATTTAACATAAGCATGATGAGTTTGTGACTGTATATCACCAAAGCTTGCTTTTAGCTTCCAAACAAACAATGGTTATATATATGCCATTTAGAAGCCTCTTCTCTGAGTAGTCTTTTCTTCTTTTTTTTTTTTTTTTTTTTTGGTGATTACAGCTGTTCATTCCATAGGAACTCTCAATGTTCCTCTTTAATAAACACTCTCTTTTTAATAAACACTGTCTAATCTCATCGGCCGTGTAGGTCATTGTGAATGCATAATACCTCCCTAAACCTAATTTTGCTTTAATCATTGTTGCAACCTCACATGGATGTTCCTAACCGGGTCTTGAGTAAACTGTTGAAATATGTACCTTTCTCTCTGAGAATTTGTTTTCACTGGGCTTGTATCAGGCAGTTCTTTAGCCAGGCTTTCACTGGCTGGCACTTTGGATCAGTTGCTGAAGTGAGCAGTGAATTTGTTGGTTTATGTGAGACAACATACTCTATTTTGCTCTTAGGTTAAGACTAAAAGTACTTGAACATTGTATTTTTTAAATATTATGCATGAAATTATTTAATACTCTGTCAGATCCTTTGGTAAAATAACTTGAAGCAGTTTATATTCAAAGTCAGTGTTAACTGCTGTAATAATACATCTAGCGGTGTGTTGCACAGAGAGAAGTGACAGATTATTTAAGTGAGAAACAAGGAGTCTGATGAGAAATTGATTTATTTACAACTTTCCTATGAAGTGCTACAGAGTATGTTAAGGGATATTGCAGAGACACTGAAATTATTTGCTTGGATCTTAGTTTTAGATGATATTCAGAATTATGAGACATAGAGAAACTTCTGTCTCAGGAGAGAGTGGTGGTGAGGAATTCAGCTTTTTCATGTTCCTTGTTTGAATAAAAATATTCTGGATAAAGAATGGTAAACTGATTTCCCTCAGTCATAATACAACTAGAAGAACATCTCAACTAAAGTCAAAAGATAGAATTTTTTTCTGCTTTTTTGTACAGTGAGCACTGGCCTCTTGCAACTGCAGTTGCAAGGTACCACATTTTTGTTAAGTTTTCCATTTGGTGTAGAAGCTTACCTTGTGAAATGGGGCTTATTGGCACTCGAAGTAAAAGCAGATGAACTGGATTTAATACTTTAACTGTAATAAGCTCTTTTCTAGGAATGTGAAAACAATGCTTTCTTTTGCAGTACTTAATAGAATAGACAAAACAGAAAGGAGATTTTGTTATTTAATGTAAACCAGCTGTTCTGGATCAGACCAAAGATACATCCAGCCCTGTTTCTGATTTGGGTGATAAGTGATGCTGAGGGAATAAGCATAAGGACAGAGCAAGCATGCAGTGATGCTTATCTTGGTATATCTCCTTTGCTTCTGGCAGTCTGACATAAGGTTGTCCTCTGTTTTATAGATTTATAGCTTAGTAGGTCTTACCTATTTTTCAATAAATTTGCATAATGAATTGGTGAGGCCATATGTAGTCTTGACCCTTACAGTGTCCTGCAGGAAGATGTTCCATAATTTAATGATTCTCTCCGTGGGAAAAAAAAAGTAATTGGTTTTGTTTCCTTTAAACTTGCTGTGTGATAACTCTAAGGAGTGAACAAATTCAAACAGCTGGTGTATGAGGGCGTTTTATTTAAGAAGATCCAAAAATAGGCCTGCTTGATTAAAAATGTCTGTTAACTTATTGCAGCCAGAATTTGAGGAAAAAGTGCTCTTGCTTAAACTATGAATTTATTCAAAATCTGTATATAAAATGTTTTATAAATATTTTTAAATTTTAAATGGGTGCTGTGTTAATTGTAGGCAGGTGTATCCAGCACCTTTTAATCGAAACGTAACTTCCTCATCAGTCAGAATGAAATTCACTGTCGTAGCTGCTGTTCTTACAAGTGGAACAAACAAGGAAGAAGCAGATTGTCCTCCTTTTTGATACTTAAGAGGAGTTAAAAGTTACTGTGTATAGGTCACCTTCCAGATTTCCGTCTTCCTGTGTGACAGTACCTTCCTTCTTTGTGGCTTCTATAAACTGTGATTAGTTCAAAGGTATTACAATTTGGGCAGTGCTGACAATTATTCCACATTTAGTGCTATGAAGTATCTGTCGTAATGCTAACTAGTGAAATATTCAAATGTTGTATGGTACCATAGATGTGTTTTTTGTAATGCTTCATTGTGCTGAAGATGCTTGGAGTTCTCAAAAGTTTCTAATGGTAAGGCCAGTCAGTTAGAGGGTTATATTATCAGTTTTGGGGAAATAGTGCTGCTGCTGATTTTAGATCCATGAATTTCAAACAATATACCACTTCTGTGGAAATTTGGTGTTAATGTTGTTGCTGCATGTTGGACAGCTGTTGGAAGTCCCAAATTGGTGGAAGCCTCATGACTCAGTATTTCTTTTAAGGTGTCGAAATCAGTGATGCAAAACATTAACTAGAGAGAATAATCCTTGACTGATGTATTTATTGGAGATGTCTGGTTTTGAGTTGAATGTTTTCACTAATGTGCTATGCCATTACTGGATTTTAATTTTTTTTTCAATTAGAAGCAAGCTCATATAAATAGACACAGGCTTTCTTTAGAGCCAGTTAGTAAAAATGATGAAGGTGATATACTTTCTGAGCCAATTACTGCCTGTATTCTTTGAAGTTAAAAATGTAATTGTGTTCATGTGTCTCCTCAAATATGCAACCTTGATTGACGTAATTAGCATTGTACTTCGAAAGTTAAGACAAATGTCTTGTGAGTGTTGTTGGACAGTATTTGATCTTGATTATGTTGAAACCCTTATTTGGGTTAAGATAAACTTCATGTTCGCTTTAGGCTGGTAAATTACATTGATCTTTTCTCCCTTTTTTTCTTCTCCTTTTTTAACTGAAATGGTAGAATTCTTTCTATTCTGTACATGCAGGGCTCACTAGGATGGAGTCCCTTCTTTGCTTTTGGAAGAAGAATTGAAAATCAGGCAGTAGCTGCAGCATGAATCAACTTCTCTGGATGATAGATCTATGAAGAAACTTAGAGTAGCTGCAGATATTAAAATGGCATCTCCTCAGGACACTGAAAAAGCCACATAACAAAATACTATGGAGGACACCATAGGCAGTGAATAATAAATGGTTCTGAAAAATGAAACCTTTGTGTGAATGACCACAATGGATTCAGGCTGTGGAGATGACATAAATGTACAAAAGTAGTGTGTTGGTATTTTTAGGTTCTGCAGAAATGCCCAACCATTATCTTCTAATTTACGATTTTGATGTAAGGATATTTTTGTAGTAGAGATTGATTTTTTTTTTAACTGGCAGAAAATTTATATGCTCAATGAATGTGTGGGTTAAACTTCTATTTTTTAACACTTTCCTTTGAAATCTTAAAAGTCAAATACTGTATTTTAATGCATGGCTCTATTAACTCTAAGTTATTTTTTACCTGTACTCAGGAAAACATAGTAGTTGAAGAGTTGCAGAATTCCATGAGTTGGAGAAGGAAGATGTTTGCAGTTGTGTGTTCAGTTTGTGTTTATAACATCTGACTAGTAACATTGTGCTAAGTGCAGTACTTGCCTGTACAGAGAAGTTATATTAGAAAATTGTTGATGGATTTTTACATTTAATCTGTCATCTGGAGTCTTCCCTGCAGCAGAGAATGCTGCTCCATGCTATTTATGAAAGACTTTTAGTATCCTGTTTAATTCCATCTGTTTAATCTGGCCACCATATGCATGCTCTGAACTTGAAAAATATAAGTGAATGCAAGAAAGATAAATTTCAGTTTCTAAATATTGTAGTCTTTTTATTAGTGTTTCAAGGAAATTTATTTCTAATATTACTTTCATCAGTGTAATGTCCTTTAATAAATGTACTTTGGCTAGTGTTGGATTTCCAGTGTTTGTGTGGTGTAAATTAGGGACTAACTGGAAGCAATGAAAAATTTTGAATGGAGATAAAAACCGGTTTTCCTAAAATAATTTTAATAAGCAGTCAGACAAACAGAGAAAAAGAGTTTGGTTGGTGATTACTGTATTTAGTTTTTGGCTCCTTAGATTATATAGTGTCTCATGTTGGGTGAGTTGTTTATTTGAAGGCCTGTCTTAGTAATGTATATATTTAACTTCTGCTTGGCTGAATGTACTATTTAAGTTGAAAGTCCTATTTAAATCCTAACCATCTAGGGAAGGGGGAGGAGAAAGGTGCACAGTACTAGATTTGAAGCAGTGTTTAAAAGAACGAAAAGCAGGGTGGTTTTGTGATAACCACCTAATTGTGCCCTTGGAAAAGCAGAATCCAAACTCATGTCCTCATTGACTTAATTGCTAAAACACAGCCGTCCTTCACAATATGATTGTAACTGGCAACAACTCTGTTACCATAACAGCAGCATTTTTATCTTTAATTATATATTTAGAGGTGTCTCAGAGGAAGTTACATATATAAAATAGGCAAAATACTGTCATTTAGCAAGAATCCCTCAGTATTGTAAATTGTATTGTCCTCTAACTATTGATTAGATGCTATTTTGGTCCAAGATAATGTCAATATTAAGGAGTCTGGCTTTTGGTAAATCATTTAACTGTCTTTGGAACTTTTCTTTAACAAGGATCCACAATTACTCAGTGAAATGTACTTTTTAGCTGAAGCAAGAAGAGTTTTTTAGGTTGGGTATTGCTGACACCAGTTCTCAGGCCGAGGCATTAGTAATGCTTGTTCATTGCTTAATGACCTAGTGTTACCTTTTCCTTAGTAATCTTCTTCAGTGAACTAATGGACAGTAATGGTTTCCAAAATTGTCCAGATGTTAACAAATGCTTGCTTATTCATGCAGATAGGTTTCAAATATTCACCTGAATTGTTAACTTGTTCATCAATTTAAAATCTATTCACTTCAATTTTTAGAGTAAACTTTTGACTGTGTACTTCTATGAAGGAATTAAAGCATTTCTCATATAGCATGTTTCCATAATGAAGGTTCTCTCCAATTTTAATATGCAATCGTGTTAGTATAATTATTCCATTTTTAATGGGAAAAATATGGAAAGCATAATAATTTAAATTTTTTAAATGCTCAGAATTTTACAAAATTTAAAATATATTTTAAATTCTTTGAAGAAGCTAAAATCTTGGGGTTTTTTTTAAATTTCTTTTCATAGATGTGTGGATGAACCATCATTTGTGCTATAACTTATACAGGGCTTTTAGGATTAGTCCAAGTATACTCAGTACTTTCTGTAGGTGTTGGCTCATTTTTGAACTTTTGAAAGAAAGCAATTAACAATAATATTTGAACACTTCAAATGTATTTTTCTAGGCATTGAGGCTTTGTGATTAATATTGGCAAAGTAATTGAAATTAAACTTGTCTTTGAAATAATAATTAAGATGGAGCAAGTTGACTCATTTAAGAAAGTGGACTAACTGCTGCTTGTAACTCCTGTCATTGTCAAATACATGGAGTGTTTGTGATACTCTAATATATCTATATTAGAATATAATCTTTTCCAGAATTGGTTAGATGTTAGAATGCCTCTGTATATAGTGTTGAATGTCACTATATACTCTTGTTTTGACTGCAATTGGTTAGCAGTGGTTTTATTTTGGACACTGGATGTATTCCTGTTTAGCTTTCTCTTGGGTACTTGCAATTACAAATATTTAGACATTGTGCTCTAATGCTGGTTTTTTAAAAATGCATCTTACATTTCTTACAAGACTTTAGAGACTATAAACCCATAAAGATAAGGGTAGTAGCATGTTTCCTTTTTAATACAAGTCCCCTTCTTGGGATTTAAGTTTGGAAAGGATTTATTGCTACTTCTGCTGCTGATACGCTGTGTGACAGTCAGTCCATGCTTTCCTCTGCCTGTTTCCATTTGTGAATCATCTACCCCTCTTCATTTAATTCCACAGTACTTGAGGAGCCTTGAATGAAAGACTTTGTAGCAAGGAGTATTTAGGGCTTTTCATTTCGAAACAGGTGTTTTGTTTTAAATCAGGACTTGCTCTAGGACAATATTGACCCATTGACATGTTGTTTCCCAGGTGGTTCATCTAGAAGGAAGTGTTTGTGGTGGGTGGAGGAAATCTCTTTCAATCAGAAGAGTTGCTATGCAATTAGAAGAGCAAGAACTGCCTGCATTACACATCTGCGAGTCTCAGGTGGTTTTGCAGCACTCTCTTGATGAAGATAGGACCTCATTATTATCCATTATTCTGTGATGCAGTCTCTCCTTTGACTATTAATGTTCTTGTGTGACTAATTCAGGAAAGACCAGAAATCTTTCTGGTGAATAATTTACACTTCCTGTTCTGCTCAAGTGACTTGCAAAGGCAGGTTCAAAACTACCGTGATGTATATTATAATATAGTAAATTGATGCATTGTATCATACTGAAAATTCTATCACTTAGTGGTACAACAAGAACTCCAACATTACAGGTTAGAATTCAGTTGCCTGAGCTGAAGTGCAACTGAAATTCAGATAACAGAAAGAGCTGCTTGGTTTTGAAACTGCTATAGTTAGAATCCCAAAGTAAACAGAACTAGACCAGTGCTTTGAGAAACTGAAGTCTGCAGCTTTCAGAGTTTGTTACAATTTAAAAAATTTTTTTTTGGTTGCTTTCTGTGTTCTCCTGTCCCCCCCCGCCCCTTCAGATCAAGTTTCCATCGCACTTCTAGATGCCATTGAGACGGAAAGAGATTTAGCTGCTTTCTCATTAACATTCTTTTTGTCCTTATTATTTCAGTTTGCTGATTTAGTAGTGGCTGTCTGACTTCTGCTAGCAAGGTAGTTGTTGCAAACTTGTGTACAGAAGAGATGTTCTTTTTTTTAATTATTATTTTTGAGAACTACTTAAGGCTGCTAAATAACCAATGAATATTTAAATCAATTTATGCTCCAAAGGGATTTATATTTCTTTTAAGGCTACCTAGTAAGATTCTGACACAAATGGAAGCTTCAAGGACTTGTATTCTTTGCGTGTCCGTGAAGGCAATTACAGAAGAGGGCATGGGAAATGGTGACCATGATCCTCATCTTGGGATTATTATCTGGTTAATCAGTGATGCTTTACTTTTCTTATGCTTAGTTTTCTTGTCCCTCATCATGATGCTGGACAAATTCTAAAGGTGTTATATTTCTTAGTAGCACAGCTGACTTTGGTAAAAGTAGACCAGCTTTTGGAGGCACAGGCATTTCTTCAGTTTATGGGAAAGCTAATCTACTTTTTCTAAGTATATACGTACATATTACCTCTGTCCTCAAAACTAGTCTTGCCCATACCCTTAGGTCATCATGGTTGCAGCAATGACATGAAAGACAAGTGTCTTCTACCAGTCAGGACAGGTCATCTGATTTAATGTTTCTGTAATTTTTTTTTGCTGTTTATGTTTGGATGTTGTTCAGAAACCCCTGTTCCTGGCATGATATGTAGCAAACACTAAATATGGTATTCTTCTTACCACAAAAGATTGAACTGTTCAATTTGTACTGTCTAGAGAAAGCTAGTGATGTGTAAACCACTTTGAGTCCAGTTGAATTAGACAAGTGTAAACATTTGCTTTGAATGGGTATAGATAGCATTTTACTTTCCCAAAATAGAGCAAAATCATCTCCTTGAACTGACTTGAGTAAAATGATGCTTGGCTGAAAATCCAAAATTGTCACCTGCCAGTCTGCTGTTTGCAGGGGGTAGGATATTGAGTAAAAGTTTTGGGAAGTAAGAGGGCAAGAAAACAATGTACATGAAATTAATAATTTACATATTTGCTATTCATTGGTTTAATAGTTGAAGACACTTTTTTTAATTTTTAGTTTTGTTACCTGTCACTAAGTTTCCCAGAATTCTGTTGTGCATTAGTGTAAATGGAGAGTGGTAAAAGATTCTGTGGGCTCCTTTCTGAAGGGGCCTTCCATGTGTAAAGGATGCAGCTGAAGAAGGTGCACAATTTTATGATTATAAGCTTAAAGTCAGGCAGAATCATGGAAACATTGATTTTTATTTTACTTGTAGATTAGATGATTGAATTATGGGCTAATACTGCTGCTTGTCAAATTTTTAAAACTCATTTTAACTCCTGCTTTATTTAGGATTCAGCATTAGTGTGATGTAGTTAATGAAGCAGTAGAGTTGCAGTTTGCAGCTGCAGCCTGTCACAGTGGTTAGGTATTTAAAACTTGCTTGTTCCTCTTGGGTATGAGAAGGTTATGCATAGCTTGGATGAGAGTTCAGGATGAGGTAAGGTTTCGGGGCTCGTTTGTATTACTTGTTAATGATCACTCTGCTTGCTTATTGTGCCTTTGCCTGAGATTACCTTCAGAGATGCATAAAAGCTGCTCTAACGAAAGAGCCTTTGCTGTTTGCATGCGTGCAAATAAAATATTTAACTTGGCCCTGATTTCCCACTGTCAGAATTAGGTGAAATAAGGGTACTGATTGTGATTTATTCCCTTAGTCTCCATTATTAGAGGAAAATAAGAAGTTGAGGCTTGTTCCTGCACTTTCTCCGTGTTATCCGAAACAGGAAAATGATGAGACTAATATAATGGTTTCTGTGAGTGCTGTGATACCCTTGTTTTTGTTAATGTAAATAAATCTAGGCTGTCTACTTTAAACCCTTAGAAAATAGTAAAAGCTACCTTGTGAAAATGACAGCTGTGAAGATTACAGTTTACGTTTACATTAATCTGGATCACTGAAGATGGAAAAGCCAAAATACCACTCTGTGTAAAGGTTTCCTCCTCCTATCATGGGATGAAAGGTGTGGGATGAAGGATTTTTCTTTTTTTTTTTTTTTTTTTTTTTTCACTAGATGTTTAAAACCCTTGAACTTTAAATCAAAATGTGCATTCTGAATTCTTTTTACCCTGGTAATTGAAATGCAGTTGCCTGAGACGTGGGAAGTGTGCTGTGTGAAATAGGAGAAAGGCACAATGCATTACATAGGGGGTCTTATCCCACCTTCACATTTGAGTGACTCCCTTTCTAGAAGGTGCTGTTCCCTGACCTGTCAGCCACTGAAGGGCATGTGCAGCAGCTCATTTCCTGCATTTCCCGTGGAGAGGTGTCCAGTGCAAACTTAGTGGAGGAGAGTGAGCTGCCTGTACAGCTGGTCCAGGCTGCCTTCTGTAGTAGCTGAGATCTTACTTGGGGGGCTTTCACCTGAATGGCAGAGGAATAAGAGCTCCTGACTCAGCTTCCAAGGCACAGTGCAAGAAAGGCTGTCCTCAAACATCTACACTCAAGAATAAATTTAGGCTGGCAAAACTTTGAAGGAGTTAGGAAGGGGGGAGGGTAAAGCATGATCACATTTTGATTATTCCTTTAGTTCCCCTGTTGCCTTTTCCTTTAAGTCTGCCAAGTACAAAAGAAAACCTAGGTATTTTTATTTTTGTCAACGATAGAATATAATAGTTTTGGGTGACCTTGTTCTGTCTGTCCTCCAGCCATTAAATTTTAGTTCTGCTGCACTTGCATAAAGGCTTTAGTTATAAATTTATAAGGAAAATGTCAAGTGGCTAGTCACAAAATTTGATCTATCTTATTATGTAGACACTGCAGACTTCTCTACATACTGCTTAAAACTCTTCAGGAAAAAAGTGCACTGCTTATGTGCAATTGAATTATGACAGCAAGAGACACATTACAGAATTTGCACCAATGCATTTTACAATTTTGCTTAAGATCTTGAGGGAGTCAGTAGGACATTGGAGGGTAAGGTTTAAGATGTTTGAGAGATCCTGATTATTTATTTACTTAAAAGGGACTGCTGATGGGCTTTATGTAGTTTAGAAGTACTTCAGTTAATTGTATGAATTAACAGAACTTGCATGTTTAAAATGCAAAAGTGGCCTGATGTAGATCAGTCTGGTTAAATTTGGGGGTTTTGATTTGTGGGTCACTGATTAGCTCAACAGTTTTGGTTATGTCAAAATTGTTTCCAAACATGACTTACTGCTGTTGATAGCACATTTGTTGATTGACCTAAACACTTAACTAACCCCCTCTGTGATTTAGCATGCACAGTGTTTACTTAGTTGCATTTCTCATTAGTTAGATGCTGAGAGGAAATGAGTTTGGCAGGTTTTATTTATGTTTTGGCAGATTATTGTATCACACTTTCTTGTACTGCTGGATTGCTAAGATGATAAATAGGAAATGCGGGGTTTTTAAAAAGAGAAAAGCTTCTCCTTATTTCTTAGAGCTTTATGTGATTTGTTACCATTTGCAAGTGATAGCCATGTACATCCTGCTTTTCAGGGCTGCCACAGAGAGACTGAAATGTAAGATAAATACATTTTTCATTAATATTTAGATTCTACTAAACCTAAACTTGGAACAGCAATCACAGCAAAGTATTTATTTGTACTTTAGGGACACAAAGGGTTCCCTAAACTGGAAAAATAATTTATCAAGCTGACATTATGCAGAATTGTCAACTGTTAATAAATCAGTGTGTTTTGCACTAGAATAGTTCAATATCCTAAAATGAAATTGCTTTCCAAAGCAAGTAAAAGAAGTGTGATACTACACAGACCAGGAAGTACCTCTGCTAGTAGAGATACAAATGAGTTCAGCTGCAAAAGTATAAAGTTGGGAAAAATGCAGGGGAAATTGAAAATCAAATTGTTTGTTGTCCTACTGCAAACATAAAGGGAGATTTGTGAATGGAAGGGTGTATGAGGAAGGCTGAATGATCTCTACTCGGTGTGTCACTTGCTACTTACAGAAGCAATATTTGTATGATGACTGTGGAGGAGCAGAGGTTAGGGTTGCTTGCACATTGTACAATCTGTGAGTAGCCATTTGTGCTCAATTTCAGAGAAAGCACAGAACTTTTTGTTGCAGTGGATGGGTAATATCAAACTCCATCTTTGGGAGAGAAACAGTAAGAGAGAACTCACTTTATTTTCCCTCTCATATGTCATTAAGAGGAGTGAGGATAATGCTGAAAGGCATAAGGTGGAAAGAGATTTGTGAGAAAAACAGCTAAAATTTCTTGCTACACCTTGGAGCATGAAAATGGAAAAATTACATTGATAGAAATCACGAATCAATGGTATTTTCATTCTAGAGCATATTACAGTCTCATCTTCTGGGTGTCTCTTGCTGAGGTTGTTTTTGTACACTGTAAGATATTGAAAAGCTGAAGACTGATGTAAACACAGCTGAATTCTGGTATAGAATCATAGGGTCTGTTGTATTTTTTCCTTGTGAAACTTAAGTTTTGATTGATTTCCTGGGAGGGCCTTTTCTGTAGTTAGAGATGTCCTGAAAATAATGTGATCAGGTTAAAACCAAAAAGAGCTCATTATCTTTCATGAATAACACAGCAAACTTAGTTCTTGTAACTGAGTGTCCTTTACTGAAAATAGTAAGTATAATAAATTATTTCAAATCATTTAAATGACTTGTGTGTTAAATCCCCTTGACACTCAGGAGTCTTTAAAAATGTTGCTTTACCATCCATACTTACATGATGTGATCAGTGATTGTAGGTCTCTAGGACTGAATCCTGAGCCAGAGCTGTGGTGAATATCTTAGTGGGGTGATTTAGTTCAGTAGCAGAGTCAGTGTTTGACAGGCTTAGGTATGACTTGACCTAAGTTCATTTAAAATGTAGTTGTGCAGTCCATTTCTTTTAGAAAACGTGTGTAAGTTTAATATTGAGACAACTTCTAACAACTCTGAAAGGAGTTACGTGTTGGAATAAATAATACAGTTTTACATTTTAATCTTTTCCCCAGCTGGCAATGCAACAGAGGAAAAACTGTTGTATATGCAATCTGTAGTTCACATTCAGTTTTGTACTAAAATTCAGAACATTGAATGAGGGAATGCCATGAAATAAGGTAACTAACCATAGTTCTGTCCCTAGTTTGTACATAGGAAAATAAGTAATAAATGTATGGTGACACTAATACTTTTGAATATCAGTATGAAATTATTTTTTATGGCTATGGACAGGAGTGTGGTTATATTCATTGTAGTTTTACAATAACTATTTAATAGTTTTGGAATGCAGGGATTCTTTTACTTTTTACTCTTATGTATTTAATTACTGGCAGAAATTGTCTTGTGTGTGTGTACAGAGCTATAAATGTTTTCCCCATTAGTAAGATGAATCATTCCACAGTAACTTACTATCGTTTCTGATCACAAGCTGTTTTGGAAGAAATACTTTATCAGCATTATGTTCACATTCTATTTATGACTATTTTTTTTGACAGACCCTGTAGCAGAATACCAAATTTTTGAATCATTTGACCTATTTTCAGTTTTAAGTTGGAAATTACTTCAGGTGTGTGTTGTGCTTCAAAACATACAGTAATTTTTCTTTGCAGGAGTTACAGATTTGTTGCATGAGTATGTTTAGAGCCTGCAAAATTATCTACATGTTTGAGTGAAAAATTTGGAAATCCTAAACGTAGTAGGTCCATTCTCCTATTGCGTTTTAACTCTGGTACAAGTTTCTCTGCAGCCTCATTGTGCAATATGTTTAAGTATCTCATGGAATCTGGCAGCCGTGGTAGCAATAGGATTTTTTCTGAACAGAGCAATCAAATAAATTGTCTGAAGTAGGAAACAAGACAGGATTACTGAACACAGGGGAGCAATTTAGATTATGGTAGTGGAAAAAAAGTTGTTTAACATATACTTAAGTTTGGGTATCCTGAATCATCAGGTCTTCAAATTCCCATACTTCCTTGTAAATTCAGAGGACAGGTGGCAGGGCTAAGAGGGAAGGACAATAACTGTTATTGGTATGCATGTTTAACATTCAATCCTGTGAACTTAAAAGGTGTTTGGAATATTTTTGCTTTTACCAACAGTGTTTGGCATAATACATGCACCCAAAAAACCCCTCCAGTTTCAATGAGATGTGGATACCTACACTGGGTAAGAAATAGTCCCCGAGCCCAGACAAGCTGTAAACTGTGACATTCCGGGGTGTCGTGTTTAATTCAGTACAGTTTCAAAGCCTCAATAACTTGTAAGATGAGTAGTAATGAGAAAAACCCTCATTACTCCATCCACACAAATTCTGCTTTTGTAATTGCATAATATAAAGCTTTCATACGGCATAGCTTTTACGGAGAAGGCTAATGTTTTTGGGGATGTTCTGCCTTCTAACTGGCCTCTGAATTATTCAAGACATTTTTGTAAAATCAAACAGCTTTTTTTTTCTTTTTATGCTATAAATGCCAGAAGTACAGCTGCAATCACTGACCTTCAGCTGTGTAATGATAAGATAAAAATTTTCAAAACCTTTGGGCCTGATATATAAGTGCATTGCTTTGTACGTCTGGGAAACTTCACCGAAGAGTGAAGACCAGAGTATTCAACTGAGTATTCCAATTCACAGGATTTATTTTTTTAAACCTTAGATGTAACACTTCTATTCCAACTAAAAGTGATAATTCAAAATAAGATGCTTACTTTTAGCGAACAAAAAGCAGAACAAGGAAAGGCAGATATGACAGTCTGTCCCATTGGCAGCTGAGAAGGGAGAGTCAGACAGTTCAAAAACCTTTTTTTTTTTTTTTTTTGGACCATTCACTATTATTGAGGAGGCTTCTGGACGTTGTGCTCTGGGATGAAATGTTCACACTGTATTACCTGAACAAATCTTGCCCCCATTTGTGTGACCAGTTTTAGTATTGGTATTATAAAGGAAAAATGAAACCTGCAGTGTAGTTATGGTTCTCTTGTACAGTAGCAGAAATACAAAACTGAATACAACTTTTATTCCTCTGAAACCACTAACAGTGATGGTTGCTGTAGCTGATGGGCAAATTATGAAAGGTTAATTAGTTAAATGCAAACTAGAATTGTATTTGCATCTTGAAGCTTTAAGAAAGTGTTAGTCACTAATTCACAAATAGTAAGAAAAGTTAACTTTTGTAGCAAAAATATTGTAAGATAGCTGGGGAAATGGGAGGATTTGTGGATTTTTTGGTAGGGTTTTTTTGGGTGTTTTTTTTTTTTGTTTCGTTTTTCTGTTTTTTCCCCTAGAATGAGTATTGTAACAGGGAAGAACATTGTTTCATAATTTTAAGGCATTTTATTTCAAATGTGAGGGTGTAAAGAACCATGTGGTTTTTAATGTATATTTAGAAAGTTGTCTAGCAAAAATTACTTTCAAGCAATGTGGCTTTATATTATTTTGTACTCTTACATAATGGAAGCCAAGAGCTGACTGCTTGAGCTTACTATTTCTAGTCAGTTTAGTGTTTCCAGACAGCACATTTCACAAGCCATAAACTGACAACATTAACAGTATACTAATGCAAATAAACTTTTTTTTTTTTAATCTGTCTATCTATAGATATGTATTTCTGTCTTGGTTGGAGCATGGTGCTAGTAATGCCAACGCAGTGGATTTGGTCCCCATATGGGTCATTCACTTGAAGAGTTGGACTTGGTCATCCTTCTGGTTCCCTTCCAGCTCAGACTATTCTGTGATTCTGTGATGTACATATATATTTGTGACTCTCTCTCTCTATATATATCTATATATCGATCTCATTAATATTGAAGCCATAGATCTTAGTGCTTTCTTACTAACTTGAGCATTTAATCTGTTGCAGCTGACTTTAGCAAAGAAGCTCTGTTATCTTTATTTAAACTTTGAGATATGGGGAAACAAAATTCCTTGTGTGATGCATAGAAAATCAAAAGCTTTATCAATGTTAAGAAAGTCCAAAAATTACAGTTCTCAGATTACCTGCAAGGGAAATTTGGAGGAGAATAAAATTCTGGAGTCTGAGGCCCCAGCCATTTGTAAATACTAAGCCACTTACCTTTTTAAAAAGGGATTACTGAAAGGAAGTGTCCGACTTGCTTTTTTTCTGTTTTTGTTTTCACCTTTATAGAGACACTGAAAGACTTTGAAATTTATCAGTAGCACTGCAGAGAGTGTCAAACTATTTCATTGTTTCTGCTGAACTAAAGTCTCAAGAGCAGAAGTGGGAGCTCCTGCAAACCTTTACTGAGGGAGCAGGAAGTGAGTTGAAATTACGATTTTATTCACTTTGGCATTGCTCAAGCATTTTGTGAATGACTCTCTTATTCTATTTAAATATAGTAAATATTCGTATTTGTTTTTATGAATTCTTTCCTTGGTGATAATATCTCCCAATGTGTTCATTCTCTCACCTTCTGATTTGCTAGTTTCATTGTGCCAAAAAGAGATGCAGGAAAAAATAGACCAAGATTCTTGTAATACAGTGTAAAAAGGTGGCAGACAGATATATTTTTGTGTAATTGCTCATATTTTCTGTACTGGGTAAATTTTATGGGTTTTGCATATGTGGTACTGAATCCTGTAATATGGTAAGTTGTAAGATTTATCCTGTTTCCTTTAATACAGTATTCAGCATTTTCCCTTCTAATAACACATAAGACAACCATATCAATAAATGAATTTGATAGTGAATACTAATTTTGGTGAGTGGTATTTCTTCCCTATAGTTTTGTTCGCAGATATTGGTATTTGCAGTCTGAATTATCTTATAGTACTGCCCACTGCAGATGGCATTCACTGCAGCCTTGCATACAAGTGTAAGCAGGTTGTGATTTAACTTGGATTTTGTAGAGCTGATTTTCTTGAACTTGCTCTGAGTCCTTTTGTGACTCACCCATTGGTGGTGAAGTGTGGTAGCCTGCTTCTGTAATACATTTCCTTTATACATTAAATTCTCTTCAGTGTTTCTAGCTGTTCAGCTGATGCAGTGTTTACAGCAGCAGAAACCCTTGTGTGTTGATAGTTTGAGTTGTAAAATGTTTCACAGATGTTGTAGTACCAAGAGAATTATAAATGTTCAGTGCACACTAGCAGAGACCCAGAGTATGGATTTTGTAACACAGCAGACAGGCAGTATTCTAACTCCTGCCTGTGTGGGTAATTTTCTGTGATGCCACATCATTTTCGGGGTGCTGGGTGCAACCCATGGATGTTAGACTGATGGCATATTTGAAAGTGTATAGAGTAATATTTTTTTTTTATTGAATAAACAGTAAATTTAATTTTCTGGCCTTGGTTATGTGTGAAGGCTAAGGGGAAGTGAGCACCATCTAATAAAAGATGAGCAGTCTCTCCTGAACTTCCTTTACTGTATTTCTATTGCCATATCTGATCCTTTTAATTTTATTTGTTTCAAGTTCTTCAGTCTTTTTAAGCCAAGAGCTAAACTGAGGTTTGGAGTCTGATCTACTTTCCTTTAGTAGGTCAGTTAGGTACGCTGGAACAATTTGACAGTTCTTCATAGGATGTGCTCAAGAAAAGACAGGTGGAATATTTACTATAACCACCTGTATTAGTGAACACTGTGGGACACAGCTGGTCTTCCTTAGAAATGCTTTCAGTTTAACCCATACCTAGCTCATACCATAAATGTCTTTCAGGAAAATAAGTGATTTTAAGAATGCTTAAGAATTATATTTACAAGGTATTTTCCAAGTTGGCTGTAGTTGCATATGTATCACAACATCTGCATTATTTCCTTTTCTTCCAATTCACCCTAATACCTTTAAGAAAATAAAGATTTAACTTCTAATTAGAGAGTATTGTTGTTGTAGATCCACGTGTCTTCTCAGGTGCTAATCAAGTAAATAAGTGATAGAGTTTGATGTTCATGCTACTGGTTTCAATTTGACAAATCCAAGGAGTCTGTAGGTTTGATGTGTGATAGCTGGAAGTTAGCCCATGTGTAGTGATTGGAATATGCTTGTAGTAGATTGTGAGCAGTGTGAATTGACAGCATAAGGAATGATTTGTTCTGTGTCAGGGATAGCAGCAGCCGCATTTGCAGTGATGAGTGTGAGTTAAAATTATTTTCAAACAGTGAGTCCTTTAAGCCTGAGATGATAGGCTGCATGGGGAGAGATATCTGAAAGGTATCTGTGAATCTGTTCTTTTCCTCTTTCTCTACTTCTGTGGGTACACATGCTCATATTGGAATATAAGGGATTGGTTTGTGGGCATGCTGCAGCTGAACATGCAGAGAGAACAGTTCTTGATCACGGTCAGAAACAGAGCAATTGAGGACTCTGACAAGATATTTTAAGTAAGAATGGGGAGAGCTATATGAGCTACCCAGTTTGAATATTGGGAAACAAACTGCTGTTCCTTCCTTTTATGTAATATTTTGAAAATGTATAGAAAATTGAAAGATGCAAAATTAAGAAACTCAGAACAATCCAGCATAAAAATGCCAGTGTTCCATTCCATTAGGACGTTGTGACACTTGTCTGACAGGTCCAATTCAGCACTGGTGCTGTTGGTCTGGGTTCGTTTTTGTGTACTGTGCTCATTCTGTTTCAGTTCTTATGGAAGAACTGTGCTGTTGACTTCCTGATCAATGCCATGACAGTAGTAGCGACCATATAGCTGCAGAAGAGAATGGAAAAATTATATTGGTCTGTTTAAAAGAAGAAAGGAAAACTATCTGTGTAATTATTGACATTTACGTATTAAGACTCAAAATAATTGTATCCTTTTGTTTTGATGGTTTAATTATTTACAGAGAAAGCGAAATGTGCAAACATTTATGCAGTAAGCTTTCCTATTACAGAGTTCTTTTATTGGGTGTTTGTTTGAAGAGTTTCAGTTTTCTCTGTGGAAGAATTTAATAAACATAGACTAGTAATATGCCAGTTTTATGCAGTGAGTTGGGTGCATAATAACTTGAATTAGTACATGATAAAAGAAAATAACGTAGACCAGAATACTGTCCGCTAAAAGAATGCATAGGGTGCTCTTCATTCCTGTTTTACAAAAGCTTTACCACAGTAACTTTGTAAACTTAGTTTTTCTGTAGTAGAACCAAATTGTATTGCTGCAATTGCAGAAAGACCAGTAGCCAGACCTATAACCTAACTGTAGTTAATGAGAAGACTTACTATAATAATAATAATTTAGTATTTGCTGTTATATCAGAGATAGGCAGGTTTTAAATCTGTATTTAGCAAGAAACTTTTTTTTTTATCCCTCTAGAATGGTAGTGGAGTATTTAAGATGCTTTTTCTGCCTGAAAAATCTTGGAGTACAATTTCTTTTGTAATTGCACTTGGTGATCAGGCATTTGCATTCAGAGTGCTGAAAAAAGCAAGACATGGACGCTGTGGTGCATTATATTATTTTAAAGCTGTTTCCTGTTTCTTTCAGCCGCAAATTCTGGACACTGTGGCTCAAGTGATTTGAGCTCAGGATGTTTATTACAATCCGTATTTTAATGTGTAGTTCTTTAGCCCAGTTAAATTTATTTTAAGTATTTTTCTATTCAAAGTAAAATTGAGAAGAGTTTTAAAATAACATAGCTGGATAAAGTAGAGTTGAGGCAGCTGTTCCTCCTGGGCACATGAATCACAGGATTTGAGCAAAGGAGCACATTTACTTGCAGTTCAGCTGCTGAGCTCTACCACATTGTTGACTCATTAACTTTCCAAAATCCCTTACTTGAAAAAAAGAATGGCAATAGCAGCATTCCCTGGGTCAAGCTCCGGTCTTGGAAATTGTGTTGAAAATGTAGTGAGCAGCTGAGATTTTCAGACATTAAAATATCTTTCATGTTCAGTGTTTTAACCGTAGCTTAAAAAAACCTCAAAGCCGACCAACCAAACCCACCAAAATAATGTGCCACCCTCCCCGCCCGACTTTCAAGCACTTCCATTTCATTCTGGGTTTCTTAATTGTGTGGATTTCCATATCCCCTTACCCCCTACTTTAGAATTTATTATTTAATAGAGGGATTTGGAATGTTTCCATTAGAACAAATAGAGTATGTGTATAGAGCATGTGTATAGAGCATACACTGTTCATAACAAGTGAAGGGTCTTGGGGCTGAAGGCAGTTTCCATGGCCAGCAGCAACTGTGCCTTACTTTGAAACTCCCGAGAAGGCAACTTCGTACTGAGCATTGCTGAAAAGAGGATGCTGCTTTATATGAACTATCACTGGAGCTGTAGGCCCCAGCTTATCAAATGTCATGTTTCACTGAACTAATGGTGGTTACTGTATAACTGCTTTTGTATTTCTTTAGGAATGTTTATGACTGGGTGCATGTGTGGGAAAGAAAAAAATGACACCTGCTTCTATGTTCAGATTCATGTCTTGCTTTGTATAAGTCTTTATTATTATCAGCCTAATTCTTGCTTACAGTGTTTTAGGCTTTTTTTAAAGGCTTGTTTGCTTTTTGAAGTGGTGCTGCCAAACATGCTTGTATTGGTTTGTTCTTTAACTCTTCGTTGGTCCAAATTTTACCTGATTTATTTAGTCTTTTTCAGACACTTCAGAAATTGAATGTTTAACACAGAAACATCATGAAGGAATTATTTATAAGCAGTTTTATGCTGGTTGGAAATGCTGTATTGGTTGGAATTATGCTGGACTCTGACTTTGGTAGAAAACTCCAAAGTTACATATGAGAGTATATCGCTTTTCAAGGTTAAGTATCCAAAGTGGTGTTCTGAGCCAAGACTTTGTGTAAGGGTGTTGGTGAAAATACTAGTTGGTAACATTTTCTGCAGTAAAGCAAGAGAACTGCACTCTGTTTCTTTACTCTGGGATGGTTCTTTTGAGGGTGGTGGCCTCTGTTCATTGCCTGATAGATGCAAAATCTGGTACAGACTTCCACCTGAGAGCTATTAGGAAATTGACCAAAATTGTGGGGTGACCAAGATGAACACTCAAACCTGCTCGTGCTAAGAGTAAGATAGTCCTGGGTGGTTTATTCCACTTTTAAAGGTGACCTTTCATGTGGGTTTCTTTCCTACTTTCTTTTATTTTTCTTCTATTATAACAGCAGGGTAGAATTGTTTTCTGACAGTATAGGTAAATCTGCTTTCAGGAATCTCTTCCTGAAGTGTAGGAGCAAGTCTCCTAGTGTAGGCACAATCTTAATACAATTCATTTCAAATTCTCGAGAAGGAGCTGAAGTACTCTTATTTTCTAAAATAGGATCATGGGACATGGCTACATTTTCATGCCTGAGAACTAAAAATGTCTGTGTATAGTCAATCAGGTGTAGAGGCAGCACTGAGCAGAGTAAGAGCCACATTGCTTCTTGACTATACAATTGGTCTATACAATTGGGTACAAGGCAGGTTAGGATGGAAGAAAGTAAATTTCCCATCATGAACATCCATCTAAACTTTTGGGGACTACTGAAACCTGTTTTAAATGGGGAGAAGGAAAAATGCCCATTAACTTCCATAGTGGTAGCTTCTTTCAGACATATTAATGATCAATGTAGTAAGATAGGATTGCAGACACCTTGTCAAAATTTTAAGCTGCTTTTCAAGAAGTGCCACAATTCTGCTGTGGCATGCAGTTGTAGAAGGGCTTGATAACCAAGGGCTGGGAAGAACCATAAAAGGACGTTTGTCACTCGTTCACAAAATATTGCTGCTTTTTGGGGTTGTCTAGGCAAGTGAGATATCCTGCTGGACAGCATGCTTATTACTGAATAGGACATAGCTCCTTACCCATCTCAGAATAGTAGTGCTTTCTTCCTTTCTCAGAGGGATACTCCTTCCTCTTTGTTTTGGCTGCTTTATTTCTGAACCTAGCTTCCTGTGCTTTTTAACTCATAGAAATGAATAGTCAAAATAATAACTGGGATTCTGACTCATCATGTCAGATCATTTGCATGTAGTGCAGCTTCAAGTGCTTTCTCCATGTTTGGGATGGTCAGCACTTGAAACTCCTTTTTCCTTGAGTAATATTTGACTTTTTAGACACTGAATGTGGAGCTCTGCAACAAAGTACATTATTTTATAATTATGTTGTTCTGCTAGCTTTTGAGAGAATACATACAGCACAATACTTTGACCAGACTTTATTAGTGTAATTTGTTAGTACTAATGCACAACAGCATTTTTAAACCAGTTTATGTAACTTGTTCTTTTAAATGTTACTTGGCATGAACACTACAGTTTTGGAAATACTTTACAAATCTGCTTCCCTCTCCCTCCCCAACAAGCATTGACAAGTTCTAGCCATTGTAAGCCATTATAATGACAGGCGTTTTAAAGTATACTTCTGCCATAGAAAAATAACTTTGATTAAAAAAAATGTAATGCTTCTCTATGCATTTGTGTAGAAAAGAGACATACTGGGCGTAAAATGAGCAAAAAAAAATCAAGCATTTTCCTACTTTCTATGCTAAATCTGGCAGTTCAGGTCAGGAAGTATTTTAGGAGGGTTTCTTGGTGAGGTTTGATATGTAATTACCCATACCTTTAAGTCAGGGGACAAAATGGTTTCTTTCTTGAGGTTTCTTCCAGCTGCTTTTTTTTTCTAAGAATGTTTTACTGTTTAGTATCAATTTACTGATCCTGTGGTAAAAGGAATAATAGAAATGGAATAGATTTTTGAGTGCTGCTTATCATCAGAGCATTTATTGGAGTGTCTGATCTGAAGAAAAAGATAAAGTTAATATCTCATATTGTAAATCTCAGGAGGATGATTGTGTTGTCACAGGGAAATGTTAGTTACTACCTGCAATACACAGAAAAATAGTACCCTTGAGGAATTGGTGGAAGGTGGGTAGATCACAACTTTCAAGTTTTTTTCCTGCTTCATTAAAGGTCTCTTCAGCTCTCTTAGAATTCCAACTTTTTAATTGTCTTTTAAATAGTAGGCTACACATCTCCTTAAAAAGCTTTTGAAGAGTTGTCAGAGGAATGTTTGGTATATGATTTTGCTGCTGAGATTTTTTTTTTTAAGTGTAGAGTTGTGTATTCAGGGGAATATGAACCATTTAGCTTTGACTGGAGGGCCCCAACATTTTAAGCTCAGTTAGAAACCCAGATGAATCATATCTAAATTCTCACAACCTTTCTTAGCTAGTTTAGATGCACTGGATTCTTTTGCAGTTTATTTTAAGAATTATTCGAGAAGGCTTTCAGTGAAAACTCTGTCAGTGTTTTTGTGTGTTTTGTAAGACTAAGCTACTTTACTGTGTGTTTTCCACATGCTCCCCTCTTACACTTGTGTGTTTGTGCTCTTTTCTAGACTAATTGTTAACTGAGCACTTCAGAGTCTTTGTATATTTAAAACATAAGAAGTCTTTCAGTCATAAAGTTTTAAAAGGATGCTTTAGTGTACCCATTGGAAAAAATAAATTATGATTCAGCTACTTCGTTGGGCTACATCAGCATATCTTTTGAGTGTGGAAAGCTGTCAGAAGGGCATTGCACTAGTACACCGTAATGTTCATAAAGTTTGCCCTCCATTTAATTTCAAATTGAGGTAAGAATATGTGGCTCACTAACTGAAGAATCATTTTCAGCAGGCTGCCAAAAATCTGTAGATGATAAGCAACATTTAAATTGTTTGTGGTGAAAATAAGTAATCCAAAGCCAGAATAGTGATGTTTTTAAAGCAAAACCCCCTATAGTAGTTGTAATAATAAAAAAATGTTACTGATAACACTTTTCTAATTGAACTAGAATTCTTAACACGGAGCATATAGAACAGATAATGAAGCAGAGGATATTGAATGCATTTGTGGGATATTTAATTTCAGATTTTAGTTCACTTAAAATTCTGTTTCTGAATACATGTGAGTGTTTGTCATTGCCAAGTTCTCTGTAGGTCCACCTGCATTTGCCATGCTCCACTTCTGCTCTTCTATTTGAAAGGAATTTAGCATACATCATTCATGAAGAATAATTGAACTACCTCAGTTTGAAAATATGAATAATTGTTTAAACTGTCGAAAAAACTTGCCTATATTCCCTTAACAAGATCATAAATTACAGAGGACCTATAAATATCAAATATGCAGCATATATGAAATCAGTGAGGTGACTTCTGATTTAGAAAAGTAAAATGTCTTTCTTCAGAAGCTAGTGTACAGGATATATAGAACTTTCAAAGGACAACTGAGGATTTTATTAACACAGCCTAATTAACCTCCTTCCTGTACAAGGTAAAGCGTTAGATGCTCTAAATGAATGATGAAAAGTGTTGGGGAAATACAGAAGTGGATCGATTGTCTTTTAATAATAAATAATCCTTCTAATTTATTTGGATGAAAGTAAATGTGTGTGCTATGGTTTTGCTTTTGCTGTGTGCCAGGATTTAGCTCAGAGTGAATTCTTAGCAGAGTTCTAAGACTTTGAAAATTGCTTTCTAATGGAAATGGTGACAGATCATTAACTACAGTAGTATAAATTCATTGATTTAACATATATATAGTCCTAAGTTGCAAAATACATGACATTGTATGTGCTGAGCATATAGGGAGTATCTTTGTAGTTTTAATTAATTAATGACATGATTCATACTATGTTAATCTTTCTCAAATATATGGCCCCTGACAGTGTTGGACAGGTATCATTCAGGGGCTGAGATACATTTGTACTGTAGTGACACTGTGATCCCACTGTAATTGCTGTACTGGAAGGGGAGCAAGAAGTGTTTAACATGATGCATTTAATCACCAGTGCAATTACAGTGACACTGAAGTAGATACATTTTCCTGCTACCAAGTCATAGCAACTTCTGAATCATAACAAACCATTACTAGATATGCTGGAAGGCCTTGTTTCCAATAATGCAGAACCTGGGATTTTGTGGTCATACTTAATTAGCATCAGTGGCTTTAATATCTTTCATATTAACCCTCTAATGCACATATACTATATGGAGGCATTTTTTCTCCAAAATCCTTTTTCTTCCATCATCAAAAGACGGATGAACAAAAATTAGTATCAAGAATTATGATTATTCTAGCTATTCAATAATCATTCAATATCATTGTTCTAACTATTCAATGTTTTCAAGCATTGAGAATACATACGTGTAGTAGAATTCTTATTTATTTTTACTCTGATGCAGCTGCGCTATTCTTGTCTTTGGTGAGCATTTAGACTAATAATACTAGTTCACCATTACCTTAAGAAGTGTAGGTGGAATGCTAATATTTGCGGTGAAACTGAGTATTTTGTATTGCCCTTTGGCATTTGTGTAAAGCTAGTATTAGCTTTTAGTGTTTCTGGTCGGCTTTTGTTTTTTCGTCTAAAAGATGAGATGGGGAAGCTATGAAGCACCTGACCCATCTGCTGGAAAATGGAGGATTTTTTTACAAAGCATTCATTATTTATTAGGTGTGCTTCGCTAAATGTCTTGGCAGAAGGTTGTTTTTGGAGACTGAGTATCTTGAGTATCAGTCAAATTTTGGTATGCTTCTTTTTAACTGCCTTTGACCGTATGAAATTTCCACATGTAGCTTGTCCTTGAATCTTCAGATTGAGATTGTCTCTTGATTCTGTTTATTCTGATCAGCTACTGTGCATCTAACAGTTATGTCTTTGAGATTTATGGCTAGAATTCAATTGCATTCTCTGAATGTGGTTTTCTATTGGTAGTCATTTACTGGGAGAGGGGGAAGGAAAACCAAACTTCCAGTGAAGACAGAGTAGAATGTGCATTGGTTTGGATGGTACCTCACAATGATATGCAGTAAAATGGCAGGGAATAAAAGGAATAATTAGTATAGAGCATAAAATCAAGTTTATATGATCTAGTGCTCTTAGTGGAGCAGGTAAGGCCACTCCACACCTTCATAAGAATACACTAAAGTACTATATGAAAATGGAATCAGGGAAGCGATCTCTTCAGTTTTCTTAATTTGTTACATATCAATTGTAGTACAGGATGTGAGCATGTATAGGATTTGAAGTATGTGATTTTTGCTATTTAATGCCCCTTGCTGGGGCAAGTTTGCATTATGCACCTTTAACTGGAGATACAGACGTGCGTCTCACTGAGGTTGGGACCTTATGGTGATCTGTGTGCATGTCTGAATGCTCAAACAGTTCCCTTTGCTGTGGCTATTTGTAGGCACAACAGCACAAGTAAGGGATGATGGTTTGGAGAACCTCAAATGTGCATTTCATTTTTACCCATACATACGATTTATTTCCTGCCTGAAGTATAAATATTTTAGAGCTTCCAGGGTTTCCCATTTCTGTAAATGTCATCCTCTTTCAAAGTCCCTGTATCATTGCTACTGCTTTCATGGGCATGTTGTTAAGGGAGTGGTTTTTTGCTTTGGCTGCAGAGGCAGTTTTAATACCTACACTTTTTCCCAACCAAACCCTGCAGAACTGTTGCATGCAATCATTCTGTAGTCTCTGGAGTGTTCCAGCTGGCTTGAAGTATCCTCTGCCCCTAACTTAGTCTGCCACTTGACCTTCTGAGCTTGCTTCACCTTGTGGTTTCCAATCTACATAATAATAATTTTGTGTCACACTTTAGTTAAATGGTTTCTTTTTGACAGATGAAGTACCTTCAAAGAGGGTTTAACTTGATATTCTGCCTCAGCGATAACGCCATTCCATTCAACTTGATGTATCTATAAATATGAATGTCTCTCTGAGTACCAGCTTAAATTATGTAGAAGTGGAGATTATAAATTATCAGTATAAAACCGACTTTTTAGGGATATTATACATATAAAACGTATACTATGAGTAATTCTGGATTAGCTGCTGTTCAGCATGAAGCTGACTTTTATGAGGGAAATCTAGGAATTACTAAAATATGTCCAGTTAAAAACCGGTGATTTGGTATCTGATTCAAAAGCATATCCCAAACTAACTGTGTCAGAAGGGTGTAGAAGTGTTGGGTGTCAGCCTACAGGCTTAGAGTATAAAATATGCAATTCTCATTGCCAGGACTAACTTTGAATTCTAGCTTTGCTGTCAGTTATTCACCATTACGGTCATGATTTTGCTATGTGTTCCTAGAAACAGGAATTGTATTGCCTTCCCTAAAAGTCAGGTGTGGCCATCTTTTTCCTTATGAATTGGAAACAGAGGGCTGGATCATGATCAGGACTGTTTGATTTTCAGAACTTTGAATGTTTCAAACAAAAATATCTCTAGAAATAAAAGATATTGCAGATATATGGTATATTTGAGATCTACTTATTGTCAGGAACAAAGAAATTTTACATTTTCTTGTTTCTCCCTGGCAGTATGAGCTTCTGTTGAATTCTGGAGTCACTGAGAAATAATTAATGTAAACCAGTGACATGGTTAACAAGATATGCTTCATGAGAGAACAGCAATGTACAGATTTGCTCAATTTTAGGTCTGGTGAGTGAACCCGTGCCTGCTGAAAAGAGGAGATCCTAGCAATGAGAGAAGGGATTTGCAGTGTGGCTAAAAGCTGTCAGACATTTTACTTGACAGACAGTGACATGACTCTTGGATGATACCTAGTAAATTTGATATATATAAAATGCATTTTCTTTATCAAACTTTTGCTCTAATTAAATATTGCATTTTCAAAAAGGAGCTGATTATTGATCAGTGCTGTTACTCTGTCTCTGCTGTTTTCTTAGTTCTAGTTTAACGTTGTTGTATCTGTGCTCACATAAATGACTGTGTAAAAGAAACTAAGAAAAAACCACTCAAGGTTCAGGTTCTCATCGAATGTTGCAGCCTTCAGACTGACTTGGATACTTTGAAAAGGCATATGCAAGGATCAAAGAGAAAGTGATCCTTGAAACTGTAACAGCGTTACTTGGCTTACAAGGTCACTTGTCCAATAGTGCTGTCCTTTCAGAAAATTTGAGGAGATTGTGTGTGTTAGAAGTACATGACAGCCTTTTTTCTCTTTTTCGCGGAGCTCTGTGTTGTGTTTGTGTCTGTGTTTTTCATTGTTGGTGTGCTGATAAGTAAATATTATATGAGGCTTTGGATTGATGTTTAACAGCTGAGATGGTTGATTATACCACTGAAAACATTTGTCATTGCCCGTTCCAATGTCATCAATATGAACCAGCTGAACTCTGCCTTTCTTTTTCTTTGCTGCCCCTGGGGTTTAATGGCTTTGCAGAGAAGGTCCTGCCTGGCATATTGAGCTGCTCCAGAAGGTCTAACCCATAAGCAGTGAGTACTGAACTGCAGCACACTGATGCTGTAGGTGTTGACTCACCATGCTGTTTTTAATTGCAGTTCTCTTGAAGGTAGATAATCTGTGCAGACCATCAACATAGATATTGAATCTTTGGGTATCTACCAATATGATGATATATTTTTATGGTTCCAAGTGCTATTCTGCTTTTCTATTCCTGGGAATTAAATTTTCTCCTGTGCACATACTGTTTGTATTTAAATCTAGCTTTCATGTGTCTGTGGCTCTTGCTATAGCTGGCAAATACTTACGTCTCAAATCTGCACTGATATGTGTTCTTATAGAATTTTTGAGCCTGATGTAAACTAGCTTTCAGATGTGCCTGAATTGAAAAGCATCTGTAATGTTTTGATGTGACTGATACTAAGATATGATTGACCAAGCCTGGATTTACTTTGTTACTGGAAAGTCATTCAAAATAATCATCTGCAAACTTGGGGGACAGGGGAGAAATCTGTAATTCTGATACATGTTCATTTGTGATATAATTACTTTGAAAATATTGTCAATTTTTTTTTCTCAAGAAGTCAAGCAGTTTTTTGTAATTAATGTGTTGTTAGAGACAGATCTCCTCTCAAAATTCCATTGCTGTTTGGCTGGAGATAGAAAACAACTGTTTTGGTAGTCTCAGTTGTTTCTGTTTATGCATATTTCTAAAGATAAAGGTGAAGCTAATTCGGCTAAATGATATGTTCCAGCTGGAGGCTGCCCTGAGGAGTCAAAAAGGTCTTATGGGCATGGACAGTATTGGTACAACTGTGCCTGTTAATAGGTACTTTCAGACCTGTCCAGGATGGTGTTAATGCCTATAAATAATGGCAGAGCTGATTCAGGAATGCTGAACAAATCAAGTATTGGGCAGTGTGCACAGAAACTGCTTTGTTCTTACCTGAAGATATTCCAATACATAGTGAACTTTTGAGAATATTCTCCAGGTCACTTTGTAAAGGAGGTGTTGTGATGTTAAAGGGAACTTTTTGTAAACTGGGGGAAACATAGTATATTGATTTGGGTCTTTTTATGGGAGCCCTAGAGAGGTCTGTAACCTTAATTTTTTTCTTTTTTTTTTCCCCCCTTTTTTTCTTTCCTTTTTTATTTTCCATGAGGCTACTGACTTTCTGAGGTTTGTGGCATAATTGCTTAAACACTTTGTAGACATCTGGGAGGTGTAAGATATTGCTCCTCTTCTGCTGTTTTTCTCTCAGCTGAAGGTTGCTGCCCTCAAAGCTGAGCCACGCTTGTGGATCATATGAACTATCCTTGTCCATGTCAGTGCAAAGTCAGCCAGGCTATTTTAAATTACTGCTGGATGCAGCTGAGGGTAGTAATGAACAGCTTGAGGTAATAACTACTTAAGCCATTCCAGCTAGACTTCCAAGAGCACATCTGTCTGTGTCCTTATAAGTACAATACTTTAATGTCTCTGTTGCTGTATTGTATTCAGGATTTGTCAGGACTGCAGAGCTGTTGCCAAGGGGAGTCTAATATTCAAGTGGAATGTGTTGGTGCTTTCTGTCTGTCATTATTATCACATTGCAATAGAAAGATTTGAATGATGAAAGTGTTAACATATACATTGAATGGTAAAGTAAGTTTATTTTCATATGTGAGGTAAATGTGTGGAAGTCATGTTTTGGTAACTCTTGGAAAGAGATTACCATACAAAGTCTCTTCCCATACTCTTGTTTCTAGTTCAGCCACTTCTAGCCACTTCCATTTGATTTTTAGCCGTTTAAGTTCTTACCTTCTCTGTACCCTTGCTTCATTCCCCCAGAAATTTCCCTATATTGATTAGAAATATAATGAATTTTTTAGCTCTATTTTTTTTTTTTATTTTTTGCCCCAGGTCCAGCAAGACTATGAATCTCTGTTCCAAATGCTTTGCTGGTAAGTGCTGTATAAGGTTTTGTGTTTCCGTTAGATTATTGAAACCACATTGTTGGCATCTCCCTTCGGATTTTTGCATGGGTTTCTCTTCCTTCAGTATGTATATGTAATCAGATTTTCCTCACTTTGGTGCTTCATTTATTTGCTAATCAAGACCCTCTTGTGTAAATGTACCCATTAAACCTTGTTCTTGAAGTTTAGGGAATTTAGGTAAATCCTTGAACTGCAGAGCTGCATTGCTAGCACAGCTCCTATACAGATGATCTGGTTTCCACAATGAATAAGTCTGAATTGTAATTTGGAATTTTGTACGATTTATTTTGTAAGAACCTCAGATATATAGAATGGATAAAAAATTTAAAAGTGGGTATAGAACACCTTGTTCCATTTCTTTTAACTTGCAGCCCTTGAACATAAAATCATCTGTAACTCATCAGTAGGCTGTTCTAATTACTGCATATTATTTTCTTATTGTAAGGTCATTGCTATTGTGTAAAATCTTAGGAATTGTTATTGACCTTTTCCTGTTAGTAACTTCTAGCTTTGCATTCATGAATTAATTTTTTGGTATTATTTAGTATTTTAAACTTACTTTTAATTGTAATTAAGGTCCTGTCATGGGTCATGTTTTTTAATTACCTTGGGACAATAGCAAAAATTATAGAAGGTTCAGCTTTTTTTTTTTTAACTTTAAAGCTTTTTTTAGCATTTTTTAAACAGAAAAAGAATTTTGACTTTTAGATTTCAGATCTTGGGTTCAGTATCACTTCATTAAACAAACACATGGGAAATAAAGATTGTCAAAAGGTTGTTCAGTAAAATGTATTTCTCTGGCTGTTTTCCAAAGCCATGGATCACTGGAAAGGGTATGTTGAAGAACTTGTAAGTCATTTCTTGTACTCTTTCCCTACTGACCACAGTCACAAACTGGCCTTTGATTTGACTCAGTAGGACTGTTATGTTCATATTAGCACTGTAAACAACTTGTGTTTATGTACTCAGCAATGCGGGCGTTCTGATTCTAAGAGATCAAAACAGCCCATCCCTCATTTGCTGAGTTTAGGAGAGTACCCAACACTTCACAGCCAGCAGACCATTTTGGGTTTTACTGGTTTGGAATTTTTTTTTTTTGTATGTTTGTAATTTTGTTTCTCTTTAACAAGAAGAAAAATTCTTGGCTTCTATTCTGCAATTCTTCTGAAATGCCATTACTTCTGATAAAGTTAAAGTGTTGTAAAATTATGAGACCTTGTGTGATTGGTGGGGTGGGGGTGGAAGAGCTTATGTTTTTAAATTTTCAAGTTGTTCCTTAAAGTCTGTTTATTTTAATGACATAAATCTTTGGAAGAGTTTTAGTGGCTTCAAAAGCTACTGCTGGTTGGAATAAAACAAGGTACTGTAGAAAAAGACAAATTTACTCTTTGTTATTTAGATCTTAACTAGGGTTCCTTCAACAAGTACTGTTGAAATAACCAGTTGTGTTGGAGTCATAACTCAAAACATCTCAATGTCATCATTTCAACTTAAAAGTGGTTTTCTGTTTTTTCTTTTTTTTTTCCCCTGATGTCACTGAAATATTTTTTGCATATTTTTTCTACTGGGTTTCTAGCTACACATTGATACAGAAAGATGTATACTCTTGTTTCCGTAAATTTAACCACCACAGCAAGATTTTAGGCAAGTAAGGTGTTGAAATATGTTTTTCCCTATTTCAGGCACTCCAGAGAAAGGATGTGAAAAAAGTTCCTCTTTTTTTCTCTTTTAATGTGGCAGGTTATTTATTCAAATATATTAAAGCAGGGGGAAGATTTCAAAATATTATTTCTCTTGACCATAATTTCCTTTTTCTTGTATTTCAGAAAAAAGAAATCCACACAACGAAAAAGGTTAGTAACTCTTTAAGTTACTTTTTTTGTTGTTGTGTTTGGTTTTTTTTCTTTTTTCCAGAAGGAACACATAGAATCCAGTCTTCCTTTTTTTAAAAAAAATGGATTTGAGACAGACACAGCAGGAAAGACCCTTACATTTGTGTAAGCATTTCTTTTTTATATATATCAGGGAAGAAGGGCAACAAGTCAGCAAGGGATGAAACCTTGTTGTGTTTACAGTGCAGTATGATTTATTCGTGGAACCTTCCTATCTTAACAGGTTTTTCAGACTTTCTGAACTAACTACAAGTTTGTAAACTCATGATCATGAAATCTTTGCGTCTGCATTTCCTGGCTTCCCCATTGTTCTGGTTCTGCCAGGACAGGGTTAATTTTTGCAGTAGCCAGGAGTAGGCATGGCTAGGACAGGGAGATTATTCTGTACCACTTCACCTCATTGCTGGGGGAGGGGAAGGAGACAGTTTGCCAGGGAGCAGGGATTGCCTTCCAGTCAAGAAAACCCGGCAGAGGGAGTGGTCAGGTAATGCCAGTTCTGAGCATTCTGCATGTGAGCCACTTGCCTCTCTCTTAATACATTTTTGTTATTAATATTGTTGTTGTAACTGTTCGTTTTCTTATCTCATTGCTGTTTCCAGTAATTGTTGTTTTCTCATCCCACGATCTTTACCTGTTGTGCCTCTAATTCTCCTCTCCAGCCTGCCACAAGGGGAGGGGGAAGTGAGGGAGTGGCTTGTGGTTTGGAGTTTCAGTGGGACACTAAATTCAGGAATATCACTCCTAAACCGACACCCATCCCTTGGGGAAAAAATGGTCATTGTTTGACATCCATCATATTAATTAGCACAGAATTGCATCAAAGGGTAATGTCTGTTTGCCTTCTTGTTTGACCAAATGCTTCTGATTTCTATATTTATTATCAAAATAAATTCATGGAATTTTCACTGACATTTGTCCAAAGATGAGACAAACAGCAAAAGCAACCAGATTATATAGCAGGGAGACTGACATTCCTTGTTTTGGCTATCTTTTTTACTTTTTCTTATATTAAATGTGGGAATACCGGTCACAAGTTATTACAGAGATTAAGTTGTTTAGTTTTCTATGGCAAGAATGAGCTGGGTACTGCACAGATACATGCAACCCTTTGCCTATAAGTGCCCAATGTTTTCACCTAGATCCAAAAAGGTCACTAAGCTCTTCTGTACAACCACAGAAATGCTATTTTATTTGCCACAGACTAGTTCATAGCTTGCATGTAAGGGTTGATAAATTCTGTAGAAGAGCTTGAAGTTAGCTACTCTCTTCGTCTGTCTTTGCCTCCTCTTCACACCATCTGCCTGTTCCAGGAAGGAATACCTGACTTGTTTTATTTAAACCCGTAGAAGCAAAAGACTCTGAAATGTTCGAGAACTTCTCTGAAATAATTTCAAGTTAATTGTACTTCTGCAAAGTACTTCACAACATTCTGTCTCCAGTTCAGTGCTGACCATGTGTTATCAGTGCTTCAAAGCCTCCAGATTTGTATAAGTGTAACCCTAAATATTGCAGTGCTTCAAATAAATACACTCTTTAGATGGTTAAGACATAGTTGCTTCAGACTTCTCATGCATCCAGAATACAAATGCAGTAAAGAGGTGTGGGTTTCAGAGTTTTTTGGGGGGTTTGTGTTTTGTTCAGAATATAGGCTGGTAAACAAAAAAATGCAAATTAGGGCTAGAGTATCTCCCTTAGTGACACCACATCTTTCACTAATGCTGCAGCCTTTTCTTTCAGTATGGTAAACTGTGAATTCTGAATTATTGAAATACAGGACAGTGATAAGTGAAAATTTTCAAAAGCGCTCTTTATTAACCTATCTTTGCTCCCATTAGGTTTATGGAAGTTTTAATATCAACTTCAGGTAGGGACATTGTTTGAGTACTTTTTGAAATGCCACTTTATAAGTAGGATCTTTCAGGCAGGAATTCTGCATTCATGGAAACAACACCTGGTACCTCAAGAATTCAGTTTTAATTGGAACCTCTGGGAACAGTTACAGAACAAACTATTACAGAGTAAGAATAAAAATTTAAATAGAAAAAATGGTAAAACTATGCTTTCTACTTACATCACCCCCAAAAAATGCAATCTGCCTTCAGTCCATTTGATTGTGAGCCTAGAAGGCTTAATTTGTGTTATGTTCCTATCAGCATTGGAAAGAGAGGTACAAGAAATGGATTTCAGCTTGTTCAATAGTGTGCGAAGCTGAAGGTAAGTGCAGCACTGGATGGTTTGTGGAGAGATGCCATTGGAAAACTGAAAGATGATAAAATATGATTAGAGTATTCTTGGATTTGTGAATCAAAATCATAGGCATTCTGTCTGAACACGTACTTGAAACTTCTAGAGGTGGGTGCCCATCTCTTAATCTAGCTGTGCAGTATTTATGTTCATGTTGTGCGAAGTACTAGGTCAGCATCACTGAAATTGAGAAGATAACCATATAACGCAAGAATTCCTTGGGTTTTAGGGGCTTTGACTCATAGTTCAGTCTTATTTCTGGATTGAAATAAAACACTCGTTTTTACATACTGAATTATTGATGAGTAAAAAATTACTGATTTTTAATCTTCATTATACAAACAGAAAATCAGTATTGCTAGAACCACACGTGTTGTTCAATACATACGCTTAACTCCATGCAAGGTTATTACGAAATTTTAGAACTTTGATAGTATCTTTTATGTTCCTGAGTTGAAAAGATCTAATAAGAGGTGAAAAAGAAAAATAAGCATTAATATGTACTATATATTGTCTGAGTCTAGAAGTGTCAGATTATTCACCTATTGCCTGAACTCAGCTGTCTAACCAGGGAGTTATTTCATATTTTTGCATATCTGAACCTTCCTTCTTTGGTGAGCAGACCTTTATTTTGTCATGCTTAAATCACACACAGTTTTTCAAGCTTACTGAATTGGGAGTTCTTTGTGTCTCAGAGTTACTGAATAGCACAATTTCCTTTTCTCAGTCTTTGTAAATCTTGGGAGCTCTTTAGAACTTGTCTGTTATTGCTGCCACGTCTGGCAGTAATAACTCCTATTGTAAACATAAGCTGGCAAAAATGGCATTCCTGCCTAAATAGATTTTGCTGTTAATTAGCTGCTAATTTGATCCTTAGTCAAGCTTTCAGCTTTCTTACTGGAGACCTTTCCAGCAGGTGCATCTTGCATGTTGCTAGTACAAATTATGCTTTTTTTTTTTTGCTGTATCTTACTGTATGATAAATTATGCTTCATTCAGCCCTTGTGTTCATAAAGTTTTCAGTCCTAAAAGAATGATTACAAATCTGTTATGTTTGTGTTTTTCATATGCTTCTAGTTTCCAATGTGAGTGCAGAAGTTTTAGTACTTTGTTATAAAAGCAACAAGAAATGTTTCCAGAAGTTTGAAAATGTCACTAAGAATTAGTTTTCTTTACCACCACACAAGACATTTCTTTTTTCAGTATGGTATTCCCTTTGTTGGCTCCTAATAGAAGCCAGTGCTTCAATATGTTGCTTTCATTAGGTTAGAATTTGCTGCTGTATTCATGTCTCTCTTTGTATTTTCAAGTACATGGACTGCTTGCAGTAAAAAATGGCTCTCTCTGGCTAGAGCTTGAAAGTAGTCATCTTTAACTTTTATTGCACAGTCAGGCTTGCAGCTAAATATTTCTTTAGAAGACTGTATAGCTGCTACAGTGGCAACAAAAATGCTTCTAATGTCTAGAGCACGTACTTGTAGAGAACTGTAACATTTCAGATATAACCATAGATATTGCTTGGCATACATTCAATTTCTTTCACTCTACACCCAAAGAATTTCTAACTGGGTAAGCCTGGTAGGAAAAAGATGTCTTAGCATAATTAGTAAACTTGAAACATGAGATGCATGCTAAGCTTGAAAAAGAGAGTCACCATGAAATGGAATTACAAAAAAAATTGGACAAACTGCTTCAGTTATTTGTAAGCTTGATTTGCACTGCTGACCCCAATCATTCCTTTTACTCTGTTTGTATGCATTATTCTTTGGCTTTAAAAAAATGTAAAAATCTTAGTAGCTCTGTTTGGATGGTTAGAACAGGGCAATATTTTGTGGAAGGGTTGGGAAGGGATTTGTAGGTTTTTAGTTGACTCCTTTTACCCTAACCTTTCTTAAAGCTTTGGAGGGGAAATACAAATTAATAGAAAATGAATTTATTTAAGTAGAGTTGTATGATCTAAGCTTAGGACTAATAATTTTACTTTTGTTAAAAGTAAACATCAACCAACTCATCCAGCATATTTGTGCTATACCAGTTTGGGAGAGAGGGATCCCTGAAGCTTTCTAGCCTTGCTGGAGTTAAATACAGATCATATGTTGAATGAAGTTTGTAAAACATTACTTGAGAAGTCCATGTCGACATTGTCATGGCATGGAAGCTGCGGAGTACAGTGCTCCTATGTTGCTTTGTGTCAATACTGATATGATTTGGTTATGTATTATATAAAAAGGTGTTAAAGATGCTGTGTAGAAGGCACAGCCTTCATCTTCCTGGGACCTGGCTGTGTGAAGGCGTTGTGTGCCCAGCAGTGCAGTGAAGGGTGTCAACAGGGCCAATGGCTCAGCTGCTGGTTTGATGTGCTCAATTATTTTGTCCTTTTTTCCATCATCCTTTATCTTCCCCTGTATGAAATAGTGGGAAGGGGCAAGCACTGATGGAGGACAGACCCGTGAAGTTTCTGTGCAATTGTTAGTGGAAGAAAGAGAATTTCTTTCAGAGCTGTCACTCAAATATTGTGTATTGGGGTAGGACAGGTTTTTCTTTTTCTCTTTTCTTCTTTCTGGCTACTTTAAGTTAGTGAGGCATTATCCCTGTCACACAAGTGTCTTTTCACCAACACAGCCTAGTAAAATTGAATGCCTTTTAATTAATAACTGTTATAATTTTACAGTCAATCAATCTTATCAGCAAACTACCCTGAAAGGCATTAGTGGCTGTTGATTTGTGTCTTGCAAAAATTTAGTCTAGTAGACTGGGGCTCATTTGTTAAAAATGTAAATTACACTCAAGCAAAAATATGACCTTTTCTCAGTACTGGCTACCCAAAAAGACTACCAAATAGTCTTAATTGAATTTTTTCCTCTGTCTTGACAAGACATCACTGGTATTTTCCACGAGTTTTCTTTTTCTTAGGGGATTTCCAGTCCTGTTTTAGAGATTGATCTACAAACAAAGAAAAGAGTTCAACCCCCTTTTTTTTTTCTTGGGCTTATATTCTTTTTGGTTTTTCATAGCTCTGTTTTCTAGTATCTTTTTTCTTTATAGTAAAGCCAGTTTCTTTCTCTTTTCTTAATATCTTGTTCCCCTTCTAACTTGTAACTTTTCCAAATGACTCGTTGAAACACCAGCTGTAATTTAGTCTCTTGTGTATAGGTTCTCTGTTGATGTAAAAAAAATGTTTAGAAATATGGCTTAATTGCCATGATGTTTGCACTTTGCCAGCATGGAAGTGGAGTTACCTATTGCGGATGTGCAACCCACAGGTTTAATTTATTTAACTTTTTTATTACTCCATTCTCTTATAAATGTGTGCATAAGATAGAAGAAGGAATGTTTTCCCTTTTTTTCTAATTTAGCAATTTGCTTGATTTATGGAAAAGTCTGTGCTCTGTTTTGTGTATTTGCTCGTTTGGAACCCTTCTGCAGTTTATAGAGACACTAGTGATTTGTTCCTTAGCCTCCCTGTGGAGTTTGTTCCATATTACAATCTAATTCCATGTCCGTGTCGTGCACTCCTGAGCTGTTAATTTGTACATTTCGATGCAGTTTGTTTCATCGTGTTTTTGTAATCCAAACTGAATCTAACGAGCTATGTGCTTTGGGGACCCAGCCTTGCCTTGCCAATTAGAACAAGTGGTTACTGAGAGAGAGCATGTTTTAAATAAAACATGGCACCTCTGCGTGGGACCAGCAGCCTTCAGGGAATAAAAAGAGGATGTTTAACTCTTTCTGTCTGAGAGGAGAGAGCAGTATCAGTGAGCGCGTTTTAGAAACATTCCACTCATTCCTTTAGAAAGTATTATGCAGATTCATGTTTTGTCTTTTAAGTAAAATGTAGATTGTCACTGGAGATGTGTTAGGCACTACTGCCTGCAGAGTATTTAGGAATGCACAAGGATGTCTGTTTGAGCTGACCAAGTGTTTTCTAGCATTCTAATTGCTAACGCTACATCAGAATTGTACAGGACTAGCAGCTAACCTTTCTCTTTCCTCTTGTACTGCTGCAAGAGGCTGAGGTAGAGCAGGAGGAGTGCCAGATGGTAAAAGAGCTGATTTCAGAATGTATTTTCCAATGGAAGGGATCTAGAAACAACATTTATATAATTAGAGTGCTAAGGTTGCATGTGAGGTGACCAAGAGGAAGTCACCATTTTGAGGTAACTGGGAAGATGTGTGTTTATGATCAATGTTTGGGATCATTGAAGAAATTATCCAGCATTCTACTGGTCTTCAGGCTAGCAAAACTTCCTGGTGAATTCAAGCAAGACACAACAATGATTTTGGAAGCTAACTCTAGTTTGCAATTCTTTCTTGCGTTCCACCCCAGCATCTCCTTTCCTCTCTTACAACAATTAATTTGTACATTTACATGCATGAGCATCTCCAAACGGAAATAGTTATTGTCCAACAGCAAGTCTTAGCTAAGGACAGTGAGAGAAAATGTAGGTGAGCAGTCACGGTGTTTCACTCGGACATTTGCCTTGCTTGTGCATACACAAGCAAGGCAAGACCAGGAGAGACCTCCTGTGTGAAAACCTTTTTGTTCAGCAGCTAGCTGTCAGGGAAGTACAGCTGTTTGCTAAGGTGATTCGAGTTGTTAGGGAAGCAGGTATGGGACAAATGTGATCTGGATAATAGAGCAAAATGTAGCTGGTGACTTCTCAGTTCTTTATCCATTTCATATAAAAGAACTGTGATCTAGCAGCTAGACAGCTAGCTAGGATCCTGACTTGATTTCTTTTTTGCAGTCAGCGAGGATTTCTACGTGATGCTAGACAAGTTGGGGTTTTTTTCTCTTGCAGTTCTGTTCCTCATCAGTTACTGAGAGATTATAGTATTTGCTTGGTGATTTTGGACAAGCTGATTTTGGACTTGCCTTTTATACCCTTGAGGAATGTATGCAGTTAGGGACTTTTTGTTCCTTTATTTTGTCTTAGCCTTCAGAAGTCTTAGGCAAAATACTGGAATTTCAGTTCATTTCTGTATGAGTCTTTTCTGCAGTTACATTTCTGTTCTTCATCTTCTTGACACTTTATCTTCAGTCCAGTTTGTTTCTCCTCTTAATTTAAATGAAATCATATTGCACTGCTACAATTAATGCATACCATTTCTTTTAAAACTTTTAATGCCTTTTCTTATGGAGCTTGCAAACATGCCAGTCATTGTTTATTCATACCAGTCTTCTTATATGTATTGCAAAACTTGTATGTTCTCACAAAGTTAGTCACCAGAGGGCAAACTGCTCATGCAGATTTAGTCAATACAACTATAACTTTGTGCTTTTAAAAAAAAAAACAAACCATCTATGAGTGAGTTTACATGTAGTATTAATTAAATGGAAAGTGTAGTGACTGTTGTCTGCAGAGATATAGAAGTTAGAATTTTATGTTGAATGAGATGGGATTTTTAAAAGGTAAAATTGAAACTGTTGGGCTAATTTGCAAACATTGGGGGGAAAAATACCCCTTTGGATAATCCTTTTCCTTCACTTTAAGTATCCCTTACTAAATAAGTGATTAAACATCATTTTGCTATCAGTTAGGGAGAAAATAGTAGCTTAAAACAGTTTTCAGCAGGATAATGTCTTTATCCTTAATGTCTTTAAGGATAAATGTCTTTATCCTTAATTTTGAGTAGATGGATCTCCATTATGGGGGCAGGTGTGTGTGTGTAATCTTATGCTGGAGATCTAGATAAGGCCTTTCTTGAAAAGTTATGTGAAATAACTGCATCTCTAGGAACCTGTAAGGTTTTGTTCCTTTCCTTTGCAGAAAGCGTGGGCTGTTGACTGAATCTGGCACTGAAGATTTAGGAAATAACAAGACAGGTTATGGTGCTGTAATAATTAATCCAATCTGTGTATATGCATTGTAACTCTCTTTTAATTATTATAAAAGGATCAGAGCACAGAAAAGCACAAGATTACTGGCCTAATCTCCTGGTTTAAATTACAAATCATTAAATATCATCTAGGTAAGCTCTGTTTGCTGAAAATTTCTCCTTTAAACAGCTACTCTGTCTTGATGTGAGGATGCTGGGGGTTCTGAATGCACCATGGTCGCTAGTGTTTCTAATGAATAGTTCCCCTCACTATTAAGTAATACTAAGGTATGCCTTCTTAATTGCACCATTATAGGGATGACATTTGCACATTGAGCTGAATAGAGAATAATTATTTTCTTTAGAGAATTTCTGTAAAGAACTCATTAGCCCCCTAGTGCTTCAAGAAAACAAGTAATTTACCATCTTGACATTTGTGTGAGTCAGAGGTGGTGATATTCTTGTTCACTATACATAGATAAGAATCTAAAGCACAAATGTCAAACATCCACAGATATTGGATATCAACTTTGAGAAACCTTGGAACTGCAGTCCTTTCTTAATCTCCCTCCCCCAAGACATAAATTTTTTTGTTGCTTTAAGCATTAAAAGTACACAGCTTCCTACCTCTGTGGAACTGCAAGGGTATTTAATGCTTCTTCTGGTGAACCTAAGAATAACTTTGAACATCCTGAAAATAAACATGAGGAGGAACTTAAAAAAGTCATGTCAAAATTCTGTAGCAGAGAAAGTAAGTAGAATTTAGTTTTCTTTGATTTTTCTTTGGAATCATCCTTGGGGTTAAAAGAAAGTCAAGCGCAGAAAGGATCTTTGCTTTCTGTAAAATTCTAATTTAATGTTTTGAATGTCTTTCATTCTATCCAGTAAGCAAGTTAAGGGTCCTCTAAAAGAGAAGTTCTGTGACTGCATGCATTATGAAAATAATTTAAAATTAAATAAAGAGGTCAGATCACAAGTGTAAAAAATTGATTAGATCAGGCACTTCCTTATTTCAGGCTGCTTGACTTCTCAAGCTTAGTGTAGGATTTTGCCATCCTGTAATGCCACCCCCAATCTTCTAGTATAAATAAATGCAGTTATGTGGAACTGTTGACTGTTACTGGGCCAAAGCATTTGGAAACCATGAATAAGGAGTGTTGATTCTGAGCTGTTGGGCTGCAGTCAGGTTGGACCCAAGTGCTGTGTCTCAGCTAATCAGAAGTGCTGAAGCTGGACAAGCAGCCTAACTGTAGTCTTCTACAGAGTCCATCTTCTGAGATTGCTCTTTCCTTGCTGCAACAAAAGCAGCCCTAGTAATAGCCTTCAGAACACAATGGAAGATTTTTTTCTCTCTTCTACGCATTAAGACTCCTCATCAGACAAATGTGGAAGGAGGCTCTGGTTTGTGTATTTTTAACTGCTAATGTTACCCACACCATAGCTGTTTATTACTTGAATAAGTGAACACATGAATTTCATGATGTACAAGGTTAATGATCTCAGTGTACTAGGAAGAACCTTGGAGCTTTCTAAACTTTTATTCTGTGTTTATGTACATTTATCTACATTAGTAGTTCAGTAACATTGGTAGCATTTTTATTTGGTTTCAGCTTCTAAGTAACTGGAGGTTTTGTGTTTTGGGATTGGGCATTTCTGTCCAGCTCTGTGGAAAAGGTCCCATATAAGTGGACAGCAAATTATGAGCAGACAATGGATGTCTTGGTGGATTGGTAAGCATTAGAAATGACCAAATATAAACTTATGCATCTCAAATATTTCAGTATTGCTTGAAGTGGGAATGGTATTCACTGAAAGTTGTTTGCAGTGAGCTCAATCAGCAATAAAGGACTCATTTCTTTGTTGGTGATTCTGTAAGTTACAGGCTTTGCTCTTTTAACAGAAGACCTGTGGGGTTTTGCCTTCTGTCTTGTGTTTTGCTTCAGAATAAAAAAAAACCAAAACAAACTTTCAACACTTTAGAGGGTGTCTGTGGAAGTAAATACCAGTCTGGCTCATTTCCAGGCTTAGAAGGTAATATATTGTGCTATTTACCGTTGTGTTCTAGCAGTGTTTAGTATAGCATTACTGCTCTTCGTAGGCAAGCTTCCATCTTCCTCTGTTGACGTGCCCTGCCCTGCAATATGTGAAGAAATAGAAAGTTGATCCCAGTGTAGGTGAATACAGTCTTTTACCATGACATTTTCTGTGCCTCAGCAAAGTCTGTGCGTAGATTCAAGTCCTTAGCAGAACTGCCGTCTGCTGAAACACTTTGAGCAGCAATTTGAAAACTAGATTTTGACAATGCTGCCTTCTTTTTGTTTTCTTGATACTCACTAATATCTAGAGAGGACTGTGATAGATGTAAATAGTCCTAAAGATGCAGAAGCATATGATGAGTGTTGACATCAATTGACAAAGATAAGTTAATGTTTAGAAATAGCTCAAACATTATTCTTCATTTTGCCCCAGCTTCTGTTAATATCCATAATTATTATTTTAAAAGAGTGAAAATTATTGTATAACTGGAAACTTTTGCCTGTACGGGTTTAATTTAAGGTAGACATAGGAGTCACTTGTTTTGATAATCAGCACATGAAAATCATATTTGATATGTGACTGCAGCTAGTTGGAGGTAACTGAATGAGTTCCAGTATGAATATTTTCTTTTCTTTCTGAATGAGCTCTTGCATCTGTGCACAACTGAACTGGAAGAAAGAGAATCTCTGAATAAAAAAATCAAGATACCTGGTAATATTCTCAAAATCAGTATATATGGTAGCTGAGGATAGCAGTAGATCTCCAGTGCATTTCAGTGCTTTTTCGCCCCCCCCCCCCCTTTTTTTTTCCCTGTTTCTTTCTTTGAAAGAGTCCTGGTGTACTTTAGTTCAGGAAAAATACATGAGAATATTCATTGAATAGATTTAGAAATGCAGAGTGCCAAAAGCTTTTGTAGCAGAGCCTGTTTTTCTTGGTAGTAACTAAATGAACTTTTCTTGATGTAAAGGTCAGATTTCATGTATTTGTTCCCACTTGAGCTCATTTTTGACAGAAAGAAAGCTATTTTGCTCTTGATTTATAAGATATTTACTGTGAGTTATTACTGCATAAACATCTGTCATTGTGAGCAGCACTGTGTACTGCTGACCATGCCTTGGTGAAAGGAATTTTAAGATATTTATTATGGCCTTTTCTGCGAGTACTGTGACAAAATAGAGAATGTCCATTTACAGGAGAGCAGAAGTAATTATTTTAACTTAAAACTGTTTTCTCTTTCACGTAGCAAGCAGCAGTAACTCCCTGCAGATAGAATGGTCAGTTGTGACTCCATCCACACACCTGGGCCTGAGAAATTAACTTACAAGGAAGGAAAACTTGTGTCTTATTCAGTTTCAGCTTCTGAAGGTGATGTTATCAGTAGGACTTGAGAGTTTATCTTCATTTAGGAGACTTCAGAAAGTAATTAAAGTACTAAACCTTGTATGCTATTATGGCATCTTGTTCTTTAGTTAGCAAGGTATTCAAGAGTCTAGCTACTTTATATTAAAAAAGCTAAGCAGATAGTTATATTGATGTGATGACACATAATTTATAAAAATTCAAGTTGAAGATGATTTCTGTGAAGAAATTTTTGCTAACATTTTATTTTCATAATAGCAGTCATTTTTACTAGCAGTAGTAGTGCCACTAGATAAATACAGAGCATTTGAGGTAACTTCTTATTCAACTAAGTAATCAATTTTAAGTTCCTGTATTTGTGAACTTTCTATGAAATACCAGTTTGCTGTATTCCTAAACTATGAGTAGGCAAATGAGCTAGAAAACAAGCAGTGTCCAACAAACAGGACAAATACTAAGCTTAATTATTTTGTAAATGTGTGTAGATAGCCCTTGGTTTTTTACTGAAAAAAAAGAAGTTATAAATTTCATTATTAAATGTGAACAGTGACTAAGAATCACTTTAAACATATTCACCAATTTATAAAACATTTTGGTTAAAATCAGGCCCTTGTGAACCAGGATTAGAATAACAGTTTCTAAGTTTAAAATCTGACAGCTTTCTAGAACTGCCAGGTTCGAACCTATTTCTTCTATTTCTCCTTTCCCAGTGAAACTCAAAGGAATTCAGGCCCTGAAAATTGAAGGAAAACCATAAGCTACTGTGCGACTGTATTCTCGAGCATGTGAAGAAATCCCATGTTCTGTTTTGTGTTCTCCTTTAGGTTTGAGGCTGAGTAGCATAGGACCTGTGTAAGCAACTAACAGCAAGGGTTGAGATGTTTGCTGGTTTCTACCCAGACTTCCTTTTTGCTTCGCCAGAAGGAAGCTTTGGCTTCTAGACTGTCAGTGGAAGCCCTTTAGCTTGGCATATGTCTGGGCCACCTTCTTCCCTTTCTGGTTCCCCATTCTCTGTGAGACTTGGGCAGAGAAGTTATAGGGGCATGGCATTTACTGTGTCCAAACCAGACATTTTTTCTCCCTTCCTTGTGTTAGAAAAGTAATTTCCTTTTATATTGTGCCTTATATTGCATTCAGCAAGGTACTGTATTATAGTAAGGACATGGTCACCTTTACAGAGCACTTGATTCATGCATAACTAGGTTATTGAAGAGACAGTTTCCTGAGTTTTGACTATACTTTCAGGTTCCAGTTGTTTGAGTGAAATTAGTATCAAAATACTGTTGTGGCTTTTCTGGACTCTGCTGTTCTGGCTGTATAGGTGCACTACTTTCTTCATTAAAACATTTTTATTGTAGTATTTAGTATCACTTATTAAATAGAGGCTTAATATGGAGTTGCATTTCATGGTTAACTGCAATTCATTTTCTGCCCTTTGCTCAAAGGAAAGCAAGTAGGAGGCTTCTTGCCTCTTTCCCCAGTTTTACTGCTGATTAGGGAAACAGAGACTATAAAAGTTAGCTTCTTTTTCCACTATATAAGTTTGTGCAGCAAGGTATTAACAATTTTTCAGTTGTGCCCTGGCCTATTAGCAGGAATATACAGTGGTACAAGAATGAATTTGTTGAAAATTTTATGCCTCCATGAGCTACTGTAGAATGTATCCTTCTGCAGTGTTATTAAGTAATTTTTCATCTCCTCTTAAATTAATGTTGACATTCTATTACTGGATATGTTCTTGTCTTCAGCTTGGAACATAACGGAAAAATCTTACTGCTGGTACATTAAAATTAATTGTTTAAGTACTTTGCTTGAAGTAGAACTCAACTAGAAAGATTATAATGTAAAATCAATGTGTGATTTAGTTTTGCTTTCATGTATGAAAAAGTGCTTTTGGAGAATTCAGGACATCAGGAGAATGCAGACGATAAGGATGAGTGGAAATAACAGTGAGAAAAGGACAAACTGCAGAAGAGGAGATACTTGTGTCCATCCATGGCAGTATTACAAAGGATAACAGCTCTTCTGAGTTCTGCCTTTAGTGAGCATTGTAATGCCTTTTCAATAACTGCTTGTGACACTGTTTGGTGATACTAATTTCGTGCAGTGTATGGAGAGGTGGGAAAGCTGTTTGAAATTAAATGTCAGTCCTGGTGGTTGGTTTTGGTTTGTTTGCTTGGAACAGAGCCTTTTTGCAAAACTGGGTGAAGGTTTGGAGCTGGCATTTTGCAAAGGCTTTCACTATAGATTTTTGCTCTGATTCAGCTCGGGTCAGCCTTAACTAGAAGTTATTGATAAGGAATTTCTGTTTGCCTATGGAAGATAAACAGGCTTTATAATCCTGTTTCTATTGAATACTTCATAAAAATTTCAGAATGCTCCAGATGAAGCATTTGCTTTTAACTTTAGCAAAGAGATAGATCCGTATAGATAGAGCTTGAGTGCTCAGCATAACTAATAAGAGGTTGTGATGTGGAAAGAAGTTCTTTGTTTTGCTGATAAGATAATTTAACCATCCTACTTGAAGGCTTACAGTTCTCAGACAAAGCTTAGGCATAAATGTAGGTGAGCTGGTATTTGACAAGGGGTGGAGCAGAGACTTCTGCCAAGGATGGTCATGTGTACAAGGAAACTACCCAACAGTTTTACAACAACAACAGCGGGTGAGTGGCAAATAATTCACCAATTAACAGCCCTAGACGGAAACACTTAATTCTCTCATCGTTTTTAAGCTGGGCATTTCAGAATGTGCTGCATTCCTTAGGCAAATTATTATTTACTCTTAGTGTTTTGTACTTGTGGTTTTTTGTCCTAGTGGGATGGCCAGCACATGTCAGCTGAGGAAGGAGAAAATAATCTTCGGTTTGTTCTGTGAGACAATTTTGGTTTCTCAGGAGTTTTTCTAGTGTTCTGTCATGTACTTGCTCTTTTGTAGACTGACAGCAGAATCATGTAAGGTGTATTCTTTTGATGCTTTTGATTAATGTCTTCAAATGATATTCAGTTGGCTGAGTTATGAAATGAAATTTTCATTGCATTGTTTTTAAGTTTTGTGCCTAAGACTTTTATAACTGGTGCTAGCAAATGTATCACTACCTTCATTTTTTTTAAAGGTTTGTATGAGAGTTTATATTATTCTGTCTGATCTACAGAAACATACAAAAGAAAATGGGAAATCTGTTTGAACAGCAATACCTTCGTCTAATGGGGGACTGGGCTTGGGATCTCAGTGTTCCAGACAGCAATAGTTTGTGCTGCCAGGTCTGCAGGTGTCTGCTGGAAACACATCCCTTATACTAGACAGTTCTTTGTCATGTCCCTCCACCTTTTTTGTTTTTTGGTTTAATTCAGAAGATGACACATCTGTCAGTGTGGAGATACCCTGCAGAATGCAGTACAAAGTGGTTTAAGGAAAGCATCTGTATCTCTGATAGCTTTCTGAGAAGCAGCTTTAGTCCCTAGGGTGCGATACATTGCCTGTCTTGTATGATCAGTGGAAAGTGTTTCTTTCAAATCAGGAGTTCTCTGGTAACCTTTTAAAATTCTTGAAATCGAACCCACAGTGTTCAAGAATTGTAAAACTAGTATTATGAAGGTTCTTTGAGCGGCAGATGTGCATTAACATGTTAAGCAGCATGCACCTACTGTTTTTCACTGAGAGAAAATAAGTGAAACCTTAACAATTTTTATACTTTGTTAATGTGGTAAGTCATTTGTGATAATGCTTCCCCGTCATCCTTTTCCATGTAGGTATAAATGGTAAATGTGAACTGCATTTTTGAAGGATTTTTCTGCATCTGTGCTGTCTGGTGTTTAAATTGATTGGGCCTTTTCTTTTAACTCTTGTAATGAGATTTCAAAACTGTTTTAGTTTCTGACTGAGCCTTTCAGATATGTTCACGCTTGAAATGTACTGGGCTATGAATAGAGTAAATATTTTATATATGTATATGCTTATTGCTTTTCCGAAGAAACTGAAAAAACAATCATTCTTAACTCTAACCTGGCAATTGTGTTATGTGTGTGATATGCGACTGCTCCATGATTAAAAATTTAGGGTAAGGTTAATTTACTAGGTACTGACAGACAAATTGTGAAAGGTATAGTAGCTAACTGGAAAAGAATCTGTAGAGAAATTGTGCTCCCTTTTGAAAATCTTTAATATTTAATTTTAATTTTATTTCAGTAGCTTGTATCTGTCTCCGCTGGACATTCTGGAGGAATTGCAGCTGTAGCTTATCTTCTGCTGGTCGCCAGCGAAGTGAATCTACAGAGCTCTATCCACAGGGCTAAAGAGATTAGAGAATTCTGTAAAATAAAGATAAAAGTTTAAGACTTTATATTGAATATTAGGACTTAATTTAAACATATTAACAAAAATTTGAGTTTCTGTTTATTGTCATTAGGCCAGTATTTCACACCATTCCTGTCAAATTTCTTAAAAGCATTAAACAATAGTGCTGTATTCACTTACATTGGGTTGGCAGCTGGGTTGGAGAATCACACTACTCTCTTGGAGCCCAGCAAAGCTATTCAGTAATTGGTAAATTTAAAAACAATTGAGTCTGCATGAGTTGGTGTTACCATGTGATACCACTGGTGATGAAAAGTTATTAGGAAGCCTGAAAAAAATTCTTTACTCCCTAGTGCTCTAGTCACAATAATAAATCTTACAGGTCATTCTAGATTAAAAATAAAAAAAACTGGATGCAAATTTCAATTTTGTTTTACTATGGCAATAGTGTTTATGGAATTTTATTGTGTGGATTTTCTAATATTTAGGCAGTTGGTTTTGTAATTTCTGTGTGCTTCAGTCAAAGATAGAGTTGTGTATTGTATGAATAAAAGCAAGGCACAGAGGAGACTTCTTTAATATTGAAAGGGGGTGAGGGGTCAGGTGCTTCATCCAGCTCAGTCTAAGGAGTCACCCTGCTTGCAGACTGTTCTTTTACTAGCATTGTTCAGTGAGCATTCATCTTATCTGAGATTGTGGTCCTCGGCAAGTAGCATGGAAAAGGAAAATACATAGCTGGATAGACTGGATGGAAAAAGGAGAAAATTCCTTTTTGAAAGGATGAGTTCTGGTTCTTCTTCTCAACATGAAGGGAGTTGAGAAAATGTCTCAACATTTTAAGGGGAGTTTCTTGCATGGTGCCAGAGAGCGAGACAAATTTTGATGACAAATGTGTGTATTTGGTTTGAAATACCACCTTACAAAGAGCTGCTTCTTTATACCTGGATGTAGAATTTTCTCTCTTCCTTTTTAACTTCTGGTGTCACAGAGAGGAGCAAACGTGAACACATTTATGACAAAATGTGAATGCAGGTTACAGCAGGGCACAGAACTCACTAAAGTTTCTGTAACAGGAGTTTTACTCATGAGGTAAAACCTGGAATGATATGAGTAAAAGTGCTCAGCTAATGCTCCCGAAGTATATAAGCATGTACACACCGGGTTTTTTCTTTCTCTTGATCAGCTGGCCCTATATATAACATATTTCGGATTTGTTGAGAGTAAGCTGCTTTAAAAAGAATTGTTCTTTTATTTCCTTTCTGAGCAGAAGCTCCTTTAATAAGTGCTCAGGTTTTCTAGTATTCGTCACAGCAAGACAAGGAATTACCAGAGAGGTGGAAGTGCAGAACTCAGTCTAGGTGGCACTGGGGAAGGGTTTTCAGCCTGAGGCTGTAAAAGGCATGCTTGTCCTGTAAAACCACGAAGGGTGTAATAGCTTCTGGAAATCTGATGGTGGCAAACCATTGAAACTTTTGCTTTGTTTTCTTCTTAGGGCAAAATATATTGGTTTTTTACTCTGAGAGCAACTTGGTTCCAAATACTTTTTATTTGTCATGATTTGATGAAACAGATTTTTTTCAGGTTTCCAAATTAGATTATAGACTGTCTTAGGAGAGACAGGAAGACTGTGTGCATGTGTGCATAGCCATTTATTTATATTAGTTTCCCTTTTAGTTATAGAAGTTTCTCAGACACTGAGAGCCCTCTGTTTTGGCTGTTTCCATAGAAATAAGTGACAATTATCCCAATCTCAGTAGAAAGAGGATGTAGTCCTCGTTTCAAGTTTCATTCTTGTATAGGAGTAACTACTGGGACATTTTATAGTTGTTACCTATCATTGTCCTCTGCAGTAATGAGAATGTTTTATCAGAAAAATACCTTTTCATCTACTTTCTAACTTATTTCTAGCAACATGTATGAAACACTTGACAGAATAACACAGTGTGTTCACCTCTTACTGGAGTTCTGGACAGACTTTTGCGAGAGGACATTCTCTATTTTATGCATGTTCTGTGCATAATTTATTTTCTTTCCCTGGTAAAATGCTCATTAAACATGTAAGGGCATAATGCATCTGTTTAAAAAGGGATGAGAAAATGTGTTTAGCATGGCTTGAAATGTGCCCTCTACTGCCTCAATAGTTCTCAATAAAAATTTCTCTATTGCTGATAGTGAGATAAGACTTGATCAGCTGCATTGTGTTTGGTAGTGAATGAATGGGAGAGTGAGAGGTGAAAACCGAAAAGGGAAGATAGTGGCACCATAATGCTGGAGACATTACTAAAATAATATTAGTTCTATTGATGAACTGCTAGGGCCATAGTGGAAGCTATTGACTCTTGCAGAGATTCCATTAACCAGATTTTTCTCAATTTAGGAAGCTTCTTAGTATAAATTTAATTTGTTAACCTGACACAGACCTTTGCCTTTGTTGCATTGGTGTAGAAAAATTAATTTGTATCAGATTCTTTATTCTGAGTTTTAGTTCAAGTTGTTAGAAATAAATCTCTGTTTCCATAGCTTTAGGCAAGTCAAATTAGAAATTTTCTCAGTGAGTTCTTTTTGGTGCTGTCTCTAGCATGCATTTATTCTGCTGTGTGTAAATATACATCCGTGCTGCTAACAGGTTTTCCTTTCTGGAAGGTGCAATTCAGATGTGCAATATAGAAAATGTACATTACGAAAGTGTTAAGTTATACAGTAAAGGGAAGAAAAAAAAATTCTCATTTGCATAAGAGCATCAACATACAGTATTAAGTTGGACTTTCATTCTTTCTCCTATCTGCAGACATAAAAAGGCGTAGTTTAAAGCAGTTTTCAGAATTATAATGATCATATAATTAAAATTGTACATTTTACTTTTTTCTTTTGAACAGCAGAGTACAATACAACTTACACTACTTTGATAGCTTTTAAACCTATTTCATGGCATTAAAATATTCTTATATACATGGTTTCCATTTGGTTTTTTCCATTCTCCTTTTCCTCTGCTGTGAATTTCTCATTTAAAAGATCCCTAATTTTTTTTTTTTCATTTCATATATGGTACTTGTCTTTGCTGTATTGATGGCACAGTACAAAAATTTTAGCAGATAAGAACTGCTGTAAGAAGCTAAGAACAGTGTGGTGATAAAATTCGGTTTCAAAAGTAAAATTTTCGTAGGCTGAAAGATGAGAGTAGTGATGGAAAAGAGGGCATCGGTCACTGTCACCACAGATGCATTAAATCTCAAAGCAAGATGGTAGCTCTGGAGAATAATAATAATGAACCTATGCCCTCCATTTACTGAGTTAAACAAAACTAATGTAAGGTTAATATTAATTATATCTATGCAGTGTTTTTTATGTGAGGAGAAGAAAACAAATGTTTTATAAATACGCTTCCTTTTAATTTATCTGTTGCCATACCCTAGTACTGAGTGTAGAATATGGGCTAGTATACCTTTTGTCCCAAAGTGTAAACATGCACATGTATTTGCATTGGAGAACGGCTTCAATCTTACATTTATACTCCATATACTTTTAGTATTTGTCATTATTACAAAACAAAACTGAGAGTTAATTTTCAGTTTAATGGATGTGAAACAAAATTCCCCATAAAATTAGTTTTAAAGGAAAATGTTTGTAAACAAAAAGGGAATGTGTTAAAATTTGTGAGAGAAATTAAATAATATTACATGGTATCTTTAAGAAAAATCCAGAGGTATTGTCTGTTAATACTAGAGTCATCTTTATTATGATACGTTTTAAGGATTGCAAAAATCTATGCCCAGTGTGTTTAAAGTGTGTCTATTTGTATTTAAATATCTATGGAATAATGCTTCCAAGCTGTTGGCAGCCCTTCATGGTAACGTTTTACTCAGCAAGAACTCAGGCATTCTCTTAATTCTCCGTGGCATTGTATGATCTTCTAGCGGGTACTGTGTTCCAGCCCAGCTACTTGTCTGCCCTAAATACAGTGTTTTCACAGTGTCCTTGAATGCTGATTGTATTGGCTCAATTGTGACATTTTCTAATGAATTTACTGTCTTAGTGTGGGTTATTGTTTCATATATAGTTCTGCTTATTGTAATGCCTGAGATTAAGCAAACAATCTGATTAGCATCTGCTAAAGGTGGTTTGTTCTTTCCCCAAGGTAAGTCCTGTAGGGTTGTTACTAAATACGTTCCTTTATTCTCCGCTCTATATTTGTGTTAGTGAAAGCTACATCACCAGAGCATACCTTGCCTTTAGAGAAGATAATATTTGCAGTGGGTTTAGTTTCTGTAGGAATCCATTACACAAATTTGAATTGACTGTGGGGAAATCTGTGCTATGCAGGTGAGCTTCACCCTTGCTTTAGGCAATTTGTGGTATGTTCTGCATGGTTCTCTTCAGATGTCTTCTAGTAACATGTTGGCAGATAACTCTTATCATAAAGATAAGATCTGACATCTCACCTGAAATTCCTCTCTGAGAAGCCAGGATAAAGGTTTGGACAGGTTCCATGTCCTACTAGCTGTATGATGATGGCTGCTATATTCAGCACTAGTTGTAGTTCCCTGAGGGTTTGGACTATCAGCATTGCTGTAGAGCATCCAGGGTAGGATAAAGCTGAATGTAGTTCAGGCCAGATCATCACCATCAGCTGGGCTGCAGCTTCCCTTACAGCAGCCATTTCTTAGAGATTATATTTATCTGTAGGTTGTGGGTATTTATAGCTAGTTGTCTCCTGTGATTTTTACATTGCTTTGATGTTCTGTATGTTGTCCAAATCTTTTGTTTCTGTTCTCGAACAGTAGCATCAGGAATACAGTCTTAGTTAGTACTGCAGATAACTCTATCTGCAATTAATGAGAACTGCTTTATGTTGAGAGGGATTCTTGTCATTGGTCAGACTTCTGTGTATTTCACAGAATCACAGAATGCTTGAGGTCAGAAGGGACCTTTGGAGGTCATTTGATCCAAGCTCCCTGTTCAGGCAGGGCCACCTACATCTGCTTGCCCAGGACAGTTTTCTGGTGGTTTTGAATAGCTCCAAGGATGGGGACTCTGCAACCTGCCTGGGTAACCTGTGCCAGTGCTCAGTCACTCTCATAGTGATTAGGTGTTCACAGGATCACAGAATATATGGATTTGGAAGAGACCCACAAGGATCACTGAGTCCAACTCCTGGCCCTGCAAAGGACCATCCGCAAGAACCACACTGTGTGCCTGAGAGTACTGTCCAAATGCTTCTTGAACTGTCAGGCTGCTGCTGTGCTCTAGGAAGCCTTTTTCGGTGCCCAACCAATCTCTGGGTGAAGAACCTTTTTCTAATATCCAGCCTAAACCTCCCCTGACATAGCTTCAGGCCGTTCCCTTGGGTCCTGTGTTCCAGTTTGTACCCATTGCCCATATTTGAAAGAATGTAGTTGTCAGGGAAGGAGCAAGATGAGCAAGTAGTCTAAGTACATACCCTTGCCATTCCAAAGTAAGTATTTGTGAAGAAGGAAGGAAAATATAATTAGATTTTTAATAGTTCAGACTGCTTCAAGGAATATTTATTGCTTCCTTGGGCTATTGTTTGTTGAAGGCATTACATGGAAAGAATATTGTTTCGAAGTACTGTTTGCTTTGACACGGTCATGTGTCTAAATGCATAATGGTATTACTAGCTGAATGTATCTTTGAATTTCCATTCTGTGCTGTATAGCCACATTCCATTTCGCTTGACTTTTGTGTCTTAGAGCTCAATCAAGCACAGGTGTACTTCCTGAAAACGATGAAAAGTTTGTTGTTTCTTTACAGTCCAGGTGTTAAATATCACATGACAGGAAGCAGAGGAGAATTTTTGGTTCATACCTCCCAAAATTTGAAGCAGGAGTAGTTTTATTTGAGGTTTTAATGATAACAAACAACTTTTCGTCCTGTATGCTGTTTACAAGGATCGTAATACATTAATTAAAGTAATTCGGTTAGCTGTAATGATGGATTTCAGAAATAATCTTAATTTGCATACAATTATTTTTATATACAAAGTAAAGAATTTGTAGTTTGTTATACGGCAAGCTATTGCTTCGGGTAAAATCAGTATTTGGCCAAGTACCATTTTATTTTTTCCAGGCAGAGAATTAAAAACAGTGTGCCAGTGTTATGTATTGTCATTTCCAGGAGCTATTGAAGCAATTCTATAAGAATAGGTGGAAGTTGTTACATAAACTGCATACAACAGGCACGGATACCAACCATACGAAACAGTACTTCCGTATTTTTGTCTACCTCTTGGGCTGACCAGGATTCTCAGTTCATGGGTTCCCATGACTGTTTAATAGGACCTTAATCTGTTAGTCTGCTGCTTTTTTTCCCCTAATACTCATTAACTCCATGGTGTTTGCCATAAAGGAACAGCAAGGTAGATGACTGACACCCTCCAAGTCACTTACAAAAGACATAGCTCTAAAATTTGACACTAGAAGAACAGCTAAAATAATTTTAGGTTTGTATTTGAGTGACTTCAAAAGGTCAAGTTAATCCTTGGCATTGTGGATACAAAGTACTTTATACCATGTTTCTAGTAGAAAAGAGTTTAATGGACCTTCAGGTATTGTTTAATAACTGAGAATGTTAGTTAAATTGACCAGCTGTTACATAATCTTTGCATTTGCTGCAGTGACATGTGGGATGGTGGAGAAATTTCACACTCATTGTTTCAGATTGTTCTAATTGTTTCTTTTTCATGCAAAGCATGAAAAGGCTCTCGCAATTAAGAGAATGCCCTCTCTCTAAATTAAATGTAAACCCAGAGATTTAATCAAACTAAGTCCCAAAATACATTCACTTGTCTTCATTGTGATGCCTTGAAGGGCTGGCATATTACTTCATAACTGAGTTGAAACAGAACTTCATTGCAAATGATGCCTGAGGGGCCTACTGAGTTGCTTTTGCCTCATTCCTTGACTGATTTGCATTGGTTAGAAGATTGCAGAGATTGCAGTTTGTTCTGGATTGCCTGTCTTGGGATAGCTGAATAATAAGCTGCATAGTTCTTAAAAATCCTGGTAATTTGCCTTTAAATGTGTTTTCTGGAAGTGTTTGAGGTCACAGGGCTACCGAGAGATTCTCAGGGAGAAATCAACAGCAAATGGTATTCAGAAGATTTTTGTCCATATACAAAATATGGGAATGAAGGTGTTAATTTTAGAGGCTCTAAATAATTATGAAGTGGTCCCGTCCCTTGGCAACTCTTGTATTCTTCGATGGACAGCAGAAAGGGTTGCACCATAGGCTAACGGAATAAATAGCACTTCCTCATTATGAGAAGCTGTAGCATCTCAGTGTCAGCTAATTTGAAAAATGTCCAGAATGAAGTCATGCAGCATGAATGAGAGCCCTCTTGAGAAGCTGATTGCTAACTGTTATACAAAAACACTTTCTAAAATCAAAGTTGCTTCAGGGATTAACATGTTAGTTGAAAAGTGCCCTCAAGCTGATATGTATTGGAGGGAAAAATCAATGTTCTAACTACAAAGTCTCTTTGGAATGTTATAATGAAAATGGTGTTCACTTCTTCCCTGTACCTAGAATTAAATGGAAACCTGTTCATATAGGCATGTGTGTATATGCATGTACACACAATGAGCATAGTTCATCTTATCCCATATTGAACCTGAGTTACTGATCATACAAATGCATGCAAGTGAACTATATGAGGGACTGATGTCTACCAAATCTAGCCTTGGCAAAAATGTGATTTTAATTTTTAGTAGTTTCTCTTTTTAAAAAATAATCTGTATGGTTTTCAGTGCTTTATAATTGAGAAAATACTGTTTTATTAGGAACTAAGCATTTTCTGTATCAAGTAATTAAAATGGGGTAAAACAGTAGTAAAAACATAGCCCACATTCTTGGTAAAGTATTAAATAATTCTTGGGAGCTGTTTTAAACTAAGGATTTTGGTCAGATAATTGGCTATATGATATAGTAAACGAATCCTAAAATAATTAAGTGTTATCTGTATCTGGTTCAGAAACACTGAAGTTGCTACAAGGAAAAGCATGTTACTGGTTTTGGGTGGGGAAAAAAGTTATCCTTCATTTAAGGATGTCAATTACTACATGTGTTTACCTAAATGTAATTTTATTGCTGTAGTCTCTTCCCTGACCCCTACAACAGCATATCCACATGATCCATGAGTGACTTGATTTGTAGCTTTAAAAATATTAAATTCGGGCCCTGTGCTTTAGGTTTGGAAATGTACTCCAAGCAGTGCTGGGTAGCTTTGCACTACGTAATCACTGATGGTGGGTGGTGTGATGTGTTACCTGTGTGTGATTCTAAAGGAGAGCTGACATGGCCTTGGACTTTTGCCAGATGAGCTGATGATTGCATTAGGCAAAATAAAATTATTTCCTTCCTGAAGGAAGAATAAGAAGTGTTTCTGCAGGTTCAAGGCATGTGCAAGTTCTACAGGTGGGGAAGACCATGCTACATTTTTTAAGCTGGACCCTGATGTTGCATTTTTTCAATTACCTGTTTTATCTTCTGACTAGGCAGAATTTTAGTGCAAAAGTACCTTGGATTTATTGGACTTAAAATATTTAAAGAACAAAAATACCAATTATCAAGGAATATCAAAAATTATCAAGGACCTTGGAAAATATCTGTCAGTCCTTTATTTTGAATTCTCTTTTTGTGGAAAGTGATAGGAGCAAATTGTCAGGTGTGCCTGCATTTTTTTCCCTCTAATAGAAGACATTTTACTGCTCCAAGATCTGCCTTTTAAGGAGTTCTAGAAGAACAAATCATTGCTTATACTGCTTGTCAATGCCTTAAGGTAAATTGCTATTGATTGTTTCTCACTTATTATTGAAAATTTCCTTTACTTTACATTAATGTCATAGCAATAGAAATGGGTGGGAAAGCAGCTGCATCATGTGCCTTCCAACACAATGAACAAACATCATTGGTAAAAGCTGTGTTTATTTTAATGTTTTTTTAGTCATGCAATGGGGAAAATATTTGCTTATGTCCAGTGTACAAATGACAGAAGCAGTGTCCTGTATACTCACTCTTTCACACACTAGTATTTGTTAGTTATAGGTGATACTTCACAATCTGCCTCTGTGGTGTGGTATCTCTTCCAAAACAGCTTTTTATCTGCTGAAAACAGGGCTTGTCTCCCAGCTCACCAAATGCAACTCAAAATACGCTGCAGTTGATAATAACTGGTGAAACAGTTTAACACTTTTAAATCTCTATTTTACATCTGTTGGTTTTGCAGCAGCCTGCCAAAGCAGGTTTCTGTTCTTTGAGACCTGTGTCATGGTCCTGTAAATCCATTATTCCATTTAGGAAATTTCAGCTTCCTCATCTGTCCCCAGGCTTCCTGTTATTAATGTGATAAATATTTGGGTGATTAACAAAAGCCTGTAAACTCTACTGTTTCCCTTACTTGAATTTTTATTTCTGCGTTTTGCTGGTTGCCAGTACATTTCACCAACTATGAAGAATAACAAATTCTAAAATTTCTGTCACTGCTAAAGAAAATGTTCTGCATGCTTTCTGTCCCAAAGTTTTTTCCCAGGAGACAGAATTTCTAATTAGAGTGACAGCCAGCACTGGACTTAGTGCTAGTATGGTAATGAATATGCATGTGTTCAAGAGATTATTCTGTTTTCACTCACTACTAGCTTCTAATTCTCTCGCTTCCCATTTGTATCCTTTTGGCTTGGACCGTACAAGAGTTTTTTGAGAGCAGAAATGACTTTACAGTTAAGGAACTGAGATGTTTATCTTGGGTTCTGCTGTCAACTTCACAGTGTTGCATCTCTTAATTTCCATCTCTAAACTGTTTAAAAAAGTATTTATTTGACTGTATCTAAATGACTATCTATTAGACTTTGCATTGATACCTGGGATACACATTTTGGATCTTTCCATTCTGACTTCCATCACCTAACATACCAATGTGTGTTGAGCTCAGATAAGTAAAATAGTTGTAGTAACTGAAGTACTGTACTATACCCCGTGAGAACATGTTTGAGTATCCCAAGTTGACAAATGAGGACATCTGTGGTTTATAACTCCTGTGGACATGGAGAAAAAGAATAGGGAAGTCAGTCTCACTGTTCTGGATATAAGGAGAATAAGAAGCAAATGTTTGCAGCAGTGCTCCTAAACCTAAAAATATTTTTTTTGTCCAGATTCAGAATAGTTAGAAAATTGTGACTTTATTTTCACAACAGTAAGTAACACTTCCAAAATCAATCAAAACAGCAGGATACTTCTGAGAAATAAAACCCAAGCTATGAGTCTTGTACACAAAATAGTTCTGAAGTTCCACTTATACAAGTTTGTGTATATTAGTTTTCAGTATGTAAAATAAATAGCTAATAAAAGTGAAGACTTTTATTATGGTTTTGTGGACAAGCAAATAGGAGTAATGGAAAAATAAGCTGGTTTTCCTGCTTGGCTTTTATTTTGTTAGGCTGTCTTTCCATTATAGAGCTTCTTCAGCTGGTGTTTGAAGTTGTTTATTAGTGTGCCCAGCCAGCCATGGATTCAGTGCTTTAAAAATACAGTCTGAGAGCTTGATCTGCTTAGTTCCACTATATCAGTGTTCCTGTTTCTGAAAACACTTTATTGCCTCTCTTCACTTTGTGCATACAGGGATTCAAGATAAATTCTGAAATGTATATTTATCCTTAAAGCATTTTCTACAGTCTCCTGACAATGCAGAAGCAATAGGAGGAAAACAAAACTCCACATCTTTGTAGAAATTGCCTAACCTGAAAGGAAGAGCAGAAAATCACATGACTTCTCAGAAGCTGTGGAGCTCAGTGCTGAAATTTCTCATAGTGTTGTTCTTGGGGTTGAATAGATGACAGGATACAGTTTTCTTAGCAGACTGTGAAGTGACACTATGTGTTCCTTTTTTTTTATATTGAAGATAAAACGATCCTCTAGAGACATCATGTAATGTTTCAGGTTACTACTTTTTCTATATATCCCTTTTAGAAGGCTTATACTGTCTACTGATTTAATAGCTGCTTTTATCTAGTATCTTTTGCACTCTAAATTTACTTTTTTCAGATTTTGCTTTGGACATCATCTTATAGGTCATATAGAGTTAGACACATGGCGGTGTAGATTGCTTTATTAGACTTATGTATTGCTTTCCCCCATTCTTGCCTGTCAGAGAGTAACCATGCCTCAAAGAAGTGCTTCAGTTACTGAGTTGTCCAGTTTACTCTGTAGATTTCTCAGCCTTGTTTTTATTTTGTTAAGTTTATCTAAATTTGGACCAGTCTGACACCCCTCTCAGTGGTTGGTTCCAGGCTCAGGGTTTGGAGGTTTCATCTGAAGCTGTATATGATCAAGCTTTCTATGTTTAGATGATTGAAGTCATGGTAGCTCAAATTTAACTCACTTCATAGAGTTTCACTATCAATATGGACTGGTTTGGGTAAACTGAATTAGAAAGCCTCATTTGATATTTCCCTCTGTGGATGTGGTTGTTTTTGCCATGCAGCAGAATGAGGTAGGGGCAAAATAACTCATCAAAATGCAAACATCTGGATGAGTTCTGTATTTCAGTATATTTCACCACCTCACAAGGGAGGGAGCAATTACGCGTGGGTTAGTATAGATTGGTACTGGAAATTAATAAACTAATTAAAAACTAAAGATATATTGTCAAATGATCTGGCAATCAATTTAGGAAGAACTAGAGATGTCTTGATTTTGTCCTAGAAAAAAAGAATCAGTGCTAATGGCATGACTTTACATATTTTTAACAGGGCAATGCTTAGAGGTGCCTTCAACCAAAGTAATACGGTAGTGAAAGCTGAAAGATAAAAATAATTTTTTAAATTACCTTCATTATTGCCAAGAAAAGTTCAGGAATGTCATGGAAATTATGCTGAATTGCATTGCATTCAGAATCTTGTCTGGAGTGGGAGGTATGCAGGACTTTTACTAAGAAAAGTAGCAAAAAATTATCTAGAACACAAAATGCACAACTGTCTAGTAGCTGATAGCAAAGGGAGACTTAATTTTGACCCTTGTTGGTAACTGATTTGCCTTGAGCAGGAGGATTTAATTTACAATTTATTTATTCTTTCAGATGAAAGCATTGTCATTGTTCCCACTTCTAAATCTGGCTAAAATGCTGGCTCCCATGGTACCTCTAGTAAAGACATGTCTGGCTACAGAGAAAAGAGTTCTGTTCTTTAGCAAAAAAATGGAAGAAAGGACAATTGTGGAAGATGTATGATTGCATTTAATGTGTTTGTTACAAATACTTGACTGTGTCAGACAGTAGTGTTTGCTTATTGTTTAGAGGGTTTCTTCTAAATGAAAATATACTGAAAATCGTATTTGAGATTGTCATACCAAAAGATAAGAGATATTCTAAAGTTTTGCTGTTAGGAAGTTGACAGAACTGCATGGAGGCGAGGGAGAAAGGTCTAGGGTGTTGACATACTATCTCCAGGTGTGGAACCATTCATTAATATTAAAATATATATGCCTCTTTGAGTAGAGGGTATAATTTAAGAAATAGCCCACAAAGCTGCTGAAGCAAAGGTAACAATATTACTTGATTTTGCAGCCAATTTTCAGATACTGAGAGCACAACTGCTCTGAAAATTTGTCACTGCTTACTCTACAGATATATGAAACTAAATCCAGGGTTTCAAGTACATTTCTTCTGTGATTGATACAGCTTCAAGGACTCCCTGCTGTTTGTTTCCTCCTCACTCACTCGAGTTCTTTTGTATAAACTGGCCTGGGAACTAAGTGGTACTAACCAGAGTAAAAAAAATTGACAACAAAAATGTTCTTTAGGATGAGAGGAGGTGGTGTATTTTTTCACGTTTGGCTTTCTGGTGTGGTTCATCACACTGATGTAGGACAGTTGCCTGAGGAACATGCAGGGAAAAGCTGCTTAAACTGCCACAGCTGTTGGAAGAAATATTTTCTGAACTTTGGCATATTTATCTCTTCTAGATGGAATTTTTTAATGATGCAGTCGTCTTGTTTTGGATACAATTTGGTTGGAAAGTACTTAGGGTATTTTTGCATTGGACAGAATTTCAGACTTCTGGCTTATGCAGATAATAGGGCGGGATAGGTTTAGGATTTTTTTTTCCTAAGGTATAAAATCATCCTCAACTAGAGATTTGATGAACTGTGTTAGAAAAATTACTTTTTAGAAGTGAAGGGAGTTCTGTTTTTGCTAAGCACAAAACTTTTTGTTATTTGCAGCATTACATGCTTTTTGTTTTTTTTTTTTTTAATTTTACATAAGGGAGGATGACAAGGCTTACCATTAGTTGTATAATTCCAAAACTTAAGGAAATGCTGCCTAATTATACTGTTACAATATTTGGGGGCTTGTAGCTTTTGGTGTACAGATAGCTCAAAGAGAAGATCTGGAGGAAGAGAGCTGTGGATTTACAGGGCACTTCAGTTTTGTGTTGGGAAATGTCAGATCCCAGAAAACGGACAGCCAGATATTTTCCTTATTTTTGTTGTTGCAAGGGGTTCATGCACTTGAAATTTCATTGCTCTGCAGTAAGAAGCATGCTCTCAGTGCCACAGAAAGTTGCTTAAAAATACTAGTAAAGAGGATGATTGCCCTTTATACTAGATCATAAAATAGTTTAGTTTGATCTTTTAGTCACCAAAAAGACAGAATCCCAAGGAAATGTTACAGAAGACTGAAACTGTGATTTCATTACGATATTTGTAGTCCTCTGTAATACCTCTTTTTATACCCTTCTTATACACTTTCCTGCACTCTTGCCTTTGCATGTTCTCTTTTGTTTACCACTCACCTCATATGGTAGAACAGCAGCCCTGACTTGTTTGGGCAGCTGTTTATTACCACAGTATGAATAGATAAAGAATTGGGGTTTTTTTCTTATTTAAGCATGTAGAAAGATTTCATGGCATTTGGGGTTGTTTTAATTTGTGTTTTGCTATTTTTTAAATCGTTGTTTGTAGGTTTCTCTTTATTTTCCAATGCCAGTAATTTCTATAATTCAATATACTGGTTTGCTTTTCTGTCAGTAATAGGTCTGACAGTGGCTGAGGTTTACTTTTTGAAATGGTCACAATGTGAAGGAGAGACTATAATTTCTATTACAGCCACGTTCTGAAGTGTCTGAAGGGAAACATGATACGGTGGCAGTGTTATTAACATGAAAATCTCCTTTTAACTCAAGCAATTCTGTGACATGCTCTGTCCAGGGAACGTAGAGATTTGTACAAAAGCATTTGCTTTGCAAGGCAGAGGCAATGGTTTCTGCACTGAAGCAACAAGGCTGAGTAAAATGACTTGTGAAATTAAAGACTGCCATCTCCTTGAAGACATGCATCTTCTCGTTTTCCTCCTTCCAACCTTTATACAGCCTTATATTGTCCAGATTGCTGTGGGTCCCTTTGTTAAATGAGCTTTGCATCTCTCAGTTAATTTTCTGCCAGTATCGCTTTAGGCTGACGACTGTGGGTGTTTGTGTATCCATTAAGCACACTGCCAGGACATGTCCACCACTTGCCACCTCTCCCATTAAATGGCTGTCAGTGGGTTTACAGAGCTGCTTTCTTGCTTTGCATTAATTGCTGCAACTCAGTAGATGCAGTGAAAACCACCTATAAACTGAGAGCACAGTTTGTCTTGAAATTTGTAAAAGTAAATAGAAATGCCATGAGCAGTTAAGTCATATTTCATATATAGTCATATCAATATGATTAGCAGGAAAGGAGTGTCACTTCTTTTTAAATTTTCTTTTTTCAACTAACCTTTCTCCTTGAGCTCCGACCTCCAAAAGGAAAATACTGCAAATCTAAATAAGTGTATGTCAGCAGATTCTTGCATAAGACTGTCTTGTTGAAGTTGTATATAGTCCCATGCTGAGATTTACAATTGGTTCTGAAATGAAAATCTGTTAGGATTAGATCAAACATTATCCTACCTGAGATAAGCAGTGTGGGGAAGTTTAATGACTTGTCCATGGAAGTCACTATTTAGATGGGTTATTGGTATAAGGCTTTTCAAGAAATGTACTAAAATGCAGAAGGTGTGCTAGCTTAATTTCATGGGCTGCAGCTAGTTTGCTGCATATTAATATAGGATGTTTTTTTAGACTAGGAATTTCTGATTCTAGTTCTTAAGACAAAGAATCTTTTTTTGCGTGTATATTCTGTTGTACTACTTGAAGCAGTAAAAACAATAGTAAATAATTAAGGACTGAAGCAGTAATTTTGTGTATCCAAGCTCTTATTAAAATATTACTTTGGAAATCTACTGCTGAATGTGTGTGGGAGGCCAGTGCAAGATGTGGGAAAACTTAAGCGTATTGACTGGAGCTGTGAAGTTGAATCTCAAGATTATCTCTGAGAAAAAGATATGTGAGGTTTTACTATGCTTAGCCCTGTGCTCAGAGAATTCAGATTTTAATTCATTTTACTTTAACATTCTGGAGCATCCTTTGTAGATGAATTTTGAGAACAAATCATTGTGTTGATGAGTTGCAAGCTAATTTGACATGATCAGCATATGGAAAAAGCTGAAAGAAGTTTGTGACTTGTGCAACGTCACCCAGAACAGCAGTGCTGCAGAGCTGAATAGCTTCCAAGTGCTTTGATACAAATAAGTATCCTTTATGCTGGGTGGCACAGTCTTCTAAAAGTTCTTCTATTCATTCAGCTTTCTGTGTCTTCTCACACTGTGCAGGACTGTGAATTTTTTGCCCAATGATGTTCTCTTCAGAATCTTTGTGTTTTATACATTTGGCTGAGTATCATTGAATTGCTCTTTTGAGGGTTGTTCTGTGCAGCTTTTCAAGCAGCCAGCTAGGGGAACTATTGGTTGATCACACTTACCTCTCCTACCAAACCTGCTGGTGGTAAGCTGCCCACTTCCATGGGTCACAGCATATTGTTGAAATAAACATTTTTTAACAATGATTAAGATCTTCAGTACCTTCTCTCATAGAAATTTGTGTTCTCTGTTTTATTGCTATGCCGTATTTCTTTTTACCCAACATCTCTATGCTCTGTACAAATAGAGATATATAAACCTAATCCTGATGTAGGAATAGAATCAACTTTGTCAGCACATATGTTATATTCCATGTAGTTTCTAAGCTGCTTGCAGGTAGCAGTATAAAAAATGGTTATAATCTGATTTAAATACTTTGAGTTCCTTTCTGCTCTTTAGTAATCATTGCATTGTTGCTGATAAAATGTTGATGGTTATGAAAATTCAAAAAACAAACCAACAGCCAAAAACAAAATACAAAAAAATGCCTTCTAGAAATGCTCATGTTCAACTTTCCTGTTTTGTGCTTCAGATTTTCTTGTAAACCATAAACTTTTTTGTGGTTTATTATTGCCTCCTAAGATCTTTGGAGTACCTACTGCTCCACCTTGCCCAGCATTAGTTAAAATTAAATCAGCTCTAGGGCATGTCTGTATAACATTTTATTCAGGATTCTTCACTGTGTGTCACTGTATATTTTGATCATTTTCTGACAGTATTGAAAAAGTATGATATTTTCATGCTGACAGTTCCCTTGTTCTTTTGCCAGGGGTAAAATCCCGTGCAGTCTATGGGAAGTGATTTTTTGTTTGAAAGGTTTCGGGGAAGGGATGGGACTGGGCAGGTAGAAGTATGTATATGTTGCATGTCAGGATGATACATAAAAACCATATTTTGTATATGTAGAGGAATAAATTGAGCTGTTAGTGGTTCACTGTCCTGAGGGAGCTCATTGCAGATTTTGGTGAACAATTTGCCTCCTCCATTTCACCTATCTGATTTTTATAGTAAAAAAAAGTATTCTGTTACTCCAGAGATCTGTCAGCCACTATGTCAGTGCCATCTCTAGCAGAACACCTTGAAACCTGGGTGTTTTGAATATGATCCCAAGGGTTTTGGAAGCCATATGAAAAGTAAATATCTGTTTAATCCCACAACACCCTCTGGGTTTTGAGCAGATGTGCTTGTGTGTATCCACAGCTGGGTTTCAGTGTATGCTTAGAAAACGTGCACAAAATCAAAACAGGATTATCTGCCACTGAGATGGGAAAATTTCCTTCAGCCAGGAGAAAATTATAGCAGTAACTATTGTTTCCCATTGATGGAGTCCATTGGAGGTGAAGCCAGAGCTCTTTCTAAGTGCAATTGAATTGTCCACTAGGAATCAAAAAGTCACATTTTCAAAAGTGACTTTTAGATTTCTTTACATGGAAGATGGTAGAACGCAGTTTTGTGAGGACTATTAAATTTGTAGTCATATGGTAATCTCATTTTTTATTTACTTTTAATGTGATATAGATATATAGATATGTGCACCCATTAATTATCTAGGAAACTAAGTCTATAAAGTAATGTTAAGAAGTAAGGCATGTGAGTAGGAAAAGAAAAGGATCTGAAGATGTGAGAGAAGTTTGGAATTTCCCACAAATGACTTTACTACCCTAAACAAAATTGTGTGATTTTTCTGCTATGTCTCATTTGTAAAATGTGTATTTGTGAGGAATCAATAGCATTTAAATATCTGAGAATAAAAAATTCAGGTCAGAGTACCATGTAAACAAGATTAGTGATCCTTGCACTAAATAATAAACCATCTCAACAAGCAGCAGGAAATAGTTTTAATATTTTCCTGTATTCCAGACTCTTACCCCTGACCCTGTAAACTGAGGCCTCATATGTATTCAGGGCTATGCAGCAATTACATATGTTCAGAATTTCATGGGGGCTTGAAGGAAATTTTGAACTCTGGAAGATTTGAGCAAGAGAAATTAAGACTTTAACACTTAACATAGAAATAGAAAACCATAAAATCACAAATATGTTAATCAAAGAACTTTGAGACTCTATACTTCACAGGAGCAAAGTTTTGTTCCATATTGAAAAGGTACTAATTCAAGTTAAGCCTTTCTTTGGTTGTATACTTGTAACTGGAATCTGATGAGTGTTTAACTGATGTCTGACACAGATCCATTTATTTACTGCTTACAATTTGGAAATTGGTGGTCAAGTCTTAAAGTATTGACGTCAAATGTCAGACATGTTCAGTAACTTGTTTGCTCTGAGAATTTTGTTAGTAGAGTCACAATCCTTGTGTGTTTTCCAAACTGATTTTTCTTCCCCTTTCTTCCTTTTTCATCAGACAATTACTCAGCAAGTGCTATGAGCCTGTTATGGCTGTTGTTAAATATAAATGTCAAAAGATGTTCTGAAGAGTTATGTTGCTCTCATATTCTGGAAATCTGCAGGTGAACAGTGTAAGTCATGAAAACAGTGAATGGCAAATGGGAAGTTAGTGCATTCTTTGACGCTGGTGCAATAAAGAGAACAGAAATAAAATGCACTTTGGAGGCATGGTGTTCTTCAGCATTAAAGTTCCGTTGAAGAGTTCTTTGCCACACAATCTCTTAAAGCGCATTTTTTGTATGTAAAACTCTTTGAAAGTGTATATTCTTTTAATCCTTTTAATTAGATCTATAAAATACCAATGACATACCAAAGATTAAAATCTTGGTGGAATTCTATAACTAACTCAATTTATATAATAGTGGGTGAAGTCACCGAAAATCAATATGAAGTTTTGAAGAAGAAAATTTTTCACAGCTGTCTGCCTGTGTAATATTTATACAAAAGACTGCTGTTAGTGGAGACTATACAACCAATAGTATATACTGAAGGAGAAAGTTTCTTAAAACTTGCTCTTGCTTCTTTTCACTTCTGATAAAATTCAAGTTTTGCATTTGAGTATGGATTTTTATTTTTTAAAGGGAAGAGTAGCATCTCTTCTAATTCTAGCTTATGTATTTACTAAGAATGTGGTTTGGCAGTGTACTGTGTATCAGAGTCTCTGGTAATAACTGCCTGTCATGGTACTCGATTAAAATAACTTGATGTTTCTTGGTTTTCAGGATTTTTTTTGTCATTGTCTTGTCTTTTTACAACATGTTGATTAGAAGAAGCAATGTTATGCTGGCTAGAGAACACAGTAATTGTTACCTTCTTGCTCAGTAAAGCCCTAATTAGTGTGAATGAGCATGAAAAATAGATACTAAAATACTGAAGATAAAGGTAATACTGTGCCACAAGAGAAAAGCTTTCTTCATTGTGACCAAATTCTGGCATATTTAAAGTATTAAGAGGATTAAATGGGTGAATTAAACAGTTGTGCTCTCACACACCATTTGCATTTGAAAAGAGGGACTATGTGGTAGAGTTTAGACTAGGAAATGGGTCCCAGCCTGCTCAAAGTCTCTGCAGGGACAACAGAAATGATAATGGACCTACTGGGTTTCCTCGAAAAAGTTTTTCTTACCAAATACATTTTAGGAGAGCAGCAGAAATGCATAAACATCATTAGATTTAAGACAGATTTATTGATGTATTTAGTTACAAAGTGAACTAGCCAAACTAAATTACTTTTTAAAATAATTTAGTGAGTGCTTGGTGTATACATTATGTATATATTTCTTTAATAATTTTGAATCTTGATTAACATAGGACTATTGAGTGCTTTCTAAGAGATGACAAATCATTATTTTTTAAAAAGGCAGTATGAAAACTGCATGCTGTCATTGCAATAGCTCTTTTTGATTTTTATTTTCTGATAATATTACTTTCTGGTGCATGATACCTAAAGAGCATCTTTTCTCTCATGGTGTAGCTAATCACTCTCTGTTTATTGTCTTTTCTCTAATTATATGTAGTTGCTGAATAGGATCTCAAATAATTATATTTTGGTTGCACTTACAGTTTTAGTTGGATAAAATATGTTAAGTTGTTATCATCTCTGCTGCTTTTTAATTTATATCCACAGCTTTCTAATCACTTCATAATTCAATTATTCATCTGTCTGGTGTGTTTTTAAACAAACCTTGTAAGTTATTGTTATATACTCTGGACATTTTCAAGAAATAGCAACTGTTCTTATTTATTATATATTCTAGTGTTCTTTACTTTTCTGAGTTCTAGTTCTTTAGCTTAGGTAGTACTTCCAGAAATAAGTTGCTTGCAGATGAATACAGACTAGATATTGTTTTTTGCCTAAACATGTCATGTAACCTCTTGTTTAAAAATTTCAGAAATTCATAGTTGTGGACTTCCCATGTCTGACTCCTTCTGGAAAACTGAGCCAAGTGTACGTCCCAAGAAACCTGTAGGCATCAATGATAGATCCATGACATAACACACTATAGAGTTTCTCTCCTCTTCTTTTGAAAAATTGTAAAACTTTGTAAGCAAGACAAAAATCTGCAGAATAGTTTTAGCTTGGCACTTCTGGATCACTCTCATTTAAACTTCAATTAGGCAGTAATTTTGTATTAACGTAGAGAGGCTGTGCTCCCAACCTCTATTTTTAAAAACAGATGTCTTTGAAGATATTTTAGTACTAATCAGGCATCCAGGTGGAAAGCTACAGCTTTCTGTTCTTCACCACATGAGATTTGATGAAAGCCTTTCATTCTGCTGTCACTGAACAGGTAAAGAAGATAATAGAACCTCTCCTTTCTCAGCATTGGAATAGCAGGCTGAGATTTGTTTCCCTAAAGAAACTATGAAAATGAGTTGAGAACAGCAAAAGGGATAGCTCTGTACCTTTACTGCACTTTCAGATCTTCTTAAACGTGATACTTTTGGCATGCTCTGCTTTGACAGAATTCAGCTGCATTGTGACTGCTTTGCATTTGCCTGGCGTTAGCGTGTTTTGCTCACACAGCAGGTTAAGAATAAAGTTGCTCTAACTTGCTTCTAGCCATGGGATTATTTTTTTCCCTTGTGCTTGATAACAGAAGTAAGAGAATGACTAAAGGAAAAGGAAGTAGAATTATGCTCACATGAGAAGACAATGCAAATGCGACCTACAATAGTTGTAACTTCCCTTTTGTATAATATCTTTAAGATATCATTTGCTTGGGGATATTATCAAAAAGGAGGGGAAGGAAAATGTGGGAAGTGTCCATCAGTGTAACACCTGATACTGCTCCCTGAAAATAAGTTTTAAAAAGAAGACATGTATCACTAAGATAAAATACCTTTTACAGCACTGAGAGAAGCCTGGCAGGCAGCTAATGCAGAAAATCATAAACACAGGTCTTGAATTTAGAGGCTGGTGACAACATCATTCCTGGGCATGTACAATTACCTCTCTCCACTGGCGAATGTCTGCCTCAGTCTTTTAGCATGAATGAAACAAAGCTTGAGAATCCAGCATTCTAATAATTTGACAGACAAGCCTGTTCCTGGCTGCCTTTGTGGCTGTAAGGCTTTTTAAAAAGTCATTACTTTTCTGTTACTTAATCTTGATGTGAAAATTAGTCTGAAAATACTTAAGATTAGTGCCATGTCTTCAACATGAGGGACTGCTGCAGATTTTCAGACTGATGCAGTTAATTCTCATGGCACTGCAAATCAATACAATTGTGTAGTTTTCTTGTAAAGCAAGTTTGATGGGAAATACTGACTGTGTAGATCATCTTTAAATTAACAAGAGAGCATAAGAGTCACGCTTCTAAAAGTACTTTTTTGAGGGAGTGTGGAAAAGGAAAGAGATTTCAGGTTTGATAAAACAAGAATAAGAGAGCATAGATTGAGAATCAGACAGTGGCAATTTTTCCATACATTATAATGAGCTATGTCAGGGACCTCTGGAAAAGGAGAGCAAAAGTCAGGGACGGAAAAGCTGTTGATGTCAGCTGTGGCATTACTTCATTTAAAGTTATGTTAGTCACTTTGCTGTTTGCAAAATAACAAGCTACTTAAGTATTGTGTAATGCTTTTAAAGATGTTACAAGTCCTGTTTCTCCTCAGAAGGACTGGGTGATCTTTCCAACAATAATTTTTAAAAACAGGTTTGTTTGTCTAGAATGGTTAAGATGATTAAGCAAGATAAAAGTGTCAAGCTTTACAATTTGCAAGCAAAATGGCTCTTTTCAGAATTTTCATATTGATTTGTGGCATTGAGTTGTTCACACAGTATACAGTTAGGAACTGTATTATTTCTTTGCTGATTTCTGTTGTTTTTTCCTTAGCTTCATTTTTGTGACAGCATTGTTTGCTCTCTTCAAACAGTTTCCTGTGCACAAGTGAGCAATTCCTAAATAAATCATTAATCTGAATAAAGGAATGTTTGAACAGGGCCAGCCAAAGCTATGACTAGGCAGCACTCTGTCTGTCATCAGTAGTGACCAAGGTGCCAGACTAAGCAAATAGGGCAAACTGTTCTCAAAATTTCTAAAAATACTCAACAAAGAAACCCTTCCTAAATTTGAAAGGAATGTTGGCTTCCTCACTTTGTCTTGCAACTCCAGCATGAAATTGGGCTAGTAGTTTAATTTTCTTCATACACAGCTTTTCCCTGTCTCTAAAGACAGTTGGATACCCTTAGAAAATGGTTATAAAAATGTAGCTAACAACACTGAAAGTGTGTTTGATAATGCTGAAAAGATCACTCAACAGTAAACGCAAAGTTAACCTTCAGTCATATCATGGGACGTTTTTCACTCTAAATGGTGTGCAGTTCAATGTAAAGCAGCTTGAAATAATCCAGTTGAACCTACTACAGGAGCTTGGATTTCATCTGTCGCCTCTGCCACCATGGTCTCTTCTGGGCTACTAATTTATATGTCTCTGGTTTTAAAAAAAATACTTTAAAATGTGCAAATTCGAATCTGTTAATTTAAGTAGCATCACAACCTGAACTTGATTTGGTGATAATTTAATAAAGCATAATTCAACTTGGGACAGACCATGCAATGCAGAAGTAGCACAGCTATTATTGTAAATGTCTGCAAAACATAAAAATGAATGTTTTTGCTTAAATTAAATATGAGGTCTTGAAATCTTGTAATTGCAAGTTCAGCTTCTGTAATCACACTGTTTATCTCAATTGCAGCTGACGCATTCTAATATAGCCTGGGGAACTTGGAAATGAAGGAATAAGCAGGAAGCCAGACCAGTGTTGCAGTCAAGACTGAGTTATGTTCTGAACTGGAAACTGGAGGAGGTTAGAGATTGAAGTCCCAGAGTGTGTTGTAGAGGTCACAAATTAATTAGCAAGGGAGTATGTTGATGGAATTGGATATATGGGTTTCATATCAGAGGGTTTGTAGTGCTAATGTGTTCTTAGTCATTGCTGAATTTGGCAGGAAGAAGATAGGGCATAACCATCAACTCTCTTGAGGCTGTGAAATCGAGTGTAGGAGATTTGCAGATGATTTGCCTTTATAAAATAAGATTTAAGATTCAGACTTTGAGTTCCTATGGAATATCAGTGCAATTAACATGCTGATCTACAAATTAATTTCTTAATTAAAAATCTTGGAGAAAACATCAACTTTGAATTTAGTTCTAGGAAAAGAAAAATTCAAAATTTAGGGTGTGGATTGATGTAATTACCTGAAATCCCTTCATTTCAGTTGAGTTGCCACTATTATTTGCTGTGAATCTTAATGTATTAATGTTTACAGAAACCTTGGACAGCTAATAGAAAGACAGATGTTCCCTGAAGTTGTCTTTCAGAATATCTAGGTCAGCCTATTTTTTATGTGAATAAACATATAAAACATCGTCTTATGTGTGTAACTAGCGTTTTTAGAAATAACCCAAGCCCATAATATGAATAATATTAATAGTTCCATTGTTCTTGTCCCATGTAGGAAAAAAAAAATATTTTTCTTTCATTTTTACCTGTGCTAAACTTTTTTTTTTTAAGTTTATTTTATATATTGGCATAAAAGTGTATCTGGTGTTATATCTGTCACTATGGTCCTAAAGTATGATTTTGAGAATAAAATCTGTCCTTCAGAAGAGTAACTTCTGAAGTTGTTTGCCTCAGATATTTTAATGTACAGACAATTAGGCAGCATTGAAATGTTACCTTACAGCATTTTAGATGAGAAAGAGCACTGGAACATCAGCAACAGATTATTACAAGTTAGATTTACTGTCACTGTTCCCAAGCAAAATCCATTTAATGGGTAAAACTTTGCTCCCCTTTTTTTCTTAAATATATTTCTCTTTCTCCAGCAAGATCAGATTTAACATTGGAGATTCTCCTGATGAAAGTTACGATCTAGTGTTCGTATATTGAAGAACTTGCAGACTTCCATTAGAAATAGTCAGTGCAATGGATGACAGATTTCTTTTCCTGAAGACTGGATTTGGTGTACCCTGTATTTGAAGAGATACACACAGGACATCCTAGTTCTCTATTTTTCATCTCCATTTCTATTTGCTGGTTTCGAGTGTTGCAAGTATTAGAAGTTCAGCTATGTAGGAAACATAAAACTCATCCTGTTTTTTGTTTCCCAAACACAGGGGGTTTGTTTTTATTACTTAGACAGAATAGGTGAAACCATTGTAAAGCAAGATGGCTTGGTTGTGGGATCAATTTATTTTTTTTTCCATGCATAGCTGAGTTGCCCACTGTAGTCAGAAGAAGCAGGTATTTCAAGAGAGCAGTTTAGGTACTGTATATGGCAGTAGTTTTTTTCCTAGTGTAGGCACTCTGAATCTTTTTCCAGAGGTGTTTGCCTCAGTCTACTCAAACTTGCACCAGAATTAAATTCTTGCAGTTAGACATTGTTGGTACCACTCCTTTGTCTCTTAGAAAACTACATTACTGCTTATTCCCACAGATTTATACAGCAGAATATACCAAAGATGAAATTACATCAGTCTTGCTTCTGCCGCTGTATCTCTTTTTCTCCTATTTAATTTAAAATTTATCTTTTAAGTTTGATAATATGCTGCACTGATTCTGTGGAAGATAGCAAGGTGCACCACTTCACATTTCTTATTTTTTGGTTGGTTGGTTTTTTTCTCCCCACTGAAGAAAACAGAAGTAGTTTCTGTTTTGGAAAAAAATTCTGTAATGCTCTCCAGTCATATAGAAGATGAGCATTTCTGTTGTCTTTGTGGTATGGGTCAGAAGGAGGATAAGGGCAAAGGTTTTGTTGATGGTTTAAGATGGAAACAATGGATTTAGTTATTGGTTTGCTTCAGTTAGATAATCAGATTTGCCATAGCAAATAGTACTTAGTCTAAAATTGATATACGTAACTCTTCAACGTGGTTTTACAGAAATAAGGAAGGTTTCTCCCTACTGAAGATGATTAGAATAGAAATCAATGTGCAGGAAAGGAAGGTTTTGGGAAATGCAGCCTAATAGAACACCTCCCTCTGGTGGTAGACATTACATAGCTGAGTGCTCTGTCGCACAGTGAGCTGGAGCCTTCATGGCAGGGAATGCCTCTGCTACTGAAGAGCTGGGAGAACATTTTAAAAAGATAAATGAATTCCATATACAGCTGCCACTGTAGCTCTTTGGGTATGATGGGGGAGGTTTGGGCTGCTTGTCTCCGTTTATTCCGAGTTTGTCAGTTAATTCATGTTTTCTCCTCCCCTCTTGCTGCTGAGATCAGTTGCATTTTGCCATTTTTTGCTGAGCTGTAAGAATAGGCTCTTATGGATGTTGGTGCTTTAAGCATGTAATCAGAACAGCATACATAAAACGACTCATTCCTTCTAGCAATCATTTGGCTTGTTCTGAAAATTTAATTAATCTTTTAGTTTATTCATATTTAGCTGTTTGGTCTGGATTTTATGTGCCAGTTCTCAGTTAGTTTCCAAAGTAATGTCTCTAATTACTTGTACTTGAAACACAATTAGCCACCCTAACTGGAGGAGAAGGGTTGCTCTTAACTGTTTATCTTGTAGGGTATTAATGCCAAGAAACAGATTATTTCAGACTTTTTTTCGATAACCTGTTCAGGGATGAGTTCAGTCTTTCAATCAGTGGTATGTGAGCTCCCACAGAGGCTGTACAATTGTTTTTTCTAGCTCTGTTTAGGCATAACAAGAATGTTTTAAAATGCTTCTTGAAGGCATGTTTTAGTTCCTTGCTTTTCATGCCCATTGCACTTCAGAAAGTGTAGCAAATTAGCTGAATGTGTGAGAATAACATTTTTCATCCTTGTTTTCCTTTCTGTTTAGTAAGCATTTTATGATGATTGTTCCTGTTCCTTAACAGCATAGTAAAAACTGCTCTTATCCCCTCCATCCTAGCTGAACACTCAAAACAGTTTTAGCTTTGTTTTACATGTCATTAATCGAAGAACCTGTGAAACCTTGTAAATCTTCTCCAAGGCTCCAGCTGAAAAGCTAAAAAAAAAAAAAATCTGGGGTCTTTCCATGCATAGGAGTCCTAATTCCATGACTGTGACTCTATTAAACTCACAGAAACAAAACTTTGAACATGGAGGACTGGCTACAGAGGCCCATTTTTATGTGCAAAATCCAAACATTACCAGCATTTAATTGATGAATTGTTCTAGGTCAGCACAACACTGCTCTGATTTGCAGTTTTATGCTTTGCTACTGAAGACTCTCCTTTAAGGGACTCCACACCTATTGTGCCAAATAACAATCATTTGCACGCCAGAGCTCTGGAAACACCACTGGTGAAAGGCTACTTTTCCATACCTACATTTACTTGCAAGGGATAGCACAGGAAGTCAGATCACATAAAATGACAAATCATGGATATGAGAAGCAAAAGGATTATTTTCTTCTTACACCTCTTTTTTATTGAACTTTGTCTTAATGTGGAGATAAAGACAGACAAGAGTGGGTGTTTTAGGCAATTTCAGCAATGATCCTCCAGCACTGACAGGCAGAAGGATCACTTCATCATCCTAAGAGATGCTTTTAAGTTCTCATGTCTTTGTTATATAAAAATAAGGTGAATTGAGGAGAAGTGCATTTATCTGGGTTTTCCAGTGGGGGGACGGGAATGCAACATTCTGAGGAGAGCAGTTTTTCCTTTCCTTTTCCTTTTCTACACTTCTCTGGTTTCTTTGCATTAAAAGAAGCATCAATATTGAAATAGTCAGCATTTGTAAGAAAAAAAAAAAAAATCCCTAAACTTCAGATATTAACTTAATAGATTACTTACTTTTGCAGCCATTTTGTACTGATTTCAAGTGTTAAGATGTGCTCCAGCTATTTTCTTTGGGACTAATTGGCTAATAATGAAAATGGATGTTGTCCTTGACTTGAATTCAACATTTCTAATGCCTTCTTCTAAAAGACAATTTTAATAAGAAATAAAGCTTTTATTAACTCAAAACTTCAGCACGTTTTGTTGCTCACAGAGAGGACGAAGCAATGTTTATTTTATGTAGGCATTTGTTGTCTGCACATATTCATGTTTTTGTTCCTAAAGGACTGGAAAAGAAATATGTATATTTAAACTTTACTGAAAATAAGCATGGTATGCTTAAGTTTGGGCTTGGCTTCTGAGCCATGGTGTTCCATAGTCAAAATGTAATGTAACACGGTGGTTTGTGGCAACCACAACTAGGGAGAGTTGAGCTTTTGGATTCATAAACCTGAATCAGTTTTTCTTTTCTTAGCCTTTGAACTCCTACTTTTTTGTTTGTTTGTTGGGTTTTTTTGTTGGTATTGGCAGGTTGAAAGCTACTCTCGTGCATTTCTATATGATTATAGAATGGGATGGAGGGGATGGAGAGTGGGAGACTACAGCTACTCCCTTAAGCTTCTGGACTCCTTGCATAGTTAGTAAGGTGTGGGGCTTGAGGCTAAGGCAAAAGGTGTCAGATGAGATTTCAGTGAGCTTTCTCACTTGTATGATTAAAATATGACTTCACTTTTCTTCATATTATTGTAAATTATTGAAGTCACAGATTGCTTATATAAATTCTAACCATTGCAAAGTTGTTGCCTCAACAACTGAGGACTGTCAGACTTGGAGTTTTCTATCCACACTTTCCTGTAGCTACTGCATGTGAAAGGCAGATGTTTATTACAAGCAGAAGCATCAGTTTACAGTAAGGTTGAGAAGAGTGGGAGGATTACCCCTTATACTTCACCATTCATTGCTTTGGTGGTAAAATCTAAATAGTGAGAAAATACTAAATCTTCCTTACAGACACACATTTCAAAGGGTTTGGTTGGCTCTGGGGAAGTGTGGCCAGGAAATGAGAGTGCCTGCTCTCCCTTCACTTCCAGAACAGCCTCTGGGTTGTTCAAAGGAAATGAATGTGATAAACGAGTGATATTTTAAGAGTTTCAGTGCTGGTAGTTATGAAGGTGCCTTAACTGAAGATAAGGGAGAGGGAACTGATGAGTGGCTTACTACTAAGAAAGGTTTAATCTGCTACAGAGGCCTTTTTTCCCTTGTGAAAATCCTGACAATTTGTGGCATAGTCAAACATTTGGGAATGTTTGAACCAGAAATGTGACTATTATTGACAGCAGATGAGGCAAATGTACACTTTAATTGGAACCACATAAATTAGACTGGAGGAATTAATTAAAAAATAATAGACATATGTCTTGAAATCAGAAAGTTCTCTCTAGATATTGGAAAGGGTATGGTAAGGTGACTTGAAAAATAGCTCCAGTACAAGAAAAGCTAATTGAAATGTTTATTTTATTAAAATAATAGTTCCTATGTGTCCAGAATAAATATGATTTGCCATTAAATTCTATCAGTTAACAATCCCATTTTCAAGATCTCTCATTTATTGTAAATGCACCTTGAGAAGTTCGCTTCATTAGTTTGTTTCATAGGATGCACTGCTGTTGCAAAGTGCTTGGTTTATAGGTTCATGGATCAGTTTCCTCTATCAGAACAAATGTTTCTTCCCCTTTAGGAGCATAAATTTTGATGTCTCATCACTCTGACTTTAGTTCAAACTTGGACATTTACTAGTCTGTTTAGCTTCATAAAGGGATAGTAATACTAAAGGAATTCTAGTGATGAAGATACAGAAGTTTAGGGGAATGATAGAGCTGCATTTTTATGGGTTGTTTGCTGCTATTAGTCTGTTTTAAGCTTACATTTTTGAGCATTTTCTAGAACTGTCTGTTGTAAAATGCCCATGTCACATGTTTTCCAAGTTGTCTTTGAGAATAAATTCTATGGAACACAGCTTTTAGATGTTTTCCCCAGTACTTTTTTCAAAAGTACCTGGGGACAATTTTCATATATTTAATTCTTTAATATCTCTGCTGTATTACCCTCAGATCATGTTAAATGTTTCTTCATCTTAAGTGCCAGATGGATCTTCGAATGGCTGTAGCATTTTACTTTTTTTGCCTGTTAAATGGTGGAATTTCTTGTCTTGTTTCTTGGGGTTGGTAAAATTGTGATTGCCACCTTTAGCAGAGGAGCTTCTAAGAGTCCTCGGCAAGCTGCCCACTCAGTTGGTGTCTTACTACTCCATTCTGGTGTATGTCCTTCCTAATGAATACCCACTCTGCACATCACTGAAAAAGAAAGTATTTCTTGCAGTCATGATGGAGTGGTCGCTTTGTCTTCCACATTTACTTGAATTTCATGCTTTACCCTTGCATTAGACTATTATCAATATCCTTTGATACAGATTCAAGAAGCCATAGAGGGTCAATTAGTTGGATATTAAATTGTCTTTATGTCCTGGTTTTACCAGATGCAAGTGCTGTATAGTTAACCCCCCACTGATTTTAGGTTTTGAAATGTACCAGTACCTTCATGTAGTGCTTTCTCACTATATGTGTGAAAATTATCACTGAAATTTATCTGTAATAAATTAAAACATCAGTGCTAACTGTGGACCTCTGAGGAAATTTAAAGTGGATTGTTAAATAGAAGTTTACTCTTCATGGCTTCAGCACTTCAGATCCTGTGATGATAGTCAATAATATTTAGTCTTTTTCATGTTGGTGAGTTTTATGGAATCATGAAATTTTAGTTGAAATAATGTAAGCTTACTACTTTAAGTAACAATGGGAAATGTGGCACAAGGGTACAGAAGTTTTCAGTGACCTTGTTCCTAGTCTGTAGTGAAATAGCTACAGTAAGCAAATTGTTATTATCAGGGAGAGCAAGGAGTGTTTGTTCTCTGGGGAAGCCACTCTCAGGGGATACTTTCTAGATGATAATGAAATTCCTATTTCATCAATTTAGGATTTCACAACTGCTTTGGAAATGGTGGGATCATATGCTGTAAAAATGGCAATTTTTTCATGTCTGTCATGCAAGATGCTGCAAGCCTGGTTAATACAGTTGCTTTAGATTCTTTTATACAAAACTGCATTTTCCTTCCTTAAAAACATGTCTGCATATATATTAATGACCTGGATATTAAGTTGAAGGTCATCTGTAACAATGTTATCCTTGTTGTCTTGCTAGTCTTTGTTTATTAGCTATTCATGAATTTTCTTACTAAATAATAGGCAAAATCTGGTAGTCAAATCTAGAGCTTCCTGTGTATCTTTGGGGAAGAATCATTTTATTGAGCCAAGGGAAATAAGGTCTGTTACGGAATGTCATCTTTAAGCAAGGAGTGTCTTTTCTTGGGGAGAAAACTGGCTCAAAACACATTGCCATCAGACTTCCTGGGGAGAGCCCCCCCCACCTCCCACCCCTCAAAAACCCAACCAACCAAAACAAAAAAACACACAACAAAAACGCACCAAACTAAAACTCCAAAATATTGATACACCCCAAAAGTTTTACAAATAAGGCGGTGTTATATAACTTGATCCTAATTCCTGAGTGATAAATACATGTAATTGTAACTATGTTCTCTCAGTTTGCCACCCTTTCAGATGCATCCTTTTTTCACCTTTTTTTAGTACTTATTTGCTTATTTGAAAAGACAATGAAATGCTTATGAAAAACTCAGTATATGCAACATGCAAAGCTCAGCATTATTTGAAACTCTTATTAATAATGTGTTGCAATTTTTAAAAGTATAGCAATCATAAAGGATAACTAAGCATAAAGAACTCATTTCAGTTTTTCTTCATGAAGGAAAGCTAAAAAAGAGAGTAAATGTTGTATTTATGAATAAACCCCCTAACAGCTGAATAGCTTTCCTCTACCATACGTGCTCATAATTCTAAATAAAATTCCGTTTTATAGAAAATCACCTTTCTAGTATTTTTTGCTGTTTGTTAATTTTCTCAGTACTTTGTACTGTGGAAGTGATGAGGTCTGCTGATAGCTCCTATAAAAATACACTGCAATTGTTATTTTGTGCTCTCCAGTCTAATATATTTTATTTATATATTTATAACTATAATTTAGTACAATTATTTTGTACCTCTGATTCCTTTTTATTACTTTGTTTGTCATCTTTTAATGCAAATGCTTGTGCACATTCTATGGTGCATTCCCCTAATAGGAGGATATCTGTGTTTATTCTGTAAGTGGGCTAATGCATCTTTCTGTCTGTGTGTTATTTAAAAAGAAAAAAGCTAAAACTTCTCTTTCTAAGTGGAGTTTTATTGCCAATCCATTATTAGAGTTCTAGATTGCATTCAAGTATGTACTGAAAGTGAAGGTTTTATCTATTTCACCTTAATTTATTATGCAAAAAGTAGTTATGTATGAATGACACTTGAAATGCCTTCAGTAAGCTGTGAACCAAGGAAGTCAGTGAAGAGTTCTCAATAAATAAATAAAATCCTTGGGACTTCTAGTACTACTCCCTGATGGTATGTGAACAGTTTCTCCAGACACATGAAGAAAAGGAAAAAAACACCAAAAACCAGAGCAATAACTTAAAGATTTCACAGTAGCAGTTTCAATGTCGTAACATTTGTGTTACTTCCCATAGAGTACTCTCAGAAAGCAGTTTCTTTTAAGTGTGGAGCTGTTTTCTGAGTAGACTACAGTGAGTCTGTTATGTACATTGGGATGCTAATGGACTAGAGATGTTTGGTGTTATACTAACATTAATTTATGCTCTGTAAAAGAACAAGGTGCTCTGGGAATAAAAAACAATGCAGACTGTGCATTTAATGCAGTGTAAGATGCAAACACTCTCCAAATAATCTTTTTGCTAGTTCACATTGCTAAGGCATGGGAACTGTAAGATTGAAGAGTAAGCAAGTGTAGTATTTCATATCAGTCAAAATAATTATGTTAAAGACTCCTCTTAGCATGGTCTGACACCTCTTCTGTAATGTATTTTAATGAATTTATTTCTTTTTAATGAAATCTTCTCTTATAGGTCAAGAATTGTTTGTAAATTAGACCCTTAAAATAAGCCAAAAGGAGATTTTCTGAGATGGTGTGATTTCTTATACCATAGTATGAGTGCAAATGAGGAAACAGTCCGGCTTAGTATTAAATAATTTCACACAACATTTTGACATGCCGGTTTTTTTCAGAAGAAATTCTTTGTGATATGCTGCTGTTGTTCACCTTTCCCTTAAGTTTCAACTGATTGTAATCAGAGATGTTACTGGAAACTGTGATGGGTCCTTTCCTGCATAGTCACAGTTAAGCAAAAGTTGAGGACTCAAGAATTTCTTAGATATTTTGTTGGCTATTGATGGCTAAAAGTACTGGAATTGGGGCTGTCTGATTTTTTTGTGTCACAGAATTGGGTATTTTAGGTGGTGGAAGGGATTGGGTGTTCTAAATGCTTGTTCTTGAGGCAAGTGGGTGAAATGAACATGCTGGGAAGAGGGACCCTTTCAGATTGCTCACCCTAACCTGGTAACAGTAACTGGGCAAGTGAACTTGCAAGTTTTAGGGCTGTGCAGAAGGTGTGATTTTGTGTTGCAACTCCGGTTTTATGGGTTAGAATCAGAAGGTGTAAAGACATTTATTAATAATGGCTTTCATTATTAATAAAACTGGGAAAAGAACTTCCTGCAAAAGAACTTCTTTCCTGAAGTCTGGAAACAAATGCAGATTCTTGCCTTTCTTTTAGTCTAAGCTATTAGAATTCATTGTATATATAGAATATGTTTGTATCATGTCTGTCTAGTCACATAATGGTTGTTTTGTTTACAAAGAAATACTAAGCAACAAAACAAAAATAACATTCTTAGTATTAGCATCCAGTGCATGAGACCTGTGACTGAGATATTCTGTTCTTGCTCAGCTGTTTGAGATATTGGGTGTAACCCTTGAACTCAACAAAGAAAAAGGATTTTGGAGCTTGAAGACTGACAGCTGCTTATTCCTAGCAGCTTCTCTACCGTGCAGTAATAGTTTATTGAATACATTTTGTGCATTTTATTAGTAGATCTTTCCTTCTACTATTCCCTCATGCAGGAAATAGCATATTGTCATATCTTATTTTGATGCTGACTCCACCATATAGTTAACAATAGGATACTTTGCAGTTTAACAAAAAAACCCTGCCAGAGACACCTCAAAAAACCCCAAACCAACAAAAAAACCTGCAAAAAGACAGACAAAAAACCCCACTCCGCCCCACCCCAAAACAAAAAACAATAACAACAACAACAGCAACAACAACAACAACAACAACAAAAAAGGCCAAGGCCGCCAAACCTGAAGACATCAGAGAAAGGGAGACAACATCAAGAAGAAAAAGAAAGCATCTTTTCTGACAAATGGAGAAGGTTTCTGTTAAAAATTGCAAAGATACATTTCATAAACGAGGAAATGGCAATGTGGATTTGATGGATTTTTGGCCACCCTTGTGCATTTTGGCCCAGATTTTGCTAGCATAGTGAAAGTCTCAGTAAAAATGAAAAAAAAAAAAATTTAAAGTGCTTCTCATGCCTTTCCAATTAAATAGGAACTTCTGCAAATGGTGATTAATGCCTTGCCAAATCTTGTTCTGGTTTTTCCTTGTTGAAATTATTAGGTGAGGTCATTGTTCTGTCAACAGAATTTCATTCTGATTTTAATCAGAATAAAGCTTACTTTCAAAATTTGCCAGGGTCTTGCCTATGTCATGTGTGTGTTTTTGTTTTATTTGTTAAGCAGTTAAGGCTTAGCTGGATTTATTCAGGCACAGCTCTCCTGGAAATGTTGCCAGCTTTTATGGCGCCTGCAGGGAGAGCAAGGTGATCTGCAAGTTATTTGTGTTAATGAGAGTCCTGGTTGACGGAAGCCAAATGCCCTCCCTAATACATGCAAGAAATACAAGGCAGCTTGAGTTACAGTTCTTGTGTTTTGAGTGCTTGGGATCATCACTCTTAAGACTTTTCTCAAGTAGTCTTGTCTGTAATGAAGAAGTGGTTAAAACAGGAGAGTGGGAGGTATTCTTGGGTTTCACTCAACTGGGCAGGTTAAAACTTCTTTGAAAGTTAATTGATTTGCAGTCTGAGTAAAAGTTCTGAACAGGAGGTCATGGGTTCGTGGAGGCAAAGAGCATTTCACTGCCACGGTGGATTTTGCTGCTGTGGCAGCTTTGAACTGTTACAATTGCTGCAGCTGCCTGATTGTGGCTAGTGCAGAAAGGTGCTTGAAGCTTTCTTGTTTGCACAAACACATAAGTGAATCCAGAAGCCAAATTTGGGTTAAACTTCATTAATAACTGGTGAGGCCTGAGTAGAACATCTTCCTGAGTCCTGTAACTCATCCCTGACAAAAAGCATCCCACTGGTTTTTCAAAGCCGTATTGTGGAGTTGGATGATTTCCTGTCTGCCACCTCCTTCCTCCTCCTCCTCCTCCCTGGCTTTGAGCTTGTTCCTCTCCAGTACAGACTTCTGGCTGACTCTTCCACAGCAGAAGTTAAGGCCTGATTTTTCTGGCAAATCACTTAAATCCTAAATCAGCATTTAGGGACTGTTTAACTGTAGTGCTTCCCAATCCCGGTGAGTCATGTTGGCAACCTGTGTTTGTAACACATCGTTGTCTGCAAATATTTACAGACTGCTCTGTTTTCTTCTCCGTCATGACATAATAATGAGCAACCAAATATTGATTTATCTATGTATTTGTGTATTGAATAAATTCTACCCATGCATGTAATTTTTTTTAAAAAATGTACTTACATACCAAGTGGTGGTGCACTTCATCTTCAGCTCTTTACAAGGAAGAGGTGAGACAACTAGATGCCAGGCAAACCAAAACCCACTTGGCTGGGAGATGTGCTTCCTGGAGGTGGAGTGTGCCAGACTGAAATCCAGTAGTGCAGCTAGTAGGAAGCGAGACTAATGCTATGATCAGTCAGGTATTAGGACTGCAGATTTGGGAAGAGCCTTTTAATGAGGAAATTTGCAGTTGAAAATATTTGCCCTCAATCCTGAATGTGGTTTGGAGGCAAGGTAAGCCTGACGGTGGCATCTGTCAAACACATGGGATTTTGGCTATGGGGGCAATTTGGAGACAAGTGCGACTTGGCACTTACTGACGACAAAAAAAAGAAAACTTTGAAGCCAAATAATTTGTACATAGCTTATCACATATTAGTGATTTATGTTCCATACCTAATTCTCTACTCTTATGTCAATGGGCAACTTTTAGTACCAACGTTGGGGAAAGTGATGGAAAGAGGAAACACCCCAACATTCCTCCTGTACACACACACAAACATTCTCTTTCAAGTCCCCATCAAACCAGTAATGCAAAGGCAGTCCTTCACCAGCTCCCCATGCTGGAACTGTAGCTGTCTACAGTGGCTTTGCTCAAACTGTTACTAGTGGGATTTTATATAATGGCAGGGAGAAATGTAACTTTTCCATAGTGTCATATTACATGCCTTGGTTCTTGCCTCACTGGGTATTTGCTCCTTTATGTTTCTGTACGTGCTTTGTGTGTGCCCTTTTAAAAATGATACCATGTGCTGTGGTAAGCTTTGAATGCTCTTGGCTGGGGATGGCTGGGGAAACAAGACTTTGGTTAGTTCTGAAAATGTTTTTTCTCCAACAAGTAACTTTTAAGGTATTTTAAGTCTGAAGTAAAAATTTGAAGGCTGCTGGTGGTGTTTATCAAAATGATGATACCTCTGGCTTAAGGGTTTTGGGCTTATTTTTGTTATGTAAGGTTTTTACATAAAATTTGATGATTAGACTGAACAAGTGTGATGACATACAAAATCTTGGTTTTGATAGATTTCCAGAAGAAACAGCCAGACGATGACTCTACTCCCAGCACAAGCAACAGCCAGTCAGATTTGTTCTCTGGGGAAACGAACAGTGACAACAGCAATACCTCTCTAACCACGCAGGCCGCTAACTCCAACCAGCAACTTTTGACAGAACTGAATGTAACTTCACCGAGCAAAGAGGAATGTAAGTGCATGAGTCCTAAGTGATGAAAGCAAAGGAGGCATAAACGTTTTGCTTTGTCTTCAGGTTTATGTTTCACTGCCTCCCCCTGGAAGTAAGTGGTCTGACTTTTGGGGTGAAGGGAAAGGTTAGAAGCTACTCATAAAATAAGATCCTGATGGCTTTAACTGAACAACAAATAGGAATTTTTAACTAACTTTACAGCCATTTGAACTGTGGAAAACAATTTAATTGTGAGAAACTCCTTCTCACATTAGCGGTAAATTCATATGTATGTTCTGGTGTCATCACCAGGATCTTGTGAAGTTTGACTTTTAAGCATGTTGGTTGTTAATTACTGCAGTTGCACATAGCCCTGACTGTAATGCATGTTTGTCTAGACTGCTTCTTGCATAAAACTTTTCTCATGTGGTAGTTCATCTATTCTTTCATGACCTATCTTTTGTCTATATTGAACTCTCAGGCAAAAATTCTCCCTGAAGGTAAGTTAAAATGCTTAGCAAACACAGTGAGATAAAATTGTCTGTTAAATTATTCGAAACCTCTATATAAAGTTCATCTTGCATCAAATATATTGACTTTTAAATTCTGCATTCTACAAACTAAGCTCCAATGTGTAATTTGTAGTTTCATTTTCCTCCAATTGTAGCTTTATTTTAGAAGGTGCTCTATGGAGAAAAACTCTCTTGAGCTGAGATTACTTTAGGTAGTGACCAGTAAATAGATTTACATATTGCAGGAAAATGTTTGTTTATCAGCTGGAAATTTGCAAGAGCTACTCTCGTTCTTTAACATTTAGGCAACTGCTGGAAAAAACTATCTTGATAAAGCAGTAGGACTAAGAAATCTTGCTTTCAGTTGTGTTAACTATTTGCATAGGATGGTTTTGCTGAGTTGCCAAAGTATTTGTTCTTTTTACAGGTAAGAAGAGTTTATAATAATGCAGGTTGGCTGTGGACAAAGCATAAAATGTCATTTTGGGATTCTGGCAGTTTATTAGACTAACTAAAGTAAAATTTTTAAACTGCGATGTTATTATCTAACTGTATTTGAGAATATTGTCAGAAATACAAATGTTCAAATGTGAACAGTCTGTAGCAAGTTCTTGTAATAACACTGAACTTGCCACGCTAACTCTTGACTCTCCTTCGCATACACAGTTGCTGCTGACCACCCTACCATCTCTTCCGTCTTCTGTTCAGTGCTTCTTTAGGGGAAACCTGTGGCCTGCTGTAAAAATAAGGCCTTAAAACAAGCTTCCTGGAGAATTCAGGAAATCACATTATGCTTCAGCAATACATTTGGCCCTTCACAGTGCAGGGGACTTCAGTACCTCTGTTTGCTTATTAGCCAGCATTACGGGGTGCTTCTGTAGTGTCTACTGGGTCAGCTTTTCTGAAAATTTGTTCAGGTAGAAATGAAAATGTGTTACAACGAAGTGTTTCTTTTGTGACTGAGAAAGATTTGGTAAGTGGGAAGGTGATTACAGGGATGGGAAAGAAATTAAATAGTGTCCTTCATCCCGAATTGCTGCAAGCTTGTGAGCATACACTGAATGGGATGGATATTAGGCAGCACAGCCTGCAGAGCATTTGAAAATACTGCCTGTTGAAAAAACCTCTCTTTATGACTATCTGCTGGGATGTTTTTAAGTGAAATAGAATGGAGAGATTTATTTACAGCTCTGCCTTCTCTCACATCCCCACTACCTCTAATGAAGCTTAATATAATTTATCAGTAATAATTATATGCATATGGAGATTTTCTGATGGATAATGACCTCATTGTGCAAGGTTCTTTCCTTTAATGAAGAATGCGCAAACTTAAACATCTTTCTGATTTTAGTTTGAAGGTGTCTTTTTCTGTGCAATGTTTATTTGTTTTTCAGCATATTCTGTAAAGCATACACTGTTCTTAGTACAGCTGTGTTTTTCAAATACTGATATATTTCACTGCCATGTGATGACATACAGCTATGTTCTGTTCTGAATAGAATTGTGATAATTCACCAGAAATCAATTATATGGGATCACTGTGGTAATCCTATCCAAGTGTGAAAAAATGGGTCTAATCGGGAAGGATCCTCATGTTTCATTCTACTCACCTCTCTTTCCTTTCAAGATTTTGAGGAGAGTCTTGCATCAAGACATTTGCTGCAGAGCTTGAGTCCGCAGGGTAAACAGAGGGGACAAAATTGCAGCAAGTCATTTAGGCAATTAAAGTCATTCATGTTACAACAACTGAAGAAAACCATAGAAATCTCATGTGGTAAGATTCATATTCTGTATCAGAGAAAGTGAAGGGGGTTTTGTGCTTGTTTTTAAATACCCATTTCCTTTTTAAACACAGAATAAATGATATAGGAGAAAAGTTCCTTGGACTGTATTTTGCAGGGGTTCAGTTTGACAGTATACAAGTATTTGTGTGGTTTTTGTTAGTGTTTTGATTTTATGTGAGAGTTGCATTTGCATTCCTGAGGGTCATGCATACACAATGAGGTTGTAGTGACTATCCATCTCCCACCAACCTCAGTTCTGCAGAGCTGCCTACCACAGTGGCTGCTTTGCCTGTTGATATCTCTCCCCCTTGTAGGTGAGAGGTAGTTCTCAATATTATATTTACAGTGAGTGAAAATGTGTTAAAAGTTTATACCCAGAGACAGTGACAAAACTTCAGTACTTTTTTCCCTGTCCTTCATATGTGTTTGATTTCTTAATGAAGTATTATTGATCACTGATTTTTTAAAAATGCTGTTGAAATTGACAAGGGGGGGAAATCTATGGATTTTTTTTTTCTTCCCCTCCACATATACTTCTTGAGTTGGCTGTCTTTATCCAATACCTTCAGGTCTTAGTTACAGTAAATTTTCTGAAATAAACATGCAGACAAAGAGTAATATTGATATGGGTATAGCTCTAGTTAATCTAGATCTGCACAGATTTTACTGATCCATTTCTTAACAGGTAGTTAAATCAGTCTAACTTTTGTTCTGCTGCTGCTTTATGTGCAGATGAGTTTTCATCTGTTCTCATTTTTCCTTCCATCTCCTCCTTTCATTTAGGAGCTCCTAATAGTAGTTATTTCAGCATCAGTTACTGTATCAGCCAGTAGCTCTGTCAAAGATTTCCTCTTCATATTGGGTGGGCAAGGTTTTTGATTATTTTTAGCAGACGGCTAAGAAATGGATTTGACAATGGCCCTCACTTCTCTCTGTCCCTACCTTCAGCCACCAAGTCTTAAAAAAAAAAAAAAGCTTATTAAGCAAGGTTCTATGTATTTTGGTAAAGAAAAGGTCACACTGCACATGGAATAATTTTGCTTAGTTTCAGGCCTTCAGTGCCTTCTTTGGGGCTGTCACATCATTTTTCTGTCACTGCAGAACTAAAGCTGGTTCTGTGCAGGTTTGAAATTAACTGTGTTGTTATGTGACAGGAGAAATGTCAATGTGAAGAACACTGACTCTGGCAGCTTGATCAGATTTGGTATTTCAGTAGTTTTTAGCTTCGGTTGACAGGATTTTATTTTAATTGTGTGCTTAACTTTTCTTGGCCTTCTTGAATAGCAAGAACCACAATTGAAAAAGGACAAAAGGAATATCTGATGTTTCTAGAAGAGTTAAATGCTCTTCATTCCCACCTTGAAGAATTTATAAGAAGATAAACAAAGATCTGAGCTACTGCTGTGAATGTCAGAAAATACACTGGAGATTTCAGCCCAGAAAGATGGTGATGATCACTGACCACACCTTACCTCTCTGTGTGCTGAATTTTAGATGCCAAAATACAAAGGTATTTCATGACTGGATGTCTGTAAATTTTGGTTAGTTTCTGTATACCCTTCAGAATTTGAGCCGTTGCACGTCAAACTAAGTGTTTAAAACATCTTTATCTCAAACACTTAGATTTGCAGGATAAGGTTAGAGGAATGCTTTATAACATTGTTTATTTATTAAGCATTTGTGTGCACTGGAAGCACTGAAATACCCCCAATTATGAAGTAATTTTGGTGAAGTTAATATACATTAAGTGTACTAGTCCCGAGACAAAGATGCAGTAGGCTTCTATAAAAGATATCTGGCAGAAAGGTGAGAGATTGTTTTTCCTAGTGCACCTATTGGATGTTTATACTCTGAATTTCATTGCTTGTTGAAGCATGACTGTGTAAAAAGCCACACAGGCTATAGCACTCAAAAAGTAATGGTATTTTTTCTCTTTGGAATAAAATAAAAATATATGTCATTTTTTCCAACATAACTTTATGAAAAATGGATAAACAAGTGCATTCTTTCTTTGCTTTTTTCTTGTTGAATGGCCTTTTCTCTGACACTATGCAAAAGGTTTCTACCAATTTATAACAGCTTCACGGTTTTTGCATTTTGCCTGGGTTTGTGAGTAGAGTCCTAGATGACAGCTTTTCTATGTATGCTCCAAAAATACTTCATATTTTGAACTATTATGATGATATCCTTAACTGCAATTTGTGCTTTTTAAGTAAGGACAGTGATTTTTAAAATGACAGTTGTTCTTGGATGTTATTCATTGTATACTTTTGTGAATGCCTTGACTTTGAGAATTCAGCTGCTTGTTGCAGTAGGAGTCAGTTTTGTATATCCTGTCTTGGTTTGTTTTGGTTTTGTTTCAAATTTTTTTGGTGGGGGGTGGGGGGCTGTATTTTTGGTTTTTTTGGGGTTTGTTTTGTTTTGTTTTTTTCCTAATTCAGTCAGTGGGAAACTTTGTTTTCTGCCTCATCTGACTGAAATTTACATGCATACCCACTTCTCTAAGTATTAAATGTATAAACAGACCAAGCTAGCTGCCTGTTTTTGTCTTGCTTGTCACAAATGGTTGTAGAAAGTAATTCACTTTGTTGCTGATAACCTGATCTAGTCTCGTACCAATTTCTACGTTTTTCTCTGATTCTAAAGAATGCAGTAACTGGTAAAATTGTGCTTGGCTACAGTGAAGCCTACCTGACCCACATGACTCAGAATTAAATGAAACTTGTACACACACATAAATGAAAAAAATCTGCAGCTGAGTGATGGCGAATAATTCTAATTTTCTGTATCTACTCACAAGATTGTCACGTGTTCTTTCTCATTGTGGTCAATTTTGTGTCTTGTATCAAAGCAAGAGGGGACACACCTCTAATACAGAATATGCACCTGGCTGTTTTTTGATCTTATAGGCATCTTTGGGTTTCATCTGGGTTTCTATGCCGCAGAATAAGTACTAGCTGTTTTCTCTGGCTTGTGCTTTTATTAAATTAGATAATAAAAGTTGGTTTTCATCATCTGGGATTTTTTTTATTTTTAGCCTTGTTTTCATTAGAGGCTGTTCACAGATAGTGTGTTCAAAATTAACTTAGTTTTTTTATCAGATTATCATTGAATCTGGGTTTTTTTAGATGTTTATCACAAAATACATATCTTTTAGTATCAATGCAAGCACTTTTTTCTGGGAATTTGTAGGAATGCCTTCAGATATAAAACCATATTGAGTTGTGGGCTATTTGAGTTGTCTTTTGAGAAATGCCACTGGTATTAGGTGCCAGTACAGGACATAAAGGCAGTTAGAAATCTAAATAAAACAGTGTCTAGGAGTGTCATCTTCATCATCTTTTCTTCGATGAGGATATTTCTCTAAGTTTCAATCTATTCCCTAAAGTCTCAGTTTCATATAGAGAACATATCTGTGTTTTCTAACAACTTAAGCAAAGATCTGGCACATAGATTTATGAAATGAGCACTTCTTTCCATGTCTGTGGCATGATAATTTTGAAAGATAATGAAGACCAGGGAAGTAATACCACTGTTAATTGTTTCTTCTGATTTATAGTCACTTCACATTGCAGAGTAGACAGTGTATCCTAGGGTCCCATTTATTAGAGTGAAAGGACCCCATGGAACACGAAACAGAAACACAGTCACATATGAAAAATGTGGGTTAGAGCTGCACCGCTATTGAGGTTAAATAAAATTGTGTATAAAAATGTAATTTAACTGCTGGTTTCAAAAGCACATTTTACAGTTCAACTTACACCTATGAAGTAGGGGAATATCATATCTGTTGCTGAGGAAAAACAGGTAACAAAGTGAGACAATAGTAGGGAAGAAGGTGGAATCTGAATCCTGTCCCCTTTACTTCATTATAGTTGTTAAATTTACCATGCATTCAGCAACAAAGCAGTCCAGGTTTATTTCCTTCTCGAAAAGCGTCATGTAGACAAAAATCCACAAAAGTACCTAAAGCAGATTTGTAAAACTAGATTTTAAAAGGGTTTTATGTTTTTTTCAATGTGATATAATTCTCTTAATCTGTTTAGTAATAGCATCACTTAAAAAATCATGCATCTTGCCCGTGCTGCCGGAAATAAGTAGTTCTTAAGTGTTGTAAAGTTCTTTTGCCTTTTTCCTTAAAGCTAACGTATTCTGTTTATGCAGACTGAACGTAGAGATTTATGTTCCCATTTGTTTATGTACTGGTGTTCGTAATCAATGTCTGTCTTCAAACTCAATTGTGTAGATTAATTAGATTATGTCACTCCCAATTCATGAAACGTACAACTAGGGTACTGCTTTGGTCAGGTTTCCCAAGGTGGCTTCTTTCCTCTATTGCAAAGATCCATTAAATTTTTCCTGTCCTGGCTAGAACACTGCTGTCCAAGGAAATTCAGCTCTTACTTGCTCTTCTTGCAGCCTGTTGCATTTAAGGGGTCAGTGTGGCTTACCTGGGAAGGAACCATCACAGTACCAAAAGCTCAAAATGGAATTCCTCTGTCCTTATGTTATTGTGATCAAATGTTACTGAGCTTCAGGCTCTTTCACATGTTTTTCATGTTTGTTCATTATCTGCCTTGCAGTTTTTGTGGTACCTGAAATTGTTTCAATGTGTTACTGTAATTTAGATGTTTTACTCATGTAGTTTTGCTCCATTCTGCGTCTCTTTCTGTGCTCAGTGAGTGCTTCCAAGTGCAGTTCAAATCCACCTGATGTGTGTACTCTGGGCGCAAACTTAGTGCTTCTTCCAACAGCAAGAAGAGGGGGTTAAACACACTAATATTTAACTTTTTACCTGCGTGGGAGGTTCTGGCTGAGTGGAGTCACTTTACTTTATAGACTGCAGGAAGAGGAAACAAGTTACCCTGTCTCAGGGATGTCCTCAGGACAAATCGCAGCAGTTAATGTAGCTCAGGAAGGGAGGTGGGCAATGCAGAAGAGCATTCTAAAAGATAATTTAAACTTAGGTAATTTAGAACAGTCTACAGTAGTATATACTAGCAATATTAATGGATCCATAGAAATATAAGCACTATATAGAATTTTGGATGATTTATAGAGAAATATGGTTTGAACTTGTTTGTCCAAATTGATATATTCTGATACAGTTAACAGTAAGTTACAGAAAGCTGTGGATGTCAGAGGCCAAAAACATATCAACTACATTAACAAGACCTTTTGTATTAATATATGATAAGGTTCAAGTTAAAGGATCTTGTTTTGTCCTTTATTAATTCTATATTTAAATTCACAAACTTTAGGATTCTCAGAATTCTCACAATTCTTCTATTTCTTCAGTAGCTTTTAGTATTTTTGCATTTACAATTATCTTCTTTTGGCTTTACCTTATCTCTGGGCAGTGGCTCCTTTTGTTTCAAAGAGGAGCTGCAAATGTCAGAAATCGTACACTGGAAAAAATAGGAGCAGAAGCTGTTGTTAAATCTTTTAATTGGATATAGAGTAGGAAGATATTTCTGTTCTTCCATTTTAATGTCTTGTTTGTGCTATGCAAAAAGAGGTCTACAGCCTTGTGGGTTATGTCAGAAGCTAGACCTGTGTGGCCTTTCGCCATGCACTGAAGTGTTTTATGTAGCACAGTTAAATAAGCTTGAAAAACTTACTTTTTTTGCAATGAAGATGCAGATATATCCTGAATCATGCAAAGCTATAAGCCTACCTTTGTGAATAGCCAAGATAGACTGGTGTTCTATTATTATCTGACTTCTCTTTCTCACACGCAGAATTTTTATCAAAGGTGTGAGAAATATCCTGTCCTGTTTCAAACAGTACGAAGTTGCCTGAAGTAGCAGTTATGTATACCAAAAGATTCCATGTAATGACTTCCACATAGAACTGCACAGTCAAGCCCATAGTACTGAATTATGCATGACATTTTTAATGGTAGAACAAAAGGAGTAGCAGAAGGAAATGCTGCAAAGTACGTGCTGCTTTCACTAGTTATTAGGCACTAGTGTACGTGCATGCAAATCCCAATATATTCTTTATTGAAACTGGTGCTGTGCTATACAAATCAAAGCTGTATGAAAGCCATACCTAATGAGGGAAGAATAAATAACAGAAAAACTCTGACACAGGGAAGTGCAGAACGAATACCAAGTTATTGTACTTTAGAGAGTGAGAAATAAAGTTCTTATATTTGGCTGGATGCTGAAAGTATCAGCTAGTGTAAATATTTACTGTACAATAATTGAAAGGATTAGTCTTACTTGTTAGTCCACAGTGATGATGCCTCTCACTGTCTATTCAGTGAAAACTGGGAGAATGTAACTAAAATTATTTATAGAAGAGCTGCTGCATTTTAAGAGGCAGCTGCATCTGAAGTCAGTTCATTGAAATTCCATACTCTGTTGAATTTATAGCTTACACAAATTCGATATTGAAACCAAATACTTGGTGTGTGAAAGTCGAGACTGACTTAACAGACCTGCTCTGTAGTTTTTTGAATATCCAGAAGGTTTCAGTAGAAAACTTGGTAAGGATTCTGTTTCAGTATTGATTTTCTTCCTAAATGCACCAAACCCTAGACTAGGCATTTTTTGAGCCTTTTGCAATAGTATTACTAACATAGATAACGATAACTTTTTCTAGGCCGGAATATAAAAAACTAAAAATACTGTGTTGCAAAAAATTATTTCTGCTTACTTGACCATTTCTGTTTGTTGTGAAGAGGTTGTTCCTTGCCAGTGCTGTCAGGCCTGAAGCCAACACCACGTTGGTGATACCAGGATACTTGATTCATCCATCCAGGATGCTTTATTGCTGAGTAGGAAAGGACCCACCCCAGGACTCCCAGTCCTCCTCACAGCAAAAGCAAGCTTGTCTCTTCTCATATGCAGACTTGACCCTGCAGAGAGGTTCCCACCATTCCCCTCCCCTTACCGGTGAAGTTCAGCCATTTCTCACCAGCTCCCTCCTTGCCAGCTTACACAATCCAACCGTGCCTTGCAACACTGTCCAACACCTGGCAGCTGCTTTTGCTGTTGCTTGTCACAAACAGCAATTTCTTATGTCATGGTCAGTAGTTCCCCATGTCCTGATGCTTTGCTTAACCTTAGGCCAGGCCCTAATGAGTGACTTCAGTCTTTGCCTGCAGGCCAAGAACTGACTGTTTGGCCCTTGTAACCGGTTAAGCCCTTAAAAGATTGCAGTTGTGAAATGGTGTATGTTGCTGGAGGGACTTGGGAGAGCAAAAAACTCAATAAGTTTGTTGGTCATTCTCTGGAAAACTGAGAGTGTAAAACCCTCTTCCCAAGTGGACTTCATTGAAATCAAATGAACCAAAGTAGGCTCCTCACATCTTTTCCCCCTCCATTGCAGATTTTTTTTTTCAGTGTTACAGTGCTGTGAGTTTTGCAGTTGGATTGCTTGAAGGGCCATGTTGGGCACCAGAGTTTGTCTTGGATTAGAGACAAATTTCCTAGGTGGAACACCTCCCCCACAGAAAAGGCTTCTGGCTCCCCCTCCCCCACTACAGCAGAATTTCCTGAATGAAAGTGAAAAAAACCTGTTTATTTAGCACTTCAGAGTGCCCTGCAAGCCACAGGGAAAGGGGAAAAGGAATTATTAAACCTGAGTAAACAGTTGATGAACTTTAGAACTCTGGTTGTCCTTTTTGTCAGGTGTCCGGGGTCCCCAGGGTGGGAAGCTGGGTGGAGTTGCTCCAGTGGCTCCCTGGAGGATTCTCATCCACCATCCTCCAGGGGCTCCTAGGAATAAAAAAGCAAGTCGAGGAAAAAAGTCCAAGCAGGAAAAAAAAAAAAAAAAAAAGAAAAAAAAAGAAAAAAAAAAAAAAAAAGACTAAGAAGCTATCCCAGGGAAAAAAACAAGCAGCAGCCTCAGCAGCAGCAGTAGCCTAACTAAGGAGTGTCCCTTCCTCTCCCTTGCTCCTCCGTGGCACCATTGGAGCTGGGGAGAGTTTCAAAACATCCTGCACTGGCAGAGCTTCTCCCGGCTGCTGAACACAGTGAACACTACAGGACCATATTTCTAGGTGTGCATACAAACGATAGGGAATACAAGATTATCATAACATCACTGCAGGACAGCAGGGTAAACAAAGTTTCCTCAGACATGATACTTCGTGGAAAAGAGAAATGAAGGAAAACTTTAAGGGGGAGCATTCCAGAGAGAAGCAAAAAGAAGCAGTTTACTAACAGGGCCGGCTTGGAAATACTCGAAAGATAAAAACATTGCAATAGTCACAGTGCTGCTTTCCAGATGTGCAAAGACCAGGGGAAAAAAAAGAAAAAGTATTTTTCAGTGCATGAAGACTTAATGTTAAAGGTTATCCTGTTTTACGCTAAGCTCTGTTGTATTGCCAGCAAAGTATTACTGTATCACTAGCAGTTTAGTGCAGACTTGATTATTGGTATTTTGATAGCCAAACTCTGTAGGTCTAACTCAATTTCAGGCTCTCTAGCATCTTCCCATTTATAATATCCAATTTTCAAAGCTATGATGTATTATTACCACTGGTATTGCTACTGTCATTTCGTCTTGGCTTCCTTGCATAGAGTTTATTTTTATTTATTTATTTTTACTGCAAGTCACTGAGTACACTCAATTGGTTGCTATTTTAACAAGATCTCTGGAGAACTCCTCAATGATGATGCATGTTAAGAAAAAAGCCAGAAAGCAATTCACTACCAAGCAGATACCAGATGAGTAGGCAAGAGTCCAGAGCTGAAAAACTTTAAAAACATGGAAAGAGTTTGTTAGCATATGCTTGTGCCACACTTAGAACACATAATGAGAGCAAGATAAGAGGCAAAGTCATTATCTCACTGGAGTCAGTAGCCAGGTTTGGTATCAGAGAAGTGATCACTTCGTCCCTTGTGTTACTTGTGGGTTACTTAGATACATTTGTAACATTGCAATTGCACTGTATTTTCCTAAAGTTGCCTCTTGAAATATTTATAAGTATATTTAAAAAGTATAACTTTGTCCCAACTTTTTCATCTATTTTTTTACCACAAGGGATATTCAGATTCATCTGGGAAAGAAATACTGAGAATAGTAGACTATTTCCATATGTGCTGTCCAAAGACAAGTGCTCCTCAGTGTTTTATGTTCCTAAGTATAATCTTGATGTGGTTGTAAATGTTAAATATATGTGGTATTTTGAGACATACAATCTTCTCTGTTTCCAGGTGGGCCATGCACAGGTACAGCTCATGCCTCGTTAACCACACCAACCAAAAGATCTTGCGACTCAGGTATGTGTTTTGTGGGATCAAGGAATTAGGTTTTCCATTATATTTAGCAGTTACTGTTTAATAGTAAAGGCTAATAACGATACCTGGCAAATGCCAAATGAAAATAAAGATTGTTACTTCACTGACAGAAATGTATATATAAAAGGATTAGTATGGCTGATAGTTCATCTGAGAATCCTGTTAAACATAATTCTATAAATACACTCTGTTTTCAGTTAATCTTTGTGAAAACAAGACATACAAGAGTAATCAGTTTAAGTCTAATGATTGTGACAGTGTTCTGGAAATTCTGCCCTTGAAATGCAAAGTATTGAGTAGAAAAGTCTGTTCAGAGTACATTGACTTTCCCTGATCGAAGATGCAGTATAGACAGCTGATGTTTGCATTGAGACTAAATTTTACCTGCTTTGGGTCCTTTCAATGCCTTTATTTCTCCATGCAGGATGTAGATGGAAAATGTCTCACAGTGCTGGTATTAGTAGTGACATGTTAGGTCATTGCCAGTCTGAAGTCTCTGCTTCTGCATCAGATTTGTCCTGAAGAATTGTGTGTGCACTCATTCAGTCAGGCAGCCAAGTTATCTGCATTGGCTCAGATCTTCTTCAGGCTTTGGTTTTGTGTGGTTTAAGGAGAACTCGCACAATCCTTTCCACCAGTACCACTGTTGGAAGCCATAACCTCCTCTGGAGTGGAGGGTATGTAGGTAGTGGTAATGTTCTAGCAATCTGTGTTTCCAAAATAATTTTTGCTTATATTTGCATTTATGTGCAGGTATTCCTGTTTGAGTAAGGGTCCTTGCTCTTTAATGAATTCAAGAGGAATTTCCTCTGAAGTCATTCTTTCAAAAAGTTGTCGACAAGCTGAACTGTAGTTATTCCATAAGTGGGTGTTGTTAGCTTGCAGCAGATGAGTGAGGTTACAAGTTGGTTTGTTCTGCAGTGAAGGAAGGTTGCAGGGAAGCTGCATTACTTTGCACTTGGTACAGGTGCAGGCTTCTAAAGTAACACATGATAATCTGTGACAATGCTGTGAGTGTTGTCAAAGAACTCTCTAAGTTTGGAACTGGGAGATAGTTCTCCAGAACAGGAAGGCTCGGTTTTCTTTTCTATGTAGCCATGGAAGTGTACCTAAACAAGATGGAATGTTTGCCACTATATCCCTTGCAAACTAACCTGCTTTGCTTGTGGTATTACTAAACTGTATTTTCTTTATGTGCTAGCTGTTGTAATGTTTAACTGGTTTTCATGGCAGAGTAATTTAAAAGCTTTCTATGGTGCTATAGATACAGTAAACTGAGAGTACTGGTGGAAGATTTTTGTGTATGTGCTTGGCAAAAAGAAATGTAAGTTCATTATTTGGAGTGTCAAATGGCAGCAGTAAAAGCTCCTTGGAGTAAAGCAGATGAAGCTAGGAGACATATTGAAAAATGGTTGGCTAACTTTGCTCAGTAGTTCTCTTATTTTTGGTTTGTGCTCTTGTTTGGTCTGTACATGCTTGTATTTTTTTATTTAGTGTGTTTTGCAAGAAAATGAGGAGATGACCTTAATTTGATACCACAACTTTAATCTTCAGTCAACTAAATCTACTGACTTTGTATTACCTCAATTTCTCCTGAGGTTCTTATATTATTTGCTCAGTAATCTACATATTACCTTTATAGTCCCTTACATGAATAAGCCTGTTGCCAGGAATTAGTTTTCTTCTCCAGATCTTGAATTTTCAGCCAACTTTCATTTTTAAAATAAATTACTGTGTTGTCATGGGAATTGATAAGAAAACATTGGCTACAAAATATTACCCAGAAGTGTTGTGACATCTTCAGGCATGAGCAGCATACCATGTAGGTGAACATTTGTCATGGTTTAACCCCAAGGCCAAAACATAGCCTCATTAGGTACTGTGAAGAAAATTAACTCTATCCTGGCCAAAACCAGCACATTCTTTCACACTAGAATCACTTCAGCCTCTTAGGAAGCTGCTTAAATGGTGCAAGCAATATTTGTCAACACTGCACATTGCTCATAAACCTATTTTCTATAAGTATTCTGCATTTCTTCTGCTTGGAAGAGTTTTGAGGAAAGCATTTTGTGTTGGATTTTATCTTTGTAATTCTGTCCACCCTTCAAGCACAGTTTTTCCCTAAAGTTCCCTAAGTCAGCATTTGAGAAAATTAGAAATTCGACCTACTTATCTTATATGTAAGTTGCCATCAGGATATTAAGGAAGACACAAACCTTTCATATTTTATCAGCATGAATGTAACAATTGAAGAAAGATCAAAACAATAAAACTACCAAGGCACAGGAAAAGTTCTCTTGGAGAAATAAGAGGTTTTACCTAGTGTGCTTGTCAACCTGCATGCTGTAGGAGCTGTTCTGATAAAAAATAGTATTATGAGACCAAATAGTGGGGTTTTGCCTCCTGTTCGCCAGAATCATCACTGTGGTAAAAAGTATTTCTATTCCAGTGTACCCACAGGATAAGGATTATAATGAAAGGAATGAATAAAGCCTTGCAATCATTGGTTTGGATGATGCCTCAAAGGTTTTGAGAGCTGGCAGTCTGAAGAATTTGTAGGAAGAAAGATGGGACTATGTGGCCCAGTGTATAGATTCTTATGTATTTTGATTTGTTTCTTAATGGTTGGGTAATGTGATGATTGATGGCACGTACTGTGAGGCTTGCTCTCATCTGCAGGGCATCCATATCCCATTTGTATCAGGTGCCTGTGTTGGGAAAGTGCAGTACCAAGTGGTATATTACTCTTGTTTTTCTGCTCTGCAACTTTAATGATGATTTACTACACAACTCTAAACAGCCAGATTTTATAACATTTTCATGCAGCTTAAAGAAACCTGGGAAAAAATTGATGGAACAGTGTGAATGCGCTCAGTTAATTTTTAATTGTGCAGTAGAGAAGGTGGTAGAAACAGGCAGATAAAATGTGGTGATGATACAATCAATTCATGCATTATATCCATATAGCTGGTGAGGTTTTAAGTATTTTATTTCTCAGTAAGAGTTCATGAGAAATGTGCATCTGTAATATTTTGTGTAGTTATATGTTTAGGTAGTGCACATTTTATGAGAATATCTGTCAAAGATTGGTGTGGTAGTGTTTATATTGTACAGGATGAGTATCTGTCTCTTTGGTCTATGTGTTTTATAGTTCAAAATTTGAGTCCAAAAGATGGAAATAATTCTTTCACTGCTTGAGTGAAGTGGTTAAGCAGGGCTGTGGTCCTTTTTGAAGTTTCGAATTTACTGATGTTCGTGTACTAAGATGCGTGCTTGCTTGTAACAGTGCCAGGAATCCAAATGCTTTGAGGCTGAACCTGCACAATTGAGAGGACAGCCTTTGAGGAGTTACAGGAAGGTCAAGTTGTGGAAATAGAAGTACATAGATTTTCAGACAGAGCCAAAACCATGAAATCAGTACATTGGTATGATCATTTTTTTAATCAGTCTCTATGTGTTGAGTAAGGACAAAAGGACTTCATACACCACTAATTAGATTTGCTTTTTTAATTGCTCTAAAGTGTTAAGCTCCTGAGCAAAAAGTACACAAAAGATTATTGAATGGGGCTTTATAGCATTATATGCTTTATAGCATTAAACCAACCTTGAGGTATGTTTTTCATTGATGTTCCAAGGGAGTATTAAGGTGTTCTTTAGTATTTGACTTCTGGAGGGCATTGTGTTGAAATCCAGCCTTCTTGGAGCTCTCTCACCAACAGGAAAGTGATGATAGAACAGCCTTTGAGCAGCATAATAAATCACCCAGCCCCAGCAATAATAGTGCCCGTTAGGAATGCTCTTCCTCCCCCCTCAGCTCAGTTTCCAGCTGTACTAATAGAACAGCACATCAAGCAAGGCTGTAAATAAAAGTTACAACCTAATAGGTGGTTGCTGAAGTGGAACGGACGGGAGCTGAGGCATGGAGGCCTTATTGCTGCTCATCAGCAATTACAAACAGGATGAAGTGTCTGGGACTGGCACTGATGCGGCAGGAGCTGATAGAGGCTGGGAGATGACAACTGTACCATGATCAGATGATGTATGTTGATGGGTTTTTACTGCCTCAGCTTATTGCCTTTCTCTGTGACATGCTGGATTATCTGTTCTGTGCTCCCATATATATCTGGATGGATTGGTGTCTTCTCCTCCTGGTTATCTAAGAGCCTTCTCAAAGTGTTATGATTATTGTAGATTAAAATTCTCCTAATGGTAAGGATCATAATAGTTATAGCTGTAAGCGAAATTAAGGACTTGCTCTAATTGTATGATTTATTTCCACTATACCTTTCTCCGCTTTAAAAAGTCACCCTTGTTCATTAAAAACAGTGGATATGGTTCACCTGAACTTTCTTTTACACTGAAGGCATCCCATACATTTTGGACTAACTGAGTTAGTTGGAGAATCCAAAGTGATGGGTTTGGGGTCAATACATCAAAAAGTTCATTAAAAGTCAGCTATAGCTGTGATGATCCTTGCCTCTGAGTTTAAAAACTTCAGCTATTCCTGGGAAGGTTTATAAGAGCTTGTTAACACACAATAATTGGTAATATTTTTTTGGTTAAAAAGTCTTTCTTGATTTTTGTCTAGCACATTTCTGTGCTAGACATCTAAATCATCTCTTTGCTAAACTGCAGTGAAAAAAAATGCCTTGAATTTTTGTCCATATTTGCTTTGATCTAAAGAAAAGTTTTGCAAGCATCTTTATAGTTCATACATTAATTACTCATGCTGTTTACTTTTGAAGAGAATTTTCTTCCGAGTAGTAGAAAAACCACAGCATTCAGAAATGAAAAGGCGTGCAGCAGCATGACAGCATATGAAAACGGTGACTCCTATCCCTGTCTATTCAGTACAGCCAGGATAAAATAAATACATTATTTTTCTATCATCTTACAGTATTAAGACAGGAATACTTTCATCTACCTGTGTTAAAGTACACTAAACTGAGATGAATGGAAACTTTTTACAGTATTACTTTGAAATTAACTTTCATACTTAGTGGCTTCTAGGTGTACCTTTTCTTTGCATTGATCATCAGGTGAAGAACTAGATAGCTGAAGTGGCCAAAGGGATGAAAAATGTATCATGGCTATGAAAGCCCTCTTTCACATGCTGTATAGATGAATTACAAATACTTAAGAGACAGTATTTTGAAGGTGTTTGTAAAACATGCCAGTAATTATTTAAGATTAACTCCTATTTCTTTTCAGTGTGTTGAAATCATTCTTGAAAGGACTGTTGGCCTTAAGAAAAAAAATTACAGTTGTGGAATAAGATAAATAGATGAACACGATAACTTGCATGCTTATTAATGTTTCCTGTTTTATAACATTGTATTCCCCAAAACCACACTAACTCAGATCAATTCTCTTAAGAGCATGTAAGGCAGTCAAACATGATCTCCAAGAAAGAAAACTCCTGGGTATAAGAACAGTTTAATAATTAAAATAATAATACATTTTAATAAAAGGAAAATAGCAAAAAGGAGAGAGAAATAAAACCCAAGAAAAATAAGTGATACAAATGAAAAAACAACTGTTTGCTACCAACTTTTGCTAGCCAGTTTCTGAACAGCTGCTCCTGGCCAGCTTTCCCCCCAGTTTATATGCTGATTATGACATCATAAGGTATGGAGCATCCCTTTGTACGGTGGGAGTCAGCTGTCTTGTCTGTGTCCCCTCCCAGCTTATTGTGCCCTCCAGCCCTTCGCACTGGTGTGGTGAGGTGAGAGGCTGAAAAGCCCTTTACTCTGTGTAAACACAGCTTAGCAGCATCTTAAACATCAGTGTGCTATCAACATTATTCTCATCCCAAATCCAAAGCAGTGTACCAGCTGCTAGGAAGAAAATTATTCCAGCGGAAACCAGGACACTACCTCATGCAGAAAGTGTGATTTGGTGTTCGCTAGTGTGCATGGCAGAAATGAGCAATAATTCAGGTAGATTTTGGTTATTCAGAGGTTCACAGGTTATAAGAATCAAGTGTTTCTCCCTTGTGGGGAGGAAAAAGCCCCAACCCAGTAAAACTGAAGTAAAAAGCAATAATCAAAATCTGTCTGTGGGTAGGGAATAAGGGCCTTCTGGCCTGTGTGACCTCCCAGCAGGTGCTGTCTCTGTGTACCTCATCGTACTCTCAGCTGTCTGAGGTCAGTTCAAGTTCAACATCCTAAGAGAGAGCATCCTCCAAGTAGTTAAAACTGTTATTCCCGCTATCTTTATTTATCCTCTCAAATCACCCAAATTCATCTTCTTTTATCCTTGGTGCAGTTAAGATAAGCCCTTGAAACTTCCTTTTTCATTCTTCACCAAATAACCGCTTTAAGACTTTCTGGTTTTTTGTAAGTCCATTGTGTAATTCCACAGGCTTTCACTTACCTTTATCTCTTTTTGCTGCTCTTGTTTCAAATTTTTCATCTGTTTTCATTTCCATATTCTGAATCCCATCATGAAAAAGAACAACTTTGAAGAAAATGTACTTAGGTCAATAGGACAGGATGATGTGTTGAGAGGAGCTGGCATTGAATTATTTTGAATGTCAAACTAAAGGTACCAGATGATAGAAGTAAACAGTGGATTAGCTGTGTTAGGAGCAGTGTAGATGTTAACAGTAGCTATAAGAGCAGAGATTTTTTCTCCTCTAGTTGGCACCGGAACAGGTACCCACAAAGGCTGTGAAGTCTTAGTCTTTGAAAATTTTTGAAAATGGTCTGGACTAGGCCCTGAGCAACCTGATCCAGTTTCTTTCATGTTTTACTCTGCATCAAGCAGGAGGCTGGACTACATGACCCCCAGAAATACCTTCCAACCTATTTTTTTCAGTGACACTAAGGGAAAATAAATATAATCTGAGTGATTAGAGATATTTAGTCTAACCTCAGTAGCTTTCATAGCACCTAATGAGAGCTGAGATCTGAAGTATATGCAAGCATTTAGTGCCCTCAAGCACTACAGAGAAGAGCCAGGACAGAGAGAGACTCTTGGAAGGGTGGGAGAGTTGGGATGGTCAATGCCAGGTAAAGAGCTGGGAGAACAGTCCATGCAGCAGTGTTCTCCTGGGCCATGAGCAGGATAAATGACCTGTGCTTTGGTAAATGAGACTGTCCTGTCCTGAAAAAAATGTATTGCTGCCCTCAACATTTTCTCACCACATTTTCTCAGTGGGCTGATATTTTTCAGTCTGGTTGGTGAAATTGTTGCCTAATACAAAACTATGCATTTGAAAGGTCATTGTCTTTTAAAATTCAGATATGACCACATCTTTTTACCAGAGTCTTAGGGAATTATGACAAAGGATTTGTCTTCAGTTTGTTGAAACAGAACGGTAAATATTTTGTCTTTATGTATATTTTGCTTAAAATGAAACAACTTTACCTTGATTGTTTTTTAATGGTTTCATACCATGTTTAGTTTTCAGAACTCTCAAGATGTCTGTGGTCAGTTAAGTGACCTTTGACAGTAGGTACATAGTTACTATGAAAAAATATACATCCATTATCCTTACTTAACATTATGCTCCCAACAGCTCTGAATTCCTTGTTTTATGACTAGAGGCTGCTGGGAAAATAGCATCTCACAACGTTAAACAAAGCACATCTCCATTAATTTCAAGGGTAAAGAAATCAGGGTTATATGTCTTGCATTTCTCACTTACACTCTACCGGAACAAGATTTGGGGAGCCTAGGGTTTGCTTTAATTTTGACAATATGGAAAATGTCACAAAGAATAGTTGAGATCATTAACTTTAAAGATCTGACTCCTGTCAGGCTGAAGAATTGAATTGATTTTAGCTCAGCAGTCAGCACCCTGATCTGATCTGTACAGATCAGACCACTTCCTTACAGGTGTGCTTTAGCAAATGAGACACATAATTTTAAATTTATAATTATAAATTTATAATTTTAAATCTGTTACTGTGTTGCACTGGGGATTTTTTAAATTAAGTTAAGCATTAGATAACTGGCATGAAATATATTTGAAACAAGTAGCCACTTACATTTATGGGCTTTTGGGGGGTTTTTGGGGGGTTTTTTTGTTTTGTTTTGTTTTTTGGGTTTTTTGTTGGTTTTGTTTTTTGGTTTTGGTTTTTGTTTGTTTTTTGTTTTTTGGTTTTTACTATTTTTAAACACATAAACTGCAGAGAGCTAATCCATGATCCAGTTCCTGCTGTACTTTTTGATGTGAGGGCAGCACCCCAAAAATTTCATCTGACTCTTGGTGAAGGTCTCTATTCTGACTAATTCTTTTAGTGAGCATCAGACAGCTTCTAAGTACAAGTTTTCAGTATTTTCATTTAGATGATAGTTTTTATAAGGACTTTAAAAATATATTAAGGTAACTTTAGAGTATTTTGGAAGTATTCTTTAGTCTGTTGAAAATACGCAGGGGAAAGTGTATCTTCCTACAAAGTGAGGAAATCGTTGGCACGACAGTTCAGTGAACATACAAGTTACGCCTTTTTCCTATTTCTGTTCCAAATTATTTCCATAACATGAACTTTGAAGAATAACTAATAACTAATGAGACCAATATCTTGGAGCAAAAGAGGATTGAAAATGAGGTGGGTGTAAGATACAAGACAGTGCATGTCCTGTTGCATCCTCCAGGTTTCATTGATCTGTCTACCTCTCCCTGGTCTTTGGTTCAGGTTAGTGTAGAAGCTTCCCAAACATCTTTCCAAAGAGTAAAAACTAACTAGTAAGCCAGCCTGACTTCTGATGGATTGTAGACACCAGTCAGGTGTACAGGAGTTGTGTCCTATGCCAGGGCTGGTTGTTTCCCTCCCCGTCCCCCCCAAAAAAACTACTAGAAAAAGTAACACACTCAAAATATAAACTGATTCTTAAGCTCTATTTAAAGTAATGGAATTAAAACCAAGTGTACTTTGAAAATGGATTAGCTGTACGTTTCAGAACCTACTCACAATGCATTCAGGAAAATTTTTATCAAAATACGAGAGCTCTTAGGGTTTTTTCCTTGATATTAATCAGGTACAGTCCTTGGAACCATAGTCTCTCATTGCAAGATTTCTGTTGCTAATGACATCACTGAGGTACTGCAGTTAAAGACAAATCAGTTTTTTGAAAGATAAATATTGATAAGTATTTTTTTCACGGCTAGCAGGCAAGAGTTCTTTACAATTCCTCTTCTGAATGTCTCTCTTAGCCTTGGAAAACCCTCATTATACCGATGGGGGAAGGGTCTACTGAGGAAAGCTCAGTGTATGAGTGAAAAATAAGAGCAAATATTTTCTATATAGAACTGGTTTTAGGCTATTAGTTTGAAGAATTACCTTCCTGAATGCTGTATACCATCTGATTGATGAGGACATAGCTGGAATATACCACTAGGATTTAGAAGCAGAGCAGCACTGCTTATTTATGCACTCTGGAACTGACTAGCAAATATGAAATATTTATAGCATTATCTATTCTTGTTAATCCAATTTTAGAGAATTTCACCAAGCATAAGAAGGTTCTCATTAAAGTCAGCAAAACCAAAACTATGATATTACGGAATGCCTTTGAATTTCCCGTAGTATCAGAACCAGTGTGAGCTTATTTGTGTGTATTTCTACATATATATTCATATACGTAAATATGCATATTTTAGTACTATTAAGTAATCTTCAGGTGCTGTGGAATGGCAAGGATGTTCATGATTTGTCTTCATAGCTTCTTCCTTCCTCATGTGTATTCTTGTGTTATGGCTGTTTTCTTCCTTGTGTCTCTTCTTCCATTTAGCTGTTTGTATGTGTGCATTATCCCTTCACTTAATCATCCCATTCTGATTATTCAGGCCACTTAGGATGTAATTTTTTCTCAAACTGTCATCAGAATCAGCCTTTGTCCCTCTCCCAGCCCTAACCCAGTGCTGCTAAAATACATAATTTAATAATTAGAAAAGAAGTTCAAATTGACACCATAAAATATTTTTTTGTAATTGTTTTTGAGTTTAGTGTTGTGGCCCTTTTTCTCTTCTGGCCTTTTCAAGGTTGATTCATTATAATAGACTGAATATATGAAGAGCTTGAGATGCTGCTTGTGAACTATTAAAAAAACAAAACAAAACAACAACAACCTAAACCAGCTTCCCTTAATATCCGTAGAATAGTATCAAGCTTCTACCCTGCATCAATTGCCCCCAGTAAACAAGCCAATGGGAATCCAATCTCACAGCTGTACACAGCAGCATTCACTCACTGTGTGTGTATGGTGTTGCTGTCAGCAGCTGTTTTTAAACATGCTCCTCAGGTGTTTACCCTTGGAGCATGAGATGAACAGCAGGCCAGGACTGTCCAACCTGTTCTCTCTTCATAAGCTCATCTGTTGTTGTGGCTCCGGAGGTTTACAAACTTCTCCCGTGGGTGTAATTCAGGAAAGGAGCCCCATTCATGTAGTTTTCTAAACAAACAAAATCCTTCTGTCAGTCAGCAGCAGTAGAGGTGGCCTTTGCCTTAGGGAAATGATCTAATTGAAATGCCCAAAGTTAATCCATCAAAGGAACTGTACAGTGCAGATACCTGAATACATTTAAATACATGCTTGTTTGAATCAGTCTGGTATATAAGTAAAAATGTTTGAGATATAAATTAACATTTGTATTAACTGAAGACATGCTGACATCAGAGAGTATGGGGGAAGTAATGCAAAAACTTAAATATAAACCAGGTGTAGTATAGGAGCCTAAACATGAGATGAAAACTAATTACCATTTCACTTAATTTAACAATTATGAGTTTTATTGACAAGAAAGAGTAATAGCCATTTTCACACTTTTTCTAATTACAGCTTAGCTAAAATACATGCAGGAGTCTATGTAGTTCACTATTTGTCATACAATTTTCAACATGCATTAGATTAGTCTCTTCTGTTTCGTTAGAGATGGTAATTAATAGCCTCAATATGTTACACTGCAGTATAGTACACTTCCATTTTGACAGGTGATAATACTGACAATACAGGTTTAAAGGAGAACAAAAAATGTGAATGGAGGGAAGGAATTAGTATATAATTTTTAGATTTTATTTTTCTATCCATGAATGTCAGAATTACAGAAAGGCTGAAAATGGGAGAGATCTCAGGGGACAGGTCCAACCTCCTTACTCAGAACAGCATCACCTAGAGCAGGCTGGGGCTCGTGTCCAGTCAGGTTTTGAGTACCTTCAAGGACGAGTCTTCCACAAGCCCACCTGGGCAACTTGTGCCAGTGTCAGGTCTCCCCTACAGTAAAAAAGCATTTTCTTATGTGCAAGTGGAAAGCTACAAAATTACATGTGTGATTATGCCCCCACACTTTTCTGTTTCCTGAAATCATATTAATACTCATTCAGTCACATGCATACATACAAACATACCTACATACATGTATATGTATATCCACTTTCTTAGCAATGTATGTCGTGTGTGCCAGCTTTTTGGAGTTATGAAGCCATGATTTTGTTGAACTCAAAAATACCACTTACACCCAAAGCAATGTTCATGCTAAGTTTCCCCCTGTTTTTTATTGTTCATTAAATCAAATCCAGCACTTCAAGTCACTGTTGGTAGCAGAATCCTTTTCCGTAGCTCTATTGCAAAGGGGGAAGGTGAATTTTTCTGTCAAGAGTTTGAAGCACATCAGTAACGTTTCACATTTGGAACATCTTGCAGCAGTTCTTCCAATTATGTGTCTCAAACAGCTAGGCTGAAAGCTGTGGGGTTTTTTTATTGGTTGTTTTTACTCATTAGAGCTGGAAACAACTACTGTTGCATGGTTGTGGTGATGGATGAGAAATAATAACTTATGTAATGCAACTTGTGGGTGTTATTTATAGTCTCCAGTGTGAGTTCATGGAGAGCCTCCTGAGGCAAAGAAGCGACTGATGGGATGTGAGTTCTGTAGAGGAGGTTCCCATGTGGTCTCTATTCTACATTGTTTAGGGACATTGAGTTTTAGTGCAGTTGCTTTTAAACTCTATGGAGGGGAAAAAATAAATCTGTGAAATGGTAATGTTAAGGGCCCTGCAATGATACTAGAAAAGAGATTGTGTGGTTAAATATTACCAAAGGGCTTATGTAAGATATTTCTGAGACATCTGTCTGTAGTGTTTTAAGAAAAACTGAGGTGAATTCACAAAAAAAATACGTTTCTTATGAGCATGAGTGCTTCTGAAGAGGTCCGCAGCCTTGACATGCAGTCGTGATTGTGTGAGAAGTCAAGATAAGATGGTAATTTCAATGAAATATCAGAGTTTCACAATAATGTTTTCCACAGCACTCTACAGCAACAGGCAGGGACTGAGGTGGTCACAGTTGTCAAATTTGGCTTATGAGGTGTTAATCTTGAATTTGTGTCTTCATTAATAGTCAGCAAGGAAATGGGTTTTGGAACAGCCATGTTAATTTTAGATTCATTTGAACTACAGAGATTATTTTAAATGATGATTCTGGTAAATGTGATAGGAAAGATTTGTTTAGAGGCAGTTTTCTCTAGATGAAATTTCTAATGCGTAATCAGTGTGCCAGGGAGTTAAGTAATCCTTCATCTAAGAATAGAATAATGAATAAAAAAGCCCAAACAACTAGAAATTGGCAACAAGCTGTTGCTCAAATTTTAGTTAATCCCTGTTACATAGTTATTGTCTGTCACCATGCAAGTTTCTTCATGGACAGAGGTTTTAACAGCTTAAGCATCTTCTAAAATAGTTTTAGAGGAGATGGCAGTAATGTTTGAGGGTTCATTAAAGTCTGCTTGTTCTGGTGTTTGCACAGACAGCTGAGATCATAAATGTCAGTCCATGTGATGGGTTCTTTATAAGAAAAAAAGCCTGACTGAGTGCCTCAAAAGCTGTCATGAAACCAGAGATTAAACAGATTCGTCTTCGTGAAGCAAGCAGCAGCAGAGAAGAGATAATCTTTTTCTTACTATTCTCCCATCTCTTCCATCCTTCCTCCTTCCCTGTGAAGTTTTCTGAGCCCACGTCTCTGTCGGGTCCAGAGCATCCCACCATGCCCCCAAATGCCATGGAAGTGCCATCATGAATGTTAGTGAAGCCATCTGCAAGCAGCCTGCAAATTCCTCCAAAGCAGGGGAGTAAGGGAGTGGAATTCAGCTCAGACACCATTTATTTGAAAAATTTTGAGAAGAGAACATGAGTAATGAAGATGAGAACAGTGACAGTGAGGAACAAATGTTGAAGCTCTGTCCATGACATAATAGTTTTGAGAACACTGCTCTGCTTGTTGATTCCAGACAAGCCTTCAGTTTCAGCCTTGATCACCTGAACTTCTTCATTCTCTCATTTCAAATGGGAGTTTGATACACAATTAAAAGGATCTCCATCATCAGATATCAGTTAGAAGAATCCTTGTTTCTTAACTTTGAATTAAAATTGCAGTGGGAGAGTGTCAATGGCAGTTACTCTGCTGAGCAGTTTCTTTCTGAATTTTTGGGGACTTCTCACCCTTATTTTCATTTTACAGAGAAGTTTTATGATTTTTTGTTTTCTCTTAGCCTGGGTATTTGTTGGTTTAGGCGTAATGCTAAGATGCAGGTTGAGCATTGAAAATGTTTCTTAGAAGTAATTACTATTAAGTGAACCACCCTTCCGAGGAAAGCCACTGTCAGTCACTGGCTGAGGGAATCCTCTTCTCTGTAACCTTTTTTTGTTGTTTGAAGGTTCATACTGGGAGTTTACTCTTAATTCTAGTTGCAGCATTTTAGTCTGTTCCTAGGGGTTGTTTTTTTCAGCGGCACTCCAGGTAGTAAAGCTATGTATGACAATTTCATTTTGCTATCTGATCTTTGAACTTTAGTGTTGCAAGATTCCAGGTGCTGGAATATGTATTTTGTGTCCCGTGTCGCTTGTGACAGTATTGTGAAAAGCAACATGATCTGGAAGAAATGCACACAGGACTGAATCTGAAAGGTCTAATTTCTGCTCTGTGCTTTCTCCTGGCTTATTGTATTTGCCCATGGAAGATGGAAGTGTGTGTGCCGTGGGTCTGGTTTGTGATGAGTATTGGGCTCACATGCTCAGGGGTGCTGGGCAATCAGTGATCAGAGAGATGGTGCTGTCCCTGAGAGCCAGGCTGAGTTTACCTCAGTGCTAAGTGTTGTAGTTCACAGCAGAAAGATACACATTTAAAAAAGTGAGATACCTATAATTTCTATGATATTGACCAAGTTATGTTAATATTCAGTTAGTCATTAGCAATTAATAGGAAGTGTGTAATTAAATATTTTCATTTGTAGGACTAATAGCCTGACTTGAGGTAGCAGTTTTTCTCTTTAAAGCATATGGTTTCATTAACTTATTAGACATTGGTTGACTCACACCATGCATCCCTTATTTGGCCTTCAGCATCAGCAGACCACTATAGTTTGCCTTGGCTTAATTCAGAATGCCAAATTTGCTTCTGAAAATTGCCAGAATGGCTTATGTTTCCAGAAGCAAAGATGTGTGGGAGGCAGCTCCTCTGTAAGGGCAGTGTATCAGTTTCTTTGAGTAAGGGATAAACTGCATCCAAATGCTGTTGATCTCCATGCTGGGCAGCAAGGTGGGCTGGAGCAGGTTTCACTGAAAGCTGAGTCAGCCAGGTCACAGTACAGAACCTGCCTCTTGGAGGGCACATCCTTATATACTCAAGGCTAGCCTAGTATGAGTTGGGATCGCTGTTCAGAGAGTCAGGCAGTCTGTTCAGAGGATCTTTCCCTTGATTAACTTTCTCCAGAGATTTAATTTAAGACAGGACTAGTTGTTCCATAACTGTATTAATGCATTATGCACTACTTTGTTTTCCTTGTCAAGGCTCCTGCACAGCCAAGCATGCAGAGGGGGAGTACATTATGTACTGACTGTTAGTTTAGGCCTGATATATGTATTTTGTAAGGTGTAAATTGTAATCTGTGACGCTGATCAAAAAGGTGGCTGTCTTGAGGCACACGTCAGATAAAATCATTGCAGCTTAATAAAAACTTACCACCTTTATACAGTGCAGAAAGCAGTTCACTCTTCTATGCAATGTGAGATACAGAGGCTTTGTACTTGTTGTAAAGGCAGGCACATTTTCAGCATATCTTAAGAGCAGTATGACAAAAATAAAGTAGGCCTCCGTGAGGCAATGTGTGTATTTGTAATGGCTGTAACACTGTAGTACAACAACTGGAAAAACACTGTGACACAAGGGCTAAAACACAGGTAAGAAAAGTGAATTAGTCTGTATTGCATGTGAAGAAACAGGGGAAGTTAATAGAGCATTCCCAAAGGGAGAAACTACCAGGTAATCCTAGTCTGACTTCTTTAGGTATTTACTCAAGGAAAGTCATGATGTTGATAAGCAGTGGCTCAGGTAAGATAGCTGACATAAGAAGGTTATGGACAGTGTTGTATCCACGGCAGTTACCTTTTCCTGCCTAATCCAGGTCAGCACAAAGCAGACATACGCAATGGAATCTTAGAATAATGTTCGATAGGTTATCATACTGCCAAAAAGATAGATTTAGCTTGTTATTTGTTGGATTAATGTTGTTCCTTTCATTCAAAAGGAATTTAACTCAACTAATGGGTTTTTTTCCTTGTTCACCATCATGCAGTAGAATACTGACTGATTGCAGTAATGTCTTTCAGCAGCTCCTTGCAGCACTACAACAAACAATTTAATTTTTAGTACAGTTGGGATTAGATTTATTTTCAGCTCCTGTTACAAAGAAATGCAGCACTGATTCTGCGGTGCACAGGTTTGGGAAGGCAAAGTGTCTTTTCTAGGCTGACCTGACTTGGATTGCAGAGCATCAGATCGACTGAAATGTGGTGCTTCTGACATGCTACAAAAATAAGGCTTGGGCAGCTCACATTCCAGCCAGTAAAGTGCATTCCATGTGCTACTCTAGAATCCTGGTTAATACACTCTCCATTGTAAAAAAAGAAGAAACTAAAAAAAAGGCACTACTCTACCTGAAGTAAAATCGTTGTAAACTGACTTCTAAAGGCTTTCTACACACTATTTTCTTATAAGCTTAGATTTATGAAGTCATTAATGCAAATAATATTCTGATTAATATTTAAAAATAGCTGAGCATTTGGAATTTATAGGATGTATGTACAGATTGCACTTTTTTTGTTTGGGGTTGTATTGTTGGTGTATACTAATTTACATTTAAATTGTTATCCATGTGGAAAGAGAGGGAAGCACGGTATGGTGCTTTCATGTACCGCCTTCAGTCATGAGAGATACAATTTACATGCTGTGCCTTAAAAATCCCCCTCCTGCCCAGGGAGAAAATAGGTCAAACCTGTGCTCAGTTGTTTTTCATCACTTCAGTTGGTTTGTGTGGGGACACCGAAGAAGGCGCATGGGAGAAACTAAATGAGATGACAGATGAAGCCTGCGATTGTTTAAGATGGCGTGTGCTCTACATGTGCCTCTATATGACCCAGCCATGGCTGAAAGGAAGCTAATCAGTTCATTTGATATTCAGTATTGACAGCAGGAGGGTTTCTTATATGGAGCAAAGATAATTTGTCCTTTACTTGATGCTCATTTTGGTTGTTAAGAAAATGTGTGTAAGCAATGGAATGGGAAGTATCGCACTACTTGGTGGTAACCCCAGCTGAAAGCAATATACCTTCAGTCTGCCTAAAGGGATGCCTCAGCAAGGAAGTTCTAATATTTTTCCTAAAATATTTGTTGTGAATACAACAGATTCACAGTCGGAGAGTGAGGCTTCTCCTGTGAAACGGCCACGGCTACTGGATGACAGTAATGACAGGCCTGAAGAAACCAGTCGATCCAAACAGAAGAGTAGACGTCGATGCTTCCAGTGCCAAACAAAACTGGAACTAGTACAGCAGGAACTGGGATCATGTCGCTGTGGTGAGTACTGTTTGTCAGTAGCATCCGGCTTTCTAATGCAACCGTGCTCAGATCTATGCCAGACATGGAAGTACAGACAACACGTGCATTTTTCACCTTTCAAAGATGCTTTAAGCAGAAGCTATAGCTTGCACTGGTAGCAAAAAATTATAATTAGTTCCTCTCTAATTTCCCCTTTAAAACTTTGGCCTTGATACTGTACTGCCTTGTCTCAAGAGATCTCAGATATTAATGAATTTCGTTTTGGAAGTCCCTGTAAGGCGGGAAGGGCATCATACCCACTTGACAGGAGAAGAAACAGAAAGCACATCAGTAAATATGAAAAGATGACAAGGTTTCTATAGGGTGTAAAGGAACATAGGTCAGTATCGGCATTCTGCATGTTATAATTACATTAATATTAAAAACTTAAAACCCAAAAACCCCTCTAACTGAAAATATTTTTGTTTTCACAGTTAGTTTGCAGGGTGGGGGGGAAGACTTACTGTTCACCATACACTTAAAATCATCTAACTTGGCTTTTCCAAAGCTAATGGCACTGTTCGGATAATTGAATTGAGTACGATAATCCCATGCAGACAGCTAATTTGGGGTTTCATATTAAATGCAAATAAACTTTCTGAAATAATAATTAATGTGACTAGATTCCAGAGGAGATGCTCTCTCCTTCATGGAACAATTGCATTCTTAACTGGTTTAAATGTGCTCATTAGACCCAGTGATACAATGCATGTGGTAATTTTACCTGCTAATTATTTTTTCATATAATTGTGTATTGAAGGTTGCATTGAACTCTCTGACGATGCTTGTATTGATACATTTGGAGAAGTTTGTTTTAGTTACTCCCTTGTGTCTCAGCTGTGGGATAGTTTCCAAAGGATCTGCACACATGGTAGGTGCAATTCACATTGCACCTGTGCAATACAAAATATTGTGTTAAAACCATTTTCTGGAGAGAAAGTATGTCTTTCTGAGCAGCAGTGTGGAGAGGAAGGGTGGGCTAAGCCAGTTACAAAGACCCAGTTAATCCTATGCTGAATACCAAATACCAAGTGAAGAGAAGCGATAGAAAGCTGCAAAGATTTCATGTTATCCTTTGTTCTCTTCTTCAGCATCTGTCTGTCCTCAGCCTGTAGAGATTACTATTGTGTTGGGCTCTTTTGGACATGAGATAGGCTTTGTCTCAGATATTGGAGCACTGCCACAGAACTAACATACATTATCTGAAGCCACCAAACATGAAATCAAAAGCTGTAATGTTGAAATTCTTGTTATGGAAATCATGTGTCAGGATACTTTGAAGTGTCTGGTAATATTTTTATCAAACTAAAGAAATCCAGGGCTATCAATGGCACAGTTTGGTATGGCTCCTTCTGCTCAGCATGGTAGAGGCAGGATTTTCTGCTCTTGGTCTGCTGCTGTGATGTATTCAATGACTGAAATAGCAGAATCCTCCCTAATATTGGGAGCAAGAGAGTTAGAATTTTGGGGAGGACTGGATAAATGATTGCTTAACCATTATGCAACATCACTGGTCTTTCCTGCATTCTGCAATATTGGAGCTGTGTAAGAGCAATGAAGTTGAAAGCAACTTTTAAAAAGCCCTTCTATTGATCAGTAATATTTTAAAAACTATAAAGTAAGACCTGCCTTTTTTTTTTCTTTCTGTAAACTGGATTACAAATATATGTGGTTAGTTTCTCTCAAGTTTTCTTGAAGTGGTTCCATAATTCAATACCGTTGGAATGTAAATGTTGTAGGAATTAGTCTTTAAATTATTTCTACTGGGTGTATATAGCTTTATGGAAATATTTCTGTTAAAGTTTTTAAAATGTGTTAATAAAACACTGAATGTGAAAAAATTCTGAGTTCCTCAGCAATAAGTGAGGAGATGAAAATTTGCATTCCTCTATTACGTCCTATACGGTTTATCATTTGTATCATAAATATTTCTATTCCCTACAATTAATGAGAGAATAGAAGGCAGGAGTCTATTTCCATGTTTACAACAGGGCTGAAAAAACTGGAGATTTTTGGTTTCTGTGCAGTTAAAATGTTTCATTAATACTGCATTCAGTAAGGGTGTATTATCTGTGCTCTCATGTGATGTGAATGTGGGCATACCCTGTGCTACTTACATTTAATTGTCAGATTAATAAGAAGCAAACAAAACACTACCACGGAGCAGCACAAGTCACCTCAGCTTCACATCACCCAAACTGCTGTACCAATAATCAGCAGCACGTGGCTCTGGTTGGTTTTAAAGATGTTGTCTTAGAAACTAATCCAGCTGACTTGCCCTGCTGTCTGTAAAATTAGGTTGCTTTAGGTCATTCATGACAAGCCCAATCAAAAACCCTGGGAAGAGGTGATGGGAAATGCAGTAGAACAAAGACATTAAATTCTCATTCGTTTAAAATATTTCCTAAATCCGTGCCATGATCAGGTTATCCTTTTCCATCGTAATGTGAGGTACAGGTAATGATGCATGTTCAGGTGGAGGTGGTGAGATAGAATCAACTGGTGTAAAATAAGCACATTCACTCTTCAAAAGTAATGGTCAAGGTAGGACATTGTTTGATCTGAGCTTTGAATCACTGCTATGAAATTCTTGGCATATTAATCCTGAACTGAAGGGAAATGGGAAAAAATGGGGGAAACCCTCCTCAGTTTTAAACAGTAAGAGAAAATCTGATATCAGGATCAATAAAAAGGCAGACACTATCTTCATGGCAAATAGATGGTTTGTTTGGATATAGGGAAAAAGGATTTAAAGCATAAAAATGTTGATCCAAAGCTGTGTCTGAAACAGTCTTGTAAAAATCCAAATTAACTCCATAGAAGAACAATTTGTTCACTGTTGCACATCTTCTTGTCCTAAAAAATACTGGAAATCATCATACTTTTTGATGATTTGTCCTGCTGAGTCCTCCAGTGAGATTTTTAGTGAGACATGGTAGAAAGGAAAATATGTACATACTGAACAATGTTTTAATGTAGACACATGGGCAAATACTGATCCAGTTTACTGGGACTTGTCCAACAAGGCACAGCTTTTTTTGGAAACGGGACAAAGAGAGTGGCTGGTGCTTTACACCAACTCAGAGGTCTTTGGGGGGCTCCTGTATTGGCTCTCCTGCCTCCTGTAAGCCCTGTCCAGAGAGGTGATGCCGCTGAGCTTGTTCCCTTGACACGACATGGAATTTTAGACAGATTTGACAGTGCTGCGGGGCTTTGCTGTGAAGAACAACAATTCACTACTGAGAAGGGAGTTCTAGCAATTCAAACACAACATTTTTCAGATGTAGAAAGATTTGTTTGTTTTCATACACACATACTCAAGATCTTTTTTCATTCTTCTTCTGCTCTGTTCAAGTTATTAACTGCTGACAAGAAATTCACATCTCATAAATAATGCTTAAGAGCCATTGCTATATAAATTGAATGTGTTATGAATTGTGATGGGCCTTTTTGTAGCATTCTACGCCTGGAGCAGGAAGAACAGAGGATGTCATTTTCATTAATTTCTAATGAGGTGCCAATTAAAGCTAAGGAAGGAACTCAGAAGGGAAGAGTCACAGAGCTCCCCTGAATCCTGTGCCCTGGGGCTGTCAAACGAGTGTGCTGCCAAGCCTCCTCTGAAAGTTCCAGTAAATTACAAACTCATCCAGAGCACACACAGACAAATTCGGCTTCCCTTTGATCTTCAAAAGAGCAATTTGTAAGACGAGTTCTGAGCCTTTTCACACAGCAAACTGGGAGAAGTGATAGGAATTGTTAATTGCTGATGCACTTTGCAAGCTTCAGTGAGAAAGAAATTTTAAAATGAATTCTCATTTGAGCCTCTGATGGGATAACCTTTATAACAACAGCACTAAAACAAAATCAGCTTCCTGTGAACTGTTTGTAGGTGACAGTAGGCAGGTCCTGCAGACAGCAGTGTTCTTTAGTTTGGGCAGGATGGACCTTCCTATAGTTTAGTGTATAGTTTAGTTTATAGTATCCTATGATGGGTAACAGTTGTATTGAAATAATGTGTTTATTTGGTATTAGATTTAGAAGGCAGTTTTATCATCAAAGAATTGCAGGAATCATGTTCTTCAAGTTACGCTCTGTTACAGTGTTTCTGTAAGCAGTCTGAAATCAATTCCCTGTGATCCTTGATCTAAAAAGGAAGTTGTTGTCTCGGTGGTGTCATAACTGGGTGGTTACCACAGACTTGCTTCAAAACTAGGGGCAGTGAATATGGGAGTGGAAGTAGCTATAAAACACTGAGTTCTGAAAATGTATTGTAAAAAAGGCAGGTTTATTAGTTGCAAATTACATTATAAATTTCTAGGCCTGCTCTTACCTGCTTGACTGGATGTATATTGCTATTAAATAAAGTTGAGTACAGTTTTAAAAAGACACTGAGCTGTAAGCTTTTAATCTATAGAAATTAATTGCACAGAAAGCAAAGCATAATTTTATGGAAGAGACTTAGAATTTTACAGTAAAAAGTAGTTCTGGTACCACTTGATGTGTAAAGCCAAGACACAGAAGTCTGCAGTGATCTTTTTGTTGGAATTTCATGAGAGACATGAAGATATTCTAGATGATCAGTAAAGGAATTTCATATCTGTCATGTTGGATCCAGTTCCAGTCAACAATTAAAGAAGAATTATTATAGTTTGGCAGCTCTGCAGCAGCTTTTGTGTAGAATGGTTTGTTGTTTGTAGGTCGCATTCTCATGGGCATGTCTGTACCTCAGGCTCCGCCTGTCTCTTGGCAGTCATCAGGGTGACCGAGCTAATGGGCCCTGGAAAGTAAGCCTGGCTTTAGCTTCCAGCAGCAGTGCCATAGAGAGAGCTTGCCCATTTGTTTGTGTGCTTCTCTGATAGGAATCCTAGCGTTTTTCATGTTCTTGGGCCAGAGTAGATACTTAAGAGGACAGGAAGATGTTCAAACCTTCCAGCTTGATCACACTTCCAAAATAATTGCTCAGTCGTGTTGTATTCTGATCAAACACTTGTTAGCCATATTTCTTGCCTGTGTGGACAGGAAAGATCTTCTTGGAATTTTACTGGCATAGGTTATGTTGTAAGAAGCTACAATGTTCTGGAATGCAGACTGGCCTAGCAGCTGTGCACTCGCTGCTGCTCTGTGGGGAGACTGCTGTGAGCACTGACCTTGGACAAAGGTGAAGGCAGAATATGGTGGTTTGCAATTTTAATTTGCGAGATTTTGGCAAGTGTTGATGTTTGTCTGGTTTTTTATTTGAAGGGATGCAGTTCCCAAGTGGCCACTACAGCAGTAAGACTTTGAGGCAGGAAACAAGAGTCAAACTTTGCCAGTCAGCCAGAGAGCTGCCTTGGGGTGCGGAGCACCTGGAATTGAGGATGGAGCACATGGCCCACCACAGACTGCTCCTTTAGAAGGGCATCAATTTCTTTCATAGTTACTGTGTGTATTTTTCCACATCCCTGTTTTTAGTTTAGTTTTGTATAAATCTATAATAACCTGTTAAAATTCTTTTCTTGGTGTTACTGTTAGTTTATTTTGTTTTGCTCTAAGCACAGGGATAAGAGGGAGAAAAAAACAGACTCCTATCAAACACCAGCAGAAACAAAATATGTCCACGCAGCAGAGACTGTACCTATTTTACAGATAAAATGGCTGCAAGTCTCACTGTGATTGAGTAATCAAAAAGTGGAAGAAAAACAGCTGCAGATTCTTAACTTGGATAACAGAACTGCTGATCCATAAACACAGGAGATGAAGCACTTGTTTGGATTTTGCCAAAATAACTATTTGGAACTATTGGATTTACTCAGTTAATTTAGAAATAATCTTCAGAAAGACAGAAAGAAACAAACAAACAAACTTGAATAGATAAGCTCCATCTTTATACAAAGTTGTCCAACATGTATTGAAACTAATGTTTCTCTTAAAACTTGGTAAAATATTAAATCATAGTTCCATTTTCATGGAACCTATTTCTGTTGAGGAGAATTTGTAATGGTGCTGGTAAATTCACTTTCTAGATGGGTAAGGTTTATCTGGTACAAACCGAAATGGCTTCAGGGCATGTTATGTCTTGGTATAACAGATGTACTTCCATTGATTAAGATGAAATATGCACAGTGCTTCTGGAGAGTGTGAGTCAGCCAGTTCAGTAAGAAGTATTAAAATAAATCTTATTAGTAACTGGTTACATTGTACAGTTCTGGCAAATCTTACTGTCAGCCTGTAAGATGTACCACATTCAGTTGTCTTGTGTTGGCTTTTCTCCTAAGAGAGTTACTCCCAGAACAGTTCTTTTGCTTCAGCTGTTTCAGGAATGTCCAGCATCTTACCTTATATTGTTGCCAGTGTTAAAAAAATACTCAACAAAACACAAAGCCGATTGAAGTTTGAATTTGAACTCAAAGGGGGGGTTTCATTTTGTTGCATTTTATGAAGATGTTATGCCAAGACTCTAATTTACTTGATAGGGAGTAGGAGCTGTTAAGTAATGTTGGTCTTTCTGAGTAACATGTATTCTGAAAGTATTGGAAATGAAGAAGTAGTTGATTAATTGGTGCATCATAGGTTCCAAGTGCAGGACCCAGAAAAATGCTTTCATGTCTAGGTTTCAGAAAAGCTGTCCACAGCTTTAAAAGTGTAAATGGAGTTCATGCTCCTTATAATTAGGAATCATGAAATACTGTTTGAAGAGGCTCTGGTATATTCCCCCAGCCTGTTCAATTAATGTGGGTTTCTTACAGGATGTGCTGATTTTGATTTCTTCCATTGTGCTAACTGAAATTCAGCAATATTGATTTAGTAAAGTATACTGAGCCTGTTACTTATCTTCCTGTAGTCCCAGTCAGTCCATGTAATTGAAAGGAGCTGCCCAGGCTCTTAAGTCCCCAAGTTCTCCTTAAGTAAAACAAGTTAGGATGTTCCTTTTAAAAACAAAACAAAAAGTGGTTTTATTTTGACACTGCTGATGTGGTAAGCCCTTCAGTATATAACCTCCAGGGGGTTTTCAAATGGAAACTGCAGTATTGGGTGAAAAATGAGCATTTTTTAGGTGTGCCACAGTAAGTCTCTTCTTCCCTATATACCTGTACTGTGGTTACAGAAGAATGAAGTGTATCCATAAGGTGAAAGATGATGCAGTTTTTAATTGTCTTCTATGTACAAGAGACACATGGCCTAGTGAACTTGAACATAAGAACCTATCTGGCACTACCTTATTTCTAATTCTGTCACTTCCAGTACCTTTAGGGAAGCAATTTGCTCAATCTCTTGAGTAGTTTGTTGGTTTTTTCTTTTTACCAGAAATGGACAGATATGTCCCCCTCAAAGTGAATCAAACATCTTTGTCTATATGTTAACAAGCAGCTATGCATGGAAGTACTGATTCTATTAATGTGCTTGATACCTGAAGTAGACACAGAAGGCCCAAAAATATGCCATAATAATCTGATAAATCCTGAAGGAATATTGCCAGCTAATTAACTGACCAAAAGGTAAGGCTTAGGGAGGGAAGAATGATGCCTGGTGAATTTTGTTGATGAAAGTCAAAATTGTTCACAGGATGAAGTGGGGAAAGAACATAGCCATAACTGCTGCATCAGAACTGGGAGGAGAAAAAGGATATTGAAAACAATTGTCAAAATTTGCTTGAGAAGTCAGGATTCTTTCCAGGAACTAGACTATTTTTCCCCTCCAAACTAACTAAATAAAATCTTATCTAGAGGGAAATGCCACCTGTGACCCTAAATTAGGAAAGTGTTAAAGGTAGTTACTGAGACTTCAGAGTACTTGCTGTGGATGTTCTAAGGAATTTGGGTATTCTAAGGAAATGGCACTAAGATTAGTGTGCATCAGTTTTCACAAAAGTAAAAAGAATAGTATTAGTCTGTGTCAGGGCCTTCTAGTATTTAGTGTTTCTGGCCTTGGAGGAAAGTTTCAAGAGCTGAAAAACTATCTATGGATGTAATAATCACTTATTAGTATTCAGTAAGTTTTAAAAAGTAATATATTTATTTAACTGTATCTTTATATGTATTGAAATGAAAATGCTGAGTTACAGAGGTGTTCACAGCAGTTAAACTTTCTGAGTGGCTGGAAGTTTTGCAAATGTAGGTACAGGTCTTGTATGGGGGTCCTGCCATATTCTGAACAAGCAGGAGCAGGAATGTTTTTTAAATCTACACCAAAAGGAAACAAAAAAGGGAAGAGTGGAAGTATGTATTGCTCTAAGCATTTTTTTTCCTTTGTGGTGTGAATGGGGCTTCTGAATGGAGCTCTATTTCCCTGTGATTAGGAGAGTTATTCTTGACGTAGATTGCAAGAGGCTACAGTAATAGAAGAATTCCGTGGAGCAGGAAGGTGTAATCTAAGAGAGCCTGGACATAAGGTGTAAATAGGGAACGAAGACATAAAACACACTTTATTTAGATTTAAAAGAAGTAGAGCTGCTTCTCTCTTGTTTGGCCAGCAAGCCTAGCTGCTGTCAGACTGTAGATCAATATGGTGCAACCTCTAGGAAGCTACTGGAACCCAAGGCATAAATAATACAACTCAGGAAATACACTGAAAGTCAAGCCTGGAATCATGTTCAGCATGTGATGAAGTCAAAATACATGCAGTATCCAGGAGAACTGTTAGAATTAATGCAGCACGTACTGGGTGTTGGTACAGACCCTTTCATTATTCATTCCAGTTCTTTATTAGTAGCCTTATCTTTCCTGCATTTTCATTGGCCTAAACAAAATTACACACATACATTATTGAATCACTAGGTATTGCTTGCTATTTTAATTAAGTTTCTGGGTACACTTTAGCTTTTAATTAAATCTCAGCTTCTGGGAGAAGTGTATTAGCTCAGGTGGGCTTGGTGTAGAGAATGGTAGAAGTATTAATGCTCATGTAGCTCTTTTTAAAGTGTTAAATACTGCACAAGTCCCTGCTCTGACCCGGGGATAACTCATCCACCTGCCATTTCTCAGGACACTTTAATTAAGGTTTCACACTACTCAAATCTAGAGAATCTACACTACTGAAATCTAAATATGTTGAGTGGGAAACAAATGCCTCTTGATATGCTGTTATAACCTATGGAGAATCTAATTTTATAGGAGTACTAATATTTGCAACAGTGTAACCTATTGCTATGGGTTTCCTCTACTTCATTAGCTGTGTGCTCTTGGACACTAGGAGGTCTTTGTCTTTTTGGCATAATTCTGCCTTTTTTACTGTACATTCTGTTCTTTGGATTAATATTGCCACATACTACAGGATACAACCTTGTGAAATGACTTGGGAGATGCAGTATTATTTCCTTGTGCTCTTGGTCCTGCAAACGTGGCAATGAATGTTCCTTTTACAAGTGTAGCAGTGATACTAATTCCTCTTGAATACATCATTGCAAAATCACACAGTTATTCCAATAAGGAAACTTTTCACCTACCTGAAGTCTAAACTTTTAATTTTGAGCCTTATTTTTCCTTTCCCTCAAATAAGTTGGTCATTGGTGTTCATTATCTGATACCTCTCTTGATGCTGTGTTTTGTCGGGAGGAAAATGGTTTCTCTAAATATTCTCTAGCTAAAGTTTATCCAGTTCTGGTTGTTTGGGGTTTTTTTCCCTGCTTTTGTGTTTCAACAATTGCACAAGCCTTTGGTGAAAAATGTTTTTCAGTTATATCAACAGATTACATGACAAATTAAAATGCTAATTTCTGGGAAGTTCCATTTGTTATCACAGATGAACTGGGACCAGAGCCTGGCTCTGCAGACGTTTCACAAAAACAGTAACCCGGCAGCTGTGGTGGTTGGAGAGTCAGCTTGTGGTGTCACAGCTGCTGCTTGTGCCTGACTGCTGTGGGTGGCAACTGAGACCAAAAATCAGGGACAGTGTGTAAGGTCAGAAGGGGAGCCTACCGATGACATTGTCACCACTGTGTGAGTCAGTGACCTCTGAGGTATGAAGACGTAAATACTGATTGCACGGTGTATCTGTGGGTAGTAATCCTGGACCTAAGTTGCTCTGTTAGTCTGTCCCCGATAGATGTTGGCCTTAACTCACAAATCTATAGTAAGTGAAGAAGTTGTGATGTAGAAGTGTTTACTCTTACATGCATGAGTTCTGTACAGCAAGAAAAATGTCTGGTCCAAATCAAAAGATTGAACCACCATCTTCTGGTACATGATGGAACTGAGACACAATCCTGACTGAGACCTGCAGTACTCAGTCAGACCTGACCCACAGCAAACATTTTTTAATGGCAGTTTACTATTACAAAGTAGATGTGCTCTATTTATGACTTTGATTCATTAGAGATTCTTTGACATTCAGAAACAATTTCCTGAAAATCTCAGTTCTGCTCCGAAACATGCTCCCTCTTTCTGTGGGGTTAGTATGCACTAGAGCAAAAGTAAGAATTGAGTCTAGAAGAGTGCCATATCTTAATTTTTCCCACTCTGTATACACTGTCTTCAAAGAAACAGGAGGAAGCTTTCTTTTGAGTTCTTCTTAGTTCCAAAGGAAGAGAATAGTGTCTTATGTAGAACCTCCTTAAGAATTGTTGATTCAAAAAAAAAAAAAAATCCCTAAAACACCAGCATGTGCTCTGTCTTCAAGTGTTACAAATTCTCTGTTCAAAATTTATGTCACATTTAATGTAGGAAAAAGTAGTTTGACAGCTTTCTGTTCAAGTAGTAAGGTAAATAGGAAAGTGTATTTGAAATTAGCATGAATTGGGATAAAACGTAGTTTGTTTGCAGTGTCTCCACAGTGCCAAACTGCATCTCTTGCGTGCTCCCTAAAGCAGCTTCCCAGGCTCATGATCTTAAAGAAAATAGACAGAAGACAGCTTTGAAACACAGGTTATACGTGACTAAACTTGGAAATACTAAGTCTTTTCCTTGCAGTCTAAAGAATTCTTGCAGAATCTTTAACCATACCTGTCCAGTGTCTGTTACAGTGTTAAAATTATGTCCTATCTCTTTTGTATACAACTTCTTCCATTCATTTCTTGGGCAGTCCTTTCCACAAATGCTTTTTCAGTCTCTAATGCAGATGAATGCACATTGCTTTATCCTCTTTGTGGCAGAGAGCAAGAGGAAGAAGGGAAAAAATTCTTTGTTCACTTCTTTTCTCCTAAGCGTAAACCCAGTAGTAGAAATGCAAAATGAATCTGTAGGATCTCGTGAGCACTCTTAGTCTCAGACATAAAATTTTATGTAGCACCAGAGATATCAGAGAGTTGTGTGCTTCCAGCATGAAACCTGAGATTATCACTGACAGCAGGACGGAAGTCCCAGGGTGCCTGTCCAGTCCCAGGGACAGATCGGCAGAGTAAAAGAAACATTCTAAGGTGTTTTACACCACCTCTTTCCTTTTTCTCTCTTTGATTCAGCTGTCGATCATTTTGGTAGTTGTGAGTAAGTGTCAGCAATCTATAGAAACAAGAAAATACTGAAAGCTAAGTTGCAGTGATCATAGCAAATGGTTAGAAAAATAAGTCAGTAGGAAAACTACATTTCCTCCTACTGTGTGTTTTGTGAACCTTTTGCAGCTGTGCTGCTTGGGAAGGATCATGGAACTGAAGTGCCTCGAGAGGGTAGTGCTTAAGACAATGTGAATTTATATTTAGACTCTGAGCACCTAGAGGTTAACATTCCCAATCCACTCAGTTTGGAGTGGAAATGATAGAAAGGACTGCCTCAATTTTGTGGCGTTTTAATAAACACATCCATTTGGTTAAAAAGCTTCATCATACTGTGGCTTGTTCCCCTTTCCCCTTGGAAATGAATGACAAGATTCCCAGCCGGGTTGTTCTGAACTGCTTATCACTTCAGCAAAGTCCATGACAACATGCAAAGCTGGGAAAGGGAAGCAGGAGAAGAGTTTAGTTCACTTATTTCCAAAACCTCATTGTTTAGCTTGGTGGGATTTGGTTTGGTTTTATAGAAAATGTCAGTAAAACTGAAGTTTCCTTAAGTTGTGTAATGAAAGCTGACAGTGCTAGTGCAGAGCATTTCCCACAGAAGAGAAAGGAGAGATAATTAGAGTATATGCAAGAATGGATCTGTCTAAAAGAGAGTAACACAGGATAGCAGACTGGAATATATTTATATTGCCAAATATATATTGCCATTGCTCATGCATATGAGCTGCTCTGGAAGCTTTGCCTGGCTGGACTGTAGCACACGTTCCTAACCTTCCATTACTGCATGTTCTTGTTGAACAATCTCCAGAACACAGGGGAACAAGCTGCATCATGCTGCAATTCTCAGGTAATCAAGCCTTTAGGATCTTACCTTGTATCTTCGTAGCTATTTGTTCTACTCTTTCAATCATTTCTTACCTATTTCATGTCTTTAAAAAACAGAAAAATATTTCCTTCCCACACTTACTTTTAAATAGTTTTATTGTTAGTATAATTTGTGACGCATTAAATCATCTTTCCAGTTGGAAGGGGTGGGGGACATGCCTAAGTGTTGTTTTGGGGATTGTTAGACACTTTCAGTGGATAGTGTGCAGTTGTTCTGAACAGTGCTGCAGCAGCATGAGCTGATCTCTGCTGGCTCATCTGCCTGGTTTGGCTGTGCTGTGTGATAGCCTGCAGATATGTTCATTGTTGAAAGAGATGTTAAAATCTGTTCTTGCACAGAAATCTGCTTGTAGATTCACACATACCTTGTATGATAATACACCTTTGGTAGAGAATTTTTGCATCATCTTCAACTCTTAAGTCACAAGGTATTTTTAAATTCTGTTTGAACATCTGTTGATTAGAATTTCAAATCTGCAAGAGAGGTAAAATATCTGGTGAAGAATGTGAAGTCAAAGCACACAGCACAGAATTCTGCACAGGATTATGTCTGTCATTACTAGGACTACTTTTGAATAGGCTTTGTATAGCCTATACAAACATAATTCGTTTATTAAATAAAACTTGGAAATGGTGTAAGCTGCAAGTTCTGACAGTTCTGAACTTATGCCTTTTGACTTGGGAATGAAAATGATAAATATGGATCCTAGTGGGCAGGTAAGATGATTTTTAAGTATCAGAAGCTCAGGTTTTTATGGTAATGTTGACTTCACTTTCTTTTAGCTACTAGTGGGAATTTCTTTGAATGAATCAAAAGAGGTCACTGTAGTATAGAAGGCTAAACCTTCAGAGCAGTTGATGCCTGCAGTGAAAGCATAAATGTTTAGAGTGAACAATTAAGATGACTGATGGTACTTGGTAGTGAAGGGCTTTGTCTTTCCATGTCAGCAGTGATACTTGAATGGCTGAGCATTCAGAAGCACAAACCTGTACCAGTGCTTTTGAGTGTAGCAATGAAGAAAATGCAATTGCTTTTCATTACCCACACAGAGCAAACTGTAGGTCTGTGATATTCTCTGGTCTGGAATATGGAAGCCTATTTTGTTTTCTGTTTTCTCCAATATCCCTTTCCCATCAGGTTCCTTAGGAATGATGAAAGCAGCTTCATAGTTGCTGATGTGCAGTCTCTGGCTTCCTTTGAGTGACTCATCTGTAAGGCAGGGATGGTGCTCTGCTTCATGGCTTTAGCCATTTTTGCTCTGGTGATGAAATGGAAGTGGAATTTTTATGATGTATTGTGGAGAAGTTTCTGGGGTCTCAGAGGAGCTCAAATGTTTTGAGGCACAACATAATGTTTTTCCAAGATGTTTGCATTAGAGACCTGAGGAGTGGGTGATTCATAGTTTATTTCTAACATCAGAAAGCAACAGTTGCAGTGCTGTGAGATGTATTATTACATTTACTAGATTGAAATCTTCTGTGCTGGGAGTGGAAGTCTGGCATGTTTTAGGTTGATGACTAGGGTAAACGAACATTAGTTGGCAGATGGATTCCCTTTTCCAATGCTCTTTTCCCTAGCAGAAAATTATTTATTTTGTCTTTTAGTTACAGTGTGCTGGCAGAAGCATTTCTGCAGTAAATTCCTTTAGGAGAGACAACCTGTATTTGATACCATCCCATAATGAACTTAACAGCAAATACACTGCAGGAGTTCATTTATCCAACTTACTTCATAACCATAAAAGCAGAGTTCTTGTGAGAAAAGGTTTCACCTCTAAATATGGATTGCCTTTAAGGATCAAAACACAGGTACAGCTGTTGGCCTTCTGCCCCAGCCACACACAAGTTAATAATGGAACTGCTGTAAAATCTGATGGCCTTGATATGACATCAAGCACTTACGCACATGCAGACAAGAGAATGTCCATTCCGATTTTCAACCGCTGAAGAGGGAAGGAGTGAATATAGCAGTAGTAACTTAATTGAATATATCCACTCTGAACTAATGAAAAAAGGTTCAGAACTACCGTCACTCAATTAGCTGCTATATAACAGTGTTTAAAAGGCCTTTAAATTTTAAATAAAACCTACAAAAATACAAGTTCCGATCTTTAAGTTGACTTAGGCATTTGTAGCAATGAAACTAAAGATCTGAATTCTCTTTTTGGAAGTGGAACTTCCAAGAGATCTGCATTGCTAATTCAACCAGAACAAACCGCCTTCCATAAATCAGCCAATATATGCAAAACTATTTTAGTAACATTCAAAATGAGCTTGGGTATTCTTTCATTAGATACTATCTGTTCTAATTAGCAGTACATATATATATATATATATATATAAAAAAACTGGTTTAGATAATTTAGTTGCTGAAATTAGAAATACTATTCTCATACTCTGGGAAAATGAAAATCACCTGCCATTCTTTTCTGGACAGTTACTGAAGTTCTGTTCAAGAACGTGTAAAAAAATCCTTTACAAACAGAAAAAAATAAATAATGCATCATGAAATAAATATAGCATACAGTACAGATTTCCCTGCATGAGAACAGGTGCTATATAAAGAAATAAAAAGTGTTCCAAAATGAAATAAAGATAGGGCAAAGCACAGGATAGATTATGTTAGGGGTGGCAGGGTAGAGAAGAACATCATGAAGCTGTGCTGGTCTGCACGAGGCTTTGTAGAAGGTGAAGAGGTGGGGCAGTTGAAAGCTCAGGTACAAAAGTGATAAATTGTGTTGCATATGTACTTTCTTACTAGATTTACAGAATGGTCAAAAGGGTCTTTCTGAAGCAGTACAGAAGATTGTATACATTTTCAATATCTTTTTTTAATAACATTAGATAGCATTTCTACGTATGCTTGTTAAATATTTGGAAAGGATCTGTAAAACCATCAGAATTTAAAACCAGTTTTTGCCTAGAAGGGACTGAGACATCTCCTGCTCAGTCCATATCTTCAGAATGTCTTGCATCTGCTTGTTACACATTCATTGCAGATAAGATGATGAACTCAATTTTTGAGCTCATGCAGTCAGGTACTTACATATTCTTGTTCCTGCAGTGGACGTTGGTTCAGCAATTTGAAATCTTATTTCAAGAAATAAGGGAAGCCTTCAGACCCTGCTTTCTGTGAGAAAGAATTGAGTGAAATGCCTGTTCAGTATTGACGCTATAGTCCAGGGATGTTTTCGTTTTAACAATCAGACCTTGAATTTTTGGCACCTTGGGAATGATATTGGTCACATTTGAGTGTGGTATGACCCAGATGGAGATTGAAGTGGAGGCAATGATCACAAGGGGTGAGATACATATCAATTCAATCTGCAAGTTTCCATCCATATTTCTGAATCGTATCTACCGATAGAGAAAACTTGTCTTTTCTGCTTTGTTCCTAGAGCTGGGTTTCAAAGCCAGCCACAGATAATAGCCGTGTTTTTTCATAGCCTAGTGCTACTGAAACAACAAAGATAAATCAATTTTTCTTCACTTCTTTTTAATAATTCCTTGTGTGACACCTTTTCCCTCTCTGTTTTCTTAACAATCACCCTAATGTTCTCTCCTGTAATTGATGTTTTATAGTCAAGGAACTTAAATTACTTCATGTACATATTTTTACATATATGTGTGTGTATATATGTGCACAAAACACTATCTCAGTCATTCACTCACACATTTTTATCCTTTTCCATCCTCAAATATCATAATTTTGTGTTTAATATCTTTTAAGCATCTGAGGAGCAGCAGTAATGTAAAGCATTCAAGTAAAAGGCAGAGTGTTACTCTTTGCACCATCAGGCAGGAAAAATATCCCAGCATGGGCAATGCTATATGAACCATACTTGGTTTTGCATACAACGGAGTGGTGAGCCCTGTAACTGTGTGACTTTGCCTTCTTATAGCATCTTAATGCTACTTACTGCTATTTAACAGTCATGTTGGAGGTGGGAAATTAGAGGCAGTTTCTTTACTGTTACGAAGTCTTAGGGACAAAGAAGAAAAAAGCTGATTGCCTTTTTAAACTAGAAAGTGGTGGCTGTGGCAGACGCCCTCCTCACCTGCAGGGAAAATATTGACATGTTTCTAAGTCACGTGCTCCCTGGACAGCTGAATAACATTGAGTAGCCTGAGACAAAGAGGCAATAACTTCATCTTCTCAGCTACAGAGCAAAATGATGTGGCATGACATGTCCCTGTGTCAAATGCCTGTTCCCCCCTGTGGTTAGTGTCAGAATGGTTCACAGAAAGAAGCTACTGAAGCTTCTGGAATAGTGAAGGAGCAGTGAACTCTCCTGCAGTCACTGCCAACACTGGCAGCGAGGAGGAAGAAAGGTGCTTAAATTTAACAGTTCTGACCTGAGTATCTGCTTGGGAGCTCACCCTAGAGTACCATAGGCATGAATTTCAGAAATGACAACAAAATCCACTTAAAAGTAGGAGAGATTTCAGTGAAGGTGATTAAACTCCAAAAGCATTAGCTTTGTTACTATCTGGACATACCTAGCTTAGATGATTTTGGAGGTTTCCTGTATAAGATGAGAGGATGGCAAAAAACCCCACAAATCTTGTATGACTTGAGCTTTGGTACTGTGTTGATAAATTCTCAGCAAAATGCAGGAAATTATCAAATATTTGTTACCCTGTAAGGAAAATAAGTAAAAACTTTAAACTGGCATTAGTTTTTGAGAACGGATCTCTCAGTCCCGGTTCAGATGAGATCCCACCTCTCCAAGCAGTCCCTAACTGTGTCTCTTGTCTCCCTCTGTGGCAGGTTACGTGTTCTGCATGTTGCACCGCCTGCCCGAACAGCACGACTGCACGTTTGACCACATGGGCCGCGGGCGTGAGGAGGCCATCATGAAAATGGTGAAACTGGATCGGAAAGTAGGGAGATCTTGCCAACGCATTGGCGAAGGATGTTCCTGAGTGCAAGACTGCAACCAAATGCTGTTCTCTTAGTTCACTAATGTTAGCCTTATTTAGGACAAAGTCAGCCAGACACCTTGTACTAGGCAAGTTTCAGACTACAGCCAATCAGTTTCCTTTCTTTAGCCAACCGTCCTGGTACTGTAGTTTAGGGATTGATGGTGGTTAAAATTGATCTCTGGCTGGTTACTATGGTGCCTGCTAGCCACCGTATAAAAATAAAACATGAAGAAATATTATTTTTGAGTATGGCTAGTGGATTTAAACAAAGCAAGAAAAATCCAAAGGCTTCTGTTATTGCTGGAGTCACTCTAAAAGCCTTATGCTGGAAACATTCCAGCTGCAGAGTTAAAACAAATAGTTGTATAGAAGCTGGTGTAAAAGTTTGCTATGCACATGGCTTTCGGACAAGCTGTTTAATGTGCAGCCTTTCACCTCTTCACTGCTACTGAATCCTGAGGAGGTGAAATACTACTTGGAGCAGCAACTGCAGCTGCTTAAGCCCAGAAGACCTGACTGGTCACTCGTGCCTTCATCGCGTGTGGCTTTTGAGTTAGGCAGTGTCACCAGCATCAGGGATTCTGTTGGGGTAGGAACACCTTTCTGGTTCTTCCCAGGAAGCCAAAAAGAAAGGGGGACAGAGATTCTTATGAAAAATTTTTATATGTATCTTACTATAAAGAACCTATCAGGGTTTTTTTTTATTTTGGTTTTTTTTTTGTTTTGTTTTTTTTTGTTTTTTGGGGTTTTTGTTTGGTTTGGTTTTTTTCTTTCTTCTCTGTTAAATTATGATCTCTCTTTAAAGCCAGCTCCATCCTGGAGCAGTAAATGGTGCATACTTTTTACATGGCATCCACTGAGATTCTACACGTTGTGTGAACAGATTCCACGTACCTTGAGCAGTGCAGCCATTCCCACCGGCCAAAACCTGATTGGCTCTTGTTTGCCTTTTGCTAAGTGCAGGTATCTGATAATTGATCAAATAAGGCTAATTCACAGCACAGTAGCCATGGCTGGATTCTACAGACTGACTTTCTGTAGCTAGACTTACATATTGGGGAAAAAAGGACATTTTGTAGCAAACTGAATTCAGTAACAGTATCGGGGAACAACCTGTAAAACAAACACCCTTTGTCAGAATGAGTTTGTGTTCCTCACGTTCAGAGTGTCAATGAGATAATCAAAGGGGCTCCACCAGCCCTCCTTCTATGCAGCTGAACGCGCCCATGAAAATCCCTGCCCGCAAGGCAAGTATAGCAAGTGGATGTGAAAAGCATTACCTGGATAGAATGTTCTGGATCCGGTTAGACTCGTGGTTCTGTGTTATGGTTGTGTCTCACTGAGCTGAGCCGAACTGCACCAGCTTTGCCAGCTTGGAATCATAAAAGCAGACATCATAATCAGGCTGTCTCCTGCTGCACACAGGGCTTACGCAGGTAAAGAGAATTCGTACCGATGTCGCCCAGCTTAATCCTGAATGAGTTTAACTTCTCAGTCTATTAGTAAGTTATTAACAAGTGGGTAAATTGTAAGAAAACCAGAGGGAGGGAAAGACTTTGTCTCATCTTCATACTGGGCAGATCTGAAACATCTGGGGGGTGAAGTAACCTGTCACTTGAAAACCCCCAACTTGTATTAGTCCTCCTCCATTCTACTTGTTACAGGTAATTAACTCCTTATAGGCCAAATTATACTGTTACTTTGGTAGCCAGTTAGGAACATTTAACAAGGAGACAACTAATTTAAAAAAGAATACATACATACATACATTCATACATACATATATATATATATATATATATATATACACACACACACATATATATATATATATATATGTCTCTCTACACACACACTCAGCATCTGACTGTATTAGCATTAATTAACCATGAAGCAAATCAGAAGTGTCCCATCATTGTGAATGCAAGCTGTCTGGAAGGCAAGCTATTTTTTTTTCCTTGTTGTTATTCAAGAACATGAAACCAGCAGCAAAAGCTTCCGTAATGGGCTGCATTTTCAGGAAATGGTCCTGGTGAGAGGGACTGTCCGAGGATATTATTTACATTTGCCGTGAGGAGTTTAAAAAAAAACATGGATTTTGGCGGCTGCTGTGATACGCACTTTCTTTTTCTACAAAATCCTATCCTAGCATTTGATGGGCATTCTGATTGATACACAAGACTTTAGTGCATTAATATTGAAGATGCTATTTTGTTCCTCCTTAATAGTCTCTTTAATCTCGTTACAAGTGCACAGACGGTTTCAAGGTGGCTCTTGAGAGGACACTACTTAAAGTTCATGTGAATTATGGACAATGTTCACTTTAAACAAGAAGTTGGGGAGGGGGTTGTTCCTTTGCAGTATCTGTTCTGTGAAGTTTGTTAAACGTAAAGAAAGCTTAAGTTCTTGTATCTTAAAAGAAGATCTTATTTAACCCTTTTGTGTTCTAGATTTACTTACACATGTAGCCTAGAGCTCAGTTTTAGTTTAACATTGTGAAAATATTAAAAGAATCTTGTAACTTTATTCTTTTTCCTCATGCTAAAAAAAAATTAAACCAATCAGATTAAAGTTTGAATTCCTTTCTGCCTATTCCAACAAGTCTTGCTATTCTGCACCATTTCTACTGTAAATTCATGTAAGAAATACAAATGGGGAAAAGACCAAGGTTAGGTCAGTAACTTCAAGCTGAATTTACAAATGGTGAAGGGTGGACAGGATCTTCTGCAGGTTTGGAAGGGAATGACTATTTCTGCTGGGTTTGAATTTGTTTTGTAAGCAAATCTGCTGTAGCCAGTTTGGTCCATTTAACTTTGAGGTTAGATACAGTAATCAAATGAATAAGTTGTGCATACTCTTCAAGTCAAATGCATACTGTACACTGTGTCACTGCCATTAAAATGTCTTTAATGTTCTTTCATGCACTTTGACAGCTTCACCTAGAGTAGCTGTATTCCAAATCAGAATGGGCTATATTCATAATGGATAAACAGAGGAATAACTATTGTTTTGTAATCGTTTAGGTGCTAAAAACACAGAGCTAATTAAAACCCCCACAATTTACCGTATTAGAGGGAGACAGAAAGTGAAACTAATCATCTAAAAACAATTTTGAAAATGGTTTGGAATTGAAATTGGACCTGATTCATGGGACACATACACCCGTTTTTTCCCCTCAAATTCATATGGTACTTTCAATTATAAAACTGTACCTGACTCTTGAATAGGATGGCTGTGTTCTAATAAAGGTAAGTTACATAAAACAGCTCTGCCTTTTCATCCAGTTTCAAACCTATGACTAGGTGCAAGCCAGGGCTTCAAGGAAAAATAAGAATTGCCTGGGAATGCTGCTGTGCACATCTTTCTCTTTCGAAGCAGCTCCATTTCTTGACTGAGCAGCAGCACGTGTGTAAGGTGAGGTACCTGGGAACATGAACTGCTCTTTGATAGTGCACAGGCAACACCCTGAAAAGAGTCCTGGTGCAATCCATGCAGTCCAAAAGCTGCTTTATCTACTCAATGGCAGGTGATAAATATATTCAAAAATTGAATTTTGCTTTTTGACTTTTCTTCTGGACAAATTGTAATCCCCTGGCCTAGTGAATACAATGTCCACTTTATATTTAGCTTTGTACTCACTGTGGTGTTCAGTTCATTCTGTAATCAGCAGTTCCCTCTGTGATTATGTTACAACTTAGATATAAATCTCTAGAGGATAAGAGCATTATTTTTTATCTTACAGTGATTATTTCAGTACAAGGATTCACCAGGGAGGAAAACTGATATTAACTGTGTAATAAAAATACAGATTTTATAATAGACTCCAGAAAGTGTGCCAGTGAAATATCTGACAGCAGTTGATGTGTAGACAGTTAAGTGCCCTGATAAATTGTAGTAACATTCTCTTTTTGTATTGTAGTTACTGATACTGTCAGTCATCAGAGGAACAGCCAAGTGAAGGTCTAAGCAAAGTAATCCTTTAATGTAACAACGAGTTTGTAGTCAGTTCACACTGAAAATGAATTCATATTCTCCTGGAAACTTTTATGCCTAGAAAACCAATGGAAACATTTAAGACTGTACTACTTAAAATGAACTGTATTTATTGGCACCAGATGTTTTATCTCATTACTCAGATACCTGATTAGAGTTCTGCATACAGAACAAAAATAATACGTGTGAGTCAACACAAAAGCTGTGGTGGCAGGAGCTGCTGTGTAAGGGTATGGTTTTAGTGTAACCAGTTCATAAGATTATGCTTAGTTAAGACTGTGTCTGTACATACTTTACTGCACAAAGGACCACAGTGGAAAAAGAGTGCATAAGATTAAACTGTTCAAAAGTATTTGCAGTGCACATTTTACATGGTGAACTGGTGCAATAGTGAGCTTTATTTCTCACTATCAGCAGCTGTTTTGGGAGAACAAACTTTACTGCTGCTGGACAGAGCCACTCTTAAATAATGGTCCTGAAATACCTCAGTGAGAAGGACTCTTACTCGTCTTCACTCATTTTTCCTTTTTGTTGGGGCAGTCACCATGTGCAGCATGGACATTTGAAAGTAGTTCTGCTTGAATGTTCCTCTTTTTGGCTTTTCAGTACTCCCCACAGTTTAAAAAAAAAAAAAAAAAAAAAAAAAAAAGGCATCAAGTCTGTTGTTTTTGCAAGTCCCTGCATGTTAGTTCAAGCAAATTAAAATGTGGATGTCGGTCTACAGAAGTGATGACCTCCTTGTACTTGACTGCAGTGACAGGATATTTCTTCACTTAACTGAAACAATGCAGACATGATTTACCTGTTCTGGATGTTGGGCTGTGGGTGGGGTTTTTGAACTTCAGTTCTATGATTCTGTTCCTGCACTCCTGTAAACTCTGCACGCCTCATCTTCCACCCTGAAGCTGAGTCAGGACAAAAGAAGGCATGAAAACAGGAGGCAGAGGATGCAAAGTGACAAGTGCTTAGTGATCACATCCACCTTTCTCTTCAGGTCATATCAGGTCATAGAATAGTAAAGATGCAGATACTTATTTGCCAAACAGCACCAACTTTTTTAACTTAATACTACAGAAAACCATTTTGCTTTATCTTTGTGACTATACCTGTGTAGAGTTTGTCTGAGTCAATTCTGCAACAGACGTTATACGCAAAGAAATGCAATGGGACCGTCATAATAAGAAAACATTTTTGATGGATTATTTAGTAATAACTACATATTTTGCTACTGGGCCTTCCTATTTTGCAATATGCTGCTATTTTCTTTGGAAGAAAAACAAGCAGAACTTTATAAGACTAACTGTAAATGATTACAAATTCGATACATGCATCTGAAGCATTAGGAAGAGATTACTGAAATTATATATAGTTTTTAAAGATGATGATGACTGCATCCTCTAACGAAAGGGTTTCGTTCTTCACATAGTAGCAAGTGTTGATGGCAATGGTTTAACCATAAGCAGAATGTTCCTTTCTGCTCGGTTTGGGCAAAGCCAATGCCATCCAGTAGGATGCTGTGAGTTAACTTGTAGCACGGTGCAGTGACTGTGTAAGTAATGAGAATAAAATTATAGAGACCTACTCCTGTCTGTGGCTCTCCCTTCACGCAAAAGGACGGATAACACCCACTGTTTCCAAGTGGCTTAGTCCCCTTTATTCTTTTCTGAGTTGGAGAAGACACTTTCATTCCCTCTACCAGCCTGCTCAAGGAGGGTGGAAAACCAAATTTTAACTAAAGGTTTTTTAGGGGAAAAAAAAAAAAAAAAATAACATCTCTGAAGGCAAAGTATTGAAGTCATCCTCAGAGATGCAACTCCAGAAGGAGCTTTCCTTAGGGTTCTTGGAAGGAATAGTTGAGAACTTTGGGATGTTTTTCTCATCTTAGATTGTTTAGGATCTCTTTGAAGCAGGGAGCTAATCCTTCAAAAACCCTAAAAAAAATAAAAGCACAGCATTGTATCTTCCTTTGAAAGGGGCCTGCATGATCAGCATTGCTGCTTTAAGCCAATGAAAGGTTCTTTGTTGACTCCTGAAACACCCAGTCTCATCTCTCTGCTGTTCAAAGGAGCAAATAAATGCAAGACTTAGAGGAGGGAGGAAAGAGTCTGAGCTAAAACTAAGTTAATTTCATTCTTCATTCTAGCAATAATTTGTCCTTTTTCCCCCGGCCTTCTCCTCCTGCAGTGTTCATACTACATTTGCTTTGGATTCCTGAAAGCTTCCGCTACCCTGGTTTCTGGAGAGGTCTTTTAACACACTGCATTTAGCAGCAGCATGAGGAAGATAATGAGCTCCAATAGATTAAAATGAAAATTAATCACTGTTGGCCAGCACAACTCTTGTCCACACTAGAGTGTTAAAAGGGTGGCTACCTAAAAATGTTTTAGCTGACCCACCTGTATAAGGTGTGCATGAATCCTGCTCATTTGGGTAGTCAGTCATGTGTACAGCAGCCAGAGGTGTGACCTTTGACCTGTCTGCAAGCAGACTTTGCCCTTTGTTACTCACACCCACCCAGCATTCCTAGAGATTGAAATACTCACCAGGCAAGCAGCAGTTGCAAATTGTACAGCTATACACCTGTTTTCAAGTCACTCTGTATACCCCTTGCTTTCTCCTTTTGACTGTTTGGTCTCCGGTCTTGTCAAAAATAATACTTTCACATGTATTTCTGGTACATGGACGCATATACACATGAATCTCCTGGGACATCAAATGGCTGTGGCAGAATTATGCTGCTGGAATAAGCCAGCTTTCACTTCCTGCACACTCTAATGCGTATTATCAGTCCTTGTCTGGCTTGTCTTCTGGAGAGATGTAGCTTGTCCCTAAATCTTAGTTTGCCTGTTAAATAGTAGCTGTAGTTCAGTCATTATCAACTACTACAGACTTGGTCCTGGAACCACCATGATGTTCATTTGCAGTTCCACTAAAAACACTCCCCCCAAGCAGGTGGGAGGTTTGAGTGACTGCCAACAATTCTGCTCTTTCTTCATAGTGTGTGTTCTGCTGTCCTGGGGTACAGACCTCTGAGGGATGAAGGGAGTGTGGACGTGTGCAGGATCAGCAAGGGAATGCTGGCTGCATTCCATTCCAACTGCTACCTTAACACGTTGCCTCTGAGGCAGCAACTCCTGCTAAATTAGTGGGAGCAGGTAATATGTGCTATTTGAAACTTACTGTCCAATACATTTATTAGCCTACTTCAGCACCCCTGCCAGCCTTTTCTTTATTTGCTGTGATTTCCATAGGCTTTTCTCCATCATCCCTTTTGCAAATTCTCCCTCCTCAACTACAATACCCACTCCTGCATCAAATTGTCATGTTGAGAGACAGAGTCTGTGTGAAGCCACCATAACAGTAGAGATGATCACATATCTAAAGGTGGTGGGGTTTGTATTGCCATGTGTAATGAAAACATTAATTCTGAAATATTAAATGGCTGCTGCTGTGTAGTATATGAAACTGTCTTAATACACTGTACCAAAAAACATTATGGCTGTGTTCTACTTCCAATTTAAACCCCTTCTTCCTTGCTCTTAACTCTGAACTTTCTCAATATGAGGAACCTTAGGCTAGCTTGATACTCCAGCCACTGGAGATACGCAGGCAGTGTTTAATAGCCCCTGCAAGTACCAAATACCCATCCAGACCAAGAATAAAAATTTCTCTCTTTGTTCTCCTTTAATTCTTTCTTTCTACTGTTAACCCAATATTTTTATTCTATGGATAAAATATAAAGCTATCACTCATTTGCCAAGTAATGCTAAACATTTATCACTCACAGGCATTGATTTAAGATTTTTAGCATGAGGTTGATACAGTGGGTTTGTTTGGTTTCTTTACACCAAGCTTCACAAAGACAGTCCTCAAGTGTTAATAGCTACTGAAACAGGCAGATCTAATTGACATAGAAACCACAGGTCAAGGAGACCCAAGTCAAGACTTCTTAACATGAATCAGAATCAGTTCCTTGCCTTTGCTGTTCTCCATGTGGAGAAAAAAGGCAAAGCCAACTCTGCTGCCTCAGCTGCATTGCCTGTGCCAGTTTTCCACTGGCTCAGCAGCTGGAGGGGAGCTCTGAGCTGCTACGCCAGGCCCTAAAAGATCTCAGGAGTCATGGAACCTATCCTCCATGAGTCCCTGAAGGCAATCAAGCACCTCATCTTTCTAACCATGTTTGTTCTGCGAAACAATAAAATGGTTTATGAAGAGATGTGATACATTAAATAAGACAGTGCTGACCTGCGATTGAATTGTGCCTTCTGGGGTGGCTTTCTCTTACTGGCCTTTGGCTGGTAGCAGTAAGGTAGGTAAGGAAAGTCAACAAGCCAATGGAACTTAAATCACTCCGCAGGAACTGAAACAAATGTTAGGCTCTATGCAGTCTGCATGCATCCAGCAAGGCAGAAAGATTAATGCTTTTATTTCATACCAGCCCAGATTCAGTCACTTGACATCAACACAGATCAGTTTCCCTCAGCCAACATTCAACACCTTTCTAGAGTAAAGGCAAGGAAGATCAATAATTTTGAGAGCAGTCTGCAGATAAAACATATCAGAGTTAAATATCTACTATAAGGATTACACAGTTTTGTGTAAAATGTACCAGAATAGAATTCTAATACTGAAATGCATTTCAAATACAACACTACATTTCTGATTTCTCAAAGCTCCATGGGAGCCGAGATTGGGGCATTAACAGCAGAAAAAAACAAAAGGCAATAGGCTTCCCACACCTTGTAATTCTTCACGGTAAGACAGTCTGACCCTTGCTGTTCTTACTGTTTATGGATTTCTTGGTCTAATTTTCTGTTTGAGAGAGCTTAACTGTGAGCTACAGTTTGTGGATACTGTGTAATTCCATTGCTAGATAACTGCTACTCCAAAGTGTGTGAGAAGAATGGAAGCATTAAGAATGCTTTTATCCTTTATTTTAGGGCATATGGCTAAGGGGTTGATCCCCTAAATACAGAAAAAAGAGGCAAATTTAAAGTAGCAAATTTTCCCAAGGAACCTGTGTAAACTTCCTGCACAGAATTGATCAGCATGCTAATTGAGAGCTGCCAGGTAAACAGTCTTCAGTTTTAAAAAAGCATCAGTGATAAAATCACCTGCTCACTGCAGCCAGAGGCACATTCCTTGTGCCATGCTTCTGTTCCATACGTATTATCTGTGACTGCTGGGGCCCTGTCTGTGCCATCACAGCCACACAAATAAAAGTACAAGCTTTGCATGCCAACTCTCACAGTCCATGAAGGCAGCTGAACTTGAAAGGTTTGCAACAGATAACGGGTTTACACGATGCTGTTCTAACCATCTTTTGTTTTACTTCTCTGCTGGCATGCAGGTCTTCCAGAGAAGCGTAACAGATGCTTTTGTTTTGGTGAGGTGCCAAGCCAGCTAAGACTTAAACACTGCACATAACCATCCCCAAAATGAAAAGGATCTTTCCTTCTCGAGAGTATGAAACTCAGTCACATTCCTTGAGTTGTGATGAGCCTACAGCACTCACAGAGGAGTCTCACACAGGCATTTTTTCATCAGAGATGACAACTATGCAACCTTCACCTGCAAGCAGTTCAGCAATTAGTTCATGTAATTTGGCAAGCAGAGAGAAGTTAAGACTCGGCGCTAAAGTATCCACTTATCCCAAATTTAGCTGAATGTGGTAGCCAGCTCTGATTCTGAGTTACAGTCCACACCAACTCACATAAAAGAGTCAAGCTCCATTTCTGTGCTTGCCCACACTGACTATGCCAAACCAGTAAAAGAAACGCCATCCCTGGTCTGATCATCATACAAGCCCCTCATCACTCCGAAGTCACAGGCAGCATCAAGGAGTTAAAGAGGAAGGAAAAATAGCAGAACTCTCTGTGCCCCTTTGGACTGTTGAAGGCCATTTTGAAACCTTCCCTCTCCCCATTCTCCTTTTTTCAGGGCCTGAACATCCGTCAAGCAAAGGTCAGTGAAGGGACACACATGCTCCACACAAGCCCCCTTCCTACATCCCACCAACTCCTGTCCACAGTTGCAGTGGTGGCTCAGTGTTCAGTGGTTCTATAAAGTTTGGTGGGGGTAGTAGCATGGGGTGCAAAATTTGGGTGGAATGTCATCCTGGCATGCAACAAGGGAAGTTGCTTTGCTGTGTTTTAAGATTGGCATGAGCCAGCTTCTGTTTAGTGAGCTGACAGTGCCCATTTTATCATTTTGGACACAGAGCTCCCTGCGGAAGCAAGTTTTAGTCAGTGACCCAACCTTTGGGTACAAGACTGTTCCTCAGGAACAGAAACAGTAAATCTCTCTGCCACAGTTTCATTCTCTGCTCAAGCTGAGCCCTGCATCAGTGACTGCACAATGTCAAGGTATGACATAAAATATCTGGCTCCATGCTGAACTAATGCTTTGACTCAGTTTCTCATTTTCACAAGAAATGAAAAACAAATAGACATGGAAGATTACTGAAAGGACAGGTCACTAGCCAGGGTGACTGGGCACTACATTACACTGACTTCTTACAAGCAATTCAAGTTTCCTGAGGTTAGCTGGAGTACTATTCTCCTCTTTCTCACGCTAAAAGGGTGTTTGATTTTGCTTGTGGTCTTGTAAACGTGTCAGTTTCCTCCCAGAGGTATTTGCCCTTTGGGAAAGGGATGAAAGTGTGCAATCCTATTTGTAAAGCACTGAAATACTTATAAAAAATGCTGCATACACGCTATTAAGAGGCTATCTGTCAGTATTCATTTCAGAATAGCCTGTGTGTAAGTGAAAGTAAAATAAGTGTGTGACCCTAAATATAAATAAAGTCAGTATGTGGCTTCTGAAGAAGAACATGAACATAGTTAACCCAGAAGCTGAAGGGTAGGGTTAAAAGAACTTTCATTTTTGTTTTAGCAGCCTTGAAAGTAGAAATTCTCCCCATCTCACATGGGGTTACTCTCCCACAGATCAGGTCTTTGGCACTCCAATACGTAGACAAAATTTATTGAACTGCCACATTTCACTGCTGAGAACTAAAGCTGAGAGAATTAAGAGATCAAATAACTATGAAAACTTGTGGTATCTGGCTGAAATGAAACTGGTTCATAGATAAACCAGCAGCTCCTGATTATTATCCTGACCACTAAGATTCCTCCCTCTTCCACTCATATTTAAAGAAAACCTCTCTGGAAATGCTGCAGCATTTCTCAAACAAATTGCACAAGGCTTCTGTAAATTTCTGGGCTAATAGAACTTAAAAAAAACCCCAACAAATATCAAGTGCCATGAAAATGCATTTTCTGCCATCTCTTTAGGCAGCAAAAACTAACTGACACGACGTCACCTTCCATAAAGGGTTCTAGTTTGGTACTGCTAATAACAATTCTTTGGACTGAAATAAAATGCACAGCATCAGCAGCTGTGTTACAAAGCCACAGCAAATGGAACTCTGCTCAAGCGCTGTGGGAAATAAAGTGAACAAAAGAAAAAACTTCTCATTTCTTTATAGCCACAAGGGGATCTGATGCCAGGAGAGAGGGAGCCACCCTGAGGGCACAGCGTAACTGTGGTAGCACTGGCCATCCCTCCTCTCCACATAGATGCAAAAGCAGTTCTGAACTTCACTGGGGCATTGTTCAGTGGGCAGTGCTTGCCTTGCAAAGGCATTGCTCCAGATGGCTTGCAAACCTGGCCAGCAGTATTAGGGTTGTACTTGTCTACATAAAGTCTGCTTAAATCCTTGCCACCAATCGAAATCTGTGGGTCTTGGACATATCCAGTGCTGAGATCACCTGACCTGCAGATTTAATATCCATACGGTGCTCAACATCCCAGTATCAACACGCGAATGCCACAAAGACAGCAGCAGCAGCAGCACTGACCTGACCAGCAAAACCTTGTGTTGTTTCTTGTGTTTGGCAGAATTGCTATTTATCAGCTAGACCATGCCCAGCTTTGCCCTAGTGAGCCTCATGGCTCTTCCCTGGCCTCAGCAGAGCCAGTGCTTTGGCATAAAGGCTCTTTTCTGTTGAAAACCAGACAAGGTCTCTTCTGCTCTAAGATCACCAGGCCACACTGATCGCCAGCTGCTGAGCTCTGTTGTTATCTTTGCTTTCAAAGCACTCTAGACAACCACAATGCTGCATAAAACATACTCATTTATTTAGCCAAATGACATTAGCTCTGCCTATTACATTGATGCAGCCAAACTGGCATTTTTATCGATCCAGGTAGCCTGCTCTATGTACCTTCTTCATTATTTTCCATTTGTCCAATTAAAGTAAAAGGAGAGAAGAAAAATAGGCTGTGACAGAACCCTGAAACAGCTTTAGTATTCATGTGGAACAACTCCCCACCTTTTCTTTCAAATAAGCACATCAAAGTACACCAAGAAGCTCTCAATCTCTAAACCAGGAGATGTTCTAGTTTATTAGGATCTAAAATATGCCCTGTCTTCAAACAGATAAAAACTGAGATGTGCTTGGTAAGGCAGTCAATAAAAGAGTTTCAGAGCACATTCTCTCTTTCTCATCACCCTGTCATTAAGGAAAAAGAGAGGGACTCTGTCTCTTCTGCTGGAGTTTCCCTACCCACCTTGCTGATCTTTCCTGCTACAGGTTTTCTAACTGAGAAGAATGGCTTTTCCCCCTGCCACTCCCAAGAGAAAGTCCAAGTACTTCCAACAGTATTTCACTCTCATGTAGCAGCTGCAAGACACACAGTGCTACTCCACTACAACACATCTCACGAGAAACAAAGGGAACAAATTAAGCAGCTGCACACCCTTTGCTGCACACGCCCTGCATCTGGTACTGCCTGCATCAACTAAACAAATCAAAAAACAAGAACTGTGTACAAGAACTAGGACAGTTCAACTGATTCACCTGACCTGCATTGCTGCAGTACACCCAAGACAATGAATTTCCTTCAACTAAGAGTAACAAAAAAGTAATTTAGCATAAACAGCAGAGGTGGGAAAAATGAGCTTGCTAAATTTAATTCAGGGTATTAAACCTACACTTTTGTTGTCAGATTTGGTGGGCAACTTAAAAATATGCCATCAAGTGCTATGAAGACAATATTCTTCCTTTTACAAAGAAAAAGCTAGACAGAACACAACTGCCAATAGGGTAGCATTTGTTTTAGGCACGTAAATAATATCTTCCATAACCTCTCTGTCTTGATGTCAACAAATGACAGTAATAGAGAAACTGAGATAACAGCAGGTCTGCACGAGACCAGAGGTAACTCTGGGTCTCCAGTGATGGGCAGCTGAGCACTGTTTGACAGATGGCCTGAAAACCTGTGCAGTGGCTCAGCTCACTCTGAATGGCTGCTCTTTACTGTAGAATGTAAAGGGCACGTGTTGACTATGCTGTGCAGGAATCAGAGGGACGTGGTTTGCATAACAGCTCTATTGTTATGTTTGTTTGTTTTTAAATGAGATGTGTGAGCCTGTAATCCAAAAGTTTTTTTAAATGCTCTCCTTTTTCACAGCTTCCTTTCCCAGCTGCCAATATTTTATATCTACATGATTTGAGAATTTTCATAGCTGTTACATGCAATAGCTTCAGCAGCAATTGTGGGGTTGTTCAATTAGATATATTCAATTAGTTAACATGGGGAAGGCTATGGTTCCTAATTTGTTCCATTTCTGTCTTCTCCAATACATTTCCACTGAGACTGGAATTCCAGAAGCCTAGAGTTAAACTACACAAGCCAGGCAATACTGAAGTCAGATAAAAAAGTCAGATACTGAACCTAAGTGTTCTTTGAATAGCAAAAATAGATTTAAAAAAAAAAAAAGTTAATTACAGCAAGGCAGCACCCCTCTATCTTTCCTATCTCACCACCACCCAAAGAAGACATCTGAGGTGGCATATGTTGGCTAGACTCTTTTCTCTCATTTGGAATCTTTTAATTGCTTTGTAAAACAGGCACCCAGCAGGCAAAAAAAATCACCCAGAATGTTTTCCATTCAAAGGCAAGTTTGGTTACAATGGTTAATCTTGGGCCCCCCACCCTCTGTCTCTCAAGCAATTCTGTCATTCAAAATGCAGGTGAGAAATCAGTGTAATTAGGACGTATTTCTCAGTGGTAGCTGAGCTTGTACATGCCATTTTTCCTCCTTGATGCAAGAGCATAGCAGCATTTTAACTTCAGCAGCATAAAGGGAAGATCAAGTCAATTAGTGGCAAGAGGAAAAAAGAGCAGTTCCTCTTGCATGTAAGAAAAGGAGAGCAAATACTGCACAGATTAGGTGGCTCATTACATTATTTTTCATCTTACACTTTAAAAGGCAGCAAAAATGCTAATATATCATCAGAAGTATTTGCTAGGAGTTTCTGCAGCCAAGCCAAAGTCTAAATGCAACAAAGAAGTATTACAAATCCCACACAAAGCCTTGGTGCCAAACAATTCCTGATCAGAGCACTGAAATGCTTCATGTGGCATTTAGAATGCCACAAGCATCAGAGATCTGCCCTTTGGAGATGATATAAGGCATCGGAACATCTCATTATCCTTTACACTAGAAAAATCCAAACATTCACTCTACTGCTGAAATTTTGCTGCTAGATGTAGCCCCAATCACAAACAATTTGTTCTTTCAAAAAAGAAAATTTCTAATATGAAGAGCACTCTTCTCCTGCTGAGCTGCCTACACAGAGGTAAACAAAGCCCAATCCTTTTCACACAGGAAAATCATCAAATGTGTGGATTAAACAGAGATTCATCACTATCCCTCTGAGCACACTGGCAACACTGCACATTTCTTTGGCATGAAAAAACCCAATCATTTTCAAATGAGATTGCTGTCTACATCCTGAATGGAGCTGCAGGTGATTGAGTTACTGTAGCATACAGTGGATCAGAGCTTGTCCATCGAGCAACAGTAGCCAAGGCCATGTGTGCCCTTAACCCATTGCAAATGCAAAGTAAAACCACTTCCACTTGCCCTAGCTTAAAATCTTGTACTAAGTTCCCATCTATCACCAGGGCTTCAGTAATACTTCACATGCATTCTCCTCCTCTTGCAAACACAGTCCTTCACACACAGTACCTCAAACATTTGTTATCATAGGAATGTAGATTTAGGGAGGCAGCACTGAAGTTGTTTACATGGAAATTCGAACAGGCCATGCAGAATAAGAATCTCACTGCCTTGGGAAGTTTTTAAGTGCAGCATAAACCAGATGCAATTTTCATGTAGTGCATGAATGATGGCACTTCCAGAAGGCCAACATGCCCTGTTATCACAGCAAAGTGCTGTCTGCCCTTGAAGAGAGAGGAATGCCGGCTCCTCCATCAAAGAACTACACTCCTTGCAGAACAAGCTTTTCCCTTAGCATTCTCCCACCTAAGAACCGACTGGACTTGAACCTGCATTGTCTCACAAAAGTTAGCAGAATCACAGCCTGTGGCAGATGGCCAGCATGCCAAGCAAAATGCTACTCTGATCTGTCCAGTCAGTTTCTTTTTTCCAGCTTTGACCGATTGTCTTTGAGCTGGATCCTCAACTCCAGTGATACCTTCAGAGAGACCAACAGCTGCAAGATGTCACACTGCTCACAACAATAATCTGACACTAAAATGGCTGTGAAATCCCACTGCATCAGAACAGGACACAGATATTGCAGCCCAGCAGGGAGATGTGTACTGGAATGGGAAAGCAAGACACACAAAAGGAATATCACATTTACTGATGTTCAAGGGCAGCCACCTGAAGTGTCATCCCTCTTTTCCTTCACCTGTGCAAGACAGATCCCAGACAGATCAAATAGCTTTCTGGAAGTTCATTAGTCAGGAAGAGAAGGATCCAACTGCCACTATTTCCAAGTCAGCCTGACTTAAAATATTCAAGGCACAGCTTCATGTTTATGTCATGGTCCATCATCCTTGGGTTGGAAGACATTGCCCTAGATGACAATGTCTTTGGGATTCTAGATTAAAGCCAGGGATAACACGGCTGAATGCAAGGAGCACAGACTTCACAAGAGGAATTCCTTGAGCACACACATTTTACACACTAGATGCAGAGATTCACTGACCAGGATTCATGAACCCCAGCCCACTGATGATACAGAGGAGGAGTACAAAGACCTGCACAAAGATTTCAGCAGGTTCATGTTGTGTCCCCCTCACTGGCTGCAGGTACTGAGGCAGAACTCGGCAGCCAAGCCTTGCCAGCAGGAATGGTGTGGAATGGCAAAGGGGCCCAGGCTAACAAATCTTGGGTTAATGTGCTGTCCCTGGCACTGTGGGAGCACGGGCTGCAGTCGTGGCACAAAATGAAACCTGTGGGAGTCCTGGATGATGTGGAAATGGGAGAAGCAGTGTGAAACTAAGAAGTACCTGAGATCCCACAGTCTGGTTGGAGAACCAGCGTGAGGGCTCTAAGGGTTCTCTGGATTTGTTGTTAACACAGGTGCTTATATTCTACAGACAGCTGTCCTTTCAGTGGTACAGGTTTCTGCACATCTGTACTCTTACCTCAGGGATGACCTGGACCTGTCTGAACTGCTGAACGGAGACAGACAGTAGACACAATCTACTCAAAAAAGCAGATTGCTGTCTAGACTTGGACTGTGAAGCACATTCTGCTTCAGCTTTACCAAGAACAGCCAGATGATCAGAAAACAAACGAGAAAAACAGAGGTGGGGTCACAGGGTGAAACTAAACAAGGAAGGGTCCAGACCAACAGCAGATGCACAGAGCAATCACAAACACTCCTCTCCCAGGTGTTTTCTGTGGTCAACAGCCGGGAACAACCAGAGGCATGATCTCTGCCCTTGGTAAGAACTGGGCATGAGCCTCTCCGAAGTGGGAGAACACATCCCAGGGTAAACCGAGTAACTCTGTTGTAGATGCTCCTCAGACTGTGTCTTGAGAGACCCATGATGGAAAGTATAAGACACCTGTTAGCTCTGGAATTTTACTGCAGTAGAGGAGCTGTACATTGAGAGACATTCACCATGTTTTTTATCAGCTTAGCAATAAAGAAGTCATGCCATGGATGGTTTAGATGCACTTCACCCACCCTTAGCTGTCCGTGTAGGGGGTGCTGTGAGCTAAGCACTCTCCCTGCAGCCCCAGGTGTTAACTGGCACTGGGCTAGGAGGAAATCCCAGAAGGAAGTTCCTTCTTTCCCCAAAAGACTAGTGAAAGAGCTGCACTTGCTAGACTACACAAAGAATGCATGGGTAATCCTGAGCGACACAGAATCATTGCACAGCCTCAACATGCCAGACATCACTTCCTAAAACTGCTTTTGCAGTTGTAAAATCAACAGAAGAGCTCACTCCGCACCTGCTGCGGTTTAATTGGTTTGGCCACAGGTGATCAGGTTGTACAATACAATATTCTTTGTATTCTGGTACAGTCTTTGTGCTTTCCTTTTGCTGCTGCAAATTCCTCATTAAGCATGTCTGGGCACAGAAATACAAAGCTGAGATTATCACAAGGTGTTGGAACAGTGAGGTCTATCCACATTCCATTTGTCAGCTCTATTAGGGCAAGGGCCTGGCCACTATTTTCCTCTTTCCCTCAGCCCACTGGTTCCATTTACATTATTAGCTCACATAATGCAACAGCCTTCACTCCTTCACAGTTCAGTTACCTCCACTCTACAGATTTTTGCCCACCAGATATATGACAGTGGTGGGACAGATCATGCTGTTCCAATACTGGTCACTCCCCAAGTTGCAATTTTTTTTTCCTTTCTACTGTTATGCTGCATTATTCTGGCCTCTATCCCTCTATTTTTTAGTAATTGTTCAAAGGTCTTGGGGACAGGGCTTAACTTTTCATTAACTACAGAGTACAGTCTTTTGTCTGATTGGGACCCTTAGATGCAATGATACAAAATAATAATAATAGCTGCAGAGCAGTGGTAATACTCTCCAGTTGTAATGGGCATGCTGGAAAGATTACTTGATGTTTATAAAGCTTTTTCAGACTCTTAGATGAAAGTCAAGCTAGTGATGCACAGGATTTATTATTCTATTCAGCACTTCAGTATCCAAGGCTAGCATCTATTCTAGTTGAAAAAGATTTTTACTGTATTGTAAAATGGAAACAAAATGAAATATATACAGTGCATGGTGCTTTATATATAAGGCACAGGCAGCATAGGAACAGAATTTCGTTATTGAAATGGATGTGGCTGAAGCTGTTACACACAGTAGGTAAAAGACCAGATTCAATGACCTCTTATTCCATTTAATCAAAATTGTTAGTATATGGTTTTCCAAAGGCCAAAGAAAATTTCTGGTTTTTTTTTTTCTTCTTTTCTTTATTACATATTTCATCACTTTGCAATAAACCTTTGTAGTTGCTTATGATGTGAATCTCGAGCAGACTTGACCAGCAAAGAAATGAAAATAAAGCATATGTAGGCTCAGCAAACAAAGCCCCAGTTCTCCTGTAATACCCTGTGCATTTAACCACCAGATCACAACCATGCAAGGAGGCTGCACTCCCTCTTCCTCATCACAAGTTTCTGCTCATTTCACAGCATCCCCCACTGCTCTATTTAGATGCAAGTTTCCCCCTCCTCCTGTTTTGCACTTGCTGAGCACAGAGGGAAGGCGATGCTGTTTTAATGGTGCTGGTTATGCTATATGTGGTCTTGCTGTTTCTAGGAATAGACATGCTCAGACATCAATTAACATCTAATTGCGGGAATTAATCTTGTTCCTCTGTCTCAGACACCACAGAGATCAAACCAAGCCCATTTGCAACTCTATTTTTAATTTAGTGGAATTATAGGTTTTTTCCATCCAGTGAAAAATAATTAAGTGACATGCTGTCCAGAGAATACACAGTTCAGGGATCTGGGTGTTTATGAAGAAATGAACCAAGCAGGAAAAGATCATAACTGTTTGTGCCAAAGCATCTTTGTTACTGCAAGTTTTTTCTCTCTTCACACCTTCTCATCACTACTTCTCTTCACACCTTCTTGCTTGAGCGATCCTCAGAGAGACAGTGAGAATTATGAGAGTGGCTTGGGAAGGAGCTGAATTTACCACCCTAGCAGATAATCCCTAATTCTTAGGGTCATCCTGTGCATAAGGGCAAAACAAGTGTGGAAAGAAGACCAACACCAACCAACCAACTAACAAACCAAAAATCAAGCAAAATGTTTTTGCAGCTTTCCCTTAAAGCAGTTGCCCATCTTCTTTATTACTTCCTGAACACACACATTGCAGGCCACAAAGACAAGGCTTTGTACTGTATTTTGCAATTTTTTGTACCAAATGAAGTAAAGTAGCTTTCAGCAGAGAGATTCCAGTTTTAAGATCCTGCCCCAGTTTCCTACACACATGAGCAAGGATGGCTTGAGTGTGGCCAGTGAAGTAAGGGTGGAAACAGGTTGGATAATTTAGCCAGAAAAGAACAAAATCCTGCACAATAAGAATGAACCTGCTACTATCAGAAAGCTAAGCTGTAAAGGGCTGTGCGACACAACTCAGACAAGAGCCTGCACTCTGGGACTGGGTCACAACACCTTCTGTACCAAACCTAAAGCAGCTGAAGCAGGCATTATGTCCACGCACAGTGCAGACTACTGATCTATATTTATGGAATGCTCTTTGATGGCTCCTTCAGTTTTCAGAAAGAGCTGAACCACTCCTCCTCATTCCTAGGTTAAATTGGCAATGTCCTAGGTTAAATTCCAAGGTCAATTGGCATGACATGTAGCATCACTCATTTTTACTGCCTGTGTCGAACTAATTACTCTCTTAGCTCGTCAGCATCACAGACCTGAGCTGATCTCATCTGAGGCTGTCACCCCTTTTCTTCCTTTTTCTGTCATTTGCCAAATACAGCATGCCCAGTAACAAATAACACTGAACCCCTCCTTCTTCTTCCTCTTGCTGAAGGAGAAAATGGAACATCCCCGCTCCATACCAGCTCAAACTCCATCCAGAAATGCAGTTTAAGAAAAAGGTGCATCTGTGAAGCTTTCTGGTACTTTTACTGAAGGTCACTCCCTGTCAGCCCCACATCCAGACACACTTCAGAATTAAAAAAAAAAAAGAAAAAAAAAAAAAAAGGAGTGTGGAGGAGCACCACCGTTCCATTTGCTCTCATGGTTTTCAAAAATCCCACCTTCTTACATTCAAAAAGAAGAATGGTTCCCAGAGCTTTGGCAACCAGACCCATCATTCCCACACTGCATTGTAGTCATAAACCTGACAAGTGTCGGTGGAGATCTGCCATGTCATGCCTGACTGGAGAAACTTCTGGTTCCTTTAGATGGGGAAGATGCTCAAAACCAAGACTCAGTTTGGTGATACTTTCCTAGGAAAAGGTCAAATTTACACATGCTTATGTGTGAGTGAAGGGCAGAGGCAGGCTGTGAGTAGCAATCTGTGCTAAGAAGTAAGACAAAACCCCCCCAAAATGCATTTATTCAATGCACATCATTAGTTACTTAATTTGCATTCCTACCAAGCAGCAATAAACATCCTTCTGCTGCTTCCCATTTCCCCTCCCCCCAGCTTTTCCATTAGGAGCTCAGCTGGAGGCAAGGAAGGAATGGAAGAGAAGGGAAATAGAGAAACTAATTCTATATACCTAGTTCTCAAAATACTGATACATTATTCTGCCAATACACATGTTACCTTGACTCACGACCTTTGTGCCCCCAGCAGTCCTTACTCACTGCTGACAGCAGAGCTCACAACTACTAACACCACATCTCAACAATTTGACTCACTTGGCTCTTCTTTCAGTACCTTATTTCTGGAGTTTGCCCCTCTTCCTCCTAGTTGCATCCCCCCAAAACCACCAATAATCCATACCACTGCAATCCCGTACTTTTATGCAGCAAGAGAAAGTAATGCAATCACTGAGAGAGCTGAAAGAATCCATTCTCTACTGTCTCATCCTATCCTACAGTAAACATACTTCCTTACGAGATGAACATTGCAATGAAGCAAGAACATAAAGAAAAGCAAACCCCTCCCAGCATAAAGGTCCTAATTCTCTGTCCAGGTGAAACCCCCACAAAACACATATAGCAAGGACCATTCAGTTTGGATGGTATTTACCTCACTTGCAAATCACACAGAATATTTTGGTGTGAAAAAGCACTTGCTAGCAAGTGCTAAATATATCCTAGGGTACGGAAGAAAAGAAGGAATACAGAGTTAAAACTCTCAGATAAAGAAAACAACCTTTATGTAAACCCTAAGCACAAACCCAGTGTTTTAAGAAGTATGATTAAAGTGGTGCAAACATGAGAATAGAAATCAAGTAGATAAACACAACACCGGCTTGGGGAACATGCCCCAGGCATGGATACAGTGCTGAAGCACACCAGCACTTTACATGGTTTTGGTAAAGAGCAGCCAAGGTTTTACTGAGTAGGAGAAAAGGGGGTTTAGAAGGAAGACTGTAGTATCCCATTTCTGACTTAAGCTGCAAAGCAAATCAAAGTGTGACTTGCATTCCTACCTCAGTTTTCCATTTATATAATCATGATACTAATATTCAGATACCTTTTAAAAATATTTTACTATCTTTGACAAATGCAACATTAATTAAGTTTATTCATGCTAGTCACTTCCATCATACTCATTAGCTCTACTTGAAGACATCACAGCTTTATGAGACACCAAAACTGCTTCATAAATTTCAATTACCTAGTACAAATCATTATTACTATTATTTTATTAACTCTTGTGTAATTGCCTGTTGTGCATACAATTACAAAGTTAATATATGCAAATCCAACTTTAGAAGTTCTTCTGTAACTTTTATCTCTGTATTTGGCATATGTGTATGCTTACATAATTTTATCATTAGTTTTAAAATCTCCATCCTGAAATTTTCACTGTGCTCACACACTAATGCGATTTAGACATTAAAACATGATTTTTTTAAACGATCCTATTATTTCCAAAGCAGCCATTTGTATCACTGTAAAAAAAAGAAACCAACAACTTACCATTCAGGTGTATGCAGTAATGTCAATATTTACAGCAAATCTTGAAAAAGAGGATCAGGACATTATTTCTTTGATTTTTTTTTTTTTTTTTTTTTTTTTTTAAAGAAGAAAACAAAGAGAGGCACCTAGTTGGGTCTTAGGCATAACACAGCAAGATCCCAAACTACAAACCCACAGCTTTCACTCAGCTGTTGCCTATTGATGGCAATGATCTGCCCTTACAGAACACCTGAGGACTTAAAATATGCACCTGAAAGAAGGCAGCACTCAGTTTTGAACATTACTTCAGGTACCACTATTAGTTAGTAAAATAACTAAATGTTCCCTGGACACCCAGGTAACCGAAGTACTTCATGGGGGAGCCAAATTTTCTTTATTATGTATTATTTTCTGGATGATGGCATAGCTTCAATAACACAGGTAACAAGTACTGTGCCTCTCTCCTAGCAAACTGTGGGCTTAGAGTATTTCTGGGAGTAGAGAGAGATGTGACTTTGAAAGTTGTGAGCTGCAAAGAGAACAATCTCTCACTTGCTGCACAGTTCCTCTGACAAGGTGCTGTATACCAAGATGACACCTTCATCTCTTCTCCTACAATGAGGATGCATTAAGGAAGAAATAAAAGCTCTCTTCTCTTTGTAGGCATCTCTGCTCAGTAAAGAACTCCAGACAATATCCCAAATGTTTCCTAATTAAACACTTGAGCTCTAAAAAGAGACATGATGGATGATGAACCCTTCCACTCACAATTTCCCACTGGTTAGATCTGTCTTGTGGACCACTTTCTGGAAACACTATTCTGGAAGTCATTTCAAAGCATCTTTGAAATACTGTTCTGGAAGTCATGTTGATATACCCAGCTTTTTCTACAGCCCATTCAAGAAGCACAAGTGGGATTTGATACAGGTTTCAGACTCAGCTCCAGGGAGAAGTGATTAAAAATAAAACATTGTGGCATTTAAAGTGCTGTACTTCATTGTGCTGAATTGTTTTTGGTATTTAGCTCCCAGAAACTGACATAATGAAGCTGTACTGACTTGCTTTCCTTGAACTAAACGAGCATCTGAATGTAAACACAGCAAGCTGTTTTTAAAAGGAAAAAAGAAGGGAGGGGGAGGGAATGTGCAAAACTAAATTGATGGAAAGCCGAAAGCACCTGTAATATTACAATGAAATAAGAAATTTCAGGTAAGACTATAGTGGTTTTACCTAGGCATGGATGAGCAGGTCCTGTACAGACCCAAACCCTCCGGAGGCACGGCACAAAGGAGGGACTGACAGCCGGGGAGTCGCGATGCACGGCGGGCCCCAAGAACCGCGTAGGAAATTATGGAACCACGATTGAAAAAGGCAGGAAAACAACAGGCAGAAACCGAACGAATCACAGGGCATGTCGTGTAAATAAACATAATAACGATGGAATTACTGTCAGATCAAATTATACGAATTACGGATGGCAAGCTGCAGCTGCAGAGCAGCCTGATTGATCACTGCGAGCGGAGCGGGCGGAGGACAGCTCCGGCATTCGGGGCAGCTCCCCGCCCGCACCGGGGTGCACAGCCCCGGAGGCAGCGGCACTGACATGTTTAACACACCTGGGGCTTGAGCCCTGGGAGCTGCCAGGATGAGGGAAAGCCAAGCCGCTCGCTCTGCCCACAGAGAGGACACCCGGCCCAGGGAGCCCCAGCGCCGCCTCCTCGGCCCGGCGGTCTCCGGCTCCCTCTGCCGGGGCCGCGCCATCGCTGCCATCGCTCTAGGGCCCCCGGGCGGGTGCAGCCCTGGCACGGCCTTCCCTGCCCCTCAGCCCCGGCTGGCTGAGGGAGAGGCGCGGAGCTGCCGGGCACGGCCCCGGGGAGCCCCTCCGAGGGGACGCGGCCGGACACGGGGGAAAGGCTCGGGCTGCGGCCGCTGGACGAGGAGCGGGCCCTGCAGCCGTGGGAGGAGAGAAAAGCTGGTGGCGATGCTGGAAGGGCGGCGGGAGGCGGTCGGAGCCCTGGTGCGGAGCCCAGGGCGGGCAGCGCTGCTCGGGCAGCGGCTCTGGCGGCGGCTCGGCCGTGAGGGCGGCGGTGCTGCCGCGGGAGTCGCTCCTGAGGGCCCGCGGAGGGAGCGGAGCTGCGGCGCCGTGCCTTTCACCGGGCATCTGATCGGAGCAGGGCACCTCTCCCCGGGACAGATAAACCGCCTTCCCTGTAACAAGCATTCTCCTTTCAAATTTGAATGGTGTCCTTCAATAAAATAAGTTGTTTTTATCGTTTATTCTGTCTGTACAAAACACACCAGATTTGTTGCTGGAGATAAAGGTATAGCAAAGGACAATGTTTAACAAAGATATCAAAGGGTTTCTCACAAAGCAATGCTCAATACACACTTCACATTATTGATACTAAGCAAAGAAATAGATGGCTATTGTAGATTATCCATTTCTACAGAGAAAAGAACTTTCCCCGGCAGTTTTTAACGTAAAATTACACCCAACATCCAAAATGCCCAAATCGGTTCTTTTAGCTGTGTTTCACTACGGATCCTAGAACAAAATAGTAAACCCTTAAATACATGATTGCATTAAGCTCACAATGTCAACCTTAATATGTCACTACTGCCCTTCTGGCTGGTGGATATCAGCCAGCATTATGTGGATATCAGGAAGCATTAAATAGTTATTAGGTTGCTTTCTCTTCAATCTTTCCTTGCCCAGCAGTTAGGCTGGGCATTCCAAGCATTTGCTTGGGATACTCTGCAAGAAATTATGTAAAAGAAACGAAACCAAATACTGCCTCAGCTTCTATAACAGTGTGAAGCTCATATTGTAGCTCAGGCGAATCTTCCTTTGATGTCTTGTCCCCACAAACTGTTACTTAACTCACCTACCTTTATTTTTTAATAAAATTGTCTTTAAAACGTATGTGGAACATTGGAAGGGACAAGGTATACAAGAACAGAAAGTGCACTGTCAGCCAAATAAGCAGCTATAAATAAATAATGAGAGGAAGCAGAAGGCCTTGAAACATGGGCCCATAAAAATGGGGGAATGCCCAGGGGAGCACTCTTGTAAAAGAGCAAACGCTACAGCTTTGCTTCCAGACAGCCACCCAGCACACGGCATGTAGAAGAGAAAGCTACCACTGAGGAGGGCAGATGCAGGAAGGCTCCAAATGCAGGCACAGGCACTTCCAGGGCTAGAAATATTAATGCTTCACACAGGAGTCAGACAGATGCTAATTGCAGGTCCCAGGGGAAAGGAGAATCAGTTCCTGCTTGCAATGATGAGCTCTGTGTGACTGTCCCAGAAGGATCAGGCAGTCTGCGATTTCAGGTCACTGAAAATCTGTGGTGTTGCTCAGCAATGGCTGAAGCCAATTCAGGGAAACCAGGAATTGTGACCTCTTTTTCCTTCCCTTCCTCTAAGATGAGAAGGGCAATACTCACCTTTCCCTAATGCCACGTGTCCAACATTTGTTGGAAAGTGACACTGTCACAAAACTGATAAATCCAAGCCGATGCCATTATTCCCAAGTGTTTCATTGATTTGTTATATAGCAAGGAACATTATTAACTGCCCAGATCACCGTGTGCCCTTGGCTTCACAGTTTTCCATTTAAATAGATGGAGACTGGGGGAAATATTTTCAAAGACAGGAGCTGTAAATTTAAGAACTATTTGATTTTCAGAGAGCTGAGATTTCTTAACTACCAGTGAAATGAATCGGAGGGGACTTTGCTCAGCACTGCTGAAAATGAGGGTAGTTTTATTCAGGTATTGCATCAATTTGAAGATAAAAGCCCAGTTTATACACCCAGGTTGAAGATTTTGGCCACGATTTTTAGCAAGAGTCAGTCTAAGGCCAAGTGCATGACCCATGTGGTGCATGGAAAAGAGTCCCCATTTCATTCTTTGCAAATGCTAAAAACAGTATTTTTGACTCAGCTTTTCTTTCTCAGTAGCACATACTGTTCCGGATATTACTGGGCCTGCTCTGTTCTGCTCATACTTAGATGCTCATTAACAGAATTGTCCCCTCTGGGGACAGAGATGGGGGAGAGAGGCCTGGGGATTGATAGCTGAAATACTGATACTGGCTGTGGAGAGCCCATAAGAGGAATAAACCTATAAAAAGATTATTTTTTTTTACCATGAAGATGCAAAAGGGCCCGTGGTACATTAATTTTTCATATGGAAAAGATAGAAACAGGTTGCAAGTTTAAATAATTTACTTAGAAGAGTTAACACACTCTCTTTTATCGCTAACTCATTCATTTTTCAAATACAGATATTTCTGAAGAGCAGACTACTGCTGGCTCCTGAACAAGTTTGTAGTAGGTGTGGTTTTACTGGCTCAGTGGAAACTCCAGGTGATAAGCCAGACCCTAATGCCAGCTCATCCCCCACAGCAGCAGCAGGTGAACAGCAGGGTGAGGGAGAAGAAAGGTCCCATTTGTCAAGATTTCTGTAGGGAAATGCACAGGTGAAACTCAATAAAATTTCCCTTAAAGCAGCTTAATCCTTACTGTGATATCTTTATGAATTTAGACTCAAAGCATCTGGAATTGATGTTATTCCTGGACTCCCATCTATAAGGATTTCTGGGACACTTTTCACACTGTAGTTATTAGGTGAAGAACAAACTTTGCTATGCTTTAGTCATCCTGCTTCTTGCTGCAATTAAGCTGTGTATGAGGAAGAGAAACATTTCCCAAACCTTATCTGGCTACATAGCACAGCATTATTTAATTTGATAATTATAATTAATACTATGGAGTGGGCTATGATTGCAACTGCGCTAAATAGAGAATAAGAACAAAAAATGTTTCAAATGCACCAAAAACATTCAAAATACTTTGCAACAGCAGAAAAATTTGGGTCTGTCTATTTACAAGCAGTTCCATCTTTCAAAAATCTCCATCTGAGTATCAATGATGGAAGCCTTTCTTTCCAAGAATTTACTCGAACTAGAGATCGTATCAGAAAACAAAATCTGTAGCTGCTTTCAACATCTTTCCCCACAAGAAAGGGCATTATATGTATAACAATAAAGTGTATTTTTTTAAGGCACTGCTGTCATGCTAGGAAAAGCAGCATTGGAAATGCCACCACCTTGAGCCTCCTACCATGTCGGGAACAGCATTAATGAAGAAGCTGGCAGAGGAAGATTGTCTTAATCTCTGCTGAGTGGTATTGGGGTGTAGCCACTCACAAAGGTCTTTCTACCATGCAAGATTTACGAATAAGGATTTAGATTAATGTCTCTCATCTCTCACGACAGAAGAGCCTTTTAAAAAGACAAGTGTAGAAAAATAATTGTTTTCAAAACTCCACATTACAAAACCACCTGACAGATGGCAGCTGACAGTGAATGTGGCTGTTTCGACCTAACTTAGGCATCTGAGGAGCAAAGGGTATTCTGCATTTAGAATGAACAGTTAAATCATGCTCATATTATTTGCTAATGATTAGTTTGTGAGAGATGAATATATTAGACATGAGCTATTTTCCAACAGCTATATGACCTCATGGAACAAGCCCATATGAATCTGATTTTAGATTGCAAACATTACAGTGCTAAACAATGATGGCTACCAGTACAGTCCCTCTGTTAAAATTTCTTTACACAAAATACTCAGTGAGTAGCTCTTGGTGAGAAACTGTTCTCTCTTTAGAAACAAAATTCAGACTCAGTGCGTAAATAATTTGTTGCAGATAGCTCAGGTAGATCAACAGTGCCAGGCTGGGCACTCTGTCACTGTTCTCCTCTGTACCCACAAAAAAAACCACTTGTAAGGGAGCATGCTGCAGATCAACATAAAGGACAAGCAGAACATCAAGCATTTTCTTTATGGAAAAACTAAACGTGATACTTTTGTCAGCTGCTTCCAGTAGACAACATGAAGCTGTGGGCAGGAAATAGGAAGCTCTAATAGAACAAAGCTTTTCTAAAGGGCAAGTCAAGCAAATGCTCTATAAAATTTCCAAAGAACAAGCACACTTTTTGCAGTCAAATCCGCTGTCCAACTGGATCTGTTTACCACCTGCCTTATCTCAGAGGCACAGCTGAAATAATAACAGGGATTTTGATGCTGGTGAATTGCATAAATGTGGCTCATTAAAACCCAGAGTGACTTGTGAAGGTGAAGTATTTTCTCTAAGACACAGTAATGTCAGTGTCAGGGACTGACATGTAAGAATGCCCTCCTGGCTGGCCATAAGGTGGCCAGCAATGAGGGCCATCTGCCTGGGGGGTTTGGAATATGATTTGGTTTCACTCTGAGAAACGGGCTCGAGTGGGATATGGGGGAAAGGGCAATATGTATAAATCAGAGAAGCTGCAGATGGACAACCTAGTCTACATCTATATCAGTGTCACTGTCACATTAGATAGATGCCAGGATTTATTCTTCCAGAGCTTTTATAAGGAGCTGAAGCTTCCAGGCAGGCTGGAGAGAGAAATGCTATGGGTAAAACATGATGCTTTTCCTATTAAAGAAATGTGATCAGCCTATTGCTTACTGTACCTCTTGACCTTGGTGATTTGAAACCTGTTTCATGCTGACCATGGCTGGCTATGATCCCAGTGCACAGAACCTTGCTGTGAAGGCAGTTGGCTATCCATGAGGGATGATTAGTGACTCCCCTCATCACCATCACACAGACGAGGAAAATAACATTTCTTTGACCTCTCCAGAAAACCTGAAGCCTCCAGAAGCCTTGGCAGCAAGATGAAGCAGATACTGATCAGTAGGAAACTTGAAACTAGTATCTCTGGTGCAAGCCTGCCAGACCACAGAACATACTTGACTTTTGCACCCTTCAAGGAATATTCATACTTTTTTATCAGTTCCTGAGTCATCTTTTTGTTGTCACAAGCATAACAAAGGAAATGGGTATTCACTGAAGCTGGGGACTTTTAACCAGAACTTTTCTATTAACATTCATTCTGAATCCCTATCCACAAATGTGAAATGTTGGGCTCATATTGGTTATTGCTTCATGTTAAGTAGAACAATTGATTCTTCATGGAAGGGAAGTACTGGCACAGAGGTATCAATCAAAATTCTAGTCTCTAAGCCTCGACTGTGTTAGCACATGGGAACCAGAAGAATGTGTCAAAAGAATCAATGTGCCTTTACCCTTCATTATACAGTAATAAAGAAGAATTACAGAATCTGTATCTGACTTGCTTTTCTCCTTTTTGTCTCCCCAAAACAGGGCAACAGAATATACACATCGACTTACACAAATGCAGTATTTAAGACAGCAGAAAACTGATTATATTGCTATGCTCTGTCAGCTCTCCAGAGATCTTATAACAGTTCATAATTGTTAATTCAGGCTCAGAAACCCTGGTGAGATAGACTGGAGCCAGTATTTTCATTTTTAAATACAAGTAAACTGAGACAGAGTGAGAGGTTATGGCTCATGGAGTTTAGATTTGGGAAGACATCTTAAAAAGGTGGCACTGCTGCATTAGAGCAGACTGATTAATGAAGGGTCATGCCCCATTCTCACTGAACTCCAGAACAGTGTGCCTACTGAGCTTAATGGTCTGCTCACACATGGGCAGTTGCCACCACCAGATAAGTCAGAGGAAGGTATAAAATTCCTTTGGCATAAATTCACATCACTCCCAGGGCATACATTAGTCACTTCTATTAAAAACACTGTCTCCCTCTTGCTTAATTGCAGTAAAATCTTTGTGTCCTTTCTTCAGGATATCAAAGGGATAAAAAAAGAAATATGTAATTCTAGGGGCAGGGATGCTAGTGTTTGGGTATCCTTTACCCATTAGAGAACCAGGACAATCTATTAATGCTGTCACAGTGAAAATACAGGTCTCCTTTAAACTCTAGAATGACAGAGAGAGCTGATTTTAGTGGTTGGTTACATATTCATTTTAATGGAATTTTCCTTTTCCCCTTGTTAGCCAAGAAGGGGAGTGTTTCAGATTACTGCCATCCCCTGCAGTTTTCCATATTCTCCCAGGGAGGTGACTATGTCCAGGAGGCAAATGAAACCTGCTTTGGTTCTTTCTAAATATTTGAGTACCCGGGATTCCCTTCAAGGGGTTTTTCATTTAGCTGCCTCTGCTCCTGCATATACATTTCAGCTGATTTAAGAAGCTCATCCTACTTTCCCCTGAGAACACTCATAGTCAAGTATCTGATTTATCATGACAGTGTAGAAGACAAGCACTTTTCCATGTTCCGTTCAAGACACCTTTGCATTCTTTCTTCTCCTGCACCTTCAAACTCATTCTAACTTTGCAAAGCTGTCAATTGTGGTTATGTATATGGGAAGAAAAAATGTGGCTGAGATTTACAAATTGCCAAACACTGCAACTGCAGCAGCTCAGTATCCAGATTTCCTTTCTTAGCTGAACACATTTTGCAAGAGATTCTAAAGATGCCCAGGTACAGCTTTATCAAACACAGCTTCATTCTTGGCTCATTTGCTGCCTCTGATGTTTTACTCATTTACACACAGATTAAGATCAACAGATTCAACCAAGAGTTGCACCTGTCTTACATTTCCAAGAGGCTAGGGAATGCCCAGGCAGCATGCCAAGACCGAGTATGCTACTGGAGAGGCCGCCTGACACAGAGGAAAATGGACTGGTTTCTCTGGCAGGGGTGCTAAATTAATTAACTGTAGTTTGTAACAAATCTGATATGATTTGGGCCTTTAATTTTCAAGAAAAACAACACTTTGGAGGGAAATCACAGTAAATAATTGTTTGGACTAGCTGATTATGGCTACCATTTCTCTACTTCTAGCTCTATTCCAAAGTCTTTGGCTGTCATTTTTACGCCATTGGCGTGTGTGATTTCCTTCAAGCTGATTTAATAGAAAGCATATTTGCCCATTTCATTTCACTTCAGTTTCTCCAAAACAAAGCTTTTTTCAGATTTTTGGCTTCCTTTACCCAATTTTTGCCACAGCTTCTAATTTTTCTCTTTGTTTTGGCTGAGATACAAAAATTGAAATTCTGAGCAACTTTGCTTATTGAGGTTCCATTTTTTGAAAGAACCAGGAAGTCACTCACTTTTCTTAATGGAAAATTCTATTGGCTGTTTTCCTTTTTAAAACCTCTTCCATCTTTTTCCTAAGGATCTGTATTACCCTTTTTATTTGTTCTAGTTCTCCACCTCTCTTTTTTTCCTCCTCTTTTTCCTTACTTTCCCCTCCTCTAACCTTTAATTTTCTCATTCTTTCCAGCCTCTCTCAACTGTGAAGCACATATGCCTGTTCCCCGCAGTCCTGCGGGGTTTTGCTCTTGCCATGCTTTGTATGAAAAGCCTTCCACCTTTAAAATGGCTCCCACCTTTGCAGTAGAAAAGTCTACCTTAGTGTTAGCCTTAATATTTGAACACAGCACGGGGTTTTGAGTGTTACATTTCAATTTGACTATTCTTTGCACTGCCTCTTCTTTCTTCATGCCATTCTCCAGTATTGTCCTAAATTCCTGGAAAAGCTGTGAGAAATGTTTATTCAGAAGTTTCATTTGAGAGGTGAAGTCAATGTCATGGTTTGCTGAGGCTTATAGAAAGTTTTGAGGTGGTTATTAGCTGATTAATGATCACAGGAGAATTAATAATGTCCATAAACAAATCACTGCCCTGCCAGTAGCATCTGACAGGCTGAGAAATCTATTTGAATGCAGAGGTATGTACCAAGATTCCCCAAAAAGGGTGTTTCAGGAGGGATGTTTAAAATGAAAACTATGTTTTGGCAAATAAAACCCCTATCAGTAAAATGTAAGCCTGTAACTTTCCATCTGCAGTCAAATTATAGTCATACAAGATCCTCTACATGCCTGCAGGGACCTGTTCGGTAGTCAGAAATGCAAGTTTGATTTTCACTCTTGAATCTATAAAATGAGGCACACCTTTACCATTTTTGAGCCTGTATCCTACAGAGAATCTAAACTGGCCTATAGCTATGGACTGTAAATCCCTGACCTGACATGGTAGTGAGTGATACTTGTTTGCTCCTTGCCTGCTACAACCATTAGAGAAGTGCTTTCTCTTGATCAGAGGCTACAAAATTAATTCCTACAGATCTCAGGCTAGCCGGTGGCTTAGTTAGCCTCTTCTCCTGTCATCAAAAGAACTGTACAGAATGAGAAAAAAGAGGCTATGAACATGGAGAACAGTGCAATTATTTCAAATTCATATTTTTACCGGCTGTTAATCATGCCACCAGTTTCCTCACACTCTGCTTCATGTGCTAAGCCTCCTCATTTCCTTTAATCATTAATTAGAGCACTTGTCAAGCAGAAAGATTCTCACAAAGTCCAAGGCTCCTCTGAATTTAGTGTTTGTCAGCCCTGTCAGCCTTTCAGTGAGGTTTATTGGTAATGTTTTATCAACTCCATTCACAGTAAAACAGTTTGTCACTGTATTGATCCTGGCTGGTTATATTGCAGGATAGCCACTTTCCTGACACATGCTACTGCCAAAGGGACACTTGCACCAAATACACACCATAAAGTGATTGCCCAAAAGAGCAAGGAAGGAGGAGACAAAAATATGCAGAGCTTAGGGTTTATTAATTTAAGATACCCTGTTTCACTTGTTGCTTTCTTCTCCTTCTCTCAGCAGTTTTTCACTTAATATAGATAAGGGAAAACCCTGCCCACGTAAATTGTAAATCTGATGTCCCAGACTGAATTTAGTTGTGCTGTTTAGTAGAAACACACCAGGCTGAGCATCTCTTTTAATACAGTCTTCTCTAAGTGTCTTGATTTTTTTGCATAGTGAAGCCAAAAGCCTTGTTTGGTAATCTAAATCCTGCCAAAGGGAAATTTAAACAAAACAGTAATTGAAACACAGATGTACAATGGTAAAATATGAAAGACAGCTGTTACAATCTCTTTTGCCTCAAGGTATGAATGAAAAAAAAATCCCGACATCCCAAGTTAAATTTCTTACATTGTAGAATAGTTGCAGCAAATTTTGAAGAAAGGCCTCCTGGGACAGAATATACTAGCAGCTTCTAGCAGCTTTCTCTATATACAACACTACAATGAAAACAAAATCTGTCTTCTACTGAGAGACTGCTATTCTGTGGTTTCTATTTTCATATAAGAGACATTTGGAAAAGTCCCTTCAGATCCATAATTCGCCCACTGTGTATAAAAACATCAACTTATTTTCATTTAGAATCCCAGAACCATTCAGGTTGGAAAGGACCTCTAAGATCATCAAGTCCAACCATAAATGCAGCACTGCTGTGTTCACCACTAACCCGTGTCCCTGGGTGCCACAGCCAGGGATGGTGAGTACACTGCTTCCCTGAGCAGCCTATTGCAATTTTGGTGAAGGCATTTTCCCGCTGTCTAAAATAAACCTGTGCCAGAGCAGCCTGAGACCATTTCCTCTCCTCCTATCACTTGTTACTTGGGTAAAAAGACCAACTCCTGCCTCACTTTCCTTTCTTACTTTCACCTCACCTCTCCTTTCAGGTGCAAGAAATTTCCTTGCACAGACTGAAGTGCTTTGCCACAGACCTATTTTTTTACGACCTTACCTATTATTTTGTGTTTGAAATTAGATTTCATGTTCCTTGAGACAGGAATCCCATATTTCTTAACATAGAGGTCTTTAAAATACACTGAGGTGACTTTAAAAATAGATTAAAAAGAAGAAAACAAAACATGGCAATGATTCTGAATTTCAGGGACCTCCATTATTACACATCTCCACCAGTTTTTACTTCTCATACAAAGGATTTTACATTAGACTTGGAATTAAAGATTGCAGGTGGGCAAATGGGGAGCAAAGGCTATATGCATGCTGTTTTTACAACATTTTAGTTACACAGACCTGCTGTCACCCATATAAGTAAAGACAAATCTCCCCACCCAGCTAACTGATCAGGAGACTGATTTCACCACAGGCATCACTGAAGTCATTAGCTCAGGAAGCTTTTTATAGTGTTTCTTGTTTATTTAAAGATCCCTTTGCATGTGAAAATACCAGCTCTTTGGGGAAGAGGTTGCCTTCAAGCCATTTCTCAGACACCTAACTTTGCTATTGCTGGGACACTGATACCTCCTTCTGCTTTTGCATGGGGCCTTTACATTCCAATCTATTTCTGTACTTCTACATTATAGAAACTAATATTGATTCAGCCACAGAGTTTAATGTTACAATCTTAACTCACTATGCCTATCTAAACTACCTAGGCATGGATGGTGCTCATGGCGATGGTACCTGAGTGCCTAGACAGACAAAAACTTAACAACAGTTTTATTGAAGAGGACTAGAGAAAACCAGACAATTGTGCAGTTCTGAGGTCAGAAGTGTCTCTCAAATGTGCTCAGGATCTGCACTGGCTGTGCCACTCTGTTGATTGCTCTTACCAGAGCTCATTTTCCAGGTGACATGGGACAGGAAAGAAGCAGAAAGTATTTCTGAAAAATCATTGCATTCTTGGTCTCTGGGCAATGATGACAGCAGCACAAATTGACCTTATCTATCACTGATGAACAGTCCCCATAAATACAAGCAATTCAGGAAAGCAGCTGATACTGCAGCTTCTTTGGTAAAACTCTGTGATTCGGAGTGTAATACACAGCACTTACTGTGTAACTTCACTACAGATCTCCAGGATTTATAGCAGTTCAAACTATGCGAGAACATTGCCAAACACTGTGACTTGGGTGAGGCCGAATTGGAAGAGTAGAAACTATGGATAAATATAAGACATTGCATTTACTTGGTTTAGCTACTTCGTTAGAGCTTTGATATGTATTTTCCAGTTAGCTGAAAGACTTGGGGGGGTGGATCAAAGAAAGCTCTTGTGTGTGTGTGTCTGTGCGCATCTGCATCTTTTTTGTACATACACATGCATAGATTCATACATCTGTAACCTTATCAGTACGGAAAAGTGGGTGAAGTGTCTTCTAGTCTATCTAGACTTACATGGTGCTAGTAGTTGTACAATCAATATCTATCACCAGTTGATTAATCTCAGAAAAATACCCTGGAGGTTTTTAAAAAATTGTTCTCATTACTATTCCTATTTTTGTCATCTTAATGGTGCCATATACTTGACGCTTTAGAGGTGTGAAGTTCTAATAGAGTATAGGAAATACCCTATAAATACTACATAAGCCACAGACCTTAGACTATACCCTTCCTGATTCACAGCCTTTAAGTACACACCATCTGCCTGATTTTGACTAACAAGGGGAGGGAGAAATGAAGAAGAGTGGACTTGGGGGTTGGAGGGCAGAATTTGACAATTGTTTACATATTTTCTGTTTTGAAAACAAAGGCAGGGTAATAAAATTCTCACACTAATATTGTTTGTTACCATTAATGAATCTTGATGATATGCATACACTGTACTTCTCAAAATCACAGTGACATTTCCACAGTGCCGCTTTCCAGCATCTGATACCATTGTAATAAGACATTATATGAAACTCCTTCATTACTATGGCTAAGAATATAAACATGTAACAGATGTCTGAATGACAAACACATAATTCAATAAATCATACTATGCTGTGCACGGATGTGTCTACTGGGAGCAGGAAAAAGCAGCATCTACTTTGGTCTGGGTTTATTTTTCCACTGTGGCTCCAGCACTGGAAACCATGGCATAGGAGCAGCGTGTTGCTCGTATCCTGAAGAGTCCCACCCAGTCTGCATTTCTTTGGACTCTGTTTCAGGATTTTTTAGGATGGCTTGCTGACTTCACTGACTCATGTTGCCCTCTACAAGGTGAGCCTTAAGCAGGCTGATACACTTGTTCTCTCCCAGAATCACTACTCACTAACATGGACATGTCTCCAGTGTGATGCTGTGAAAAGTCACAGTCTTCAGGGTAAGGTGAGACAGCAGGAAAAAAGTGCTTTATTATGAACAACAGGTTTTTGATTTTTTATTGTAATTTTATTAAAAACCTTCTGAGCACCTATATAGATTTCACTTGCCAGTATCAATAAGAAACTCTCATATTTTGATATTGCATGGGTGGAACTACAATGCTGTACTACATTACTGTAATAGATCAGCAAAGATCCTTGAGAATGTTGCATGTTGTGAATTTGCTGTAATGGAAAAAAATATGGAAAAAAATGGAGGAGGGGATATCTCTTTACTGTGATTCCCCAAGCTTTGCCATGAAAATCAAGTCATAGTCAGCTGTAGGCAGTAGGAAGTCAAAGCTGAATGAACACTCTAATATATGATGCCTTCTGACTCTTCAGTGTTTCTACAGCTTTCAGTATTCAGATATTCAACTTTAAAAGCCTTCCCTAATTTAACACAGAGCCCCTGATGCATCCCTAACTAGGGAGGATGATTAGATGAGCCAGGCACACAGTGCTGTTCTGCTAAGGATAGTCTCTGTGGCAAATCTTTGAAAAGCAAAAGAGAAACTCCCACTGGAATACACAAAGAAGCAATAACCATATGGGGATTGTGATGCTGAATATATCAGAGAAATCAAGAAAAAATATTTCTCAGGGTAAGTCACCATATGGCAGGCATCAGCAAGGCTTAGATATTCTCCTCAGCTTGGGCTGTTTCTTACACAGGTCACAGAAAAAAAATGCTAATACCAGGAAAAAAATATGCAAGATCAAAGTCTACACATGAGTTAAACGCATCTCAACATGTGGGCACAGCACGTAATCCATGGAGCAAAGTAAGTGTAATACATTATAAGCTGACACTTCCAACACCTGATTGCACACAGGGATACAGTCATCTCCGTTCCCTTGGCCTGTAGCCTGCTCTTCTGACCACCAGTATGTGAACCACGAAGAAAAAAGGTAACCAGACCCCACATTGCAAGGCAAAGAGTCATCACATGAGGACGTAACTAGAATTTCTCTTTGCCTGAATCCTATACCATGCTGATTATCAGTTTCTGAAAATGCACTTCAAACAAAAATTAAACTTGTTTTTTTCTCTCTCCCTCACCCTGCATGTCTTCTCAGAAATTGCTTCCTGTCTTCAGTCCAGTACCACTCAACAGGTCATGTATGTTTTAGAGAATGCTTCCCTTCAGTTGAAGCATCAGACACCAGTCCTTGCCAACAGCAGTGGAACTGATTTGACAGAGCAGAAGATGTGTGACAGCATCTATGCTAGGAATAGTTTCCTCCCTCTCTGGAGGCAGTTCCTACATTCACAAACTGGTCAAATTTGTTTTGTAATGCACTGGTCTATTGCTTAGGAAAAGTGAGTTAGCAATTTCCAAGGTAATTCCCCTATTTTCCTGCCAGGAAGCTCTGACAGGAGCCCCTGGGGAAATAATCATTAGGCAAACATCTGTGTACCTCCTATCTGTCAACATCTCAACAGCTTCAGAAGTGGGGACTGACATGAAGGACCTGCCAGCTTTACCAGAGCCCAGATTCTGCGGCTGCTGAGATTAGCAGAAACTCTGAACAGCGATTCAGGGAGATTCTTAACTGCACAAAGTAGCAAATTGCTGTTTCCCTAAATGTATTTTGTTCGTCTTGATACAATATATGTCAATTTTTACAATAAAAATCTCCCTTGAGAATCTGCTGCAGGATTAGCACTGTCATCTGTCTATTGATGATACATCGTACTGTCAACTTGTCAAAATGATTAAGTGAACTAAAAAGCTAAATTTTTAGCACTTTTTTGATAAATTAAATGCAGAAGGGGTTCATTCTGTTTGTCAGCATCTGCTATGTTTTAGAAATTTGGCTCTGACAGTAGAGGGAAAAGGAAAAACACAATGGGGAGAAAGACAGGTAAGGAAACCCATTAATCTTGAGAAAAACAAGACTGTGATCTGCCCATCAACCTTGATTAAAATCACTCAAAAAACAATTGGCAATTTTATTTTCACTTAAGAGGAAAATGTTAAAGCAACTTGCTACTTCCCATTCTCAGAAGCACAATCTACAAAACACCTGTTAGCTAATGATTTCTAGAATATTTCCAGGGGAACGGAATATGTTAGTCATCATCCTTGCCACAAAATGGGCCAGCCAACACTTCCAAACTACACTTGAAATAACACTTTTGCACAGTACCTAGCAGAGAATATTAGATGACAAGCAAAACTGTGACCTTATGTCACCAGGGAGGTGCTGCAAGTGCTATTAGTGAAAGGGACTGTACTGTAGTTACCTTGATACAAACTTGTAATTGAGTTGAAAACATTTAATATTTCAAATGTAGGTACTCCAGAAGCATCTTAATGGAATAAAAGTCAACCACTGCATTTGATGCAGGACTACTACAAACAACCATGGGCATTCTCTATGGTGTCTTAACAGAAGGCACATAAATCTATGTCTTCCCCCAGAGCATGGTTGATTTGCCCTGCCCATTACTCAGTCAATGAAGACAATTAGAGATCATATTCAATGCACATAATATAGGTATCAGCCACCTTCAAAGTTCAGCCTACTTTCAAGTGACTACATAGAGAGCCAGGATTTCACAGCCTTGGAAAGCAGATGGTCTAATCTATTTCGTCATCTCTTGACCTTAGAAACTGTTAAAGGTAGACACACCAGCCTTACTTGTAGGTCAATTGATTGTCGTGGCACTGAATATTCATGTTTCATCAGCTCCCATCTCCTCCAGAGAGGGAAAAAAATCCTTGCAATGTTTACAAGAACATCTCCTTGACTATGGATCATATGATAGCCTAAAGTGAAGTGCCAGGCCCTTTCATGAGCTGCTTCATATACATAAATCTGGCTAAAGGATTATTTTCTGAAGATGAATAATAAGCCTTCTTCCTGTTTTCTTATCCCACTGAGAGAATATCTGAAATGTGTAACAGTTAAGCATAGAAATCATAGCATTTAAGTTATTGGGACAGTCATTTCCCTAAACAGCCACCACTGGGAGCAGTTCAGAGTTAATGCAGAGAAAACAAGAAAGAAAATGCCCTGGAGTATCAGTAAACTTGTGGCTTATGTTTCTGAGGCTGCCAGTATTAACAATGACATGAAGGGAAAACAGCATCCTCTTTGAGCAGCTGTTTTATTCACCCTGGTCATGTACTAGAACCCCCACGTGCTGGCCCATCACCCAAACAGCTGTGTGCCAGCGCAAGGGACGGGGAAACACATCATCAGTCAAGCCTGAATCTGGCAAATGCTAGAAGATTACAGGATTTCTTGCTGTAAGCCATGGGGCCTAGTCTATTTGGAAACAAAAAGACAGGTCAGTTTAATGGGGAATTCAGCTCTCATAAAATATGCAGGATAACATATGTATGCTTATACTATTGCTCCTAGTTCTAGAAAAGCAGAAAAAATACTGGAGCTCGCTGGCTCTTCTAACCAGGGGCTAATACTAAATCGCATTTCTGCCAAAACTTTCTCCAGTTAGTTTTCAAGACTTTGAAAGTACTAACCCTGTATTCAGTGTTCTCTGCCCAAATACTTCCCCAGCTCTGCAGCTGGGAGCGATGCTTCTGACAAGGGAGCTACCTCCATTTCCCTCCATTTGAATAAACCTTTGCACCAAGCCTGTATGAGAACATGGACAAAGAAAATGTCTGTGTAGTAATTTTATATGCTTTACTCCCCTTTCAGTAGATTGAACTTGAGAGTTGGAGAACAGAACTGCCACTGGCAGAATGCCCTCCACACGGGGGTTACAAAAGAGGATGAAAGCTGCTGGGAGCAGGACAAGAAAGCAGGACCATTAAACATATGGGAAAAGTTAACTGTGCACATCAACTGAGAGCTGTTGACTGGGAATATTTGTACACCCCTACTGTTGTCTCCTGTGTTTTTGCTGAAAACCACATTTCTTTTAACAGCCTCAATTGCAAAGAAGTGCTTTTTTATCCCCCTACTAGGTTTTAACCAAGACAATACTGAGACAGCATTAAAAGCACAGGTAATTCCTTTTCTTGTTCCATTCACTTCCAAAGGTAGCAATTTCCATCTGATATTAATAACCAGATAAATAAAAATATAACTATAATGTAAGTTTATATATTGGCAGCAAACTTCTCCTAATACTATGGCTAAAGGATCATTGTGACATATATTCCATTTATATTAATAAGCCCCCATTTATCTGTTTATTAATAGTGAAACTTTAGCTTAGAAATACATCTATAAAATAAAGCATCACCTCCATTATGTGATACTGAAGTCTGAGCAGTATAAGTAGCAATAAAACCATACTATGTCAGCACCTTGGCAAAAGTATCTTTTCACCCAGTAGTTGATAACAAAATGTGATAATGTCACATCTGAATTAAAACAACAAGGATATTTATGCAGAGTTTTAGCACAGAGCATTCAGCATAAAGAACACACCTGACAGATCTATTTCTACCACATTCTCCTTTCTTAAAATACACATTGTAAGTGTTCATTTCATTAGACTGCTGTAAAGCAAGACCTCTTCAGATCCTTATAGTGGCGTCAGTTTAACACATTGCAATGATGGATTGATAGTAATTTGCCTTGTAAACAGAATGCACTTACTGCACCAGGCAGCCTCAGCTGTGCCTTAAGCAAATTTCTAATACTCTTACCATGCCTTTCATTGATATATGCAAGTACATTTGTTTGTGCATGATCTCTTTGAACACGTTGCGCCTAATGAAACCATTAAATCAAGCTGCAAAATGACTATTTATCAAAAAGTAAATACCTCTGAATAGAGCCCAGACTCGGTCTCATGCATCTCCAAGGCAAGGGCAATTAGGAGTAATTGTTGCTAGAATCACTTTCACATGGCTTTTAAGCAGCAATCCCAGAGCCTGTAACAAAGCTTACTACCTAAGGATACAACAGTCCGTATTTTCAAAGCTCACAAATTCTCTACATCGAATTCGGGATCTCTCATTAGCACAGCATGTGCATGAGCGCAGCTGATTTGCTTGTGGCCATTTGCATACATCAGGTGTGCGAGCATGCATCACCTACAAGGCAAAGAGATCTTTGTATTAAGTAAGCACAGCTGTGGCTCAGTCTCTGCTCTTGCCCCACGTAGAAACTCCAGGCAGTAGATTAAACAATTCGATAGTAACCAAGGCACGAGGCAGTAGCTAAGGGCAGATCAGGGAGGATGCACAGGATAGCAGTTACATCGCCATGAGGACTTTAGCCTGGAGAAAAGGAGGCTCAGGGGTGACCTTATCACCATCTACAACTCCCCAACAGGAGGCTGTGGCCAGGCAGGGATCGGCCTCTTAGGCAACCAGTGACAGGATGAAAGGACACAGCCTCAGGCTGCACCAAGGGAGGTTTAGGTTGGACATCAGGAGCAATTTCTCCACAGAAATGGTGATTAGACATTGGAATGGACAACCCGGAAAGGTGGTGGACTCGCCATCCCTGAAGGTGTTTGAGAAACAACTGGAAATGGCATTTAATGCCATCACGTATTTGATACAGGGGTGTTCGGTCAAAAATTGGACTCAATGATCCCAGAGGTCTTTTCCAATCTAATTGATTCTGTGATTGTGCGGATGACCAAAGCCCTTGGCTATTCTATAGCTGTGCTTCCCTGGCTGGGGAGGTTCATTACCTACATACAGCACATGCAGGTGCCGAGCAGCAGTTTGTGCCTTCTCAGAACGACACCACAAGCGCGAGTGAAGGACTATGAATGAAAGTGGGGATGGAAAAACAAATCTCAGGTTAAAGCACACCCTGACAGATGTGAAAATGTAAAAGCTATAGCACAGTGCACAGAAGGGCGGGTCATCTTCACTTCCTCCTCAATAGACACACAATGGGAACACTCAAGATGGCTTTTTTAGTGGAGATAATTAACTCACAAATACATTTAGTACCTCAAAGAAGTCAATGAACACAAGGATATCAGTGACGTAGTGGGTATATTTAGGTTTCCAAAAAGAAATTGAGCTGCCATAGGGTGTAGAATGTCCCCTCACAAAAAACAATGTTCAAACGACAGGAAACCGAATATACATTTATATTTTAATAGCATCTCCTTCTTGCCAACTTGATTTTTTTCCAGAGATGGTGATATTTCACTGCTAGGAAAGTGCTATCTCCCTTATACACATGCTGTGAACACTCATGCCCAAAAAAACACAGAGAGGATTTTCATCAAACAGAGCTACAGATGCATTTCCATGAACACATCAAGAACAACCAGCCCCTGCCCTCTCTGCAAGCCAGAATGGCTCCTGTGCAGCAATCAGAGTTTGTTGCTGGGGGGATGAAGATTTGTGAATATTTCTGTTTCTCCCTGAGTCATGCAGCCTTCAAGGAAAAATACTTAGCAATTTAAACCTCAACCTTCAAGTTAATGTTTACCACCTTAAAAAGCAGACAACAAAGACCAGTCATTCATAAGCAGGACTGAAGTTGGCACTGCATAGACAAGGCACTTCCCAATGACTCAGCTGCAACAAGGGGTATTTTTGTGATGTATCTACTCTTATTAAATCGGTATGCTTTTTATCTCTATACCTCAGTTCTTATTTTTGAGGCAAAACCCACACACTTTTCCAGCAGGTCAGCATATTATAGGGTGAGAAAAAGGGAAGACAATGGCAAAGCATGGAAATACAGAGACTCAAATAAGATTTTATATGATTATTTCTTTTGTGCCTTGAGCTATAAGGCAACTATTGCTTACTTTCCAGGACGTTTAATTTAATTAACACAGCCTACAAGGATATTTAAGCAGCAGTTAATAGAGGGTAAAATACAAAATGAATAAGCAACAAAAGTGCCCTGTTTATGTGCATTTTGCTTTGTATTGTAAAGATAAAATGACTGTGATTTGATCTGTATCTGATCTTTCCAACTCATACTGAAATAATGCGTCATGGTGTTTTAAACTTCAATTGCCACTGCTCATTAACAAACGAGCCCATCACTTAGAATTAGAAACAACTTTGAAATAAATCCTCAGGCTGTAGCACTGACAATGCTGACTGCACTGCACTGTTTGGAAAGGCAGCTTTCTTTCCACTTCAGTCTGCACTCTCTTCATGAGCCCTCCCTGCTGATGATTTTACCTAAGCACAAAGATAAACTGCATCCTTACCAGAGCAAGGAGAAAGATTTCTTCCTAGCTTTGTTCTCATCCAACTTCTTTTTCTCCTGTATATGCTTTACTGTGTTTTTACTTCTAGTCTAATACATCCAGCACTCGCTACAAATTGCATTATCTTGAACACAATCAAAATTTTGCTGAGGGCTGCAATGAAAGTTTCCTAAAGGCCTCAAGAGGCCTCTGATTTGTCAAGACAGCAAAAATCATTGACTCTCCTTTTAATTTGGACACATGGCCTGGGAATGCAGATGGCTCTAGCATGAGTTTCTTCTCATTGACTGGATTATACCACTTTCTGGCTTACTTTCAGCCCTATTATGTACATATAATTTCAAAAGTACAGCTTCCTTGCTTCAGTATTTCCACATGTGTCACAATTTAGTAACTGACCTGAGTGACAGCTTATGCTTCAGAATCTACACAACTGCCTCTTAAAATGAGCAGGAGGATCTGACACTTAAACATCTCATTTTTATTCTCAAAATCTAATAATAACTGTCAAACATATTTGCTATTGTATGGCTAATCAAGACACAAAAGAAATTGATTACATTACATTATGGCAGTGTATGGTTTGCTGTGGTACCTCAGCTTGATCTTACAACTTAGTACAATCTTTTCTCGAGTTTGACCTCTCCACCTTCTAGGTAACAAAGGTTATATACTTTTATGAAGGAAATAGCATGCGATACCTACAAATGCTTAAAAGATTACATGATAGAGTAATGTAGCATTGTTAATGGAGAACAGTCACTGATTTAGGGCATGAAGTTCTGAAATTCAGGCAAGACTTACAAGAATTCTGTTCAATATGTGAGACTGATAAGCCAGGAAGATAAAGATCTAATATTCATGAATCAAACATTCAATGCTCCCACTTTTCATGGTAGTCTGATGGAAATCAAAGGGTTTATCAGTTACAAACATCTGAAAAATCAAGTCTTTTTTGGTTTGTTTTTTGAAAACAGAATCCCAAGTCTCACAACATTTGCCCTTTTTTTTTTTTTTTGTGAAAGAAAAGGAAATACTCATTCATAAACTTCATGCAGAGAGTATAGCAGCACGTCCTGGTAGCAACAACCAGCAGCTGTTGGTCCAAACATTTGCAGTATCTTCATGGATGCCCAGTGGCCTGAAAGTCACTGTGAAAATCACCAGCATTTTCTATGTTGATATTAAGACTCCGTCACTCACTATGAGTTAATATATCAATGATGAGGTTATTAACTTCCTTGCTGTGATGAGAAACCAATACAGTTCTGCCCAAACCCTTCTATTCACACATGCAATATGTGAGCAGCATCAGACAGGGTCTAACATTATGTTAATAAAACTACAGACGAGCAGTTAAGCACAAAAGATCACTTTATTTTTCAAATCACACCTCTCTCATTCTTGAAAAGGTGTATTTCTAATTGTTACTATTTTAAATATACTCTATATTTTCCTGTGAAGTTAAATACTTTGAAGAAGAATCCCCAAAGAAATAAATACAAAGCACAACAGTTTCACTTTATGATTTGCTTTGAGCATTGTCTGGTCCTGCATCCACTCTGGCGCTCTGCTGTTCTTTGAAACTCTAAAATCCACAGCCAGCCTTCCTTGTTCGCCACAGCCCTCTGCTTATCAGCTGTTAATACAAACTGTTAATACAATGCCAGAGCATGCACAAAATAGCTTACAGCAGTTTAATAATTCTAAAACTTTCATTACAAATACACACGTTGCTACTAAGGAAAAAATTGGGATGCTTCTTTTTCCGGATGCTCATAGAAAAATCCATGTTATAAAATGCTTGTTTGATGATGTGCATGTCTGCTGGTGAAAAGGAAATCAGTACTAACAAGGTTTACCAGGTTGTTCAATGGATAACTTACAAAACCAGACAATTCCCAAAGTTATCAGCTGGATCACTGCAGCACAATCTGCAACCACCATTTTACCTGAAACCAAATTAGCCCGAAGGGTTGCTAATGCATATTCGCTGCAGCATAAAATGACAATAAAATGACACCAAGGTCATCAGAACACACCATGTGGGGTTTGTTCTCATATGATGAGCACAGTCCAATGCAATAGCATGGATCCTGCAGCCAGCAATGGAGGCCTGACGATGCAGCTTTATGACATTTGTCACGATAATGGAGAGGCAGAAGTCATCCAGTGCAGGCAGCATCATGTCCCTTCAAAGAGAAAGTTGAAGCGCTTCCCATACCAGAAGTTGCGCTCCTGAAAAGCTTTTCTTGAAAGAGGTATCAGCGAGAGCCTGAACAGGTGTAGCTGAGAATTCATCCCAATTACATGTCTCACTTGGGACAGTATTCCTGAAAATGCAATCAGGGTCTGGCAGGCCGATTTTGCTACATACACATGCACTTAAAGAACATTCAAAGGCTATGATAAAGTCTAAAAACTGTAGCTGAAACTCGTACCTGTTCACAACAAAGTCTGAGGTAGTTTAGAACCACTCTATGAGAAAGAAGGGATTTAATGCACAAAAATTTCAAGATACAATTATAATTGCTACAGAGAAGGGGAGCATAACATAATGTAAAATGGATTTAAATTACTGTCTGTGATGAAAGAGGAGCTACTAAAAGAGAATGAGTGAAAAAGTTCACTAAAAGCTAAACTTCTATTTAGCCTGGCTCTGAACATTAACATTCACTTTAAAAAGAAAACCAAAGACAATATTGAAATTGAGCAAAGCAGAAAGGAAAGAACATTTTACAAGAGACTGGACAAGGTTAATAGACATGAGGTCCAAATTGTGAAGTAACACTGCACTTCACAAAATGAGTCCACGTGCTTAGTGTGATGTTTGGATCCCTGGATAGCTGAAATACCTTCATTCACACAGGGACACCAAAAAGTGTCACTCTTGATGATGCAGTTCATTTAGAAAAGAACACATATGCACAACTAACGCCTTGGACAATGTGCAATTAGCAAATAGAGCATATATCTGGTGTATCATAGGGAGAAAGAAATGTTTAAATTTATATTTAAATTTAAGTTAGATAAGCCAGCACAAAACCTGACCTACTTCCTAAGTCAACAGTAAACTTCTTACTGATTTTCCTCTTAAGGGCAACAGACTGTAAGCAGATTATGGAAGTACAAGGTCCAAAAGGGCTAGTATTTCACATATCCATGGACAGCCAAATTCAAATGTTGCTCACTAGCACCTGACAGCCTAGTGGCAGCTGCCTTTAGCATCTGATGTGAATGACAGGGGATGATGATATTTTACTGAGCATATGGCGAAGAGGTAAAAATAAATAATTTTTAAAAATTCCTTAATATATCACAATACAGAGGAAAGTTACAGGGAACACCCCAGCAACAGTGATATGATGCTCTGTAGGGAGGAAAAAGAGTAACAAGCAGGTTGGGGAAAGCATGCTGGAAAAAGTAAGAGCTGGGAAGACTGGAGACAAACAGAACTAGCTCAGATCATAAGAATTGTATCTTTGTGTTGCTCTTCCCATAAAAACTACTAAAGCCTCACTTTCTATGTTCTCTTTTAGCACTCATAAATAGATGAGTGATAGATTCCTTAACAAAATTCCATAATTTAACAAAAAAAGGGCCATAGAGAAACACATCTTTGCAAACAGTCACTTCAACTTGCCTAACACATACTTTTCCATCGCTATATATGCCCAGATGCAACCATGTAATTCCATACCAGTCTTTCCCCTGAACTGCTCCTTGAAACTCCAGCTCCTGCTCTAAGTGATATTTCTAATCTAATCATCCAAGCTTCATGAGCTTTGCATTAGTGCATAAAAACATTCACTTAAGTATTTACCTCTCAAAATGAGTGACATAATTTCTGAAACAGATCCAAATAACACAACACTGATGCCCTCATTATTAAAAATGACATAACCAAACTTACAGAATAACCCAAATAGGATCCTGGCCTGCAGAAGCAGAAGAAACCTGCCCCTGTTCTCCAGCAATGAACCTGCCATGATTGTTTCAAAAGCCATTTCTCAGCATGAAAAATCTCTATGACAAATTCCTGTGAGGAATCTTAACATCTTTTACTGACTGAAGATAACTCAAAAACCCAACAGACAGCTATAAAAGATTCCCAAAAGCCAACTATGTGGCCTGACCATGTTTCAAAAGCACAAGCTAAAAGTTTTGTGTAAAGGACAGGCTGAATTGGGGTTGCTCAGACTGGAAAAGGGAAGGCTTTGGGACAACCTGACTGAGGCCTTCCAGGACTTAAAGGGAGACTATAAGAAAGATGGAGAGGGATGTTTTACAAGGACATGTAGCAGCAGGACAAGGGGGAATGGTTTCAAACTGCCAGAGAGTAGGTTCAGATAAGATATTGGGAAGAAATTATTAATGTGAGGGTGCTGAGGCACTGGAACAAGCTGCCCAGAGAAGTTGTGGATGCCCACCCCTGGAAGCGGTCAAGACCAGGCTGGATGGGGCTCTGAGCAACTTGGTCTAGTGAAATGTGTCCCTGTCCTGGCAGGGAGGTGGGAACTCAATGATCTTTGAGGTGCCTTCCAAACCCTATCAGTCTATGATTCCCTGATTCCTCTACAGAAAGAAGCTGTGATCACTACCATTCTCTTGGACTACATGGCACACAGTTTAGACACAAACCCTCATTTGAGCAGTAATACTGTCCAACTCCCTTGATTTTTCAGGACTCAGCTGATATTTTTGGACACATAGAAATTGGTGTAAAAGACCATATAGGTTAATTTTGTAATTTCCTCAGACTACTTAATATAATTGACTGAAGTTGTTGATGTATATCTGCCAGTTTTCAGGAGTCAGAAGATAATTCTAAAAGTTATGAGAAACCTGTTTCAACTGAGCAGCTGCGCAAAGAGAATAGATGTGCCAAGGCAACAAATATAAAAAGAATAAATAAAAGTTCCTTTTACCAATAGTGCAGCTTTCCTCCTCTATGATAGCCCAGGGCCTAAAGTCATAGTAGGTACTGGAGAGGCATATTTACACCTGTGCAGGGTGATGCCATCACTCATTCAAATTTTTAGTAATCTGAACTTCAATTCCATTACATTCATGAAAGGAATCAATTATAATTTTTACAGAACACTGAGCAATATTATTGTATTAGGCTGCAAGGAACAGTATGAGAAATACTTCTCTAATGACTGGTTGTGTGAAAATTTATAATGTCATGGGTGTACAGAGCTCATTCTTCACTTCCACCATTTGGACATACCATAGAAATTAAACACATACAGTATGATAAAACTGGAGTGTGGTTGCACAGGCAGTCAGTGTACTGGCATATGACAGATACCTGTAGTTTCCTCATACTAATGCTGCACTTTTTAATTTGCGCTTTCTTTATCTAAAAAAAAAAGTTGCAGAGCGATTTAAAAACTTTTCATATAAGCATTCAAACACAGACACAGATTCTACCAAAGAACGAGCAGGACTTGGACATTACCTCAGCCAAACCTTTGCAATGAAAGCTTGGGAAGGGCCAAAAAGACTGCAGGGTTTTTTGAGCAGATAACAGAAGTCACATGAAGGTTCACTCTCTAAGCACTGCAGGCCACAGCAAACAAGGTAGCTAGGAGGAATATCTGTGTTCTTTGGACTCCACTCATCTTTGAGATGAGCATCTAACTTGCTTTAAATTGTATACACCTCACTACAGCCAAATTGCCAATATTTAACAATTGGACAAAATCTTTGGACTGTCTTGCCTGTACCTTTTTTAAACATTTGTACTTCTAAATCAGCCAGCATCCTGCCATCCCACAACCGCAGTATTTCACATCTGACTGCACAGAATTTAAAAAAAAAAAATTATTTTGGAGCTTTAGAACCTGTTCTAAATTCAATCAAATAATTAGCTACTACCTCAATTTATTGCATATATATTTGTGTGTATGTGTATGTATGTGAATATTAGGCACTCCTAAAATTTTGTGGAGCTTGTACATATATATATATGTGTATATATATATATATATGAGCTAACTAGCACAACTGACAACAACAACAATCAGTTCAGAGAGAACTAACGATTCTGATCTAAACAGAACCATTAACTGAGATGTGGGGATGGAAACCAGGCCTAAGGCATCCTCTGGGATTTACAATTATTTTTGAAGCATGGTTTAATCCTCTGGCAACTGATATAATGACGCACATGCCTAAACGTTTACTCTTAGATACATTAACTCTTACTGACTCTAATCATCTGCTTACTACTCTAGCCACAACAACAAAATTACCAATGCATCCACTTGTTTATTTGACAGTAAACTAACACCTGTCAAAATATAAGCCAATTAATATCTTCACAGAGAAATGCAATCTATAGCATGTGAAATCAAGTCTAAGTTCTAATTCCTCATTAAGTGTCTCTGAGTGGGCATCACTTTATAACCAGAACTATGATGACAAAACAATCAGACAAGAATGGCATTAACTTTGTCTTCTAATTTTTGTACTGAAAGTTTAATTAGACTGAAACAATTACAGACTTCTTTTGCTTTCTTTCATGGAAACCAATTCTCATCAAGTCAGGTACTCAACTGAAAATTCTCTAATGTTGTCATTAGTAAAGATGAAGATGCATTAAACTGAATTTTTCAGCAATGCTGAGAAGCCGCGAGCTCTTACATGAGTTGTCATAATAAATATGAAAAACTGATTTTCATGGAGAAAAGAAGAAAGAAATGGAGATCTGAAGGAACGAAAATGCAATGAAGAAGAGTTCTTACTCTAACAAAGTTGGTGATGTCTCCTGTATTGTCTTTTACATTAAACTTGGGTCAATGTGTCTCGTAATTCCATTTAACAGCTATTTGAACTTGTTTTAGAGCCGACTGGAAATGGCTTGAAAAGTATCTTTGAAAAATTGCATGCTGCATAATGTTTGCTCATTTCAAAAAAGTAATTTTCTCAGATAATAATTTTCCCCTACATTCTGGGAATAAAAAATTTTTAATTTTAATTTGGGAAAAGTTAACTAAATAAAAAGATTTTAGAAAAGCCTTTGCTGAGCTCCATATGAGTTAAGTCTAAGTCTGAATTCTACCTATGGAACTAAAATTGAGAAAAGGAGGCCTGGGGAATTCAAAAGATACTAAAGTACCAAATAGAATCAACGGCTCAATAGTGTCAGTATAGTTAGTTCCATTATGAAGAACTCTAACAGCAGGTCTATTTTATAGTTTCTGATAAGAAAGCAATGAACACCTGGTCAGTTCTGCTCCAATCCTGTTGTAAATAGAATATGACTGATTACACAGTTCTGAATAATTATGGCATTTCATCACTCTGATAAACCCTGATACTAAGCCATAACAGCACAACTTACTTTCACTGAAAGGAAAAGCAAAGATAAAAAAAAAGGAAAAAAACCTTCAGGGGAATATACAGGAAGTACATCTGAAATTGGGAGTCAATAAATACAGATAATAATTAGAAAGAATGAGAACTTTCACACAAAATCACAAATCACTTCTGCACTGTATATTCCTTTGTCACTACTACGTTGCTGACACAATGTTTAAGACAAGAGACATCTTCTATATTAGGTATTAGAGGTGTTTGTTGGTGGGCAAAATTAGAATACTCAGCAGAGTTTAGCTCTCTGTAAACATTATTTCTTTAAAATAAGAGGGTAAAAGTTGAAAGAGTGAAAGGCTTGTGGCAGGGTTTTGCCTTAAAAGCCTGGGAGCTCACTGCACTCACCTTGATTACAGGTTCTAAGAGCAACTCTAAATAAAATATAGACTCTGAGAAAGGCCATTGTGATTAAGTCTAATACTAAAAATTGCTATTCAGCTGCATGAAGGGACAATGTAAAGTTGTTTTTTCTTTTTATTGATTTATGGGGGTGAGAAACTGAGAAGTCTACAGAACATCAGAGTTTTTCCTTTGGGAATCTCAGATATGTTCATCCAGATTCTTGGCAGAGAGTGAATGTCACGGGAAATAGAGACATTTCTGTGCCACAGTGAGTTACAGGACAAGATCAAAAAAGATATTCTGTAGATTAGTCTACAAGACTTATTTGTATCATAAAAATTAACTGTGCACACCAAAGATCACAAATGGAAAAAGCCCATTCTTTCTCTGAGAGCCTAGACTCAGAATGAATGGCACAACATTTTTCTGTTTTTAGTTTTTTTTAACATTCTCCGGACTGGTGGCTACTAAATACTAACAGCTACGAAGTTATGTCCTTTGCTTATCCACAATTTGAAAGAAGCAGATTTGTTTGACGAAACTGCAAAGAAATACCACCCCGGCACAGAAAGACTTATTTACCAAAGGCAAGACATGCTCCAGGCATCTCACTGGTTCCAGACTGAATTGCAACTGGAAAAGTTTCTGCTTTTACTTTTCAAAGGGAAAAACATTCTGACATTTTGGTCTTGTACAAAAACAAGAGACTGGTGTCCTCAGTAGCTGGTCTCAATCCTTTCATGCTCCCGAGGCTGTTAAGCCATAAGGTAATCAGCCCTCACTGGGAGGTGGCTGGCACAAGCAGAATCCTGCCTCAGAACTCCAAACCGTCTAAGGCAGCTGTGGCACGTGTATCACAAGCTTTATACAGCACAGCAGGCATCCATCTTCACAAGACATTCACAAGTCAGAAGACAGCAGCAGGAAGGGAGGGAACTGTATGCAAATGTCAGAATTAAATTGTAATTTGGCAATGAAAAAATACTGTAATATTATTGATAAAGCCTAATCAATTTTATTTGAAAGAAAAGGGACGTTTTTCTTATTTGAAATATACTCTGATTCATTGCTACCACTGACTATATTTCTTCTTGGGTTTAGCACAACTAGTATCCAACAGGGAAATTATTTCAAATTAAGTAGTGTGATGAATTAATGTACAATTTGCGATGTTGATATAACTCATTTTATCACTATGGTTATGCAAAGGAAAACCGTATTTATCCTGCACTAGCTTTGTTTTCTTCTGACAAGGTTATTTATCACCACAGGAAATTCCAAGTTCATAAAACCAGTTAGCTGACATTTCCAATGTAATATACTTTGTGAGGAGGAACAACAATCCTGATCAATTTTGCCAATTACATCAGTGTTTGCCTTAATACAAAATCTCTTTATCCCATACTGAAAGACCAGCATGGAGTTCTTCCTAAGTCACGCAGATCTAGAGAGTAAGAGACTGCATCATCATCGCTGTGAAAACAGAATAAGCAAAGTAGCAGGCAAAGTAATCCAGACAGGCATGGACGGATAATGATTCTGTGACTGTATGGTAAGAACCAGATCTTTTACAATATAGTGCAAAAGCATCACATTTTATGAAGATCATGAGTAATGTTAATGCATACACAACCTTTGAATTTTTAGCTCCAGACTGTAAAACAACTTTTCTAGAAAAATGTAAGTTATCTGCAAATTCTTCTTTTGGTATTGGAACAACTGCTTGTCAGTGACCAGATGGAATTCCACTTTTTGATGTTCTGTTGCAAGTTGTCTTAGAAATGCAGGCAAAATTTAAATAACCATCTTCAGCAGTGAAAAAATATGATTTTCTTCAAGACAGATGTTTGGTTTAGGAACTTCCTTTTGAATGTAGGAAATGACAATTTTGTACTTTGAAAAGTCAACTAAGGTCAAGATTAATATAGATACATTAATTAGTTTGTTGATATCATGAGTGCTTTTCTTGTCATCCCACTGATGAATGAGAGAATTTGCATCGCAGCAGGTAAACATGTCTGATACTTCCTTAATCTACTGTACAGCATTTGCTACAGCCAAAAATAAGAGACAAAGTGGAACACAGAATCAAAATGATTTAGAAAACAGATTACTAGTTACAAAGGAATACGGATGAAGAATCACTTTAAAAATAACATATATTCTGGACTGATGTGTTCCATAAACATTTTTTTTGCTAATAAAAGCCTCCAGGGAACAAATACTTATTTCATATGCTTTCCATTCTGCTTGAGTAATTTTAGATTTCCACTGTAGCTCTGCCTTTTATTTCCTTCTGTTTTCCTTGCCTTGGTTAGATTAGAGAGGTAGGGTGTTAATGGGGTATTTGATGAAGATTGAAGACCTATTTTCTCCCCCCTTGGAGACCAGACTGGTTTGAACAAATCGAGGAGAGTGAAACAGTCTCTTCATGTCCTTGGGAAAAAGCCTTTTCCATTTCAACATTTCCAGCTTTCAGACATGGTCCCCTTCATTCACAAAGATAGAAAAGGTGCCAGCACAAGAAGGTTCTGAATAATGTCAACGGGGCTGCAAAAGCTCCCTTTCAACCTCCTTTATGGCTGATGAACATGTGAACGCAAGGTGGATCCAGGAGGGGAATGCAGGGAACCAGTGCTTGCAGCTCCAACAGGGCAAGAAACAAGCTACTGTCCACCAGTCCCCACCTCTGTTGTTGCTACTTCCTTACTGCTCTCGTCCTTGTGGGTACTGTTTTGTGCTGGGCACTCAAAATGCACACAGTGAAACACCTGCAGAGAGGAAAAAATGAAGGTAAAGCAAAACAATTTAATGTTGGAAAAGCATGATCGAAGTGAGATGAAATCTATATGGAAGTCTATATGGAAATCTGCAGGCCAGATCAGAGACTAAGCAATTAGTCAAAATAGAATGTTTCACCATGAGGTCAAAAACATTTACCCATGGGCAATAAATATTAGATAGGGAAAACACTGGAGCAAGAGAAGGCCTTCAAATTATACCAACCTTTACATATGGCACTAAAAATCAGAAAGATGGTTCCAAAGCGGAGAGGGATATTAGTAAATGATATTTTTTCTTTGCCAAGTAGCAGAAATACCTACTACATGCTATTGGGTAACAACAACAATTACATTAATTGTCTTAAACACATTTTATGATCTAATCACTTCCTCAACAGACTGAATGTTCATGCACACTAGAAATGAAATTTAAATCATTACCAACATGATTCTATTTCAAGATTGCCCTCTGCTGTAATAGCAATGGCAGCTCTACAGACATGTCCTGGAGTATGTAGAATGGCATTCAGAGTGTCCAAGCTGGCTGCTGCTCCATCAGATGAAATATTCCATTTGAAATAGTGATCATTTTCTGATGATTCAAACAATACCTGGGACCAGTTTACAGGTGACTGTATCTTAGAGTAAGAGGACCATGTGCTTAAGCATTTTTTCCAATTTATTTTCTACTTTACTTACTTCTACTTGTTCTTGAAGAGCCTGGGAGGAGAAGGGGGAGGAACTCTTTAAAATTGTTACAAAACTTCTTTCCATACGATTTCTCATTTCTATGAATTGCACAGCTTTGCCACATACTAAGCATAAATATTTTCTTACACTGCTTTAAAATTTGCTATTTTCCCATGCATTGTAACTTCAAAGCTAAATCTTGATGAATATGAAATCCTGAATTTTAAACTTATTGTCTTGTCTTAACTTTGTATACTTCTGTGACATCTTCTATTATTCTTCTTGCAAGTAGATCATGTCTTTAAAGCTCTTCTTACAAACAAACATAATCTCTTATAATCTTAACTGCCCTTTCCCAGACCCTTTCAAGTTAATGTGGGCAAAATCAAATATCATAAACAAAACATGGATATACTACATATTCATACAAGATTACAGAATATTATATTTTCTATCTTTTCTTCAATACAACCTAAAATCCTATTATTCTTTTTGACCATCCCTGCTCAAGTAAACATTGAGCAGACAATCTGCACTGACATGTTTGCCGTAGCCCCAGGTCTTTTCTGAGGATGTAGCTAGCTAATTCAAATTCTGAGAGCATACATAAAATGAATTAAAAATATTCAGTCACTGCTTGGTTTTTTTTAATTCCCATTATATTTTCTTATGCCTCTCAGTGTAAGTTTTTTATGCAGATACATAGCAATGCATGCTTGTATTTCTGTATATGCTCATGCTCACATAAAGATGTATTGCTATGCCTTTATATACACATATATGAACAGATAACAAATCTGCACCAGCACCCACACATAGACACATGTGCACAAAATGGTTTTCCTCTGCATTTATTCTGTTTTTCCCAAAGCTGAACTAATTCCTATACTGGCATGAATTCTCTCCATCTGTTACAGTTCTTGAGAAGCCAATTTTTGTATTTAGCTACACTTCTAGAGAAGCCCCTTTTGTACTCATCCCACTCCCGTGTTTTTAAAATAACAGCTATTGTAATTTTTCCAGCTGCACTTTTCAGGATAAGGCCTTGCAGAAAAGAACATTCTTTCATCAGTGCAACTCTGTAAGATGCTGCTTTCCTTGAAAGGCAGTACAGAATGGGATGAAGGTCTCTAAGTCAGAAGATTCTGTATCCCACAATAATGGTGTTTCTCATTTAAAACCTCACTTCACATAGTGATACAGCTTTTTTAAACATAGTGTGAATAGCACTGAAATTTAGCTAATACTAGTCTATCAAGTCAGACGTACACAATTCTTAAATTGTAACTTTCATTTTTACTGGTTCTTTCATATTAAATTCTTAATGGTCAAAACATCTGGCATATTGACAAGCCTGTGAATTTAGAACATTATTCTCAATTACTCTGCTGTCTCAACATATAAAGAATACAGCACGTGAGAGAAGCGTAAGCCAGAGAAGCACAGTCGAACTCAGCTGCTTCATCCGGTATCAGAATTTAGCATTTCAGAACAGTATCACTAAAACAAACAATCTTGCCTGTGCTTCTCTCAAAAGAAAAGGATGACAGTTCAGTATCATCCTGTGATCCACGTCATGTTCTACTTCTCATGGATATTTTAAGAAAGGTCGGACACACAAAGCAGGAAGGCCAAGTACACATACACTGGCGCAGTAATTTGTAAGATAAAGCTCTCACAACAGCAACTGGGTGTCCTTTCCAGGTCAGTAATACTGGAGAGGAGTAACAAGAGAAAACTTACATAAAGGATCAGGTGACCTGTCTGACAAATAAGTGATGACAAGGACGAAGGAAAAATAATGTTTTTCTCTACAAAAGTAGGATTTGTGTAAGCTCAAGAAAACAGAAAGTTACACATCTATCATGTTCTAATATATCAAAAACTATTCAGACTCCAGGACAAAAAATCTGTGAACATGATGTTTTTCAAAATTTGGGAAATGTGGCAAAGAAAAGATGAGTTTAAAAGATTAAATAATTCACAAAATGGAGAAATTTTATGGGATTTTTTTTTAAATTCCAAAAATCAACTCTTCCCTTTGGGATGTATGGATTGTGTTTCAAGGTTTAAAGGTATGTGTTGGTAGAACAAGTAAGGATTTTTTTTTCTCTATTATAGGAATACTCCTAGATAAGAATTTGCTGCTATGAGTATATTTTATTTCAAATGAGAATGATTTAACATACTGTACAACCAGCTGTGGGCAAGGAATTCTGGAAACTGCTTGTATTCTTACTGAGGAGACTACTGAGATTACAGACTGCAACCAAGACTTTGGTTACACTATTACTATTGAAATTGGAAATATGAAAAATATCTTGCTGCCTTCTTTGGAAAATTAAAATTTATGACAAAATGTCACAGACCCTCTGTTTAATATATATATATATATATATAAATAATTTAGTAATACATGCACACAGACAATGTTCCTCCTCTACAGGTGTTATGAGATATCATTTTAAAAATAAAAACCAAATTAGTGTTGGATACAGATTTTAAAGACAAAAAAGGAAAAGACAAAGGAGAGCAGCATGTGTTTATACTTCAACTGAGACACAACATGAATAGCTGTAACGTCTATCCATAATCATCTTCACTATATTTATGCAGTGCTCTATATAAATAACAACACAGTATATTAAATTCCTTGGAAATAGCAATTAATTTGAAATTAGAATGATGGCTAAAAGGCCACTGCTCTTAAGGGTGGAAAACTACCTTTAAGAATTCAAAGTTGAAAGCAATGTGTCCTGTAGGCTGGTTTGCTCAGTTTATGCAAACTACTTCACTGTTTGTTAACAGAGTTGAAAATTTACAAACACTGGCATGAGAGGAAACAAGATTGTCAATATGGATCAGTAACGGAAAAGGCCTTCTTCACACATGCACAACCCCATAGGCAGCTTCTGACTCTAATTCTAAGAACTCACTGATTAAGACTGAACTGTATGTTGCAGGACATAGTGCTCAGAAACACAGAATAAAAATTTGTATTCCCAGTTCCGTTGGTTGGTCAGCTTGTTGGCTGAGACGTTGATAGCTGGTGCTGAATTTGTTTGCAAGAGCTGGGCTACAATGGGACACAGACAGTGCTATTGGACATTGCTCCCAATGCTCAGGAACCAGCAGCTAAATATGAGCAGAAATCCTGACCTCTGGAGCTGACAAACTCTACTTAATCCAAGTGTAATGGTGCTATCCCAAGTTCAGTGTAAAGCGTGAAAGCAGCATGTGTGGTGGTGAGCTACATGTGTGGGATACAGACATGCATGTGTATACATACAAGCTTTTGGTGCCTCTTATAATCTTGTAATACAGAGTTCTAATCTCACAAACACTTACATGTACTCTTGAATTCACATATTGTAAATTGTTTCACTGAAGTCAAGAGTGAAATCTGGACTTCATCTGAGACAATATACAACAATTACAAAAGACAGAAGCACAAGTAAACAAAGATGGGATGATATTGCACTTGGTGGGTTAGGACAAAGTATTTTTTTCTGTATAAAATGAACAAAATCTCTTAGTTTTGCCACTATTAGTCAACCAGTTTGCCAGGTATGAAAATTAATTATAAGCAAATCTTATGCAAATAAGATTTTCTTATGAATAATGAGATTTTTCTTATGTTTTATTAATTAAAAAAATAATATACGGGTGATAAAACCCAAGTATATCAGTGACCATAGACCTTTCTCTAATGCACTAAAGTGGTATTTTAATTGTTCATCAAAATAAGGATTAATCTAAAACCAAACCCAACAGGAATATTTGATGGCAGTGTGGAAAGGTCAAAACCAGGAACAGATGATGACACTGCTCAAGTGTTTTGCTAGATTGCCAGAGCAAAAAGATGACGTATGTACATTTGAGAAGGCCTTATCAATTTCACTGCAAGATATGAAAAACTGTGCTGTTGTATATTCATGAAGAATAGAGGGTTTTTTAGAAGTTCCTTACCTCATTAGCTGTGTTGCGAGTCCCAACTATTCTGATAAAAGATGCAGGCTGTTTATCAAAAGTAATTGTTTGCCAGGATCTACAAAGAAAATTCAGAAAGACATACAAATATTGAAGACAGTCACAAATGTCTGCATTAAAATATACAGAAGACATTCAAGTAACAGTATGTACTATTATCGCTTAACAGGGCAAATGGAGAAACACTTTTCATTGCCTGAATTTCCAACACTCCTTCCTCATTTTTAAGTGCCTTGACTCTGCTTATGTGATTTCATACATACCTTATACCACTTTAATTTGTGTGCAGGGACAGCAATTATGCTATTGCTGAAAGTTAAGAAAATGGTAAAAGAAAAAAAGCCTGGATCAATGTCTAAAATCCTTGACTAATATTGACTGTATTAGATAAAATGAAAGTCAGATAAAAGTAAATGCATCCTCCTGTTAACTGCTCATAAGGAATCATCAGAGCTTGGTTCAAGAAAATTACAGCTCTAGGAGAAAAAACCCCAAACCAAATCACGTAAAACCTCAAACTCTTGACACTCTAAGTGGAGCAGTGGAGGCACAGGAGCTAAGCTTTCTTTGTGTGGGCCAAAGTCTTACAGGAAGTTCCAAATGACACAAAGCATCATTTGCATTTCAGTTTGTGAGCATTTCTCCATCCTGACAGAGAGGCAGTGATATCACTCCTCCAGAGCTGGTGTATAACATTTTGGGCTAGACCAAGAACACTAGAGATACATTGGGACCTCTATAATCTTTGTTCCTCATTCATACTCTTCTGATCTGAGTGAGGTGCAAGACCTCAAGCAGCTTAATATACAGCAGGAAAAGGACACCATGACTTTGTGCTTACAGAACAGACAGTAATACAGAACAAATAAAAAGAATACAAGGAACTAGAGGTTTCAGTTTGATACCAGCTTTCCACTAGATTAGTACTTGAACACATTAAAACTGAAATTATTTTATATTCATAAAATGTAAAAACAAAATACAGAATTAAACTTTTCAGCCAAACTAGGCTCTATCACAGAACGCTTCAGAAATAAAATGAAGTTAGGTTTAACATGATTAACTTACTGTGGAAAAAAATATTGGATAGTTTTCCAGAATTGGTTCAGAACACCTTCAGAAGTGTAAATGTAAGATAAAGGGACCAAAGCAAAATGGGCATAGAACACCACTCACTACCAGCAGACTACCCCCAAGCCTAGCAGTATAGACAGCTTGGTTGCTGACTATTCATCAGACATTTGATTTTTCCCTTAGTGGGAAAACTCCTTTTGTCACAAATATAGCATTTCTGGACTTAATTTAGTCGCCTATTACTTTTATCACTGCTGTCTGGTTATATTTGCTTAAAGAAGATTACAAACCCAATCAAGACCTAATTTCAAGTAGTTTACTGGTCTTACTCCATGAAGAAATGGGTGTAATTAGAGCCATTCATGACAACAGAAAGGTGTGGTTTGTGGCAGGCCTCAGAGGCACAGCAGTTACCATCCACCTAATGGTATGGTTTATTTCTATCCCTTATGTGGCTATATCTCTACTTTAAAACTCAGGCTGTTTCTTCAAGCTCTAAATAAAATATAAAATGGGAATGGTCTATTTTGTTGATTGTTTCAAGACCTGAAACTCCTCTAAACTGGAGAATAATTCTTGAAATTCCTTCTCACATTACTCCAGTACAGCCAGTCAGTCCATCTCCACAGCCAAACAGAACTTGTCACCTTGAACTATGAAGTCCCAAAGATGAGAGGCAGGGACAAACAGATGATCACAACACTAATTCTCATAATAAAGCATTGCCATACTTTGCATAATGCATATGCTTTAACATTTACAAACACAAACTTTATGCAAGGAAAGCAATGATGTAAAAAACAAATTTGCTTTCCAGTGCTTTGGAAAATATTTTAAAGCTGTACGAAATAAAAGTTTAAAATCCTAAAGAAACTATTAAGAAGAGCCTGTGCCTTCCTAGGCACTAAGGTAGAATCTGTGTTCTGTGATAAGACAATAAGTTAATTAGAGACCAGAGAATAGAAGTGGATCTATATTTATTTCTACTATATCTGAGCACTGGTCAAATATACACTGCAAGAGCTCAGTGAGGATTTTCCAAGCATGGCAATAAATGCCATTGTTTGTCCTATGATGTGATAACAGGGAAGCTGATGCATCTCTCTGGGAACGTAGCTGAAGAGCATGACAGATAGTAAGAGAGATTGTGAAAAAAGTCTCTGAAGATAATTTTGATGGCACACTTCCAGATCAACTCCTCCAGGAAGTTCCTATGTTCATTCACTTCCCACTGCGTTACTAGTCCTTACTTTATGCTACAATGCTATCACTAGGATTGGATTATAATTACTCCTTTAATAATATTAAAATATAATGGAAAAGAATAAAAGAATTTATTGAGGCTTGAAGGAAGATAGCATTTTCAATAAATTCAGTCCAAAGAATATCTACTATTTTGGTATGTGTCCATTTTATTCTGTTCCCATTGGAAAAAGAAAGTCAAAATTATAGACAATTTGTAGAAGAGTTATTAAAATTCAAGAATATTGCCACTAGAGAATTAATACTTGGTTGCATAATGAGAAAATTAGGTGTCTCATTTTATTTCCTTAGCAAAAAGGAGAAAAGCAAAATAGAAAATAAGCCAGATGGATTTGGAAAGAATCACTTTTGAAATAAGCAAAGCAAACCTTCTTCACTAAGAAGTAGTGTGGATTTGACTGCAAGAATACATTTGCGAATGTCGATACATGCAAAGCAATACCTCTCCAGTATAGATATAATTATGCAGCAAAGCAGTAATTTATGCATGTAACTATCCCCCTATGAGAAAAGAGATTACTGACAGAACATTATCAAGGCATATCTGACCTCTTTTTGCATTTTTTGCTGATATAACAAATTCACTTTGAATTCTATTAATGTATAAAGCCATAACAATTTTTCACTGGTTTTCCTCAATTAAAGACATCATAGGTAAGCCTAAGTTTCTTTTTAACCTTCCTTTTTTATTACTAGTCATCTCTGCTGGTACTATTTTAATAATTTCAGTTTCTCTGTAGAAATTGTATTTTGCAAATTGTTTTGTAGTTATGCATGGCAGGACTAGATAAATGACATATGTACTCACTTTACATTTTCCTCACAAAAGCTAGTCTTTCTATTCTCAAAATAGCTATTGATGGCCTTCACAAAAATTTCCTCCAAACTTTATACATAGTTCTTGCATTGATTCACATATAAATTACTCTATTCCAGGAACAGCAGCATTAAAGCATATCAAAAGCACTTCATTTTTAGCATGGGATTAGATAGTCCTGTGTAACAGATGGCATTTCTTCACCTTTACTCCCCATGTGTCAAACAAACAAATCTTTCAAACTGGTGGCAATACTTTCACTGTCTTTACCTAGGACACAGTCATAAAGAAGCTATCAGAATTTACTTCTCTCATAAAATGACATTGCTGACTTTTTGTGTCTCTGTACACCTTATTAGTGACCCTAGAACAAATATATTTTTCAGGGTTTAGCTTTATTAAATATTCAGGCAGTGTTGATATTTTTTCTGCTTTGACACCTGTCTTACCATTTGATTTGTTTTAGATTTGCTGGCTCAGTCTGCAGCAGTTCTGGTCACCACTTTCACAACAGAAATAATCACTGCGTCAAGCTGAGGTTTCCATCTCAAAGAGAAGACTCAGGGCAAGCAGCCTACCCAGATTTATACCAGGATCCTCAAGCTGAAATGCAGCACTACAAGTTGTTTGGCTAGCAGCTCCATTTTTTAAAAGAAATTAGCCTTGTTACAGTCCTACGGCGTTTAACACTCTACATCTCACCTCAGCCACCCGACTTCTAACTCTCTTGTTCTGCCTGAGTCCCCTAAGGAGATGCAGTAATTGATGATTAGCATTCCAAAGCCATGCTTGCATCCTGTGAGCCTGTCATATTTAATTACATTTTAACTATATTCGTCTTCTATAATAGCCTGAACATAATTTAGATAATTATCTTTTGCTCTCTTATTCTCTTACTCTGCCTGTCTCACTTAGAGCTCCTTGCAATGAAAATCACTTTCTCTGTTCAAAGATATAAACAGACTCTTGGGCCAAGTGTTTTCACCTCTCTAACAGCAACAGATGAAAACCTGATGGCTTTGTGCATCTCACAATCTCTTCACCATACTCTATTCAGAGGAAGGAAAAAGATCACTAGAAATCTCTCCACTTTCATACTTCTTCTTGTCTTTTTCCTTATTAGGCTATTGCAAGAAGAATGAAAGAAATACTGATGTCCAGGTAAATTAAACCAACGCCTTGCTATTGCTCAAACTACCTATAGCTCCAAACAGCAATTCACCTCCTATATATAATGGTTTGAATATAATGGTTTTTTTCAGCATTTGGAATCTTTGCTAGTTATTTCTAAGAAAAGCTGCTATCTCTCTGAAGATTTATTACACATAATAAGACATAAATAGCGATTCTTCGCCATTATTTCCTTCTCTTCCAGAAAGAACAAATTAAGAAAGACGTGGAAGCTTATATTTTATTGAGGTTTTCTAATGAGCCACTGGCTTTACAGAATGCTGCCATACTGTGGGCTTACCAGAGCAGCACTGATCAGATCTGAAACCCAGTTCAGGCCAAAGATGTCAGACAAAAGAGAAAGCTGCTATACGTTACTAACATTCATCACGCTGGTATGACCATATCACATTCACATCCAGGCTTGCTTTAGGCTAAGCGTGTACATGTTCAATGTGCACATCATGTCTCCTCACTTTCCAAGATGACTTACAACTTCCATTTATTTGTTCCTCACTCCAATTCAAAAAAAGCTAAGTGAACGGGCAAGCAAACATAACCTCCATTTTACTTTCTAATATTCATCTACATACGTCTTGTTCTACAGTAAGCGATGAAACACTTCTTAGCTTATTTGGACGTAGACTTTTTCAACTGTGACTATGTATTTTTTTAATGGAATTTGTAAAAGCAGGTAACAGGAAAAAGGAAGGAAGAGTTGTGTTCTCTTTCTATATATTAGTCTGATGACTGTACTGATATGAAGAAGGCAGATTGCAACCAGCATGTGACGCTGCCAAATAAAAAACTGTGTTATTGCAAGCTTACTGAGACCTGAGGAGTACCACAGCATGATCTGCATGATATGTTACAACCCCTGCTTTGCTAATGAATACCATACTAACCTCTCTTATGGAGTACCTATAAAATAAACACAGAAGCACACACTAAAAATGCTATAAAAGTAATTGTTATACAGATACTATTTGTTATAAAATACCAAAAAGGTCTACAGCTACCTTATAAATTGCCTATAAAACCCACGTTTTCCACCATAACAGTACTAAACAATGAAGTAATACTCCCTCTCCCTTTACAGCTGTAACTTAACATATTAATTCAGAAAGGCAGACCCATAAAGAAGTCAGGCTCAGTAGATGGCTCAGGCACCCCCTTGCCATCCGGCCCCCCCAGCCACTAAGCGGGAAGACAAAGCACGAGAAAGAAAATATTGTGAGGAATCAAAGGTCATCAATGTTTTGGTTTATAAATCAAAGTCAATTAAGATAAATTTGCCACTGGTCTACCTCAACTAAAACTGAGTTTCCATCTCATGCTACGTCCATGACAGCACTTTCTAAAAGGTGGCTTGTCAAACATGGGACTCCTAAGGAAGCAAGGAAGGTGCAAGCTGGAAGTAACAACTTTTTCTCTCCTGCTCTGAGAGACAGAGGCAAAACTGACCCAATAATGCATCTTGGCAAAAAACCCAAAAAAAACACCAAACAACCAAAAAGAACTTTAAGTACTAACAGAAGTAATAAAAATGGATTGTATAAATATTACAAGAATCTAGAATAAATGTGAGAATAATAATAAATACTAAAAGTCACCTGTTGCAGTATTTGTTACTTAACATCTTTATATATTAACAAGTAAAAACATGCATTCACACCTTTTGGGAAACTCCCTCAAAAGTTTTTAGTCTAAATATACTTCCTATAAGGATTGCAAAATTCTGAAAGAATCTGAACTAAACTTGTAGCTATTTGTAGTATAATATCTATGATTTGGTCCCTTGCACCAATCCAAAGAAAATATCTGTCCTCTATAAAAATGCTTTACTAAACTGCTATAAACGTTTTATTGCACAGGATTTGTTGTAGAAACCAAATGTGGGCTTGACAAAACAGACCTACTAGAAAAAAAATATTGACATAAAATAGATTTCATGAAGTCTCTACTGGCTTTCTGACATCTTTATAAAGCTTCTCACTTGAAAGGCTCGTAACACCTGCTTTCAAAGCCTCAGTGCTGACATTTTTACATTTTAGAAAAAGTATTACAAGAAGAAAATGTTAAAATATAGTCAAATTGAACAATGGTAAAGCTGAATGTAATAATTATCTTTCTAACTAAATGAAGCAGTCAATTTTCAAGTATTTCCACATACCAATGTAGGCAACTGCTAGCATTTTTGAACTGCATAAGCTCATATAATTTAGCTTGCTTACACTTTTTTTTTCAATTTCAATAGCTTGCCTTTCTGTACTTCCAAAAATATGCTTTATATTTTAAAATTTTACATAAAATTAAGTTATTAGAAATTTGCTGGAAATTGTCTGGCAGAATGCCATAAGACAAATTTCTGTGCTGTAGCAAGAACTGTACTTGTGCTATCTACACATCCTTGGGGGATGGCAGCGGCAGATGAAGCTGACGGCAGATGAAGGCTGTGAAATGCAGCAACTTGACCTATGAGTTCATTATCCTTCTGTGTACACTAGAACACACATGCACAAGGCAAGTCTACATAATCCAAGAGGCTGAATTGGGTTTTGTTGTGCTTACTCATTTACCAAGTTATTGCTCCTGATGTTCACACTGGTAGCAAAGCTATGAAAAGCCAGCCAATGCAATAACATACCCACTAATATAATTAATGGGATGCTTTCAACTTTGAGAACTTCTCCTCCCCAGAAATCTACAACAGATTGTGAGCTATTTTTATTATATAACTTTTCATACCAACGGAAAAGTTGATTAACAACAAATATATAAACTATTCTTTTAGAGATATGAGACAGAAACATGCTTCCTATTAATCAGTTTCTTTGTGGTGTGTTCACTAACACTATTTATCGCACTTGTCTCTTACATCCCCCTGGGTGTAATTTCACGGCCCACTCGTAAAAACTTCACATTTACAGCAACCGCTCTTCTATTACTGTCGATAACATCTAATTGACATGTCAAACCTCCAAGGAATGCAGTAAATTGAACCACAGCCTCTAAGAAGAATAAAACAGTGCAAAAAGTAAATCAGCATGTGCCTCCTCCCAACAGCAATACAAGCATACTGAGATTTGGTAATGGAAGGGAGGAAAACTGTTACCCTTTCTACTACCACACTGAATTATCTATTAACCTCAAGGTCAGAAAGGAAAGCCCTGTGACCTCAGACTAAAACTCACCTACTAAAAACCCTGAACCTGAATCCATGACTGCAGTAATTTTAGACATGATAGTAAGGTGAATCAAGACAGACAAAAGTAACAAATAGAACTTTTCTTCTGTTACTTTTAGAAAAGAAAAAGGTGAAAATCCCTCACAATAGTGTATGGTAAACTGAATTTTAGTATTTTGTTTGGAACTCTCTGCCTTAAAACTTAGAGAAGAGAACTGGGCAAAATTTCACCAATACAATTTTAACAACAAAAGAAACATGATTCATGATGAAAGCGTACAAAATAGAGTCAGGTAAAACTTGTTTACATAGCAACCAAGGTATCAGGAAAAAGGCAGAATGATTTTACAAATAGATACTTAAAAGATATTAAAACCATTAAGAAAGAAAAAAATAGTTTAAAGATATAGAAGAAAAATAATAAAATCAGTTAATACGATGATGTTCTGTACTGGTGTTGTGAAATGAAAAATTCTTACTGTGGGGATTCAGTGTAATAGAAAAGCAAAGAGCAAAATGGAAGCACCATCCCTTAAAGGAGATGAAACAAACTGACAAAGCATTATTCTAAAAAAACAGACCACATACCACACAGTGCAGAAATCCTCAAGACATGTATCTAAAGATATTATAATTCTTCAACTTTGTGGTTCATGGTTATAATCTGTCCTGGTAAAAACATTACTGTGAATAAATCAATGGCTTAATACTGCATGAGTCTCAATGCAGGACATTTGTAACCCTAAAGACCATGAGTTTTGCATAAGCATAAGCAAATGCATACTTTTCAGAGTTTTGATGAAATCAGATCCCGAATAGCAACAATCAAATTAGGGCAAATCTCCTGATTTGGCATATTAACATCTGACTGGCCTCCTGACAGTACAAGGAGATGTCTTCAGCTGCTATATTATTTAATGAATTTCCCTGTAAGAAAGGGCTACATTCAAAATAACAACTTACCATCTAGACTATGAATATTTGGGCATCTCTTATTCATTAGTTTATTATCTCAAGCAACAATGAATTTCAAAGTAAACACACAGAGCCACAAAACAGCAGTTCAGGTAATAGGCATTCCTTTCTTATCTCAGGCAGATAAATGGCCCAGTTTCACAGGAGACATCTAGGATTTGGATAACTTTTTTTGTACTAATATTTATTTATACAGGTGCTGAGATGGTGCACATGTGGGTATGCCTGCATGCCTGCGGGTATGCCTGCATGCCTGTGGGTATATGCATTCATGCACAAACATCTCCAAGGGAGAGAATTTATGACTGTGAAGGCAATTCAATGTACTGCCACAAGATAACCATAATTCTTACAAGTAAATTACTGTTTGTTTGTTGGGTTTTTTTAATAGAAAACTATGCAACAAATATTTAACAAATATTGAATTACCTTTTCTCCTTAAAGTATTCTTTCTAGATGCTAATAGCAATACATATATCTGTTTTTAATTTAACAATTTTTGCTGGTCTCCAAAGAGATATTCAAATCTTTGATGGCATGGAAGAAAAACCCAATACCTAAAAGAAACAGGCAGTGATATTATGGGTATTATCTGGTATTGCTTATTTTCTCTGAGGCAGAACTGAACTAACATCCAAATTAATGTCAGGGTTACTGTGGTGTTTTCACAACTCTCCTCACAGTAATGTGCATGAAGAGGAGCCAAGAACATGCCAGCTGCAGGGCAAAATGGAGCAAAGCAAAACTTTAATGCATATGGTATATGCAGAGTTGCAGTGAACGAGCACACGGAAAAACATTTAAGGGAGAATAAGATACTGCACTTTGCAACTCCTTGTTACTCTGTTGAAGGCTTACTCAAACGATCCATGTATATTTGTGGCTGAAAAGCAAACACAAGGAACTGAAGGCAGAAGTGGAAAAATAGAAACGACAAATTAACAATCTGAAAACCTTGAGATCCTGAATTGCTGTTAAGAAAAGTAACTTTAAAGACGCCAAATCTTTCTTCAATCAAGCAAGAATCATCTAAAATAAAAGCCAGCAAATGAAATGTTCAATGCAGAGTTTCTACACTGCTGGGAGGCTTCTAATGCTCTGAAATGGAAACTCTGGTTTCTCTCTGTGAAATCTTAATTCTTTGTGCTTAATAAGACAGGACTGTGAACCTGGAGTCTTTCTTCTTTTGCCATATTACAGTCTTTCAAAATGTGAGCATATAAACACAGGGAAAAAGATGTACTTCGATGCCTCTATCATGCAGGGCTTAAAAGCTCAATAATTACACAAAATGACCCTTTATATCTGTCTGACTTGTTCCAGTAGGCATTATTACTGGCATAATGAACAGACTAATGAGAACTCTTAGTTTACTTTTGTGAAGTGAGACTTGAAATTGAGCTTAACAGTGTAGCAATTTCCCAGACATCTTGCTTGAATATATTTCATTTTGTATTGTATGAATGTGGCTATGGTAAATTCGGCAACCCTAGAGTAGGCATCTGGATTTCACAGAGTTGTTGTGAAATTTACTTCATGTGAAATAAATAGGATGAACCATAGTTGAAATATACTCCATTTGACAAACGAAGAGGTACAAGAACAATTTTTGCTGTGAAATTAACTTCATATAAAATCGGATGGAGTATGGTCAAAACAATCTGTTTGACATCAGAGATATAAGAGCAGTTCCCTTTATCCTGTTCCACCCTGCCACTTGGGAGGTCAGGCATGAGACAGAATTAAGCACTAGAGAGAAATTAGGAAAAATGTTTTCTCATTCTAGGTATGACAGGACAATAGATGCACGCAGAACTGGTGGGAAACAACAGAAAAACATGATGCAGGTATACAGGCATTTGGAAAGGGAGCTGAGAAACATTTAAGCCATTTCATTGTGCAGGAAAACAGTTCTGTGAAAGTGGTTAAGGAGAATGATGAATGAAAACTGATGCAAGGGAATTCTAGAAATGGGATCATACAGTGAAGCGCAGGAACTAGAAGAGAACAGGAATAAAAAACTGCTATGTTTGAGGTTAAATACAAGAAACTACAACTGTGCCACGTGAATAACGTGTACATAATGTGTCACATGCAATTATGAGGAAAGATATTAATACACATCAAATATTATCTCTAGAGCAGAAGAAATAATCATATAATGATAGACATTAACCTGGTTTCACAAAAGTATGCCCAGGAAAAGAAATCCCAGCTTGAGTTTGCCAGTATCATTATTTAGAGCAGAAATATTTTCTCACTTGAAATCCTCAGACAACATGGAAAACACTTTTCTGTACATCTGGAAAGTGGTTTAGGACTCTTAAGTGCATGAGCTAGCTCTAGGTGTACTTTACCTGTGAATTATTATCAAATAAAATAATGAAATTATTTTTTATGAAAGTAAATGAAAACTCGAAATGCACATAGTACATCATAGGATAGAAATATAAAACACTGGGCAAGAGCTAAAACCTCAAAGTTGAAAACTATACTTAAAAAAATTAATCAGAATACAGTTAATAAATTTTGATAATGAATCTTGCATCCACACCCCAAAGGTTGTTTCATGTGAAAATATTAGATTTATACATAAACTATAGAAAAAAATCCAGAGGAACTGAACTGAGAATTAAGAATTTGAAATAGCTTCTATACAATAAAAAGTCAATAAACAATAGAAACGTGAAATTAAGTTTGGAAGCTTTTACACATTTATAACATCAGAACATTCTGAAAAACAAAGAATTAAAAAATATATATATAATGCGGTGTGCAATAAAAGAAATAATCCTGAAACTCAAGTAATGCCTGCCAGAAGAAAATCTCAACCAGCCATACAGACAGTTGATACGAACTGCCTTTGAACTGTCCATCCATAAACAATATTCATTGTCTCCCAAATTCCATCACAGCATATAAATAGAACATGGTATACCTGCTGCCAAGGGATTAGATCCATTTCACATTAACTATAAAGGAGTACTTTAAAGAATGATATTGAACTGATGAGTGCCATGATAGCCTGCTTAGTATTTGTCTTTGCAGGGTTTATTTTATCAGAAGTGTCATTAACTCTGAGGTCTGGCTCTCCTACTGGCCTTTGGTATCTTCTGTTTTTCATTTGACTTTCAGACTCTGTCAGCAGATTCTCCTAACAAGAGCAAGTCTCTATTGTTCGACACTAACATGCTCAAGTCCACTTATCATAAATGTTTTTAAAAATAGAAGGGAACATGACTGCTTTTCATTACTGTCATACTGTGTAGAGAAAAACAGCTTATTGTGGAAAAGAAAAAACATAGCCTCCACAGAGCATGTGAAAATTGTCAATTACACAACCAGTATGCATTAATTGGCTCTCACTTAGGGAAGGTACACAAGCTTCCCCTGTGAAGATAACAGACATCCAGGTTTTGTCTTCAGCCTTTTAAAACTGGGAGAAGAGAAGGTTAGGAGTAGCCTGTCAGTTCCTGCCTTTGAGCACTGAATTTTTAATTTACATAAAATACTACAATAAAAATGCCATTAAAACAACCCAAAGCAGCACACTGATAGTTTAAAGGGAAAGTTCATGCTTCAGCAGTCTGTCTAAACCAATATATGCTCTTTAAACATAATTTAATTTTCTTTCTCATAGGTTTTTTTGCCACTTCCTGATTATCAAAAGTGTCTGTCGAGGTCTGTGTTTGGCACCCTTATGGTTCATCCTACCTTTTGCACCAGCAATTGAGCAAAATTATTTGGAGACCTCACAGAACACTTGCAAGACAGCAGGCTAATGACTTCCACAAAAGTCTGTAACTCCACTGCAAGAACAGGTAGACAGAAAGACAGACAGCAAGGAGCGAAGGGAAAAACTCTTATCCACAGAAAGAACTTTTACCCACACATCTTTGAAGACAGGAAAATTAATAGAGAAGATTACTAGTAATACAAATTTTCTTATTGAAGTATTCTGTCTCTTCAAACGTGGGCCCCTGTGAAATTCTCCCATGTTTTAACTTCATCCACTTTCATTTTCTACACTGGAAAGCAAGTGAGTTATTTTTCTTTAGTCCACTGCGGTATATTAAACACAGAACTAATGCCAGAAAGAGGAAACTCAGGATTTCAAGACCTTATCAACCACTTATATTGCACTCACAGCTCCAGAATTTGTAAGAGAAACAGATGTAATTTGGAGCATACTTTTTAGAAAGAATTCATATTTTAGCCTGACATGAATACATGTTAAAGAGTTCTTAGTTGACTGTTCGTCTGAGAGGTACTTGCAGACAAACAGGCAATCCTAGTCCCATGGAAGGACAAATCGACTTCTCATTTTCCTTAAACAAAGACACAAGTCAAAGTGAAGAAAATTTTTATACCAACATAGGATTAGTTCACTTCAGGCTGTGTTGTTGAATATTAAAAAAAAAATAGGATTTGGATGCGACAAAAAACAGTTCCAAAATTGGACTACATTGGCAAAAGATTTGCTTTGTTTCATCTGGATGACAGGAGTGCAGCACTCAAAAACACACAGAGAACAAAGAGATGAGGGTACTGTTGTTTCTATCCCTGTATGCCCTAGTCTGGTAAAGGAAAATTACTAAATGCAGGTATTCTAACTCTCTGCCTAGACCTGATGGTGATTCAAACCCAAACACAGTGCTTTTCCTTCCTTTTCCCTGGGGAGTCTGTAAATCTCTTCAACAGAAGGCATTCAGAGGCAGATTAAAAATACCAATGTAATGCTAAGAGGAAGGACAGACAGAAAAAAAAGAAATCCTTTCCACCCAGCAGGAGTATCTTTACCATTACACTATGACAGTAAACCAGAAAAACTGCACCACCTCCACTTTACTAGCATCTGTTAATTTTGGTTAAAATCTAACTTAACTTCCCTGTTTGCTGTTGCTGTTTAAATTATATAAAGTGAAAAAGTTGTTTGTTTTCATAGCAACCCCCCCCAACCCCAGATTTTCAATTTGAGCTTTTTTTTTTCTTTTAATTACAGAAACTAACCCAAAAAGTTGGTTCTTCACATATTCCTGGCAGTGACCCATTCAATATTTCCCTCTTCACTAAGAAGTCTCCATCACAATATTGAAAGCTTACCAAATAATTTTAAGTGAGGGCCTTCATTCAGGACATAAGCCACTGAATGATGATGTCTCTTCCATTCTATATTCAACTGTTTTTAAGTACTAAGAGTATGGCTTTTTTAGATCACACTGTGTTTCAGTATTTTTCCATTAAAAAATTAGCGTTTCAGTACTGTATCTAATTACAGACTCTATGTAATTACAATGCTCTGTACTTTACAGATCAGTTCTAACATTTGCAGCATATGGCAGTTATACAGCATTTTATATATTTATTTAACATATTTACTAGAGAAGAAATATTAGATATTATTGCATATATCTATTTTCATATGATACATATACTTAGTTATCAAACTGCCATTACAATTCAAGTAATTTTTGAGCTCAAGTACCTTCAGCATTTCTGCAAATCATACCTGAATATAACATGAAACATATTTAGTTTTCTTTGAGGGGGAAAAAAAAAAGTCTATTTTTCTGATCATAAAGGGCAAGAGATACAAATTGAACATGAAAAAGTGCTATCAAATGCCAAGAAATCACCTGGAATTTGATGGCCAGTGAACTCTGGAAGCTTCATGACCAGGTCTTTGTATCTGTTTAAAGCAGATAGTTACAGACAGGACTAGCACTCTTTATGTCTGCGGACTTCAAGATTAAAGACTGGCATTATGCCAGCTGACTGCACATCTGTGAGAGCAAGAAGTTAGGCAAAATGCAATTGTCTAATCCACATGAAAATGGTTCCTGCAGCCACAGCTTTGAGAACTTCCAGAGTACCTATGTTTTGAATCAAGATTTTGAAGTATACCCAAAGAAGGCAGCTATCTTTACTTTAGGGATGTACCTCTATTTGCCCAAGGCTAAGGCTTTGAAAATAATAAAAAAGCAAAAAAGTGTTGTTTGAACATAGTGGGAAGATATTTGAACTGGGCAGTCAATCAGCAATTTCACCTGCACTGTGCATACTTAAACAAGAGCTCCTTTTGACTGCTATAGGCTTTTAATATCAAAACGTAAAAGGAAAAAGTGCACAAAGATTCTTGAGTGCCTCTTTCTCTCCGCTTTGTGGTTTCAGCCTTTTAGTACTCCCACTGCTGGAGGCAGACAAAAAGATGAGTTTTATCTATTATGCTGAGATGTCTTTGAGAACGAGTAAAGATTTAATCATTCTCCAGACCTGCAGGCAGAACCCAGGTTTTCTGCTCATCAATACCCTGCCCTTTACAGGCACTGAAAGGACGTGTCAAGTTCTCCTTCACCAACACGTCTAGAGTGCATTGTAAAGCATTTGAGTTGCACTGTTTGTTAAGAGATGAAATATAAACTTTAGAAAAATGTGTGTCAGCAGTGCTGCTACAAGGGACTGAATAACTCTCTCACTTGATGTGACAAACCGAGAATTCAGAACCCCTCTGAATTTGTAAAATCAATTTTGTTTTGCTTGGCACAAATACAAGACGGGTGGGGGCTGACCCCATATAAGCTGATGACTTCAATTTTGTCTAAAGAAAGAAAGAAAGCATATCTTACAGAAAACTGACTCAGGGAAAAGGAAAGATGTAAGATTTTTGTAATTCTGAGCTTCCCTGGGGCTTAGTCAGGAAATCACATCCCATCAACATTTACTGAATGCTGAACATACCTGGCTTCTGAATACCTAATATATAAATTACCAGACTGTCTTTTCAGTCCCGTGACCAGTACCTAGGTCATTCTTTGCTAGGAATTAGAACCATCATCCCATGGTTTAAGAAGGCTATCAACACTAAATTATTCTTCCATACTCAAGGAATGGGTTTCATCAGCAGAAACTGCAGTAAAGCCAGTGGAGAGTATACGTGTGGAGAGTATTCATGCCTGATTTCTCCTGATTTAAGTATTCAGATGAAAATGAAACAGTTTTTCTCTCTTCTTAATCTGTTTAAGGAGCACATTTTTTCTCTGGAAGGGTCCTTTTCAAAAGCAGAGTGGTTGGTGCATAAGTCACGTACTCTACTTTTGAACAGAGACAACAAGGTCAAGCTTCGGTAACTGTTGGGTCCCTACCAGCACTCTCCCCACTCCCTTTAGATGCCATAAAATACATTTATGTGCTTCGATAAGGGAGAAATACATTTGATTAGCAAAATCCTTTACCGAGTATGCTCTCTTCCCTCTCCTACCACATTTCTCAAGGCAGGGTGGTTTGACATCAGCGGTCACCACAAACATGTGACCTCCAGAAAAACTTGGTTTAATTTCTAGCGATCACAAAACCAAGGATATGGTAGACAGACTTTCTACAAATGAACAGTCCAACTGATTGTCTGAAGATTCAGTACCAATCTTAAGAAATTCATTCTAGTTTGAAAGTCTTGCATTGATCTACAGGTTATAAAATGATCATTCTTTTCACAGTAACCTATGTTAAGTACTGAATAAAAAAGCCCTCAAAATCCCCCAGTTTCCAGTTCTTAATTTGTGCCCATGAGTGGAAGTAACCAAACTCACTTGCAGGAAATTTTTGTGCGATCCACCACCATGGTCCACTGTTGCTGATTCGTTGAAACCTCAATATAGTAGCTGTAGCTCCGATCATCACAGTCCCAAAGCAGCAACCTAAGAATGAAGACATTTTTGAGTAATAAGTCAAATAAACATCAAACCAAGCTTCTTAAGTGTTCCAGTCCTTTCTTTTCTGAACTTAATCCTTTCTAAAAGTAACAGCTTCTTTTGGAATGTACCTCTAACACTCAACAAAGTCTTTACTGTTTTTCCCATCTCGAACTACAGTCTCTATTTTTATTATCCTAAGGCCAGGAATAGACTTACAGGCTTTTAATAGCCAACTAATGAACATTAATCTATTATATTAATCCAATAACTTTTCATTTATTTGCCATGTGGCACTGCCTTCTTTAAAGATCTGTTTCAAAAGCTCAGTTTAGGAGCAGACAGAGAAAAAGAATTAGGTGATTAAAATAATTATGCTGCCTTCTTAATTGTATTTTTTTTTTTAGTTTTGGTAAATATATCAGAAATATATTTTAAAAAATAAAGTAAGAAAATGGGAATTCCCGGTCCTGAATTGGTCCTTGAAAGAAGAAGAGAAAAAAGGGAAAAAACCATAAAACAAATTGCTAAAAAGGCAGAAGTTAAAGGAAGAAAATAGAGGTCTAACAAATATGCATTCCTTCACAAAGGGCATGAAGAGATATTAAATGTCCTTCCATTTCCATATTTGTCTTCGAGAGGAAAACTTAAAGCATTAGGGATGTTATTTAGCTTAAGTATCAAGACCCACATCTGGAAAACGTATCTTCTTTGCTTTTCTTTTTATGGGCACTATCTCCCAGTTGTAAGAGATATTTGACCCAGAACTGGACACAGTACTTGGGGTGCAACCTCCCAATGTCAAGTACAGAGGAAAACAACTTAGTTCAGCCCTTTGTTTTCAGCTTTTGAAATCCTGGCATTCATAGTGGAATTGGGTCGAGTGGACATGCAGATTCAAAATAAGTTCCCTAGATGATGAATCTATCTCATTAATATTATCAGAAATAATATGCTGCCAAAAGAAGCATTAAGAAGCCAAAATAAAATACTTTCAACAAGTCTTTTAGCACATATTAATATTTGAAAATTTAAGAATTCAGAGTTGACTTAGTAAAAAAGAAAGGGTTGACTGTGGCAGCATGAGACTTAAAAAAAATCCCACCCCCAAAACCACCCAACTTTAACCCCTCTCCTTCATCAGATTATCCCTATTTTGCCTTTCTACAGCTCAAAGGTCTCCAAAGAAACTGAATGAGGTGCATTTTCTTAAAAATAGAAGTTCACTAATTACAATCCTGTATTTGGTAACTACTACTAATCAAAAGATCCTGAATTGATTTAACATTGATATATAAACCAAGTCTTCTAAATGATAAAAAAGGGAAAAATAAAAAAATCCATAAATTTGTTTTCTTACAAAAAGGTTATTAAAATGTAGCTAATTATGCTTTTCAACAGAATCCTTTTTATCATGGGGACTCAGTGCTGTTTCCTTCATCCACGTTTTCAAAGCTATGATCAAGAGTTTGAATATCCAAAGCACGCTGGTGCCTGTAATTTCGACTAACAATACTGTAATTAAAACACAACTGGCTTGGTTTTAAAGCAAAAGGCTAACAGGACATATGTGTTCCTTTCAAAAATATATAATTGCTTTCTCCCAAAATAACCTAATCTCATTAAATAGGTTGAAAAAATCATATGGTTTAGAATTATTACAACCCAAACAATGACTGAATTAAAGTTGGCAGCATCTTTCACAAAGTCACTTCGTGTGAATGCTAAATGTAGATTTTTGTTTCTTTGATACTTCTGAAGAAAAATAAGAAGCTATTTCTTCTCAGTCACTTTTTTAGAAGAGACTTAGGAGGGAGGTTGACAATGGAACTTATTTGGTATTTACTCTGCTTGACACGCCTTTCTGGATAAGCAGTGAAAAACTTTCAGGTGACAACTTGAATATTCACCAGTGCACACTGAGCACAAAGGCCACTTTTTATGCCAGGCACAACAATCTTTGCAACACATTACAGGCAAATTACCAGGCAAAACTTTTTTTTAGCAAAGCTATGTTTTGCTAAGATGAATATTAAATGACAGGAATGAGAATATTCCACTTAAAAAGTCAGAACTATACCCACTGGAAATGCATCTGTTTATAGCAAAATTGCCCATGTTCTTAGGACTTTCCATATTGAAATAAAAAGCTAAATTAGCTCATTAGTGTGTCTTGCCCTCAGGATTGAGAAGGAAAAATTGAGCGAAGATTTATCCAGCTAACACCCTGCAATGCTGTGAGATTTAAACATATTTCTTCTTTGGGTATCCGAAGTCTAAGCCTGTGAAGCATTTAATATGACATTGCTATTTACATCACATGTTCACAATGTCTTACTTTATAAAATAAAAGCTTTTCAAATATGAATAAAACTTCACATTACAAACACAGGAAAATTACTATATTGGCTACCTATCACAAAAAAAAAAAAAAAAAAAAAAAAAAAAAAAAAAAAGAAAGAAAGATGCTGCAGTACTTTTTAAAACAGTATGTCCCTAAATGTCATGCATTGCCCTGTGACTGAATGTTCTGTGTTTCTAAAAACATTTTGTGCTGTGTCTGCTTGCTTTTTATTTTTAGATTTCTGTAAAAAAGATGTTTAGCTCAGACTGCTGTATAACTACATATACTCAAGGTGTTAGCAGAATACCAAACAATATTAGTCGTGCCCCTGACAGGATGACACCTGCTTCCTGAGTACTGTAAGTCACTACAGAGAACATACAGACAAATATTTGACAGTACTGTGTTCATAAACCACTTGCATACTTGTAGAAACCCAAAAGACAGAAATTATAACATGAGGTAGTGACACAACTTGAAGGAGGAAGAAAAAGAAAATTCAAAACCCCAAGGAAGAAGATTTTTTATGCAATTGTTGCAGCATTTTTGCCTCTGCTTTTCTATAAACCCCTTCAGTTTTCCGCTGATATTTATGTTTCAGTAGTTACCCTGAAAGAAACCAGTCATTCTTCCTACAAAGATTCTACAAGGGAGACAGTATTTCTGCATATTTTCTCCGTGTTCCTACGACCATTCATTTTGAGTCATGATTTTACTCTGAAGTCAGGTAAGCACAGAAAATGAGCAGCAAAGAAAAACTTCATAAGCAGAAGTGGTATGGAAAACCACAAAGCATAAGAGATGTAAATGATGATGGTATAAGCAAACAGAGAATACATTCAAGTTCATTGGTACTGTTTGTTAATTTAAGAATTACTCTGCATATTGAAAGCTAGCATGCTCATACTAGCAATAAAGTCTCCAAAAAGATTAAAGTTGTATAAGTAGTTAATGCACTTTTCTAAAGACAAAAAGCATTTCTATTTTTTCTAACATGAAAATCACTGTGGTATATAATTTCATCTCCACCACATACACTATAACAAATCCCATTTAAAAAAAAATTATAGGAAAAATCAGCCAAATACTGCAGCATAATAGTATTACATTTCTATTCCAGATAAATGCAGGGAGAGTTAGACAGAAAGTTATTGTGCAATGGCAACTGCTGCAATATTCAAGTTCTAGTGATTTAAAAATTAAATTACATTTACTAAGTTACACACAACAGTTGCTGTCTTTCTGTTCCTAATTAACTACTACAGTTTTTCCGTCATCGATATGAGCCTTTTCAGAGAAGAAAAGCAGAAGGCGATTTTGTGTCTAGACAGGCAACTGTGTGGAAAAACACCTAAACTAACATTTTGTCTGTTAACTCTTCCAAGTATCTTGTAAGCTGCTCTGAACACTAATAAAAGAATAAGCCTCTTAATTGTTTTTAAAATTTCATAATCTAAAAGACAATATTTATTAACAATTATTTTTAAAAAATCATAGATTCGTAGAATAATTTGAGTTGAAATCTCAATGTTTTCCATGTCTTCTCTATTAGAAAATAGTACTGAGCACTGACGGTCATTAGACCTCTTTCAGAATTTGAGTAAATTTTGATGTGGAAGTCAAGAGCTCCAAATTTATATACAAACACATTCAATATCAACAAAGTTTCAACATGGTTTCCCATAGAATTCCTGAGTCAAATGGAACAGATGTCATTAGTTGCCTGTGCGCCTTCTCAGAAATGCAGGCCAGAAACATATGGAGCTGTAACAACAAGAACTGAGCCAGCAAAGCAATGGAAAGAGATTATTGTGCTTTACTTGACACTTATTAGATCATACCTGGCATACTGAATCCCTTTTTGGATCCAAATACAACATTGATACATCTGAGCAATTCCAGCAGAGGACCATCAAAATGGTCATGAGGTTGAAGCACACACACACTGTGCAGGACACTGGGGTAGTTGGCTTGTTTAGCTGAAGAACGCTTGGGGTTGGGGAGGAACTTAACAGCACTTGTCAATACCTGAGAGCAGGTTATCACAGGCTACCCAGAGAAGTTGTGGAGTTTCCTTCCTTGGAAATTTTCAAGACCCGAGTGCATTAAAGCTTTGATTAGGATGGTCTTTTTTCATAGCTGACCCTCCTTTGAGAAGCAAGCTGAGGCTAGATGTCTCCTTCCTCAAGTCCCTTCCAACCTGAAGGGTGTTAAGGCTCTTAGACATTGGAATGACTTTGGCAGAAAGCATGCATAGAATATATACTCCTGAAACACTGAACTCTCTGCATTTCTATGGCATATTTGAGCACCAATAGCTCTTCTGGTTTTTCCATACTCAGAATTTAGTTGCCATGGTAACACATTATGTCTTGAAGGCTGTCTCCAGTGGTATTCCAATTTCTATAGACTAAAAGCAGCTACTACCTTTTTTCAAAGGTTTATATATTTACCCATCTGAAATAAATACATTCAATAGCACATTCGTGTTTCTGAACTAAAAAGATAACATCTTTTAATTCCTAATTATTCATTTAAAATCCAGACCTGTGGGTATAATGACTCAGTTTCTGAGGGCAGCGAAATTCATATCATTCTGCAGTCATGGCGTACTGCTAGCCTAAAGCAAATGCCCCTAGATTTTTTTTCTATTAGGTGGGAGCATGAGATCAAGAGAGTTTTCAAACAAGCAAACAGCAGGAAAACAGGCAGTGAATACAGTTCCATCAGTTGTGGCAAACATTCTGTTAACAAAAATATTCTCTTGCTTTCTTTAAAATTAAATATCAACTCTCATCTGTTTACATATAATTTGATTTCTGTACCAAACGTAGATTTCCTGATGCTAAATAAAGAGACCATTGTCACCATCTTTATCGCTACACAATATAGAACATGTTCCAGACCCTTGCCAAAGCTGTAGATGTCACATAGTGAAACTTCATTTCCCCACTCCAAGGGGCACCTTCCCCCTGGCTGCCTATGACCTGTAATAGACATGGCTGCAACTGAAAACACTTGTTTTTCTAGGCAGTACACAGAAAGGGAAAAATGACACAGTGCTAGCATTTCTGTCTCTAGACAATGCAGGTAGCCTCCTCTGTCAGAAGATACCCCAGAAGATGATGTTCATTACTGTTGTTTTTGTAAAGTAAGCTATTAATCTTGTTTGTACTATACACGCAGGAAAACTGACAAAGAAAGATGAGATTCTGAACCTGTAGCTGTACAATGCAATACCACATAAATCACTAAATGCCTATTAGTTTTAAATTATGTAATGTTTGGGCATTTTTTTTAATTTGCTCTACACACTTGCTGATTATACAATTACCATTTCTTGGCAACCAAAAGTTTAATTCACCTAACACACTACTTAATAAAGAGACTTATTAAAAATCTTCTGCACAAGAATAAAAAATAGCATAGAATTTACTACAGAAAAGTCAAGTTTCTTCACTAACTGGAAAGGATGGTACAATTCATCAACTGAAGGACAACAGAAAACAGTAAGATAGGAAGACAGAGACTATGAACTGAGAAACTATGCATTTTAGTTAGTATATTCTTCTCTTAACCTTTCATGTGGCCAAAGCCTTAACTGATACTTAACTTTAAAGTGTCATGAAAAGGACGGAACTACATTATCATTTATCTATTTAAAGAAATCTGAGTACTGCTTGGTTTTCTACTTGAGATGCAATATTTAATAGACTATTAAAAACACCAAACTCAAGTATGGAAAGCTGCCAACCACATTTACTTAACTTGTTTCACACCGTGAGAACAATGCCGGATTTGCATGATGCATAACATCTATAGTTTGCATACAGACAAAACACGGCTTTTGTTGTGTTAGGGATTTGCCTGGATGTCTGATTTCAAACTTCATCTTCAAAGTTTTACAACCATCACAACAATGCCACAGGCCAAAAGCAAAACCACACAAAACAGGAATTGGCAGTTATAAAAGAGCTTTCAAATCTCACTTGGCTCATCAGTTTGAAGAGACAACTCTAACAGGGAGATGGCATTAAGCTCCTAGAAATACATATCTATGTGCATGGTCTCTGTTGCAATCCAGTACTCACCTGGGGTTTCAGCCTTTGATCACTGGTACTCTGAACTTCAGAAATCTCTCTATTTTACTGTCACGAAGCATAGAAATTAAGTGTCTGACTACATTATAAAGACCATGATGCCATTAAGACAAGGTTGTGTATGCCGGATTTTATGAAACAAAAACCCCAGACATTTGTAGACAGAGAATCTGAAGTTGGCAATAATGTTTTTGTTTTCACCTGTGAAAAATCCCACTCTCCTATTTCCTAAGTCTTTACATCAGCCAAAACTTTGATCTTCACATGTATACAGACATTCACAGTGGAAACAGTCCCATGAACTTCAATCCAAATCTAAACAGATTCATTAATCTAGCACTGTAAAGCAACAGTCAGGTTGCTGTACCTTTATTACACCCTCCATGTTTAAATAAGAACTAGCACTAATTGTATAGCGAAAAGGAAGCTTGGCTGACTCAAAATGACAATTTTCTTAAAAAAAGTTGTTTTCAGAATAAAGTGGGTAAGAGTAACTGCACCTACTTAACCATAAGGGAGACTGCAATTAAATTCTATTTTAAAATAAGTATATAACTTTAATCTTATAATTTGACTGTTACTATCATTATGCCTCTGAAAAGTAATATTTTCTGGAATAGCACTGCTGAACCTCGACATATAATTCACACATTTAATTTTTAACATGCCTATTATACTGAAGTAAGAAGCCAAATGACAACTACTAAACTAGCCCCCTAATTAACGTCATTTCCAAATGTCATATATTCTAAAGAAAATAACTGCTCAGCCAAAGTTTCACTGTGGCCCCTAATTTAGAGAAAAATAAATCCTCTTACCGTATTGATCCAATCATGTAGGGCTGTGCCAGCTGTACTACAATAGCTCCACTCCCAAGCTGGTGGCATGTGTATCCAGAATCCCAATCGTAGTTTTTTGTGTCTCCATTCAATAAGGCATTGCGACTGCGACTTACACCCTCAATCACACTGGCACAGTCTGCAATTGTTGCAACATTTTCAGTGGGAACTGTGAATTAAAAACACAAAGATGACAGACATACAGTCAGAAAACAGTTCAGATACCAATGGTCTTTATTTCTGGAGTAGTATTGGTGAAAAAAAAAATATGATCAACATAAGGAAATTTAACTCACATAACATGAACTATGAACAAGTGGTACAGATAATTTTTATAGCATTGATTCCAGAATAGCTTGGTAAATTAACAGATGGATTTCAGTATTGCTGATATGAAAGCACTCTTTTAATACAAATGGGAAAAAATATCTTGTCCAGTAAAACTTAAGAAATTTTGAAACAACTTCTTCCTGATTTCATGATGAAACCTTCCTCTACTACAACATCTGAAAATGGCTGAAACATAGTTACGAGAAATTTCAGAGCTAACTCTATGAGTCTTCAGCATGCAAATGAAGAGATAATTTTCCATGAAGAGCTAGGATTCTGTGATTTCAGTGTGCTACTGGTGTCAGGAGCATAATCTTAAGAAAGCCACTAACCAACCAAAACACCATAAAACACTGGGGAAAAAACTGCAAGCTCATTGCCAAGTAATAATCCAAAGCAGTGGAAAAGCAATCACTTCTGAAAAATCTACTGCACTACCACATGTACTATCATCTCTGTCTGCTCATAAAAAATTACTAAACTCACCACATTATTATTCTAGAAATCTCCTGATTCCCCTATTACTGAAAAGAGGCACTCAACAATTCCCACATTCTTATGGGGGAGCAGGTGTTACACATTAGAAGTACTTCACTGGGAACAATCTGAATAAAGCAAAAGCTAACAATGCAGACTAAGAGTGCTGGCATTGAAATAAAGTTTGCCTTGACTTCCTTTTCTTCCTCTCCTCCCTGTAAGGAACTTACCATTTTATATGGGCTTTAAAGCATCTTTACATAGAGCTGTTTTTTGTTGGTTTTTTTTAAAAGGAAGAGGAAGCTATTGAAATCTTGGTAAAAAAGAAAATGAGTAGAAAACAAAGTGTCAAAATCAATGTTCATGTTGAGGCACCATGGCATGTTCCAGACCCCCACTGAGTTATCAAAGTGATTAACTGAAGGTAGTGCAGTTCAGTTCATGCAATATTATGCCTGCATGCCCTCTGAGCATCATCCTGCTCCTTCTCACATTCAGATTTCTGCACTAATCCATGACCTCCTAAGAAGATCTACTCCCACTCTCCTATCTATTTCCTGATTAGTCAAACTCCTTAAAAACTGTCTTGGTGTGTTTTTAATATAATTCTGTGGTCTTCCCTAAAACAGCTAATTAGAAAGTGACTCTAACTAACTGAAGTGTGCAGAATGTGCCATACTGTTCCTTTTCTCTAGGGGGTCTGCCACTCCCTATTTTGAATGTTCATTATCATCTTTTATATCCGCTTGATAAATTTATTAAAAATACCATCTGGTGGGGACTCTGTTCTGTGCTGTATTTTAAAATCTTTTGGTTGTCTTCCTTTTTCCCATTAGAATTTCTGCTTCAATTTAGGTCACTTATTTACAAATACATACTGTCAAAACCAACAGCCTTGTTTCTTTTTTCTTTTTTTTTTTTTTTTTTAAATCCACCAGCTATCCAGCTCTTACCAATATTGTCAGAGAAAAGAGAAGATTACATATATGAAAATTGGGTTTTTTCCCACTGTTCATACAGCAGTTTTGGGCCAAACAATCTGATTTGCTTTTATGAAACAGAAAAGATGTGTGTTAGCAAAGCATACACATTCTGTAAGCAAACAAAAGGAGAAGATGATTGAGGTTACAGGACAGCAGTATCAAACATTTATTAAAACTTACTTTCTTGTCTCCTTGTCTCATGCTGCAGTATGGAGCGATGCAGAACTGGCAGTATATTTAATTCTAGCAATAGTATTTTTATAAAAGATTGCAATTTTCAAGGCATGGCCTAAGGGTCATCTATACTGGCTATATTTAAAGATAAGACAGATATATTCAACTGTCCTTAGAGATCTTCCAAGATAAAAAGGTACCAGAAGTGTGTTGTAGCCTCAGTCATATTTATTTATCACACCTTAAGCTTTTTTTCTTTCACTTTTCCTTTTTAGCATACTTGATCTTTTGTAAGAATTTTTTTTTCCCCCTGAAGCACTCTGAAAAAAACGTTAAGGCTGCTGCTGCCAACTAGCTTCCATATCTGGGTGTAGAGTACTTCCTTTCATCTCTCATTATGGACAGGTCAGCTTTTGCTTTCTGTCCATCCACTATGACTTCACTACAATGTTGGTGGGTGGAGAAATGACAGAAAATTCTCAAATAATTTTTTGCAGAACAGGAAGGAACAGAACAAAGTGGGTTTCTACAGCTGTTCATGAATGCAGCCATTAATGAACCTTAAATTATGAAAATAAAGATGCAGGGAGACAGCAGATCTACTGCACAGTCTTATATTATAGGAAAGCAGCAATTTAAAGCATTATGGATTGTTGAATATACTTATACTGCACTCTAGGCAATAGTCAAAGGTTCTCTGCTTATGTGTCATCATTCCAACAAAACTGTTCATTTTACTGAGTTCTCTTAAGACACGAAGCCATCACTGTGAGGAAACTATAAACAAAAAATTACACTATTTCTTCTATATATAATTATATAAAGTAAAAAAAAAAAATTCAGTTAATATGAAGAAGTGATTTTCCTCTCATTATTACATCTGTTAAATGTTCAGCTTCTAATTGCTCAATTTTTAACTATAAAATTGCATTCCTTCTCTACTTGACCATCTACTAAGCAGACAAAAGTTTCCTCACTGGATGGCTGGAAAACAGAAAGCTGAGACGAAAGAAAAAAAGATTAAAGATGCCAGTACTATTTCAGAGTTTGATCATATTGTATTAAAGAATTAAAATGGTATCGGGCATTTTGCTTTCATTATTGTCCACATGCCAAAAGATTTGTTAAGTCTAATCTTTATTCAATATATTAATTAGCCCTTGTTTATTTGCTACATGGTAGAAAAACTGTGAAGTCTACAGATTTTTCAGTTAATTAAAAGTACAGTTGCAATGTCCTGTCTTTCATTCCACATACTCTTATTTTCTTCAGTTGAAACTTGTTGATGAAATTGCTATATTTAATTTAAATCTTCAATCAAGAAATCAAGAGCTTAAAAAATATCAACTTCAAACAAATATCAACAGATTTCCACCTGTTTCAGTGAAAAGCTTTCTGCAACCCACATTTGGCTGGAAAAGAAAACCCCGCTAATACGCGTTTTTGTCCATTTGTCAGAAATTGGATTAGAAAATCCTCAGTGAACACTGATTTTTCACTTTATATGTGCTACAGCTCATGATTTCTAATCCAATAAATTAGAACAAAACCATTCAAGTCACTAGTACTGGCCATACTTTTCATTGCCAATTAACTGGCTTCTATAGGGCTTTTTCATTAAAAATTATGCCTGCAGAAGGCTTTCAGAAATATCAGTTGTTTTAGGAAGCGTGCATCCCTCCTTGCAGCACTGGAAACAGACAGAAAAGGATTTTAAAAAATGGAACTGGATCCATATGGACAAATCTCTGTTGAAACCAACCATGTGGCTGTCCTTTCTTGTAGAAAGAAGGGGAAAAAAAATCCCTGCAGTATTTAGAGCGTCTTCAATTTTTCATAATTTCCTAAAGCTATGCTTGCGGCAGAGCTGACTTACACTGCTGGGTAAGCCTACATTATTTTGGGAGAACACGAACCTTTTTAAAAGAGAAGAAACAAAATATGATAGCTTTGTGTGGAGTCAACATTAAACTAGACAAAAAACAGCACCTCTCACTGCTTCCTTGGGGAGAGACAAAGCAACCTTTTATAAAGCTGAACCATACGCTAGGAAACTGATATAACTGATTTCTCCCTGTTAACACATTTAGTTTTGCTTGTCTTTTTTAAAAATTTTATTTTAAATAACTGCCAGAGTAAAAGACAAATGAATGTTTATTTATTTGAAAAATTTTCTCCCTTTAAAACAAGTTCTCCTAAGGCATTGAACAGCCCACAAATGAAGCTTCACAAATACTTCTAAGTACTGAATAGCATTCCCCAGGGGGCGACCAAGGACATTCCAGTGTTTTACATCCATCTTCTGCTCTTCAGTCATTATTCACTGTTCTCTCGTGTGTAGTGTACAAGTTAGAAGACAGTCTCAGTCTGATGGACTGAGACAGACTACAGACAGACACTACTTCCTGTAAAAGCCGTCCACATTGCACTCCCAATGATCTTCACCAGGCTCAAAATCAGACAGTAGGCTGGTCAAGCCCACTGTCTTGACCAATCACTACCCAGTGCTGCCCCTCAGCACTGGGTAGTGATTAAAGGACTAAGTGAGGTTATAATTTTTTTTTCCATTTGAGGCAGAAAGGACTTTTTTCCTCTATTAAGGTGAGAAAAAAATCCCCAGAAACCTAGAGAGGCCTTGCACAGAAAGAGTCCTTTAACTGCTGTGGTAGCTTCTTGCCACTGCACAGATTAGAAGATTTTCTGATACATCACATTACAGCAGGTACTGCTTCCAAAGGAGTATGTCTCTTGCCTGTGAAAATATTCTTTTGTTTTGAATTCTAGATAAACTATTAATGGCTAATGACCATTCAAAATTTCAGAAGCAGAAGTTCATTATAAGCAAGCACTATGAATGTGAGATTAAAGAATATTTACATCCTCGTTAAATGGAAGAGTTATGTTAATATTGTGAATTTAATATGTAAAACTGTTAACTTAAACATGTAGAGATACTACCATGCCAAAAAGAAAATTACATCTTAACCTTAACATCTGTGTTAAGGAATAATTTCATATGATTAAATTCATTTCTGTCACCTCATTTCACAAGGCAACAAAGTGTAAAGCAACATTTAAACACCAGACAGTGCTATAAAGAACATTTTCTGCTACTTTTGCTTCAAAACTACTACTCAGTTACCGTTAGGTTATGTCAGTATCATATTCAGTATTGTATAAAATAACTGTATAAATCATCTTCCACATTAACTTTTAAATGTAATATGTCAAGTTAGTAATTTTTCATTAAAACCTTGTATGCAAAAATGCAACAACATGAAATTGTTTTCATGAAACAGCACTTCATTTTTATTATTTGTTTACCAGCCTTCTAATCTTCACTGTACAGTGACAGTCATTACATAGATACTATGTATCAGTAGTAATACAGCTGATAAACTACACTCTTTGCATATACAGCCCTCTGATCAAGTTGAATATCTTTCACTTAAAAAAAGCAACAAAACAAACAATTACTCTTAAGCCTCCACATAACATCCCTAACCAAATACCTCAGAGGCCTTATTTCTTTGGAATGAGTTTTCAAGTGACAAAGTCTTTGCATATTCTCTTCAGTGCTGTTTTGGTAGAAGTAGGGGTCACAAAGTCTTTCTGAAAGGACCATATGGTCTTCAAGGGCTGACCAAGACCTCATTTTTTTAATAAAACAGGGTATAGAAACAGCAGCTGTGTTTGTTCAAACATAATTTAATACTGTATTTAATATCATATGGGATAAGCAATGAACCCAACGAACTGCTTTTCAAGGGTTTAAGATGAAAGTTTCTATATGCGGTCAAGTTTAAAAGCAACCTACTCAGATTACTGCACATTCATATATTTAGTTGATTTTTCCTAACTGCTTTCAGTTCACTTTATCCTATCTGATCACTGCAGAAATAGAAACAAACATTACAAATCCTCATCAAAGCAATGCAATAGATCTGTGCCAACCCATTGGTACTCATACACAGTTTTTACAGAAGTGGGCCTTGGATAGTCTGCTTGGTCATGAGAACCAGACAATATGGTTCCTTATGGTAATTACCAGAGGTATGAAAAAAAATCACTAAGTGGATATAAGTTCACTTTGTGGGATCAAAGTAGTTGAGGATATTTTTGAGTAGGTAATACTGATGGCCAAAAATTCTGGTGGAACAGTCAGAGGTGCTCCTGCTCCATTTCACAACTGGACTGGCCTCAAGTAGTCCCCAAATCTTTTCATTTGTATCTTTCTCACCATAAACTCTGCAGGGTCATGTATACAAATGCTGGTGCCTCATTTACATTTGGAAGACTGTCCACATCCCACTTTCAATTAACTACTCACTGAATTCTTACTTTTAGTTTTCTATTAATTGAATTGACTAACATCCCTTAAATACAAAAATCTGTGGAGACCTAAGTACTCTCTTTCCTTATTGTGATCACTTCAAAAGACTTACACAAAACAGCCTGGTTGACCCACAATGAATAACAGCATAGTTCCCTCAGCTAACAATCACCATTAACACCAGCAGACACTTTTCATTACGCTGTCCAAATCCTATTCAGCTGTAAGTTCCTATAAGTACAAAAACATTTTCACAAACAGAGAATTTTAAATAAAGCCATATAAAGTCTCCATCCCCTAGATTACTTCTGAAACTTAAGAAATGTTAAGAGATCAAATAGTTTGTCTCACCAAAATGATTACTCAAACAGAAAAAATACCTGAGTTTACGAAAGATGAGTCAATTACAGTGTAAGTTCACTTCCACAAACATGCACGGATTCACTGCCTTGCCTACTATCACGATCAAACAATCTTTGTGGTAACACTATTAAAAAAAATTTATTTGAGTCCCAAATTAAGCATTTATTAAATAAGTTCGATGATCTGAAACCAAACACATACAAATATTTGCATCCACTAACTCTGATTTTGTATGAAGCTTTTAAAAATTCATAGCTGGCAGTGCTAACTATGAAATTTAACTAAAAGGTTTTATCAAATTTGAGATATTTTGTTTCTCTGCTAAATAGCTTACTGAAGGGAGATGTTTTCTTTTAACACAGCTCTTCCTTACTGCTTATTCTATTTTCTAGTCAATAGCAATTGCAATGTTACTTTTACACTACCTAAAACAAAGGCAAGGCTTTTGATTTGCCTTTGTATAATGCATGAGAACAGGCTGAAGGAATTTGGTTTTGGTTTTTCAGAGCTAAATATTACAGTTTTCTCAGAAAAAAATTTAAAGCGAATATGACTTACTAAAAATCTTTCTTCTCATCCTATTTTGAAAACTGCTTTCACCTCCATCTGTCATGAGTACATATTTAAATTTTAACTATATGCTGAAAACCAGCATGAACTCTGACAATTTTGCTGAAATTCTCAATTTTATGCTCTAAGTAATAAACTGTGGGAAATCCCACCCAGACCTACTAAAAGGCACATAATTCTCTCTCTCCGATGAACTCCAGCATCTGACTTTTGTGAGTTTATATGGAAGAAAGCACAGAAACCACCACTTTTTAACTATTAAAAAGAAAAAATCTACAGTAAATCTTGCTGTGACACATTTTATCATTCAGTAGCGTTGGCCTGTTGGGGATTTCTACCTTAAGTAACATAAAGGTACTTAAATCAGTATTATATAAGCTGCCCAGAGCTAACCGAGCTCCACCAGCATGGTGTTCTGAGAATAATAGTAGCACAGCCAATATAATGTTCTGCCATGCCTAAGCATGTTTATGACTCTTTGGGGGGAAATCAACACATGAGAGTTTACTTTCAGCAGTTGTAACCAGGCTGTATAAGAGTCCCTAAATGTCCAAATCCATCATCACTACAATAAATAGCTCTGCTTAGTCCATTCTTGTAAAAGAATTCAGGCTAACCTACTGGGAGGCAAGAGCAACCATACTATGACATGGAAAGAAAAATCACATTGGCAGTACTGACTACCAGTGGCTTGTCAGCAGCAGTTGATTTGAATTTCATAATTCCTGCAGCATCATTAATTAATTCACAGAACTGGAATTTCATGGAATTTGTAAGGACTAGCCCAACTAATTCTATAATTACAACACTGTTTAACTCAATTTAGAGATTTTTGGGTGGAAACAGAAGTAGAGTTAGAGCACAGTGATGGCCAGCTTTAAAGGACACATATTTGCAACAGTTCATGAAAAAGGAAAATGGTTTTATCTCTTACCTATCAGACCTTTCTCAAGAGTAAAGGATTTGTTCGTGAACATGCATTCAAATGCCACAATATGGAAAACTTTGTTCACTGTGTTGTGGGTCCCAACAATTCGAATATACCTATATGGAGAAAAAAAAGATAAATAGTACAAGTTAAACATGACAAACTTCTGTGCACTTAAATATTGATTCAGTTAAACTATAATGTGCCGACCCATAAGAACTGAGTAACTGTTTAAAAAAAGAAAAAGGAGTAAAAATTAATATAAATTTCACAGAAGGTTTGCATCTAGTCAGGATGTTGGCTGCAGTGCAATTTTAGAAGAAAAAAAAATCTTTAAAGAAATGTGGAATCTGTTAAAAATGTTTCTGGATTAATTTGCCAAAAAAAGCAAAATGAGTGAACTTGTGTTTCAGAAATGGTCTGTTAGTGCTGATATGTGCTCATGGAGGCTTTAAATAATAACAACAATAGTAATCCTTCCATGAACAAATTTTCAGCACTGTGAATAATTTCATACAGCCAGGACAAACCCAACAAATGTGTCAGGCTTTTCTTCAAAAGTAAAAAATAATACCATTTTATTATGACTGTTTCTAATTCTAACACTGGATGTACAGGATATCAGTCTTTCTCTTGGTGCATCTTTTTGTTAATAATAAAAAAAAAACCCTCTCAACATTCAAATATGAAACAAAGCTACTCTGGGTTTCATTCCTGGTGGCATAACTTACACTTCTACACTCGAACTGCAAATCAAATAGAGCTGCTCTTGAACACTGCGACCTATTCACCTCCTGTATCACCCTGGAGGCTTCACCTTCCATAAACAACCACTAACCTCGATTCAGTCTGATTCTGCATTTTCTGAAGAGATCCAGCAGTTCTTACTATAAATTTTGAAAAATCTCACAAGGGCTATTGTAAACCTCTCAATAAATGCTGAACAAGCAACCAGAAAACTACCTAAGCCAAATACCAATTACCTAACAGGATGGGTTATCCACACTGCAGAAGGTTTTGTATGAGTTTAACTAATTTCAGTTATGAAGTATCAGAATTATGAATCTTAAGCAATATCCTTAAACACAAGCCAAAAAGCACTACCCTTAAACACAAGCCAAAAAGCACGAGCATTTTGGCTTGTGTTCTTCATCAGATCAAGCTGAGAAGACACAGAGTTTTCAGTACTGAGATTTTCTTTTTAAACAATAAAACAACCCTCATAGCTACTTACTGTACTAATGTTCAATCTCCAAATTTAATTTAGAAATTATTTGAAAAATCATGACTTGTAACAAAGAATTACATGCTGTTGCCTAATTAATATTAACTCACAGATCAATTAATTATCACAGTAGCAAATTTCCTGAAAGTCATTCTATGTAGAAAACAAAGTTGCAAAAGTGGAGAAAATATTTATTATTCATAAAGAAGGTGAACCTGTCTTTTAAGAGTAAAGCAAAACGTAGCCCTTACTATGCAACTCAGCCAAGCGCCTGCAAAGAGCATCACAGAAATCTTGGCTGACAGTCTGGGAACAGCAGGTGTTTCCCCAGACCTGCCCATGTGAACCAGATGACTTTCTTTTTATCAACTCACAACCACAGTATGAGCCCTAAACACACAGGTAATGTCCAAGATTCGACAACAGTAACTGATCTTGCTCCCTCCAGCTTCAGAAGCACAGAATTCAATTAAACACAGGAATAATCGTGGAATATTTTCAAGTGCACATGGAGGCTGGCTCACCACACAGACTCCCTTGTCTCTCCCAGGCAAGGAATGTATTGATTGAGTTGTGCTGCTTGGACAAAATGCACCAGGCAAACCAACAGAGTGTTACTAATGGAGATGTACTTTGACATCCTTCAGTTACGCTTCCTTGCTTTAAAGAGTTTAGAGAATAAACAAAGTAACAAGATTAATAGGAACACAAGAAACTGCTTCATAATTAGCTTTAAAATCTAATTTATTTAGATTTTTTGTGTTATAAAATTGTATCATTAGAGGAAACTTCTTGATTGTTTTTTCAGAGCAATTGGAAGTTGTTCAAATTCCTGTCAACAACAAAGCAGGTTCATAAGACACAAAGTTATCTATGAATCTTTGTGTGATTGCAGAGTAAAAGAATCACAATCCAATGCCTAGACTAGCTGCACTGTCGATGGACTTTAGACTCAACTAATAAGACTGGAAGACTTAAAAAAACCCTGAACCATTTTTTAAAGAGAAAAACTTTATGAGTTTGTGGGGTTTTAGAAGTACTTCCCTAGCAGGTAAACAGGAATGAAATGTGAAAAATTTGCCCCTTTATTTTATTTTCTGGCCCTTTTTGGGAATAATGGATACTGATAATATAGAACTGCTCTAAGAGTTTGATCTACGTGTCACAGACTTCTCTAGCAACAAAGAGTCAACCTACACATGGCCCTAAAATTCTCACAACAGGAATATCAGAAAAATCCAGTTGGTAGATTTTTTTTCCCCACTAACAAGAAAATTGTTTTAACTAGAGGGAAATGGCATGTCCTACTGGATCTTGGTAGAATTTTAAACTACTAAAATTTGAATGGACTACCTGGGTTGATTAATTAGGCACCTACATGGCAACATCCCTGATCCATTCCCCATTTTTCCCAGAGCAATTCTTCTCATTTATATGAAACTATGATATGGGTACTCTGTTGTGACTACATTTCTGAACAACTAAATTATGTTTTACTTCTGCTCTTTACATTTGTAAAGTTGACACATTTACTTCAGATAACAGCTGTTGCAGATCACACCACTGATTCAACTGTGGATACCCTGGAGGACTACAAACACCAAAGCTCAGCTGCCTACACCATCACAACAGTGCTTAGGACATATGAGTCAAAGCACAAGAATATGCATACTCTAGGAGTCATTTTAATCCTTCATTATAACACCACCAGTAAGATACAGACAAACCCTGAAATATAATTAAGCACAGTTTCCAATTCCTTGAGAATATTGAGACAGAAGACTAAATAAGGGGAGGCAATGGAAATTAACAGGTATTTTGCACAGATATCCACTCTTAAATTACTATCAAAGCAACACAGAACAGCAACAGCAAACTCAAAGAACTAAATCAAGCACGTATGAAATGCAGTCTTACAAAACTGGCATCTCATTTTCCTTTGTGAAGCATTTGGTATAGGACACCAGCACTAGTATTACCTACTTTATATCTCCTCGAACTGCTTAGAAACCACTAACATTCACATTCCAATCACTGCCACAAAGATGCATGAGGCACAGCCCTACACACACAAGGACATTAGAAGACATTCTGTTTGTCTTTTAGTGGAAAAGGAAACAGTGTTATTCAACACCATCTCAACTCCATTTATTGACAACTCCCTAAAACGAATAATCCTTCAGACTCACACAGCTGAATCAACAGACTCATGGCAGGAAGACAGAAAAAACAAGGAGGAAAAATCTATTGCCAGCTTTAAATCATGTGGGAAAAGAGTGGACGTAAATAAATACATAAAATAAAGAATTAAGCCAGAACAAACATGAAAGCATATCTGTCTTCTGACAGAAGACAAGTTTTTCTGCACTTAGACAGGAAAGTCTAATAAAGTCTATTTTACACGAAAGGAAATCCCTGCTGCAAATATTGAAAACAACAGTGACAAATCAAATAAAACACTTGCACAAGACAAAATCATTGAACTCCAGTAGGAAAAGTACATGCAACACCTACAAAGCCTGTAGAGTAACAAATATTTTCACCTTTGCAAATACAACCAACAGTGAAACAGTTTGAGAACACAACACATTTTTATTTGTAATGTGCTAGAACATGTGTGCAGGTTTTTATGCTGGGGCATTCAAGTAACTAAAATTATTGTCATGCAACACTTACAAAGGACATGTAATTGTTCGTGTACCACATGAAAGCAGTACATCAACCAATCAATCAATGTTTCTCTACAGATTCAACCAAATTAACACAGATGTGCTTTGGAACGTAAATAACATTTGTGCAATTGTGACATTGCACATTGTATTCCATACATAAGAATAGTAAGTTTAAAATGCTTTGTTCTTTATTAATGGATTGCTTTGTTCTTTATTAATGGATTCCATGTTTTTTTTTTTTTAAAGGGGGAGAAAAAAACCAATTTCAGGTAAACTTGCTTGACTCTCCATCTTCACATTGTATGCATCGCTAGTTCCAGTGAAGTTCTCAAATCTGAACTTGGCTCACTGGTTTTATTTCAGGTCAGGCCTCAACACAAAACAGCTCAATTTCCTAGAACCTGTCTGGATATGAGAAGAAATCTGCAATTACACCTGATCTCATAATGAATTTCCACTATAAGAATACAAAACAAGATATGAGAAGAAGTTAAGATTTGGATGTCTATATTTAAACCATATCCTTGATTTGACTTTGGAGCCAAGCACAACTTACATACCACTCTCACTTACCCTTACGCCATCTCTACTGAATACATAAAAATGGGACTCTAATAAATTCAATAGTATAGAAAAACATCATTTTTAAATAGAGGAGAAAGCATTGCTCTTTAGAAAGTCTAGTTCTACAACACACTGGACAGGGAAGGATTCAGAGAACAGATATGAGCTGGCTCTGCACACCTTCCAAGCTGGTGTGACATGGAGCCAGATTCTTCCAAAAATGAACATCATCTTCAATAGGACACTGAATCACACTACAACTTCATGAGGTTTTATGACTTTGGATCAATTTAGCTTCATTATATTGATACACTTTAGCATCCATATTTTTTAACATATTGAATAAAAAAAAAAAAAAAGAGAAAATACAGGAAAAAAGTGCTGTTCAGTGAAATCTGAGAATGTTTTCCATTTTCCCCAGCTTCTCATTCCACCAGTCTGTGAATTTAACATGCAATAATTATTTATTGCTCCAATGACACCTCAGTAAGTGCTGTCTACATCTAGACTATAACCAGACTACATACAATATGACAAAGAAATACCTGAAAAGTATTAGAAAAAAGTGATCTTTAGAAGCAAGTACATGGGGGGAAAAAAAATCTATCTATCTATATATCTATAAATCTGCATCAAGGTAGCTCAACAAAGAAATAACAGTAGTTTTGACCTGTGCTTAAAAAAGTATGGAATTTAGAAATTCCTCCTATAAAACTGTAATGAAGATATATACAAAAATTTGTATTTAGCTCTGGCATCTCAAAAATGACAGATGGTGGTAAAGAAGGGTGGATTTTATAAAAATGTCAAAAAATTATAAAAAAGGAGGCAATTACTGAAAAAAACCTTTTTACCTAAGGTTGATCTGAATGAAATCATTACAAATAAGAAACACAGTAACTCCTGGTATTTGAGCACATAAGCATAAGAGAATATTTCCAGGACTCTCAAAAGGGGGTCATAAAAGAACATGAAGAATTAAATGTTAAAAAAAGTTTAAAACCCCCCTAACAAACAAACCAACAATCAAACTAAACCTACCAAAACTAAACAAACCACCAGCCCTTTCAAACAGTGTCACATTTTACTCAAAATGTAACATCACTGAAAATGTAACAATTAACATTATTTACTGAAAAATACATCCAAGGATATATGCAAGAAACATTTATTATTCATTATGTTAAAATTATACGGGAAAAGTACTAAGCAATACTCAAATGAAATCCTCTAAGTACTGGTAACATACAAATGACTGATTGTATATTTTTCATCAATATTGATATGATTTGAAAATTTGTACCTACAGATACAACTCCTTGTAGTTGCAGGTGGTTAGAAAATTGCGGCAAAGTATTGCTGGCTCAATTTCAAATTTGCTACTCAGTTTTGGAATGCTGAAATGTGGGGTAATTCATTCAGCTGTGTATGTCTCATACATTTTAAACATTTATGATACAGCATATAGTATTCAAGTATGGTCTGGATCTGGGACAAGAAAGGTTTTGTTAACTGAACAAGCTTTGGTTCCTTAACGAAAGAGATGATCATACAGTTATTAAATCCTGTACTACCCAGTGATTTACAGCTGTACAAACGTCATGCCAATAGTAACTGTGTCACTTATAAGAAATACCAAGTTGAATTACTCAACAGTAGGAGCAATGTTTGTAGGAACAAAACCCCTAAAAAAACCCCAAAAAACCCGCACGTAGTGTCCCACTCAAAGCAGTGGAATGTCAGTTCTGACTGCTTTGGTGTTCCTTTCTAACATAAATAAAATGTGCAATACCTGTTCTGCTCCTGATAACACACAGCTTAGCCAAACTTTTAAACTATGATCATTTTTCAGACAGATTTTAGAAATTATTAATGAAGACTGAAATTCACATGAAATATGTATTGGACACAATGAAGTAGAACCAAAGCCTCATTGGAAATTATAAGACATGTTTTTAACGTTTGTGAAACAAATGTTTGATGTGAGACTGAACAGTGAAAGTATCAACCAATTATTTCTAAATTCACCAAGTTCTGTCTTCTTATGAGAAAAATCTGACATGGTATCCCTTAGCAGTATCACCTGCTACACATATATACCATTGCTACCTCAGTTAATCAGTGTCTCTTAACTTCCTTGCTTATACTTTCCAGCGTATTCAAGACCCAATTCATAGCTACTGCAGGTCTGAACTGAGCTATAAAATAAAGGACAAAATAAATATTATTTATGGAGCTATTCATCAAACACAGACAGTGCAGCAGATGCAATCTCGTAAGCTTCATAGGTCTAGTTCTTTTTAAATCAAACAGTGTTTTACTAGAAATAATAGATGACACGGTGAAAGAATATAATAAATTTGGAATACAAGTAGGTGGTCTATATTAACCTGTACAAACACTCCTACACAGCTCAGCAGCAATGAGATGGCAAAAGAGAAGGCCAGTGACTTGCAATATATGTACACAACTTGTAAAATATCCAGAAGCTCAAGTTTGTGTGAGAAGAGCTGAATTATGGTTAAAGAGCACCGAAGACAGAAAACTACTATAATGATTTCTTATTCTCCCTACTTTTCTTTTTTCCACTTTTTTGTGGTTTGTTTTAATTGTGGATAGAACCACATTCATAATACAACATTTGCCACATTTCTCTTGCTGATTTAATAAGCAGTAAGAACTTTTTAATCCAGAACAGCACTCTGCAGTATTGCACCAATTTAACTGATTACAATGGATATTTGTAACACTACCATCAGGCTGGAGTGGTACATCGAGTGCCACTGCCCCAAGAAAATGTTAATATTTTGTTAAAATGTAGCTCTTGTTCTCCTACAAAATGAAAATAACTTATGTCTGACATGTTTATGAAATATACCACTAAAGCTTGTGAGCAGACGTGCAGAAAACAGAAATATATTTACTGGGCTAATGAATTCAGATCTCTTCAACTGGTTCCTTAACCAAAGAACAGCAACCCCTCATACATCTCTCTCCCTGTAGTTAAACATCTAAAAATATGAAACTGTTTTAAATCTAATTTCATAAATATTAAAATAAATTTGGATGCAATGGACAAGAATAAATGGTAACATAAAAAAAAAAGCAAGAATTTTCTTCCAAACCCTCCTTCTTTTAGAGTGTAACAAAAAGTAAAGTTTTCACCAGCCTAAAATTTTCCTAACACTGAGTGAGCTGCACATAGCCTCCTTCTAGGTGATCTTTATCCAGTGGGAGACCACAACCACTGATGCACTGACCAACTACTGAGAATGGACCCCAGACTCAAATGGAAGGAAAAACTGTACAAATGGACTAATTAACATGGGAAGTGAGGAATATAACTAACAAATAGGTGTTTGGGTACTAATTAATGAAAAAGTTATGTAATCTCTAACCAATGAACGCTGATGCCTTTTTTGAAATGCATAAATACTGTAAAGTTTTGATGATCGGGGAGCCTGCATTTTGTGGGTTACCACCTGGCGCCCCACTTGGAGCAAAGTGGAATAAAAACCAGAAATACCTCACCTCAGTGTGAATTGACACTGCACAGGCAACGAGCCCATGCTTGAGACAATAATAATGCATATTTGTATCAGTAACAACAAAAAATCTGCCTTGATCTTTCTTTGTAATGCTTTTCAAATACTTAATAACAGATTCTAGAGAGCTTTGAAAGGACATGAAAAAGTCAGTACTTGCCTGTGCACAAATATTTCTAACAATTGCAGGATGACTATTTCTGTAGTGAAGTAAGCTTTATGGCCATGGCAAAAAATACCAGAGTAATAAGTTCCTTCACTATGAACAAAGAATCTCTTATCTGGAAATGAAACAGAGCTTCGTCTGGATGCCTACTTAAAGGCAGAATGCATTAAGCCATCATCCACTTGTCTATCTATATACCAAAAAGTGCCAAAGAGCAGTTTCATCAACTGTTTCAAAAAGTCGCAAATTTAGTATAAGAATTGCACTGAAAATGCTGGAAATTGCAAATCAATAGGCTTAGAGCCAAGTTATGACAAAATAAAGGATTCTTAAATAATCTAATGATCTACATAGAATCCTCTAATGTAACTTATTTCTTCTTCATAAACCTCTGCCTTTTTCAATCCAGATGAACTGTAGTACTTCTTTTCCAAGATTAAAGCTGTTTTTGAAGTATTTTCATTACTCAAGAAGGTACTTTATTAGACCTCAAATCAGATAAATCTTGGTACCTTTGTCCTCCACCATTACATTACCATTCAAAACCACTCAAATGCAGCTCAAAAATTCATACATACATATATATACACATAAAGAAAATGTGAAGGAGATTTTTTAAGTGCTCTGATCCATCTGAACTCTTACCACAATACCCTTGACACCACCTTATAAAGCTGTGCCATGCATCTGTTTTCACCTTAATAGCAGCTGAAAGAAGAATTCTGCCTATACAGCACATCTCCAGCACTGACAGAGTTTCCAACAGTTGGTTTAATGGGAACTTGTTTTCTTTCACTTCTGCTTTTGATTATTGCTGAACTTACTCAGCCAACACTTAGAATGTGACTCCTCAATGAAGAAATAAACCACTATACTTGAACCAGAAAGTCAAAAGAAAAAAAAAACAGGAGAAGATAAAGAAAAATAAACAAAAGGTATTTCCCTATACTGAACAGCAGGTAAGATAGTGAGAATGAAATTAGTGATTTAGGTATCAGCTCTAACAATTGTAAAGTCCATCAGAAACCTGCAGTTACACATTTGTGTTGGAATCAGCTAAGCTGGTCTATTTATGTGCTTGTTCCACCATAGCTACACTCAGGATATTTGATAGCTCTCCATTGTTATTATCTTGTATGTGGCCTTCCCAAAGTGACTATGAACATACACAACTCTCTCCTATTCGAAATCCAATTAGATCATTACAACATTACATTGGAAAAATGGCCACTGAAAGGCATTAGGTTGTATTGTATCTTCTTCAAGAAGATTTTTTCCTCTAAGTAACATGATTTTTGCCTCAGAAGTGACAGAAGTGCTCTGTGGTAGAGTATCTTTTAAATTAATCTACCACACAGTTATATGAATCTCAGTGCTGTAGACACTTCATTAGCACATCAATTCAATTTTCCTGAATGTCCCGCATTACCTTTTAAACCATCTACTTCACTTTATTGAGCTGATAATTTGAACTCAGTACTGCCTTATTTTGATATGTAACCAAAAGGTAAGTTAATGCCTTTTATTCTTATATATGAATGCAGTGAAAACATGTTTTAAGAGGCAACTCTTTGTTATACTTCATCACTTTATTCCTAGTTGTAACTGATGTCAGTTAGAAGGCTATTATCAGTCTAACAGTACATTTTCCTGCATAATATTATTACTATTCTCAGTATAATGACATAAATATCCATTTAGAAATGGAGGCAATCCATATTATTTATTGCTATATTTTCATTAACTAGAAATTTACAGGCAATACAAGGCTGTGACTTCTTTTTGTCCTTCATGGAGCAGAACCTTTGAACTTCAGGGCTAAGGTCCCCCATCTGACCTTCCTTACCTATGCTGAAAGCCAATTTTTCACTTAATTTTCAGATCTCTTACCCTCCACCTCTCAGTTCATGCCACCTTTCCTTCACCTTGGCTGTGTCAGCGTTTCCCATTTCCCTACTATGTCACATATCCCGAAACAGATAATACTTTTGATATATTCAAAATGAATCTTGATATACTTAGAACATAGCCTCCAGATTTTAGCTGAAATCAATAATTAACCTGTGTACTTCTCATCATAAAATGACATTTAAAAACCCTACTGCCTACATATTTAGCAGGTAATTGTGATATTGATCTATGTAATATATACCTTTTGATGTATAACCTAACCATTTATTACATAGCTCATCATAAAGCTTTCTTGACATCCTACAACTCCTAATTACTCAACTACATCAATCTTAAACTAAATTCAAAATTCCTGATAATTTTTTTTTTTAAATTACATGACCATTTTTTCTTCTTTTTTTGGTATTCATTCAGAGAAGGCTGGTTGTTGTTTCTACCTAAATATGCACAGTTTACTCTCAATACTTCAGCTTGCAGATTCTTAACATCAGTTCAGGGAAGAGATGCCAACAGCACCAAAATGCTAGCAAAAGAGTGGTTTATAGAAACTTTTTAGGCTGATTTCAGGAAAAGGAGTCCAGGACCCTGGATGTATAACAAAAGTGACCAAAGCACAAGGAAACAAAGTTATGGTAATTGTTATGATACAGTACCATTGGTTTACACCCTACATTATGGCTTAAAACACATACAAGTCTTAAAAATAACCCCCAGAATCTCAGTAGCTAAAACCCGCATCCCTACAACTCATCTGCTATTATTATCCATGGTAGCACAATTCAAGTTAAAACATGAATGCTTAACTCATGTTAGGAACATGCTTTCATTTTGCTACACACATATACCATAGAAGTAGGATTGCTATGTGATCAAACTGCATTTAAACTTCTTTCTCATACTCACGGATTCTACTATATTTGCTAATTTTCCACAAGTAACTAAGTAAACCAGAAATATGACTGTACATGAACAAATCTCAGCTTTAATAATTTTCCATAGCGGGAATATTAAAAATTATTTGCCTAATGTCTGATTTAATTTTCTATATATATAATGATCAAGTCCATATATTAAGTACTGGGTGAAACCATTATAACTAGATGCTATTTAAAGATGTATGACTGTACATGGTAAGCAATTTAAGTAATAAACATATAACAAAATGCATAATACTAAGAGAAGATCAACTAATGTAAGAGACTTGACATCTGCTTCAGGAGAGATATTTAAAACAAAAAGAAAAAACAAAACAACAACAAAAACCTCCACCACAATCAACCAAATGACCCCAAAACATGACTAGGGAAAGAGCAGAAATAGTAGGAAGAGTGACAAAAAAAGAAAAAAAGGAGAGGATGCAGTGAAAATTAATAAATAAGTAGCTCCACATTATTCTACACCTATCTCATTTCAATACATGTTTTAAAGGAACTTGCTTTTAAAATATTATTTAATCTCATAGGAAAAAGTAATAAGGTCTTTTCCCAGATTTTACTGTGACACCTCTTAACCTATTTAGCTTCAGACTTCAAAATATTCACTGTGTTTTGTGAAGAAAAAATAAGCAACAAACCAAACAATGAGCAAGTACAGCATCATTTTGAAAATATCTTGCCAGGTGTGCATTGCCCATATTAAACTGTAAGAATTCAAAGCTCATTTTTATTACCAAGAATTCACTATTACTGCAGAATGTCAGTATTCTAAAAAGTAAACCCTGTATATATGCTTTTAGTTCCGCACCTACAGCTTCAGTTTTCCACCTCTGTTTCAAAGCAATTATATTGCACAAACATAAACGAAAAAGGACATCTAGAATGAATAAGTAAAATGCAAAAGTATGCTTTAGTGTACTGGAAGTGAAGGGCACTGTAGGTGCACCTTACTATGACTGCTATCTACCATGTCTGCTTTGCACTAGTGAAGTCTAGGAACATGCCTACTCTACGCCAAAAAGTGAACTTTGAAGTCACTCACATACTCATAAATACTAATGCTAAAGGCCTGAGACACATTTAAATTACAACCCAAAGTTAAACCTTCATGACTTTTTAAATATTAAATCACCATCAAAAATACATTTTTAGAGGTATTACTTATATTTTATGCTGTGATGTCCATTTCCAGAAAGGGACATTTCAGACCTGCACTTTAATGAAAGGTCTGAACTAGAGACCAAACTTCATACAAATAAAAGGCTGAAAACCTGGTGAGCCCTTTGGCCTGGAAAAAGCAGACTTGTTTTAGCAAAAAACCTACACTTTAAAACACTCATTTTTGAGAGTGAGTTCATACATAGCTAACACAGCTCCTCCTTTTTAAAACAGATAGATTAATTGAAATATTCTGCTACTGATTTTGTTCTATATTTATAAACATTATTGTTAGTGCAATATTATCACAGTTAAGCTCTGCACCAGGAGATCAGGATACACCAAGACCAAATTTCCTTACTATCAATGAATGAATACTCTTTGTCTCTTCTTTTTTTTTTTTAATTGTCTGTTCCAGACTGGTTTAACATCAGTGTTCTCCACAGTATACAGAATTCACTTTATTGATAACCAATACAGGCTTACACACAGTGTTCTTACTCTACAATAAATTCAGTATGAAAATTAACATTAAACCTGTCCCATGCCTTATGAGCAGGTAATTAGCAAAAAACCCAAAACCATCTCAAAACTTCTCTGTATCAGTGGAGATTATACTGATAATATATCCTAAAAAAGGATACATTAGAGACAGAAGTTATTAGTCATCATTAGCACACTCCCCACACAGAGGGCAGAAATGTACCAATCTAACAAGGACCTCTGAAGTCCCTACACCTGATATTTTCTTTTAAAGCAGAACATTTGCTATGTGACCAACATATTCAAACTTAAAGAGAAATAGTTTCTGCAATTGTATCTGAAAACTAACTGGTGAAGGGGAGCAATTCTATCAAAAAAGTTGCACATCAGAAAGCGGTCTCAAAAATTTCCACTCCTCCTACCCAATATATGATCATACTTACTTTATATCTATATATGTATATACACATGCATGTACATATATAAACAAGCCTAAAAAGAAGTCGGCACAAAGCCACAGTTAACAAATAGAACAGACATGACCTATTCGCTCAGAAGCTTTAGATTTCAAATCAAGAAGTTGATTTAACATTGCACTCCATTACAAAGATCCAATAAAAATGCTTTAAAAGCTTGAAATAATAAGATTACGCACCTCATCTGCTCAAGGGCAAATATGAACTAAAGGATGCTCATGTGATGAAGGCTAAAATGACAACATGCAGTTGATGATTAAAGGAACTTCATATATATTCATGATCTCTGATGTTTCTGAAGTTGAAAGAGGCAAAGGTAACCCCTCCATGCCCTGAAACACGGGTCAATCAAGTAAAATTGAGACTATCAGATAGAAAGATAAATAATACTTTGATACTATTGCTTTGATATTATACCTCTAATATTTTTTTTTTCAAGATTTTTGGTTTGCCTGATCGGTTTTAGCTGGTTTATTTTTTTAACAGAAATGTCTGGAGTCAAAACAGATGAACCTTATAAGACAATGCTTTAGCCTCTTCCAAACAGGAAAGAGGTGCAGAAAGGACATCCTGGCATTTTATTTAACATCAATAATGTTGCCAGTTAATATCTACACAGAATAAATTTGTAAATTACAATATGGAGCAGGAAACTAGTATTTGATGTAAGTTAATTCCAACTTGCCAAAGGTATTTGTTTTGATAAGGCCAAAACTCTTACAGAAAATAAATTCATTTCCTTTTTAGGGCACCCATACAAGGCAACAAGAGATTTAAACTAATCTTTAAATCTTAAAATATATGACAAACTTTCTAGACTTAACACTTGATGAGAACCATGTATTGCAATTATCTACTAAGGATTTGGGCTTTTTAAAATCCACCTCAATTGGAATGAATCACTTTATGAGCGTACATAGCCCATGAGTTCAGTAGTGCAGAATACAATAGACAACAATGGGGGAAATTTTCAAGTACCAATATGAAATTTCGAAGCCAACTGCCTCCTCCAAATACATACATTACATTGTGCAGAAATTCCCAGTTACAGAAACGGGATCTAAAGGACAAATGGCAATGATCTTGTCATTCTCAATCTCACACAAAAGAGAACATGATAATGATTTAATTCTTTTTATCTATATTGGGTCGGGTTTTTTTACCAACCTTGAAATATCAATGTAGCTCTTACTCAATTCAAAGTCTCGAGTACTTTTTTATTTTTTCCTTTATAGTTCTTGCTCTGCTGAATTTAATTGCCTTGGCAATGCCAGAACACTGCCTGATCCTAACGGGTCAGCATTGATTGCTCTAAACCAATTGGTTCCTTCATTACAGAGAAAATGAGGTAAAGAGAAAAGGCAGGTGTGCTCTTGCACAGTCAGCTGGACTTCAACACTTGCCCTTCTTCTCCCTCATTAACTAGCAACCAATCGATCAGGAACCTGCCCAGAACCCACAAAAACTATTCATCACATTTGACATGGAATGGTTTTAACAGGTCACTAAAGGAAAGAATATTTGAGATACCTATCTTTAGAGCCTTCAAAGCTCATATGGTTTTTAAACTGGCATCCAAGAGAAAGGAAAATTGAACTGTTAGACTCCTATATAGTTCTAGTCTAAACCTTGAATCCAAAATAAAATCTGTTAGCTATTTGCCCAAGACAAGAATTTGTGGCGTACCTGATTTTAATTGTTCTTTATTGTGAAGAACTTTGATGGACAGAAAGACCACAGCTGGGAGAAAGGGTGCAGATGGCCCCATTCCCTGCTTCCAGCTCATTTTCTTCTGTACTGCCATGCTCTTTAGTTGAACAAATTAAAAATACCCATGAATGTTAACCTTAAAGCTTAGCACATTATTTTCACCCTCACCTTTTGTAATATATGAACACTGCTTTTATTTCCAACCATCTCACACCACTTTTTCCTAACAGTCCCTTTACTGTCATGCTCCATACTTCATTTGCGTGTACTATTGCAAAAGACACCCTTCTACGTGCTTGTCAAAATTACTAACTGTTCAAATTACTCTTTAAAATTATTCTTCTTGAAAAGTTGTCTGTAGTGACTAGCTCAGTTATTCTAGTCAGTTATTCATGCTTATTTTTTTCCTTCTCTGATTGTAAACACTGCAGAATATGCCTTGTCCTTATGCTTTGTTCATTAACGCAGGTTTGTAATTTCACATTACTGTAAGTCTGAAATATTGCCATCAGGTTGGTTCAGGAGAGAAAAAAAATCAAAGAGATATTGTAATAAACATATAAGCAGGGAATAAGATGTTTGAAAAAATCCCCACACCAACAAAACACCTCAAGAGAGAACTGAACAGAGCATAAGAAAACAAGAAATGATGAAAGGGAAGAGGCAGCAGACAACAGATTGCATGAAGAAAAAAAGGAGAGTGACATCATTTTGATTAGGTAAAAGAAAATTCCAATGAAAGATAATGCATTACTTCTACTAAAAGGACCAGAAATGAGAAACATCGAACCAGTATGTCACTTTATGGCACACTGAATGGGGAAAAAAAATTTAAGAGGCCTGCAGAAATATAGGTGTAATCCTTTTATATGCAAATCAGTGTAAGAACCATTTCTCTACCAGTCATGTCTACTGTCTAACAAATTAAAAGAAAAGGTTAAGGTTATTATTTTGAACAAATCCACAGAAACTAATTGACTGAATCCACAGAACATCATAAAGAAAAAATCAGGTGTTTTACCTGTGTTCTTTGTAATCGAAACATGACATGTGACCCGTCATATTAGAAACTAATTTCAGCTGGGAAAAGTTTTAGCCATTATTTCATATTCATCCCAGACTACTATAACAATTCTTAACTATACAGTAAAATGGAATTTTCAAGCACAAATAAATAAACTCATTCTTTTGCCAAATATTTCATCTGATATGATAACATACAGAATCAGCTTACCTTCTGCTGTTCTTTTACACCACCTTTTTTACCCCCCCCTTCACTTTTTGAACCTTTGAGTCAACTGTCCTGTGTATCACTCAAAGGCCACTATTTCTGAAAAGATGAACTTGCTATGCAAGAACACAGTCACCTGTGAAGCAGATCAATTTACCAATAGAGTACACTATATAAAGAGCTATTAACATGACCTAAGTTAGGAATTTGGATTTCACCTGAGCTCTGGATGATGATTTGAGTTCCCCAAGTCTGGCTGAGTTTTCCTTTGTCATTGAATCATATACACACATTTTGAATAGGCAACTAATTCTGACAGAAACTGCATGATGACCCTTGCTGTGACTATTCAGCAACACACAGTCATTCGTATGTCAGAAGAGAAGCATGAGTATATTCAGCAATAATTTTAAAGACTGTATGATTGTCCAGTAAGTCAGAAATATACTAATGGTAAAAATACATTCCAGCAGATTTGTTACAATCCTACTAAAAAAAAAAAAAATTAAGAATTTTACATATTACTGCAGAAAAACCTGCACTTTAAAAATCAGCTAAATCAAAGGTTCCCAGATTCTTTGTTCAGTGGCAATTCTCCAAGTTTTCTACGAGGTTTCAAACTTTCGAGAGCTTTTTCATGCCTCCCTTCAGACCTCTCTTCTCTAAACCAGCCACTCACAAGTTTGTCCATCTTTTCTTGTAGGCCAGACTATGCTGGTTCTTGGTGTTCCCTTCTAGACTCTCCACACACTTTCTGAAGTATAAAATTATAATTCCCTCAAGGGTCCAGAATTAACAATTCAGATATGACTGAACTGAATGAATGACACTGATTCATATTACAAGTTACACTCCTGTCTACAGATTAAAATACTATTTTTTGCACCAGCAGGTAATACTGCGGCCCCATATCCAGTTTGTCATTCACTGAAAATTGCAGAACTTCCTGGTGCTGAAGTGCTATTCAGCCATTTGCCCCTTACCCTCACTCTCTAAATAGTATTTCCCTACACACGTACAGATTTTTGCCCTTGTTTTTAGGAAATTGCATTCTATTTATTTCAGACTGTGTCTCCATCAAGATCCCTCTTAAGATCCCATTTTGTCCTTTTGCATAACTGCATCTTCTCTCACAGTTCCGTGCTATCTACAAATTTAAGAAAAATGTATTACAAATACACAGAGTAGTGTGGAATGCATGAAAGACTCCTTAAAAACCCCACTTCATATTATCATTCTATTTTCCATTTCTATTGAACTATGATTACAACAGGTGCTACTCCAATTTTATATCCACTTTACTATATTTTCCTGTATACCTTGTTCCTCTTGCTTGCATACGGAAATACCTTGTTACTGTCAAAAGCTTTACTTATGACAAAATACAACATGTACTGATTTATTTCTTATCCATGCCCTGTTTTTCTGCCACAGAAGGAAACTAAATTGACTATCTGTTTTTGACAAATCCAGTTTAGCTGACAGTAATTCCTTTATCTTTGAGTGCCTACAAACAATTTGGTTCAATTACTTGCTCCAGCATTTTTCTGGAAACTGAAATTGTGCTGTATGACAGTTGCTCAGCTCCCTCTTTTTGCTTCTTTTAAGGATGGGGAAGGAACAAGTTTGGTACCCCTTACATATTTTCCATTAATTCATAAAATCAATAACTCTTCCACGCTAATAAGTATAAGCTACAACTACTAGTTCAAAAGCGGTTTTCTGGGGAGTAAAAATCAAGTTCTGTATTTCTGTAAAGAATTAAAATAGGAATTTAAATATAAATTACAGGTACCAGCCGAACAACTTTCTTTCTGGTTCTACAATTACTAATTGTTAACTGTAACCATTACTGTCAAGAAAATGGAAGATTATATACTGTAAGTTTTCAAGAACAACTGATATTTAGAATTTAGCTTATTACTCATATTTCCCAATTTGAATGAGATTTTATTAAGGACAGAACAAGTACTGCCCTTTTCCTAACATCTTTATTGCTCCTTATAGCCTTCACAGTGAAGTAAATATGGAATTCTGGAATTAACTTTTGCATGCCATGAAACCATCTATAGTATAAAAGCAAACAAACTTCAAAATGGAAGAGGAAAATTATGCCTTACTGAATAATATTCTCTAAGGGGAACAAATCAAGAACACATAGGAAAAGAAGTAAAACATGATCACATGACCTTTTTATCCTTTTTTCTTATAAAAGAAAATTTCGAAACACTTAGGTTTAAAGAAATAAAAGATTCAGATCTAGTATTAAGACACATTGTAATCCATAATGTCAATAGCTCTGTTCACTCATTTAATTAGGTGCAACTTTAAGACACACCAGTGAGAGCCTCTCAGAGACCTCCACTTGGAGGTGCCTTTAGAAGGCAGAGTAGGAAAGACCATAAGTGAGACTGTCATATTCTGCTGTAATGGTCCCATAGAAAAAAAATATAGACACCTTTATTCTCCTTCTCCCTCCCTGCTAATTGAAAGATATATAGGAGGGAGGGAGGGAGGGAGGGAGGGAGGGAGGAAGGAAGGAAGGAAGGAAGGAAGGAAGGAAGGAAGGAAGGAAGGAAGGAAGGAAGGAAATCCAACAGCTTTCTGACCTCTTGAGAAGATCCCACTCAAAAGGAAAACCTCTGCAGGTGAGCAGTTATCTGACCAGAAAAGCAAAGAAACAACTGTTCAATACACACCATGACAGAACTTCTGTAGCTCTGAAAAACAAGTCCACCTGATTTTTTTTGATTTACTGACTGAAATCGCTAAAATTGTGAAAGCTGATCTGCTGGTATTGGCTAGGTGTTTGTAAGAATTAATCTGTTGTTTTCTACCAAAACCTGTCTAAGTGCTATAGAAAACTGCATTTCAAAGTCTGTCTCATTGTAACATATATGGAGGTTAAAATAATATAAATAATAAAATTTAGAGGAGAACTATTTTAAAAGAGGGTTTTTTTCCTAAATCTAAATTGAGTAGTGGAAGGCACAACAAACCCAAGGAAGACAATTAGCTCTGTCTTGTTCTTCCACTGTATGCAAAAAGTAATAGTGTTGAGGCGAAATGATAGGGAGTTGCTTTTTATTTATTTGAAATAACTGTTTTATAATATGATTAAATGGGAAGCAAGGAGAGAGAATCTATTGCATATGTTTGTTTCATGCAAATACCTGCATGTTATTTTTATTATTGTTTCAAAATTCGGGGACTCAAGGTAAGGGAGAAGATAGAAAAACAGCTGTGTTAATAACAATGTCTTATGTGCTTTGCAACAAAAACCTGAGAGCTGCCTTCCGTCTTTACATATGTGGTTGCCCATTTAAAAATGTTTTACAGTGTTTTATACCATAGGCTGATGTTACCAAAGTGTAACATATCAGTATGTTTCACGTTGGTATTCTCATACTATTTAATGCAGTGATTTTTGGGAAAAAGAACAAAACTCAGAAACCTGTGAGACAAATCCTTACCTTAGTACCCCCCAAAATTTAGATTCTGATTAGAGATACACTTAAAATCCCTCTGGGGCAGCTGGTTACTGTCCCCCCCAGCCAGAAGTTACAGGTTCTTTACTTTACACTATCTTCCTCTACATTACAATACATGCATTACACATCACTGAATCTCAGTAGAGTATGAACCCTTTACTATAGGAAGAGGTAAATAAGCAAATGTTCAGAAATTTACAGCAGGAGGTAATTTAGATAAGACTGAGATAATAATGTAATATAAGTTTGTTTAATATGTAAGTGTAAAGTAAAAAAATGCTATATTTGCTCCTTTAGATATATTTTCTGATAAGAATAGCATCGCAAACAGCAAGGACCGAGATAAAATCCAGTAATACACCCCAGAAAAAAAAATTGATTGCTTTAGTAAGCTTAATTTTCAAACCTATTATAGTATCTGTTGATGACTGTGATCAGGTAACAGAAGAATAAGTAGTACTCCACAAGAGAGATTAATTACCATATCATCCTATTTAAAGCTCGGTCACTTTACATTCCATCTTCCTCCATGTGATATACAAATCTTAAAAGAAACCAACAAAACACACCATGATCATAAAATATTATTTTAAAAATTGTCAGTCTTAACACTGCAATTCTGGAATTGTCACCAGGAGAAACTGCAATGTGGGAAGAGCAGTACTTCCATGCAGATTTAACTTAAACCCACAAAGACTGTTCACACCACTTCCAGGCTAACTCCTGCAGGGCTGCTCAAGGATTTTCCACCCAAGCTTATTATATTGGAACAAGCACAACAGCAGCACACAGATTGTAAACAGAAAAGGAAAGTGGCTTCACAGCAGGAATGGACATTGCTCATCATCCTGATCATCAGAAGTGGAAGAACAGAGGGCAGAGGCTTCCAGGCAGGTCTGCAGAAAGCAAGCTGAGTCTGCACTGGGGCTGAGATGTTGCTGATAACCAACTCTGCGCCTCTGAGCAGCTCTTAAATACATACCGTGGAGATGTCTCTGCTGAACTTGGCAGCAAAAGAGGATTAAAACCCAGGCACTAACTACTGGTTACTAATGACTACCTAATACTACTACTGCCCCTCCCATCTTCCTAATTGTAATTTTTATCTAAGGTAAAGGTACATTCAAACTCCCAAAGCAAAACTGACATCTCTCTCTCTATACTTGTATACTTTAATTCACTGTAAGAAATAAAGTCTGCACATTGTTAAATGTAACATACTTCCTTTGATAAAAGGCTCTTTAAATTGTAAAGTTACAGTAGCAGTTTTCTAGCTTCAAGGATTCATCGTCATTCATTTCAGATGGACTGTTAATAAAGTTTAGTAGTAGAATTTCAAAGACTGAAAATAGCCATATCCCACTGAGGAATTTATGGGCTCTATTTTTTATGTCATTATGAAGAAGAACATTGAAATGAAAGTCAAGACACTACATATTTTCAGCCTGGGATCATACTTTGTTTTATAGGAAATCTCTCCACTATACATTCAACTAGAACAGCTACATGCATCTGCTTACCTTATTATTCTGCTAATAATTCATTCTCTATTTTTAATACAAACATTCTTTTTCTGCCAGTAGCTTGCTGTTTCTCTGTGAAATAACAATAAGCTCTTGCATTTCATCACAGTTTATCAGTTGAAAATCCATCCAACAGAGTTAAAATGCAAAAGACTGTCTAGGCTAAAGTGAAACTTTGAGATGTTCAGTGTGGTCTGGACATTATAACAGCATCCTGATAATCACAGCTTCAATGACCCTGACTTCTTTGTTGACTTCAGTAAAGAAAAAAATCCCTACCATAATAGAGCTAACATAACAAAAATTATAAAAATAAAAACCACTGTGAAAAGTCATTTCTTGGCTGTTTTTCTCCTTTGTTGATATTTTTGTTTTACAGATGAACAGGAGATGGCAATTGAACAAACACTTTCAATTTTCAGAAAACCATCTTTCATCTCAAAGTCAGCACAAGTTCCTTTTCAATTAATACCTCAATCAAAACATGCAAATTACACCAAGTAAAGCATATTTAGAAATGAAAAATATTGAATGACAAATTAACACCTGAGAGCTATTTTCATACAAGTTGCTTGACAAAAAGAAGCTTCAAGAACACTAGATCTGTAGCTTTGACACTTTGCAATTTCAAGTAGCACCAACAAATTTCACTTTTGAAAAAATATTGTAAGCCCACAAAATGAGAATTAGTTACATTTATTTTACCACTTTATTGAGTATATTTCTAAGACTATCTCTGCTGCTTCTCCTGTCACCCACCACCTTCAAAGGGTAGTAGAAAATACATCAGCAGCAGACTCAGTATTGCTTTGCTAGTTACAATACTGCCCTTTTGTTTGTAACACAAACTCTGGTTTTGACATGATAAAAGACCACGTAACAATCAGTTCAACTTTTGCTTATCTCAGATTAATCTAGTCTGCCCATTACAATACTATCTTACTGATAATATAGTTGCAAAAATAAAATCAGAACAAAGAAAACTCATTCTGCAGCTTTCAGTCAGAGTACTTAATCTCAAGAACCATAATATCTAAATAGGATAATTATTTTTCTAAGACAGTAGGAAAGAAGCAGGTGGGCAGACAATTTTTTCCAGTCAAATTTGTCCTTCTGTATTAAGATACTTGATAAATTTAATGTATTTTCAGACCAAATAAAACACAGTTTTCAAACTCATTCAATGACACATTATCATTCCAACTTTCAATATGTTTATTTTATCTCCCAGAGATAAGGACCCAGAGCAACCACCTCAAATACATCACTTCCCTTATCATACCATCTTCAGCTGGGGGTCAATTTTGGTGATGACATAAAAGACAATGATATAACAGCCTCAGTCACTATTGACTTAGCAGGAATGGCAATGCCTCAAACATACTGGCCTCTCAGAGAAAGCAGGTAAAGGTTAAAAACCAGAACACAAATAACACATCAGTACCACTACCAGACTCAGAGAAGGAAAATAGCTACAAAGCTTGTACATGAAGTGGGAATGCCTAACTTGGCAAATATATTTAAATTAGTTTTCTTTTAAGCTAAAATGGATACCTTCTGGCAAGAGACAGATACAAAGTCTATTTTCCATTAAATTCTCTATTCACCACATTGTTTCTGATCCAGGAACATCACATGGAAAGAATATTTTTCATAGAGTACATTTGATTCTGAAGGTTTGCCAATTAAAAGTCCAAAAGAAAACTCCTTAAACCCATCTTTATGAAAAAAGCAAAACTTGATTAAACACATTTATCTTCCTTTTTCTGAATTGGATATTCCAGCAGATGTAACAATACACAAAACAAATCTCAAATTCAGCATATCACATACTTCTTTATACATATTTACATTTCTGCTCTTTTAATGTCAGCTCTACAATAAACCTAACGCTTATTATTCAAAATTTAAACTTAAAATGTGGTAAAAAGTACAGCATTATTCTCACTGTAAACAAAATTCTCAGATGAAAAAATATTTGTATGAAACTCTGCAGCAGAATTTTTACAAAAAAGTAAGGAATTACAAAGAATGAAGGAAAATTTAAAAAATCTTCCGGACTGAATGAAATATCCTTTGTATGCTATCACATTAGCCTAGCACAATAATATTTAAGAACAAATCTTTTGTATATCCATGCCAGTATACAGAGAAAACAAAAACAAAACCCAAATGACACCTTTGAGCAACATGTTCATACCAGATGAAAAATGCAGGACCAGTGTAACTGCACCACCACTTTTTTTTTTTTTTTTGGGCATTAGTGTAATGTACCCATCCCCGGAGGTGGTCAAGGCCAGGCTGGATGGAGCTCAGAGCAACCTGATCTAGTGGAGGTGTCCCTGTCATGGCAGCGGGTTGGAACGAGATGATCTTTGAGGTCCCTTCCAACCCAAACCACTCTATCATTCTACACAGAGCAGGAAAACAATGCTTCCTTTACAAAAGGCTGATGGTGGTATCTTTATATTGCTAAGTGTTAAAAACCAAAACAAGCCACTAAAATTTACCTGTAGGGTTGAGCATATGCAACTGCAAGCTATTCCATTTCTGTATGACAATCATGCTGGTGATATAAAACCCTTAACTAATATATACCACTCTCTCACACTTCCACTGACTCAACTCTGCAGTTGTCCTGGGCCATTCCCATGTGTGCAGCCTGAGCAGGAGTTTTTTTATACCACTCATACTATACCATACCACATCCCACAAAGTATACTGTGCTACAGCATATAAAATCTGTGCCAGAAAAAGAAAATGCTGCTTACAAGATACACACCACAGTAGACAGGTACTACTGTATTTCTACCAGGAAAAAACAGAATAAAGAAAAAAAATAAAGTGTAGGAATTTGGCTAGATTCCTGAAAACCAATGTTTTCTTTCCCCGTTACATATAATAGCAATAACTACCTGTCACTTAAAATTCTGGTAATTTTCCAGAGGACCTACACTCTCTTCTCTCTTGCACAAAATTGTTGGCAATAGTGGAACCTTCTATTTATTACATACTTCTCATCTTTGCCTGTCATTCATGTTGAGAGTATAATGAAGACTACAAGTATTAGCAATGTTATGTCACTTTATTTGCAGTTCTGTCTCAACAGATGCACAGTGGGCTCTTCCAATATGCCATGTTTTATGAAAGTTAGTTTAAGCCACAACAAATTATCAGTAAGTATCTTTATTGTACAAACTGTGTATAGGCTTGGTCTAAAACTGTGAAAAAGTAACTTCTGCTATCCCTAGTACCACCTTAGTCTGCAAATAAAGGCAAACAGAAGTGTTAAATCTCTGCATTGCACATAAAAATCCTGCAAGTCATGCATCCTTACATGAAAGATTCCTCTGCATCTGATGCCTACACACCTCAGTGTACCAAACTAAAATTTCTCCCTATGTTCCATGATCCAGTGGCTATGTATACACCAACTCCCCACTCCTGCCACACTCATGCACCCTCTTCCCTGCAGCCTGAAGTGCTTCCACTTCTTCTCAATATTGCTCTTAAGACACATGATCCATGTGCTTCAACCATTTGCTTCTAATCAAAGACAGGCAATGCAGTACTCTCAAGGGCAGAGCTCTGAGTCCACAGAATCACAGCATCAATTAGACTGGAAAAGACCTCTGAGATGCTCAAACCCAACATATGACCAAACGCCAACTTGTCAACTAGAACATGGCACTAAGTGCCACGTCCAGATTTTTCTTGAAAACCTCCAGGGATGGTGACTCCACCACCTCTCTGGGCAGTCTGTTCCAATGCTTGGCACCCCTTCCCATGAATAAACATCTCTTTGATGGCCAACCTGAAACTCCCCTGGCACCACTTGAGGCTGTGTCCTCTTGTCCTGTTGCTGGTTGCCTGGCCTCACCTTGAATATTGTGTACAGTTTTGGTCACCGCAATATAAGAAAGATGTTGAACTATTAGAGAATGTCTAATTAAAGATCTGTTAAAGAAGGACTGTTAAGACGGTGAAGAGCCTTGAGGGGAAGCCATAAGAACAGCAGCTAAGGCCTTGGTTTGTTCAGCCTGGAGAAAACTGAGGGAAAACCTCATTGCAATTACAACTTCCTCGTGAGGTGAAGAGGAGGGACAGACACTGATTTCTTCTCTCTGGCGACCAGTGACAGGACAGGAGGGAATGGCCTGAAGCTGTGTCAGGGGAGGTTTAGGGTGGATATTAGAAAAAGATTCTTCACCCAGAGGGTGGTTAGGCACTGGAACAGGCTTCCCAGGGAAGCAGTCACAGCATCAGCCTGACAGAGTTCAAGAACCATTTGGACAACACTCTCAGGCACATGGTGTAATTCTTGGGGTGCCTTGTGCAGGGCCAGGACTCAATGATCCTTGTGGGTAGCATCCAGCTCAGCTTATTCTGTGACTCTGCAGGGACACACGTGAGCCTCCTTTTCTCCAGGCTAAACAAACCCAGCTCCTTCAGCTGCTCCTCACAGGACTTAAGCATGCTGCCCTTCTCTGGACATGCTTCAGCACTGCAATACATTCTTGTAGTGAAGGGCTCAAAACTGAGCACAGGATTCAAGGTGTAGCCTCACCTGTGCCAAATACAGAGGGATGATCACTGCCCTGGTCCTGCTGGGCACACTATTTTTCATACAAGCCAGGATGCCATTGGCCTTCTTGGCCACCTGGGCACAGGCTGGCTCATGTTTAGAAGCCTGTCAACCAGCACATCCCCACATCATCCCCATCTTTTTCCCCTACATTTATTGATGTTTATTCCTCTTAGGAACAGTAGGAGAGTGTGTGTGTCTACACATATATGAAACTTAGGCTCTTAGATGCCTAAGCTAAATGGACAGAATGTTCTACACCATCACCTAGAGGATAGATGCTTAGCTGTTGTTTTAACGTGTGTAGAAATTTTCACAGAAAACTCCAAGATGGAAATATGAGCGCTTTAAAATACAGAAAAACCCCAGCAGCAAAAGTAAAGATAAGCTAATATCAATATCAAACTGAACCAGTAGGATTCTTCCTCATTTATTTCACTTCTTGAGAGCATTTATAGCTCTTCTGAAAAGCTTCCACTCAACAAGATCACCTAAAACATCAGTGGGCAACAATTTGAAATCCCCAGTGAAAAGACATAAAGTCACATTTAGTTAAACAGAGATTAATGAGTTAAATTAATAAATATAAATTAACAGATTATACAAATCCATAATAATCTCTATACAAGTCTATATTAATAGAATATATAAATTAATAGAAGTTAAATTTAGAAGTGCCTTGTGGGCCACAAAGGCAATTGTACATCATTTGTAGGGTTTAGAAACTTGCATGGCATGCACATAAAATAAAATGTCTAACAAAATACCTACACAACTAACAAAATCTTAAAGTTATAGTTTTAAATGAAAGAATCCTGAAGCATTTAATCTAGGATCCTCTTAGTAACTGATTTCCTTTACATCTACTATTTATTTACTATATCAACATATAACATAGAGCTTTGCAAAGCCATAATATTAGACATATCCATGCACACAAAATTCAGTAAATAACACACTCTCTACTATGCTTTAACTTCAACATATTTTTAAAATTGAATCTGTGAAAAAAAAAACCAAAAACATTTAGACTCTAATGTATTTAATGCTACAAAAAGCAGGATTTTGCCCTAGAAAGAAGCGATCATTTGGTACTAGCAGTGTGATTTTGAACCTGATAGGTTAACTAAGTTTATCCCAAGAAGACAGCAATTCATTTGTCCAAATGTGATGCACACTTCTGGATCCTCAGAGAAAAATAAAATACAAGTCAGCAAATAATGTATGCACACAGTTGGAGCTGAGAAATCAGGCTGGCACATCACAAATAGCATAAGCCTGACTGCAGGAAACCCACTCTATTATTTCTGAGGATTAAACTACAGAGTAAAGAATGAACAAGAGTCAAGGACATAACTGGGGAAAGTTGCATGATTCAATGCTGCACTGTTGAACTGGGCACAGTCCCCTCACAGGCTGCAGTTCTCATGGGATACCCAAATCCTCATGTGGGACAAGCTTTTCTCAAGCACCCATTAAGAAGGGCTGCCCAATATTTGAAGCCTGGGGCTTCACTTAACATTCATAATTACAAACTGAGTTCAACATGAAATGGCAATAAATGCAAGATAATATAACAATAAATTTATAATAAACATAAACTTAAGAAGCACAAATAAAGTTACATATAACATTTTGATTTTGGCCTTTCCAAACATCCAATTATTGGATTTGCAACTCTGCAAAGAAAATTCACGCCAAAAATTTGCAATACTAATCTCTGACTTTTAAAGCCCATATGTCTGTCTATCATATAGTGTAACACTCTTTTCCACTCAAATGACAACAACATACACATTTGTCATGCAGGCTTGTTAACAAAAGTTAACTAAGAACAACAGCAGATACTCATTCTCCACCCCATCAGGAGTACAGGTGAATGGGACATTCAGCAAGTTTCACGGGTATTTGCTGCCAACAGGGGAAAGCCAACATTCAAGGATTTCTGGTTCTATTTCAAAATTAACTGGATGAGGGAGACAGCAATTCAGTCAGATGCCTGCTGGGTCTATTCCCACCCAACCTTCTCCAAACGAGTGCCCTACTTGACTATTACGGCTCAAGCAATCTGAAGGTGCTGCTAGTAATAAACAGAAATCCAGCACAATTAGCAGTCCTGATTTTAATTCTCCTTATTCATTTATTTATGCTCATACACACGTCAAATTTGGAAAGATGATTTTTCTTAATTTCATTTTTTAATTTCCTTTGTGTTGAAAATTATCTTGTATTTTAAATGAATACACATGCTTCTGAGGGCATCCATCATCAAGGTGTTTATCATTAAACCAATTAAGACACACATTATCTATACTGCTAATTATAAACTGCAAAGTGAAGGCAGAAAAATACCACCACCCTGAAATAAAAATGTGAACTTCATGCTTAACATACTGATACTTTAACTCATATCTGCCCTACTCTGTTCTTAGGCCTATGAATTACTAAAAATCAAAATGAAACTGAATGATAGAAAGCGATAAGATCAAATGTATTAAGTGCACCTTTATCTGAAACAAAACATGAAGTTGGTACAGTTGGAAGGTAAAATATTTTAAGACAAGTAAAAATGAAGTACAGAAAATCTGTTCACACTACCAATCAATACAAGTTATAATGATTTCTAGAAACCTTAACAAAATATCCTTTTAAAAAGTATTGATTAGAATAGTAAAAAATCAAAGTGCTGTTCACACATCAATGCATATCCTGACCTCTAAGTCCTGACAGGAAAAAACCTCCATTCTACCAGTAGAGTACTGCATGCCCAAACACGGTGTATAATTTTTGTGTTACCTCCTCATACATAATTTCCAACCTACCACTCAGGACACAGCCTGGCTACACAGGTTGCTCTGCAAAGGCAAGGACAAAACCCTGTGAAAGTCAAATATCTCATTCCTCACAGCTTTGTCAAAAGAGCAAAAGAAAGGGAGGCAACAAGGGATCATTACAGCAGACTGACCACAAGCACTATAGGATACAGTTTAACAGCATCCCAATTGGACAGGTTTGTTCCTTAAACCAAAATTCTTGTGAAAATACATTTAGAAATACATTTTTCCCTTGTCCATTCTTCCCTGTCATCCATGAAAATATGACATCCTGGGAAAAAGAAAGTAGATCCTCTAGTGCCATAATGCTTTGATATGAAAAAGTAGTCAGGTAGCTATTATTTAAGCATTAGACACAACAATAAAAACTGAGGGAAACAAGATGAAGAAAGAAAAGCATCTTTCAAGTTGAACCAAATAACAGTGTAAGCAGAACTTCTCTTGTTAACAATCACTCAGACCACAAGAATACAAAATGTTTTCTCTTTATAAGGTCGCATATAGCCATTTCATGTTTCAATTAAAGACGAAGCAAAACACCCACAAAATCCACAGAAATAAATGCTTCAGCAACTAATGGCCATTTCATATTTACCTTACTAACAAAAGAAACAGGTGAATTTAATTTAGGTACAGAAAAGAAAATTTCAGTGGTGGCTACTCTACTTTTCAGATACTTCTATATGTAGTGCAGAAAAAATAAAAGCTGTCATTTTCTCCAAGTCTCATGGTTAAATTTAAGAGCAAAGAGCTCTCTACCTCTCATTTTGGGGAAAGAAATTCAAAGACAGAATTAATACAGAAGTCTAATCATCTGACAAACTGTCAAGTGATTAGACTGCTGTATTATGATGATCAAGCTGACAACTTTTCTACCATCTGAAGGGGGAGGCCTCACTCCATTTCCAGTTTCATTATTTCAAGTTTCCCACTTCTTCAACTTCTGGCCAAGGAGTTCCAACTCACACTACTTCTGGTGCTTATCAGACAGAGCTTATTCACTTAATCAACTTAACTTATCAGGAGGTAGAAAACCCTGTCATGGATCAGTGAACTGAACCTGTTCATCCAGAGGTCAGACACACACCAGAGCCAGCATAATGAAGCAAGGCAACTAAGATCACTCAAGAATGAGGAAAAAATCTTCCACCCTTTTCAACCTTCTTGATATCTTGCTACAGATGGCACTTGCACATACAGCTAAACCATCATATGAACCAACTAGTCTCCTAAATTGCTTCCAAATAGTAGAAATCAAATATTTCTTCACTGCTAAGAAGAATTATTTTAGCAGTGAGCATCTCAGGACATTAAGTGAGGAGCCATGATTCACATCACGAACTCTGAGCACTTCCCACAGCATTGCTATGAAGCAGGAAATGAGCAGAAGTCCTGTGGTGAAACTGGTGCACATGGGTACCTGAATGATAAATGAAGTACTTGAAATCACATAAGGCACCTAAAGCAAATACAGAACTGCACCCAAAACACTTAACTCCCATGTCAGTATTTCAGGTGGAATAACCTGGTATCTTCCTAATAAATATGAAGGCAAAGGGTCATCAACAGATGTGACAGATGCAATTACATGGCTATCAGAAACAAGGCAGCTGTGCTTCCAAAACCACCTTACTCGTGCCACCAGGTCATACCAAGCTGCAGAGCAACTGACCTAGATGGAACATCACAAGCACAGTACATGCTTTGCAGTATTTAATCTACCCTTGCTATTCCTTCATATCCCTATAAAGTCAAACCCACATAACCCTAACTAAGAAAATTTAATATAATTATTTAAAACTTTGTAAAATCAAAGTACCAAAATCCTAGGCACAAGCAGCATTTTGCATATATATTTAATCTGCTTTTCCTTTTTCTTTAAAAAAGAAAAAGTACACATTTCATTCCAAAATTGCCAAAATATGAGTGTACAACATATTGTAACAGAAATGGATCTGAAGCAATGAAACACACACAAAACATTAAAATACATGACTAAAGAGATGTTTAACTAAGAAAATTATCCTTTGCCAAAAATTTAGTAGCAACACTCATTTTTCTCCACAAGATACAATTTCATTATTCATGCAATGCCATATCAGGTCTGATTAAAATATAAAATCTCTTTAGGAAATGCTAAGACTATATTACACCACAATTTACAGCTTATTTGTCAAACTGTGACAACACTGTATTTCTTATCAAACAACCTCTATTACTATGTATGACAATTCACCCTAAAATAACTTCACAGTTGTCAGAGATGATCGTAAAATTAAAGTCCATGGTTCAGTAAGAAATGCATTCAATACATAAACATAATGGGCTGTATTGAGGTTTACATCATGTACCTGCTCCTTTTGGGAAGACATATGGCAACATCCACTCTTACTTTCATTGCTCACTCTGTCTTAAGCTTTCTTAAATATTATTTCTGAATGTGACAAGAAAAACAGAGGCCTGTTGAAGTGCTCTGAGCACCTGGAAAATTAGATCAGATGGCTGTACCATCACTGCTATTCCTCACTGAGACTAAAGGTTATTAGTGAAGACTCTAAAGGCAGCTCCAGTGAAGGGGAATTTGAAAGAATACTGATTGCCATAACTTTGACAGTAATTAAAACTGAAATAATAGACCTTATGCAAAGGTTTTTACCAACTTTTTAATGAGGTTGGAGAGCACCTTTTTCAACTGCTATAGCTATGGACTCCTGATAACAAAATACTGTACTATTGAATGCTCACACAATGTAAGCTATTGAATTCCAAACAAGAAAAGCAGCCAAGACTCTTAGAGCTTTCTAGCAGCTAATTTCAGTAAATTCAAACCTTTTAAAATTGCACAATAAAGTACTTTCATACACCTTTATTAGCTGAATCTGTATCAAATGGGAAAAAAAAAATCCTGATGAGATCTCTGGGCTTGAATGCTGAGGTTTTAACTTCAGCAGTGGGAGACAGGAATTAAAGTACTACCACTGTTAGTTAAGCCCACATTTTAGTTCCTTTTTTGGCAATTACACCAATGTTATTATTTCAGCAAACACAAAATTCACTCTGCTCAATTTATAGAATCATACAGATTAAAAAAAGCTTACATAATTAGTCTTCAAAATCAAGGTTTTTTAGAAATAGCATCTACATAGAATCAGCACTTGCTTCAAATCTTGTAATCTTGTCCGTAAGTCTAGTAGAACAAAAACACAGGAAGAATCATAAAGAACTATAAAACTGAGGGGAAGGAAGAACAGATAAATTGAGAAAATACTAGTTTTAGAAAATAAAATCTTCAAAATTACATTTATCTTCAAACTTTCTTTCCAAGTAAGAACCAGACCGCAAAATATGAATCAGAAAGACTTATGGGGTTTTTTTCGGGTTTTTTTTTTTTTTTTTTTTTACATATGCATTTAAATTAATGCTAAAAACAACATAAGCAGCATTTTGTTTTGATTTAGTCAAATATGGAATTACATGACTTTGAGAAAATGATAACCTTAAAAATTTAAATAACTTGCAATGAAACCATTACTGTCACTCAAATAATTTTCTACAGTTGAAGTCTGCATGTTAAGTGTAAATTAATTTGCCATTTGAAGAATATCAATAATTTATCTGCTCAGTGTGAAGAAGGAAAGATGCAATTGGAGATTTTTTCTGGAGAAAAAAAAATAGTTATTGCACAGCACTCTCTAGTGGTAAAACGTGTTCAAGTCAATTGGAACAATTCTGTCTGACTCAAGAACTTAAGTTATAACATGATTTTATATTACTTAATACATACTTATATTTCTTATTTTGGAGTTTGGGAAAAGTGCTTAGTTTTGTGGGGCTTTGTGGGTTTTTTAAACTACAATCTCTCACGTGCAACTTTTCTCATGGTAACATTTCAAATGTAATCTTTGTGAAGATCATTAATGCTAAATATAGTAACATTTCATCTTTCTCTAAATCACGCTTTTTAATTTGTATCTATGCAGGATATTCCATGAACAACAAAACAGAAAGCATTTGCATAACTCTCCATTTTTGTTCTCTGACTTCAAGCATAGCCTGTAAGTACAGATCACTTTGAACTGCTTGAAAGCAGTTTCTACAGTCTGCATTTATACTTCTTTCTAAAGTATATTTCCAAGAGGCCTATGACTCACAGGTTACAAATGAAGATTTGGATTCCCACACATGTAGCCAAGTTGTATTTTATAATATAACAAGAAAGATCACCTATCTCCATTAATCTGCACAAAAATGACATTATATAATATTTTCTGTTATATTTTTTAAAGTAAGTAATTTTATTTTAAGATTAATATTAGCTTTGCACATGCCATCACAAATTTACTCATCCATCACCTGGGAACAAAGACACAAGGCTGGTTTCTGCAAGAAGTGCAGAGGAATTTACTGGTCTTTCAATAAGCTCACTCCCTACCTCTCCTAAATTTTCACTGGGATCCTTATGCTAGACGGTGCAGATTTCCTTTTGTATTTGTGATCTAAGGAAAATGCTTTATTTTCAAATGCAGATCACCTTATTTTCATGTTCTTAAATGAATAAACCTGAAATTCAATTGTGAAATGGAAGAAACCATGCCTTATTATTTAATCACTCAGGACATGCTGATTTCTAAACTCCCATTTTATTCCAGAACTTCAGATCAAACCTATTTTAGCTTGACTTTAAGGGAAAAAGCATCTTTTCTGGCAGATTAATAAAATACTAAATTCTAGGAATAGAACAAGCCAGGTAAGACTGGCTAATCCCTTTTCATGACAAAATTGTATATATTCCTTTAATAATATTCTATAACAATTTTTAACCATTAAAATTGAAGTTGCATTGTATTAAAAATCATTGTTAAAGATATAAATATTATGAGCATCTGACTTCCAAAACACTTTGCCATAAAAGAAATGACAAAGCAAGCTTAAAACACTGAAGACAGATAGGCATTTTTTTTTTTTAAACAAAATGTAGGATAAGATTAGAAAGGATTAGAATTATAGTCAGAGGCTAGGAGCCACAGAAGTTTACCACATTTGTTATTTCCTTGCATGCCTAAAATTTACACATACAAAATGTGTACATACACATGCTCTGAAGCATTATTGACTTCTGCTACCTCTTACCAGCTGAGGTATGACCCTGAGATACAATTAAAAATTCCTAATAAACCAGAATTTTTATTAACTTTTTATTATTATTATTCCTATTACTATTTAAAGGTCTTTACATTAACCAGGAGTAAGACGCTCCTGTTGAGAATGCAGGAACATCTCTGGACACTCTTCTGAACACTCTTGCTGATTTTATTACCAGGTTCTTTTTCTAAATCTATTTACTGAAGGTAAAGGTGCGTATTTATGGTTTTGAAAAGCTACCCTGGCAATAACCAGGTCTTTCTGGTATATTAGTATCACAGTTTCACAGCTTCAGGAAAACAACACAGATAAAAAACCAGCCCTGGAGCTTACCTGTCTCTGACTGGTGTTCAGAATGCCAGAGAACTCTGCTGAGCACAGCAGGATTTCCATATGCTTTAGAAGTACAGCTTACTCCTTTAAGATATAAACTATACTGGTGTCTTAGAATTTGCAGAATTCTTGGAACCTAAAAAAAACCCCTCAATTCCACAATACGATAAAGAGCTGATTGTTGTCAACAAGCAAGTTTAAAACATGAACTGTGTCCCCATAAAGAATTTTTCCCACCATCTAGTATCTGCTGGAACAGTTTGCATCATTTAGCTTTCATTTTGAACATTCTAATGACTAAATCTTGGAGGATCCTACCACCAAAAAAGTGGGCTTTTAAAGACCATATAAATTCATGTTATTCCTTTTTAAAACTACAGAAAATATTCCTATTTCAGGTTGTCAAACACTTATTCTAAACTTGAAGATTTCTGAAGCATTTTTGATATTTGAATTATTTTTAAGGAGCACATGGCCATGAAAACTGTGGTTGTTTTCAGAAGTGATAATTTAGGAAAGGCAGTTTTTCAGTACTTTATTCTGAATGTCTTACTTTATTTTACTTAACAGATAAATTCTTGCTCTTATATGTATAGGCCTCTTGATAGAAAGAACAATTTTAAGAAATCCTGTATTATTAAAAATCTTGTATTATTGATGTTTTAAAATATTATTACATGTGGTATCTAGCTAGCTAGACTTTCAACACTCCCAGTTTGATCTTATTTCAATGTAACACTTTGAATTTATGTTGCATTCCGGGTATAAGCTGAGTATTACACCAGCATACAGTGTGCAATTAAAACAATTATTCATTATATTTATAACGGAATTCTATTTAACTTCCTGAAAGTAACAGGTTTATATGGGTGTCTTCATGCATATACACATAAATGTGTGTGTGCAGGTGTATACAGGTGCTTTATACAGCCACTGAAAACACTATCAAATATTGTGAAAACACTAAAGGCACAATCAATTCTACATTTGCTACATGTTGTTTTACAACAACACAACACCAGAGAAAATAGTAAGGGAATCACTGCTTATATAAGAAAATCAGTTTTATTGAACTCCTAGGTTTTTTTATATCAGTAAGAATGCTTTAAATTAAAATTTAGTACCCTAGATGGGGTTAAATACGTAAGACACACAGTTTTGTTTGCTAGTCAGAGAAAAATGTGACTGTGTACATTTCATGCTAAACATTGAAATTACTGTAAGGATAGAATAAATAGTTTCTCACATGCATATTGACTTTCGCTATGAAAATATGCTGAACTTACATGATACTTCTTATATGCTTACTGCTCCAATATAGAGACTTGGACTACTGCGCAGACTAAAAAGCCCATTCTCTTGCTTCCAATATGTATTCTTAGAGCACTATTCAGATGAGATTTTCATAGGAATAAGAATTTGAAGTTAGCATGGCGCCTTAGAACTGTGACTAAATATAGCATTTTGCTGGCATCTTTCCTTACCATCAAGCAAATGGACATTCTGCATATAAACTGTTACAACAAAAAATAAGTTGAGATTTCCTGCTAACATTCTTTTCTCAAAGCTGATCTGCCTCTGCATTGCAAATTTTAGTATACCACTAGAACAGCATTTTTTAATCTCTTATCACCATTTTTATCAACAGGAAAGCAGTATAAACTCAACAGTTTTCATCCTCTGGTCCTTGTATTCCTTTCCATGTGAGAATGCAAATGGCCCCAGTTCAGCAGAAAACAGAAAAGTGTCCAACAGCAGAGACAGAAACCCCTTTTTGGCTCTTAATGAGGTCTCCAGAGCCCAAGGGAAACCAATAACAAATTGTACTTTCCACACATTGGGATGTGGGGGCTGTGAGGGTGGAGAGGAAGAAAACCCTGGAGCTTGTCATCTGAAATTAACTGAACTTAGCCATGCCAGGAAAACACTGGTAATAAACCCTCCCCAACTAAATAAAGCATTTACACTACAAAAAAAAAAAAAAAAAAAAAAAAAAAAAAAAAAAAGCCAAAAATTTATGGCAGTAATTTCATCTTGGGTTTTTCAAGAAGAGCTTGCTTTTTTTCTTGCACTCAATAGAAAAATCCCAAAGGAGCAATGTAGGCAGCAATAAGGCAGACTTCTAAAAAGATATCACTTAATTTCTCACTCCTTCCCTTGCACTATTGCTCCTCTTCCTCTTGTATTTAACTGAGAATTAACTCTATCACTGAAATATGCTACCTCAAGGTTTCTCATTCTGTAGAGGTAGAAAGTCTTACGCTTCTGTATGCCCCTAAGAGGGTATTTGATCTCTGCAGGTTCATCACTCATTCCGTCATCCTAAAAGCAGTCCAGAGATGCTAGACAACTTGGTATTAACAAAATGCCATAAAAGATCAAAACATAAAAGATTAAAAAATATTATATCTCAACTTGAGCCAGACGATAAACATTCTGTGTAAGAGTAACTGACATTGTACTTCTTATTCCCTACATGCCACAGAAGCAAAGTGATCTTGGATTTGGCAATTGCTGAATTCATGTTTTTCTTCACTCACTTATGCATCTTACATCCTATTAAAAATGTACCAAATAATGTTAATTGAAACTATTTAATGTAGAGCATCCAAATCCTTCAAGCACTAAAAATAGTGCTTCTGCACTTTTAGTTTGTTGTGTAAACAAAAGTGTATTAGCCATTATTTTTTAGTTTTATTTTTCTCTTTTTCAAAAGGACAATACAGCCACAGGAATTTTTTAGATGACCTATATTAAAAAAAAGAGCAATGCACTCTACAAAACCTAAAGAAACTACCAGTGACATACTTTATTACTTCACTCTGTACCACAATAGAAAACAAAAATTTCTGTGCAACTCACACACATATCTATTGTGTCATAGAATAGCTTACACTGAGATGCTTTTGATGTGTCAGAAAAATGACAACCAAAGTTCTAAAGTTCTCCAAATTAATCATGTAACAAGTTGAACCTCACGCAAAAAGCTTTCACTCTGTAAAAGTCTGTTCAAGCAAACAAAAACAATGCCCTCACTAGACCTGATATTCCCCATTTTAGGTCTGCTACCTCCAAGCTGTTTCCCTATTCTGCACAGCAGTCATTCTGCACAAAAGCACAGGAAAAACTCACCCAGAATTCAGTCTTGAGATTATTCTGGCTACACTAACCATTTCTGAGGTCATCTGAAAACAGCAGCAGACACAGTGCCCACACTGTTAAAGTACCAGACCTGCCCCTGGCATAATTCCAGCCTAGACTAATTGGCACTCCCTTCTCAAGCACTACTTCAGTGAGGGTGTCCACATGGGCCAGAAGCTATTCCAGCCAAGGGCAATGAGGATGGTCAATACATTCTGAAAGCTGAAAGGAGTTTTATAGGATGGACATGGCCAAAGTGTAAAAGGTCATTACAGGACCAAATAACAGGCATTGGGACTATTTAGTCCATTAATTTTTAGACACAGATGTAGATCACTTGAAACAGTTTCAAAGGTTTAATACAATAGTTATTAAAAACAAACATGCATTCTAGGCTGACTGATAAATTCCATAAGTTTGTTCAGCTTTCCTAAGCATTCTCTAGGCTTGTCTTGCATGGCCATACTTCTGTATTTTGCACATGACACTTGCTCCTAATCCTATCTTCCACATACAGCTTACTTTGCCCTTTGCCTAATACCCTCAGTTTAAAAGGTTTTCTTTTCTTTAAAAGCTTATCCTCCTATTCTCCTTTTCTGTCCACGCTCTTCTGAGACTCACAAGCTACACAGTTTTTAAGAATTTATGTAATCCCCCTATCAGGCTTATACTGCATGTTTAAAGAAAGTCTGGAGAATGCCAGCTGCCTTTAAATAGGATGATTTTTTTTTAAAGAGCCACAAAATTTGGATCAAGAAAGAAAATAGTGCAGCATTTGTTTCCCTTTAAATACAGTGATTAACAGGCTGATTTTCTGATAGAAACTTTTGAGAATAAATCAGTGACATTGGCAGGTACTTTATTATCCTACATTCATGTATTAATATCATTATATTATCCAAAGATATGCAAAAATACAAATAATCTTGACTACCTGCCATATATATGCCATTTCATTTACTAAAACAGTTCTGAATCTTATCTAGCACAAATATCCCATCATTTTCAAATCAAGAAAACATTCCTTCTAATTCTGTTGAAATACTTTGATACATTTTACCATAAATTAACACAGTATCTACAAGCTGTTGTATCATGGCTAATCACAGAATTCACCTAGCCGTCCAAATTTTTCTAAGTATCTTCCCAGTTCAAGACAGGAAGATGCTGCCAGAATAAAAACAGCTGATTCCAGCAAGAAATTAAGGCCTTTCCCACACCAAGTATGAGACTTTTACTCTTCATTCTTCCCTCCCTCCTTCCTGCATTACGACCCAGGTCTCAGTTCTACTGAGAGAAGTTAATGATGAGCTCTGGTTGTCTTTGCCACATCTGTCTGCAGGTAAGAGCATGTTTAAGCAATTAAGCCCTGCAGAGTACACTAAAAACAAAGGAAAGGTACAAATGTGAGATAGCTTTAAACTTACTATCAGGCACTACCTCAGCAGAGAATCAAGACCATCAAAAACACAGAAGAAAAAATATGGGTATGACAAAATACAGATATCTTACTAGAAACAGCAGAGAGAAAGAAAAGAGCAGCTCAGCAAAACAAAGGCTCAGCCTGCTCCAGGACTGACTGGATCAGCACTTTTCCACTTGAATAATGACTGGCCTGCAGAGAGTCACTAGGGTACTGTGCTAAGGGTGAAGAGCATATTCATGTTTAATCCAAGAGTGTGCTTTCCTACTTAATCACTGTGCATATGAACAAGAACTATTCTTCACTCACAAACTACATATCATTCTGCTGTCAAGCATCCACAGCCAGTGAAAGATATCTAATGATCCAAAAAATCTGATGACTTTTTGTACCTCAACCACTGTAAAGAAAGTGAGGGAATAAAGCAAAGGAAGTCTCAAGCTTGACTCTTGGATCTCCTGTCTACATCTAATTTAGCAAATTGTTTTTCTTTCCATAAGAGGCTGGCAGAGTTTGCCACACGCTCTGGAGTACCAACTCCCAGTTTAAACATAGGAGGTTAAGCACAGCTCCAGATGCTTTGCCCTTTCAGAGGAAAGTTAGAGTCACATTAAAAATCCCCACCTCAGCGCTAACCTTGAGCTCAGGGCAGAGGCGGACCAGCAGGAACAAGGCCTGGTTGGAACAATTCCAGCAAGGCCTTTTGAAGGAAGATGAAGCAGTGACAGCACAACATATGGCAGCTTTGTGTTAGTCCCTAGGCCAAGAAACCAGCTGTTTTAACACCTGTTTTTTTGAACCAGAATGAACCACCTACAATTTAGCTCTTGCCTGGAAAAGAATTTAAAGGTTTAAATAAAGAATTAAGAGGTTTTTTTAACTATAAGGATCTCCAAAATGATAGAGGAGGAATGTGAGCATCAAAACTTTGCTAATGTGCAAGTGAACTGCTGCATTTAACTTGCACAACAGAAAGTAGTGTAAAGAGGAAAGCAGAGTCAAAAAGAAATGCATCTTCTAGCATGCCAGAGAACAGGCACTTGTTCCATTTGTACTTTTGGAAATTGTCAGAAACTGTATTCTAGAAAACAGGCCACAAAAATTACTCCAGTGACTCCAGAATAAAGAATTCTTCATTAAAGCTCTAATGTTACAGTAACTATGAATGACAATTCTTCTAACATTGAAGTGTGGCCATAATTCTACAAGGAATAAAAATTTCAACTTTATTTTTAAGACCACATTCCCCCTGTACCTCCAAGCACTGAGAAAAGCACAAGCATATTTCAGAATACCTGGATAAGAATTCTACATTTTTGTTTTTCATATTGGTGTTTACTACTTCCTTTTATATCCATTGTATCTTCCAGATCTAGTAACTTTGAAGCAGAACTTGGAAGATATTTGCCTACAATTATTATGGAATAAATTCACTCTAAGGGACCATTTCTGAACACCTAAAACATCATACATAAGAAAATAAATCACAAAAAATGTAATTCTTCCCCTTGAGTGATGCTAATTTATATCTATCTATCTATCTATCTATCTATCTATCTATCTATCTTCTATTGCAACTCTTGCATCATTAAGATGAGACACATTAGACTATTCCATCTTTGTGGAACTTTTGTTCACTCAGTGTAAGAGTATTTTAGCCAACTTTGATGAAACTACTGTATTAACTGGGAAGGAGCTTACAGATAACTAAGAACTGTCATATTTGTACATAACTTTCTTGACCCATAAATCAAAATTAACTACAAGGTCAACATAGAAATTGTCCTTAAAAGATTAGGTGGGTAGGGAAGCTCCATAGCACTGTCAAGACATTTCTTCTAGTCAACGTCTGAAGTAGCACCAATGGATTCTGAAAACTGCGTCAGAAGGAGAAGGAGCACACTGGGGAAGGACGCAAACCAAAAGATGTTCAGAGGACCCCAGCAACAACTCTTCTCTCCTTCAAAAAGGCTACTAGAAACAGGAAAAACACTGCAGAGATCACAAAGAAGCTCAGTCCCTTTCTATCAGCGTGATCCTATGCACCTCATTCAAAAGCACTCCCCATTGTTTGTGACTCCTCTGGTGACCTCTGTTTTCTTTAAAGTACTACAACTACTTCAAGTAATTTCCATGGTAACTGCACACAGTTTCTAATTTTAATAGCTAAACCAAATTCTTACCTGAATGAAATAATACATATTTTAGCTCCTTATGCAGACATAATTCACTAGAAGCTAAAATGAACAAAGATATTCAAGTGCAGTTATGCCTGAAAAAGAAAAGAAGGTAATTTTCCAGTTTTACAGCTGCTTTCAGAATTCTGCCTGAAGGATTACACTCAGCAGTTACTCAGATGCAAAATATTACTTCTATTCCATGGATTTTGAATATGAACTATAAAATATGTTAAATCAATAGCCATTCCTTTCACGTGCACTTAAGAAATAGATATAATGACTATAACATTTTCATACTGAAACATTTCCATTTTAGGTAATGGATTAGAGAACAAATATATTAAACTTTTAAAACTGCATCACAGCACTTGCATACAATGTAAGCCATAAAGCTACATGATAAAGATTAGATTATGAATTTCACCAAAATGGCAATTTTAAATAATGTGCCACTGAGCTTACCTTAAAATAAAATGGGATAATAGATTTTCTTCAGTGCCTAGATATATCTTTCCCCCCTGCAATTTTTTTTCAAAATGTAGCTACTAAATAAATTTGATAGTTTGTTTTTGAACAGCCCTAACACTGGTCATTCACAGTACAAAATGAGAAAAAGTGTCAAGTATGTTCAAACAGAGTAGATAGTCAGCGAGAATCTATTTAGAAATCAAGTTATTTTTTAAAAAAATTATAAATTAAGTCCTCCAAAAACTCCAGAGTTTGTTCAAGAACAGTTCTAGATCAGTACTTTTAACAGATTGCCCAGCAAAGTGGTTGAATTATCATCCATGAACTAATTTAAAAGACATGTGTAAATGTGGCACTTACAGACATGGTTTGGTGATGGACTTGGCAGTGCTGGGTTAATACTTGGACTCCATCTTAGAGGCCCTTTCCAACCTAAATGATTCTCTGATTCTACTTCCTCTTACATGCCACACCTTCCATAAAAAATGTATTATAGAATCATTCCAAAACACACATCACATTTTTAACTGAGGTCCAGTATTTGCCAAAGTTAATAAAGGAAATGGGCCAACCTGGGCAGACAGTTTGCATTCCATGCATTGCTTTAAGCAATTTTCCTTAGCCTGTGATTTGGAGGATTCTTCAGCAACAACTTTTGGAAGAAATGTGCATTAAACAAGCTTAGAGAACAGAATAAAATGTTCAGTCAACTTCTCAGCCTCTAAATGTCTTTTTAGATTAAGTTTCTACAGAAGCTAATATTGTATCTAATATGTATCTTTTGAGAATTCCAGCTTAGAAACTGTTCCTTAATTCAAGAAGCCCAAACATTTTGTTAAAACATGATCATGTGGCAGATACGTCATAAAAAACCCCACAAACCCCTAAACTTCCAGGATCTTTTATCAGTCTTCTTGTTTCTGATGACAAATAGAAAACAGAAACAAACACCAAGTTAGAATTGAGAAGCACAACTCAAGTTTCTAGAAGACAGGCATTTTCTAAGTACATTGCCACGCCCATCAGCAGTGGCTGCAGATACTCTTCCTGCTAGCTTGCTTGTCTACCATCATGACAAACCCTACAAGCTCGACTTGCATATGGCACTGTGAACATTTCAACCATGTCTCATTGTCTAGAAAATAACAACAGACTGTCAGACAGTTGTGGAAACAAAGTATTCTAAATATGGTGCTGACCTCAAACCTTATTAGCAAAGTATTTATTTCCAGGAACCCATGGGGAAAACCACTTAGGTTCCAGATGTGATGGTACCACAACATGCCCACATGCCAGAGGATGGTAAAGAGCCTTGAGTAATCTACCTAGAAATCAGGTGATGCACAGATGGTGCAGACAAGGCATAGGTAACTACAAAATTTTCATAATACATAGAACAAAAAAGGATTAGGAAGTCTGAAAAAATAAATTTTCTACCAGTGAACAGCATCTTCTGTTAAAAAGATGGATTGCACACTCTTCTGTGTAAATTACCTGTAAGTACAGTGAACCCCTTTTACTTTACTATAATTCAGTACTCGTGCACATGTCTGACAACTGTTGATGATACGAGGAACATTCTCTTACTACTAATCTGCATTATGTCAATCCACACCAAGAGGATAAAATACATTTATGGTCTCTAGTTTCACCCAAGAGTGAACTACTTCAATTTCATTCATTTTCACTCCAAAGAAATAATATAGATTTTCTATATTGAAACAATTTGTTTTCTTTTCATTTACACACTTATCTATGAAGGCAAGATGAAATATGACACAGGAAGTCATCTCTTTTTACAGCTGTTACATATGCTTTATAATTTACTACAAGCTGGAATAATCAGCAATAATGTCTTCTAGCCCTTCACCCTATTTTGATCTATCGAAGTTTTAAAATCAGTTTTCATCTAAATATACATTAAATCCTTCCCTTAAAAAGAAAGGGATGAAATATTATCTGAATGGGAAGAGTGCCTACGCATATATATACAGGGTTTCACCCAGGTGTAGTTTTCCTAGTTATTAAGACAAAATCAAGAATTCTCTTGTACAAAAACAAAGGAAAAATAACCCTTACCCTGCAAATAAAACATTAATGTCACCAGCAAAACTGAAAAAAAATTAAATTGTCCAACATAATTTAAAGTCTTCATAAATACTAATTTACACAGTAAAATTGTGATGCTACTGATATTACAAAAAAAGTCGGAATTCTAAAAAGCCAAGCTCAATTGATATTAGAAGAAAAATCTTATCAGATAAAAATCTTATTATTATGCACTGAGGGAACATAACTGCTATATGAAAACACCCTAAGGCACAGTTAAGATTGTTTCTATGCCTCAATACTACAGACTTATAATTTACTCTTAAATTTTTCAAATGTCCAAGTATGTGACATTTAAACCCATAATTTCTACTCTAAAAAGCTTGTTACAGAAACAGTCACACATTACTCTTTTCAGCTATTGCTTAACTGAAGTTATTTTTAAACTCTATTATCCAAATTTTGATGATATAAAAAGAGCGGGGTTGCCTGATCAGTTAACGTGAAAATAAATATGCAATCTTAGATCCCATGGAAAATTAGTATCAAATACTCCACTACAAATCCTACACATCTGAAGAATCAAGTAACTTTAAAATAAACTGCAAAACAACTGAGAAACTTCCCCCTTCAAGTCTTCATGAGAGGACGTGAAAGAAAATAATTATTTTAACTTCAGAATGTTTCACTAATTTTTAAGACTACAGTTTGAGTCATGAACTTAAAAATAAATTAAAAAATCACAGATTTTCATCCTATCCCCCAAAATAGGTATTGCATAACTTGAGAAAATTCTCTGGATAGGCTTACAGCAAAAATTTTTGACAAAATAAACAAACAAAGCCCAAAAAAGAAACCAAACCAACTAACCAACCAAGCAGTAAAACCCATCTCCCTCCATTCAATTTTAGCTTCTAAAGTATATAAGGGAATTAATCTTTTCAAACCATGCATCAAATTCAAAGGAATACTACCAAGTCTTACTTTCAGAAGTTGAACACACTGGAAGTGTCATGTGAGTCACACAGTTACCTACAGAACTGTGTGAAAGCCAAGAAAGTTTTCATTTGCAAAATACTGTCAATATCAAGAACAGAAGCAATGAAATCTATCATCTTGTTTCTAAGTAGCCAGAATAGCAAATGAATAGATGGAACCAAAGAGTAAATGACTGAAGGGGCTATGCTTGACATTAACAAAGGCTTACTTGGAGTTGAAAAGGTAAACACAGTCTTTATTCACCAGACCCGCAATACTGGAATTAAAGGAAACGAACTAGCAAAAGAATTGTCTAAATGGATAAAACTACTTTCTTTTTGCAGTGGTTATGAGCCTTTGGAGCTTTCACTAGAACCTGTGAAAGCACCTGATAGCACCCCAGTCAGAGAAGGACCTTAGACAAATGAATGGACAAGATATCTATGAACATGCATTAGCAGGATCAGAGCAGTATGACAATGGAACACAGAGCATGTCTGGGCTCACAGCCTCTCCCTGACCAGCACCTCCTGCTCTTGAGGTCGGAGACAGGACACAGGGCGAGGTGCCAGCTGACCTGACTCAACAGGGCACTTACACTGTTAATGAAAATGCAGCTTGATTAGCCAACTTCGCAACTTGCCATTAACAGAGACAGGGTAATTAAATTAAACAGAGTACAGATTTAGAAATCAATATTTAATACACCTTCCATCAGAGCTGTTATTCTCCAATACAAATGAGAAACACAATGGTATGAAGAAAAGTAATGAATCCACTACTTTATTGATCACTAAAGATGATATTCTCAATATTTAAAATTTCCAAGATTTTTTATTACATCTGTGGTGAAATATGGAAAAATTTGTCACAATCTTACAAATGAAAATCAAGCTTGAAAGTATAAAGCTGTAAAAATTGCTTTGTGGTACAAATCAAAACCCAAATGCAGAATCTGGTGTTTTGGAAAAATCATTCTTTCTTTCTTTCTTTTAGAAGACATTACAAATAATAACTGCTTCCAGTAGCAGCCTAAAAATCATAAATCCCACATCGTTTTCTTTTAATTAACCCTACCATAGGAAAACCCCTCCTAAAACATTTTTCACTTGCAATGATTTTTCCCAAATATTGTATTTTTTCTGAGTGATATATCTCTTCCATTGCTTTCTTTCCTTCACTCACTCATTTCTGTCAGCTGAAGAGGCTAATACACATGTTCATGTCTTCTTTCCTACGAATTTCATTCTCTATAGCACATGATTTGTTCAGCTTGATTTTTCATTTTCAACTGTATGCTATCTTCTTTCATATTAAAGAGTGAATATTCCTTTCCAAAACTATTTAAAAGCTGCATCAAATGGAGCCATCAGCCACATCCCCCCAACTGAAATTGAGATGAGAAAGAGCAAATACAGGCCAAGCCCAAGAAGCTTAACTTGAAGAGAAGTTGCATGAGTTCCTTTTGAGAAGGACACTGAAAAGAAGTTTGCTTTAGAGCTTTCCCACTCATACACTTACCTTTCTGCTACACAGAAGATAAGCTGAGGTTTGAGAACAAAGAATCAAATTTAATCACAGACAAGTTTGCTGTACGACAAAATTTTTAACATCCAAATTATTCCACAAGTAAGACTGGACTAATGTTGGTTGACAGATGGCTTTATAAACTTAGACACTGAAAAGCAAATCCACAGAAGTGCATTACTTGGTTTCATGTAAACCATTTGAACCATATTCATAATATGCAATCTTAAGTGTGGTACATTGTTCCAGATAGACATCAACAAACCATGCCCATTATCAGCTAAGAAAAGGAGAAAGAGAGAAATGCTTTACACAGTGGCATCAAACAACTTCAACAGATGGCCATCACTGATCAACAAACTAAAATAAGCCAGAATTCTCACAAATTTGCCAAAACATGATTTGATTTCCCTTTGGAAAAGCCTGTCTTTGTAAATATATATGGGCCAGTTTTCACAGTTAATTCTAGCTCTTGGAGTGTAACAGAAAACACAGATGAGGATTTAAAGAAAAGGAGTGCTGAAGATGCCTGTTAAACACACATTCATTTATGCAACATTAACTTTAAAATACAGCTTGCAGTACAATTATTGTCAACAATCTGATAATTCAGCATTCAGGTGTATCTTTATGTATCACCGTCAAGCTGATAATTATTGATAATTTTCACCTACATCAGATCTCATTTATGAGGTGAAATGCTGAAAACAGACTGAGAGACAATTTAGAGTTTAAAAAACTCACAATGAATACCTCAATATTCAGACTACAGAAACTCTATCCATACTACAAAAAACCTACTTATTATTATGTCAAACATGAGAAGTATGTAATCTAGGTCTCTTAAAAAGTTAATTGTTTCTTCCAAACCATAAAGCAAAAAGAAAATAATATATTACACTTTTTAAATAATTCATGTCCAACAAACTGAATTGGCAGGCACTCCACATTTCTCAGGTATTTCTATACAAGGTATACTGACCCTCTACATGCACTTTTTCAGACAAATACTCATTTTCAGATGAAAAGTTGTCTGGCAGGTTGTCATCAACAGCTTAAATGCACACTAGCTTTTTTACTTTTCCTCAAAGCTGAGTTGGACTCTTTAGGTTAGGATAATTGAAATTGCTATGACAGACAGGAGAAGGAATTTGAGAAGAAAAAAAAAGCTGCTTTGGTAACGTTCTTGATGAAAAATATTATTGATTATTCCTGTCGAGAAATGAGCTTTTGTATCACTAGGAGCACATATGGAGCCAAATTTAGAAGTGTAAGCTTAAGATCAAAAGTATACATAACCTGAAATGAAGAAAAAGATCTTTAAATCAATAAACACTCCAACCCAGATGAGGCAACAGCTTTCTTGATCCTGCACAGATGATCTACATTGTGTGAAAAATCTCAGAATACCACCTTATCTTAGGAAAAGCAAAAAACATGGGAATGAAAACCTACTGGGGAAAAAAAAAGGATGTTTAAACACTGATAGACAGAAAGATAAGCAGCAGCTATCCACTAAAATGGAGACTACAGGAAACCATTTCCTCACATTTCACACAGTTAAAAGGCAAGGTATTGGAAACATGCCAATAAAGACTCTTCAATATGATCACATCCTACAAGAAAAAATGATGAGCTCTGCTCCCCACCCCCAAAACAAAAAAGAAAACTGCATGCCTGCAATGAAAATTGATTTTTGAAAATAATGTCAGTGAAAAGCCTCAAAGGTCTGGAGTAACATTTCAAAATTGCTTTCATTTATTAATATACTACTTCTGTAACAGAAATCAAGATAATTTTTACTTATTTCTCGACATTACATTATTACTGTATTACTTACAGTATTAGAATCAGGAAAAGATTTTAAAATTTCAGTTATCCAAAAATAAAGAAAAGCTAATTTGAATTATGCAGCAAGGTTGGATTTTTTTCCTGGACTCACAAAGATCAGCATTTCTGCACAGTTAGAAATAAAATATTTACACAACAGTCAATGCTTCCCAAAGAAAAGTACAAATAAAATAACTAATCAACGTGTTGCCTGTGCAACTATTTGTAGTTCTCACATGTGGTAACTAAGGTAAAGATGGTTTCAGTTGCCCAAGTTTAATCATTCCATTTACAAGAAGTCCTTTTATAAGGATACAAAGGACTTAGTGATGAAAAAATTTTCACATACTTTTCAGACTGACTGAAGGCCCTACCAAGCTCTTGCCAGCAATTATTAGTCTGACTGTTTTCTAGTTAGGTCAGTGATGCAGTAGGACTTCATTTTAAGTTAAAACAATGTTCAAAGCTTCTTTTGGATGTCTGCATGCTTTTTCTGAACATCACCATTCCCCACTGGGAAAAGGGAAACAACGCACAAAAAGCACTCCCAGTGCTAAATTAGATCTGCAGACACTGCTTTCCCCTCAGTTTATTTCAAGTATGTGGGACAATGTTTCAATTGCATTTTCCTCAAGAGTTGAGTCCTCACTTGTTTCAACATCTTTTTAAACCAAACCATATTTCGAATGCCTTTTGGCAAGTTATTATCCACTAAGATTCCACCAAGTTCAGGAACACTGCAAAATGGGTATCTACTACAAACAAGGACGTCAGAGAACTACTGGTAAGGCTGAAAGTGAGAGATTGTTGCTTAATCAGTAGCTAATTTCAATGACTCTCCCAGGCAAAAAGAAAAATAAAATTACTGCACCAACACCAATAGAAAGCACAGTTATCTGACGTTGCCTGATTAGGAACAGAATTAAAGAAAAATGTTTTGTCAAGCCTACACTTGAAAATCACATCTCCTTGCGTATCATTAAATGCAAAATAACAGTGCAAAACTACAAGCATTCCTAATTTCAGAACTGCCATAGTACTGAAACATTTACTCTTTCTGCATTTTTTCAATGTTCAGAAGACATGGTCTACAATTTAATTTGTCTTCACTCAGGCAGAGGATTACAAATGGTGTAATTATTAGTAGCAAAAACTGTTGAAGCACTAAACAAGAAACCCACCCGGTATCATCAATGCTTAATAAAAGAAAAGGCAAGTAATTCTCTCTGCACCAATAAATACATTTAATATATAAGTACACCTTCTAAAGTAAAAATAATTCTAATACCACACTTTCTATAGCAGCCAAGTGCCTTAAGGGAAATGCAGAGCACTTATATTGTATCACTATTAATTCAACACACTAGTATTAGAAAACCTCAAGATTTTTTAGTTTAAAGCAGATTTAAAAAGCAGGAAAAGAATATGCTTAAATAATTTTCCACATTTACAGCGTGACTCTAAAGGCATCTATCAGTTCTCTTAATAGAAAATGCTTTATGCAGTAATAATTAATATTTCCCTTTGATAAACTGCATTATTAAAATTGCAAAAAGAGCTAAGACAATAAAATCATAGCAAATACAGATAAAAACTGATCTCTTTACCCTTTCATTAAATTTTTTCAATGTTGGTATTACTGCAAAATAGTCTTGATTTCAGACTATAAATTGGTCTGGTCAGGGAAATACTTCCCCAATCAAAACATAGAATCATACAGTGTCGATCTAAAGATGGAAAATGAATTGAAAGTTTCCTTCTGATTTTATGTACCAACTCTGTACTTACTCCCTCTATAGCACGAACAGCAAACCAGAATGATTCCATAAATCTGGGAAGTTTAATACACAAAAAAAGCACACAGTAGGAATAACATTTTCACCAAAAGACTGTAAACAGAAAGAAATTAAGTCTTTTAAACTTTTATTGTAGTGACACCTTGTGGCTGCATTTGCCTTGTTATGAAACCTCAAAATTTTTCATTTTCTTGTAATTCCTTTAATGCAGTTCTTCAAATACTGTGGTCAAGGATGAAGTAAAAAGGTGAAGTCGCAGAACAAAAATGAAAAGATAAAAAAAGTAAGAAGGATAAAACAGAAAACAGCATCACCTGCTCAAACATCTTTGGCAGTTTTAACATTCACTGCTACAAGAAGAAGATGGAATGACTATGGACCTGACACTTGTTCCTAACTTTCACAGGAACCTGATTACATGAACATTTTCTGTGTCCTGTCCTCCCTCTAAAGAGTTTTCAGCTCTAACATGGAAGTTGCTAGAAAAGTGCAAACAAAGAAAATAAGACCAAAAGAAATTCTAAAAATTATGCACTACTATATTGAAAAAAAAATGGAAAAAATTTTCCTGTAATCTTCACTCTCTTATTTGCTTTTTCTGCACAGTATATGACTGCTCAATTTTTAAAGATGATATAATAATGTATTCTAAAGCATTTAAAGCAAAAATTAAAAGTCCAAAACACAATTATGTCAATAAAACATCCATATATTATTATCAACATTTTCTTTTACTAAAACCCCTCTAAATAAATCAACACCCTCTTGTTATACTAAGCTTTGACACTGAACAAGTTATCGTTATACAAATTAGCTTGTATATCTAAATCAGAAATTGCATCCTACAAATAACAAATAAATGTTATTTACATCTCTGATGTATGTGAGAAAGTACAAACAATTTTCTCATCTCCTTTTCATTCTAGAATTTCAGTCTTTGGTTATTTTCTTCCATTTTTTCCATTTATTATTCTAACAGAGCTTATGGCTGGCAAAAGTTACCCTGACCCTATTAGAACAGACTGGAGCATATAACGAACAGGAAGAATCAAAGAATGTAAATAATGTTACTTATCACCTTACTTAGCTGACTTTGCCTAATCAGTTTGGATGGTTTGAGATGTGCTTTGTCAAGTACAAATTATCTTTCATGGGAAGCACAATAATGCCCTTAACTCCAACACTACTGTGAACATTCCACAATGTTCCATATATTAAAAAAATCAAGTTATGATAGAGACTATGACACACATGACAAATGGCTCGTTAAGGAGGCTGAATTAGTCTTAACTCACGGTGGTATAAATTATTTACGTTATTTAACAACTAACTGCCAGAAGGTTGCATGTTTTTCATCCATCTCATGTGGAAGAGGCATTGATTGTAGAATTGAACATATACAGATTTGCTTAAAAGAGAAGTTACAGGTTTTCAAAAAGACAAACAAAACTCCCAACCTGCATACATGCAAATAGAAGAGACATTCCATCAATTTTTATGCCCATGGAAATGTTTGAATAGCTTCTTAAAACTTAGATGAACATATCAGTTCAGACCTTGACAGCTCTCACCTTTTACAACTAATATTTATGTGAAAGGTAACTCAAAAAGGCAACTAACCTTGCCTAATGTTACATGGCTCATATCCTGTTTATAATCTATATTTGAACAACTGCTCTACTGTATCAGACACAACTGGCTGTCCTTCAACAACCTGTACAGAATTGCCATGTTCTACTCTCTCACTTTGGAAAAAGTTGCATAGATAAGAAAACACCTGCCAATAATTCTACTCTTCAATTCTTTATTGCTCCTCACAATGTCGTTTTATACAGGGATGTCATAAAGCATTTTGAGCTAAAATAATTTTTTTTAAATAAACCCCCCCCAAAACACTACCTATGTCAAACCCTTAATGGTAAGGCATTTAGTCCATGATTTTCTGCTAAAAATGCATGCACAACTTTTAAAAAAATGCAGCACGGTTCCTTAAGTGACTGCTTCCAAAAATATTATCTGCATTAGTAAGACAAAAAGGGAACAAGTGCCAAAACTAATGGGAAGAAGATAGAACATAACATGATGCTTCCACTCCTCTGTACTATTGTCTATTAACAGGAAAACTTGTGACAGTCAAACAAGACAACACAACAGAAGCAGCATAACCCAAAACAGAGCATATAAAACTTACAGCTTTAAAGCTTACAATACATATGCCCCTTGATAATCATGTACAACATGTCTATAAAAACAGACTATCAAATATTAAACGAATACATTCTGATAATGTCGTATTAGCTCATATTTTAAATTGGTGCTCACAAGACTGGAGAACACCTCTTTTTTAGCTGACCAGAAACTGCTGCATATATTAGGATTTCTGTTTTGTGTATGTTAGAACTAATGTAGCTCATTTAAGTAAACAGAACTACTTTAAATACATTATCACAAAACACTGAAATTGGAGACAACAGTTAAGTAGTCCTTGCTTACTTCTTTCTGAACAGAATAGCGCTTAAAAGACAGATAAATAAGTCTCTAATACTAATATGTATGTGTACATAGCCTCCCCTCCTCAAAGCCTCTCTCCTGGAGGGAATTTGATCAAAATTCCTGATCAAAGCCTAGTCAACTTTCAAGTTATACTTCACTATTTATATTAATATATTTAATAAAAATTCCTTAAAGTGGAACTCCTCAAATATTTGCCAGCAATTTTATATCTCTAATTACATTTTAAATAGCCTTTTCTTCCTATTTATAGGAAAAAATACATAAAAGAACAGTAAATTATAGCCACTTTGGACTAGCAAATGCATTCTTGCTATAATGTAGACTTCAATTCACTGATGTAAATAAAGATTACAGAACAACCTTATCTAAACTATCCTAATTATTATGTTGACTCAACTGAGAACTCATATTTTGCCTGAAGGTCACTGCTCCTTAACAGTAAGTGCTCACAAACTTATGCTGCTACATGACTTTCTCTTTAGCACTTCCACTTGCTCTTCAAATATGCTGCACTTCCAAGAAATTCCCCATCACTTTGTGGATATGACAATGAGGAACAGAGATTTACAGAAAACAGGATTCTTGTGGATCATGGAACAGAATAGGAAAAATTAGACGTTTGACTATGTGATGAGGAAATCTATGCTTTAGTCACATGGACAACTGTATACTTCAAATACATGCCAAAACAAAACTGTAAGGGGGAGGCTCCCGGGTCGGCTAATGCATGCAGAACTTAAAAAACTGTGCATATACAAGGCCCACATGAAATAAACTCCCTCCTTGTAATGTGCTCCTTCAGCAGAGAGCAAGCCCCTTACAGAGGATTAAGAGATCACTGGAGAGATAAAATGTACAACAGATTCTTTTGTGCCAAAACCCAAGTAAAGTATCATCTAAAACTTTGGAATAACATTCTCCTCTCTACTATTCCCTCTCTGCTCTTTCAGGAAAGGCTGTGAAGAGCCTGCACCAAAACAGAATCTCATGAGGCATTTCATCATTGCTAGATGATTTAATCACAGACACCTTCAAGCAAAAGGTTACCAGATACAAACACAAACTAAGGGACAGCAATAACAATTTCAGAAATAGAAAACAATAAAATCAGACTCATAAAACTTACAGGGGAAAGGTGAGAATGTATTTGTTTATGTCACGAAAAATAAATTTCAAGTCAGTTACACTCACTATAAACATATTGAAGGACAGGAAGACTGAGAAAGATTTATCTGAGAGAAAGAGACACACAAGTAACCCACCAGAGCCTTTTCCCATAGAGCATAACTGCAAACCAGCAATCCTGTGTTGTGGAGCAGCAAAGACCAGAGAAAGAGGCAATTCTTTGGGAAAAAGAAAGCACTTCTCTCTGTGGCAATTCCAAGAGTTGCTGTGCCAATTAAAAAGCTTGCATCTACAGAATAATTATTACAATACAGATGATTTCCTCTCAGGTCTGTGACCCAAAACCTAATGATGACAGTATCTTTGGTATCTGCAGGTTGTGTCCTCCCTATAAATGAGCTCACAGTTTTTGAGTAAGACAGCTTCAATATGATTATCAGCTTTTTCCACAATTCCCAACACCTAGGGTAAAAAAACATCATCACTTTAACAATAGTTAAACCCATCTGGCCATTTTCACAGAATATGCTGAGTTGAAAGGGACCCACAACGATCATCAAATCCAACTCCTGGTCCTGCAAAGGACCATCCCCAAGACTGACACCATGTGCCTGAGAGTATCATCCAAATGCTTCTTGAACTTTGTCAGGCTGGTGCTGTGACCACCCTCTGGGTGAAGAACTTTTCCAAATATCCAACCTAAACCTCCTCCGACACAACTTCAGGCTGTTCCCTCGGGTCCTGTCACTGGTCACCACAGGGAAGAGATCAGTGCCTGCCCCTTCTCTTCCCCTCAAAAGGAAACTGTAACTGCAGTGAGGTCTCCCCTCAGTCTCCTCTTCTCCAGGCTGAACAGACCAAGTGACCTCAGCCGCTCCACATACGGCTTCCCCTCAAGGCTCTTCACAATCATCATTGCCTGCCTTTGGATGCTCTCCAATAGTTTAACATGTTTCTTATACTGTGGCACTCCCAAAACTGCACACAGGACTCTGCACACACCACTGCAGAGCAGAGTGGAGCAATCACCTCCTCACACAAGGCATTCCTCAAAGCTCCTTAGTCTTAACTTTCTCCTTTCTCTCTTTCACAACTATGTAAACAGTGCATCAATAGAAAATATATAATACATAAAAATACATTTCCAAGTTCTTTAGTAAGTATCTAAGTGCATTATAAACATTTATGCAATCAAGGAATGATGTTTACTACTGAGTGAAAAAAACCCCACATCAGCTGCAAAAAAAAGTGGGTATGACTCAAAAAGAAATAAAAAGAAAGGAGAAGGAGATATGTAGAGATGGAAAAAACAGCGTTTTCAAACTGGACACCTGTATTTTATCAATTATATTAACATTAGTAAAGCATCTACTAAGATAAACAATTTTTTTAGCATAGCTGATGAAAGTTGTGATAGAATATATTTTCAGAAATACATAATGAAGTAGCAAAATCCAGCAACCTATCCTTGTATCTACATTCTTTAATGTTAGCCATTGTATATTACAGTGATGAACTTACCTGCAGACACGGGCAGGAAAATACAGGTTCTGCCAGGACCGACAGAGGTATTTAGAGTGATCAATAACCCGAATCCAGTCCAACTCATCCATGGACACCTCAATGTAGTAGGAATAAGACCTATAGGTTATCAAAAACACTGGTTAGAACACAAGTTGACAAAATTTAGGTATAAAATTTAAATCCACTGTCCTCTGGATTTTCAGTTATGTTGAAAAGAAGGCTGTTTGCTCTTACCCAGATCCCTATTTTCAAAGTAGCTTTGAAAATAAACTCTCATACAGTTGAGATGCATTTTCAGAATGATTTAAAGCATCCTAACACTCACAATCTACAGCCATTAGATGAGGCGACTATGCATCAAAAAATTAAACGGAGACTTTCAACTCAGTTGTAATCATTTGTATTCCTTCCTCATGGAATAAAACAAAACCACCAGTGATATGGCATTATTTCTATTGCCAAATCAATAAAGAAAAATCAAAACCAATTAGTAGATCAAAAACACAAATTCAAACTCCTCGCTTGAAAAAAGCAAATTTACTTCATGACCATTTTCACTGATGCTGTTCTTCACTTCTGACCCTTTTGGCTCTTTATGATACATGATTGAGCCTCTCACTACTTCCTTACACACTCTAAAATTACCTAAAGAAAAATAAAAAAGCCACTAGCAGAATCTGCGTCTTCCTCTTGCTTATCAGTTATGCTTATTTTATAGTTTGCTGTTAAGAGAAAGCAAGCCCAAACTAGAACTTCTAAGCCCCAGCTAATTCTCTATTGTACCTATGACCATTACACTTAGAATGAAGTAGAAACTTCACTTGTGGAGCAGCACATCACTGAATATACGTTTCAGAGCATTTTCTTTCTCCTAAGGTACTAGTCTGCAACATTCACAGGCATTTCAACAGCACCATGTCAGCACTTAACATCATTTCAAACTGATTTCTAAAGATGAATTGCTCTTCCAGAGTTCTACACAAGTATTTCTTGTTAAATGTTAATGCCTTTGTTAATATTTCCAGTTTTCCAGAGGACTTAGAAGAGTATGTGTTAAAAGTGATATTAGTTAAAAATCCTTAAAATGTAAGATTGTTGTTCATATCAATTTATGCACTTGGAAAGGTAGTCTTTAAATGTCAATTGCATAACCAGCTTTCACGTTCACACCAATCAGACATGTAATATTCACATCCCACACAAATACACTGTGTTTTAGCAACATTACTATTACTAACCTAAGTGTATTTGACCAAACTAGGCTTCAGTGTTTTAGAGTTTGAACAGTTTAGATACAAAAGTTATTGACAGTCCCCTGTGCCCTGAGAATTTAGGGATTCTCACATCATCATTGTTGATTAATATATATTTGTAACCAGCAGACAACATGCTATTTTTGGTTTCTGACGGTACCAAACGAAGAAGTATTACCTGAAAAACACAGTTCCATTATCATACACAGTAAATGCCTTTTCTTTTTTTTTTTTTTTAAGGCTGGACAGCATCTTTTTTGCAGAGGCAGTTTGGACAGCTACTCCCTTTAGCACTTTCACAGCTTAGATTCAGCTGTTAACACCTCTGAACTAGAGGTGTAAAACACCTGTTAGTTTGCATTTGTTTCAAAAAATTGTTCCACAAGAAGAAATCATACTGTACAGGTCCATACAGGTGCTAAAACACCTCTTCAGAAGACATTAGTCATGTATCCCATGAGAAAGATCAGTTAGGTGGCAGGCAATTGCTAGACAAAGACGGCAGAGAGGAAAAGATCTCTGCAAAAAGCAAGGACAATCTCAGAGCAATTTCCTTAAGGTCTCGGCTGGTAAATTTCTGCACACCTCTCTGGTCAAACTCTTCCCAAGTTCAACTACCTCACTGAATTGTTTTTCCTAATATTTAACATGAATTTATCCACTGCTCTTTGCACTCTCTACACACAGCTGCAAAAGAATTCAGTCCCTGTATTCTCTATATTCTTTCATCGAATAGTTGAGGAGAGGAACAAATTCTCCCTTCTAAGTCTGCTTATCTTAAAACAACAGATTCTCATGTGCTTAAGCCTTTGTCATCTTGGTGTCCTGCTGAACTCAATCCAGAAGGTCACTATCTTGCACTAAGGAGCCCACAAATAGACGAAGTACTCCAAATGCCTCTGTTTCCATTTATCTTAGCTGAGTTACTGGAGGGAAAAAACTTGACAATTCATAGAATCAGAGAATCAGCATATTCCAAATTAGAAGGACACCCTGGGGTAATCAAGGTCCAACTCCTGGCCTTGAACAGGACAGACAGTGCTAATGCCAGTACTATACGTATTCGGAAGCAAAAAAAAAGCCCACGAGCAAACTTTCCACACAAATTACGATGATTTGAAAAAAATAAAAAATTTTAAAAATCAGGATGACACAGAAACTAGATCCTAAATCACTGAGCCCTCAGGATTTTAAGAAGACACAAATCTCTAGAGTAGAGGTCCATCTTGTCTGATATTCTGCCAGCAACAGCAGTTTGTTATACAAATTTCAGATGAAGGGCACAGGACAACGAGCAACAGATAACTTTGTAAGAAGTTGTCCCAAGGAGAAGATTTTTTCCCTGAGTTTCAGCAGCCGCCAATTTATGCCTTGGAGATGAGGGGGATTTTGCCAGTTATACAAGTTCTCTAAAAACTGCTAGAGAACTCATTATTAATATATCTCAAATACTGTTTCAGATTTTATAAAGTTGGTTGATAATTGGTTGATAAATTTGGTTGATCTTCTGGCACAACTAGTATAATATTATATGAAGGAATTTTTTATACCTTCAAAGTTTCACTTTTTGATCTTTACAAAAGAAATAGAGGTGAAAAGGATTTCAGTTGAACTGAAGCAGGAGAACTTATTTGAAACAGTTAAATAGCTAGAAATTAATGAAATTTATTTTGAATTATTAGTAACTAACTCATACTTAGAAAATTACTTTAAATTTACCAAAAAAACCCACCCTAAATAAAACTTTTATATACCCTGTTATAAAATAGTATGGCTTAGCTAAAAAAAGTAAAGTGCAACTGTTCTGCAACTCTAAACTATTAGTCTGGAAATAAAATAAAATTAATCCTTTATCAGAAAGGGAATAAGGTATATATTAAATGTATAAGTAGCATATTTAATTGCTTTTAATAGCTTATGAATACCTGCTGAGATGTCTACTAAATTGTAAGATCTTTGTCATGGGAAGTTACAAAATTAATATTTGTCAGATAATAAGAACCTTGCAATGTTTCTACTTAAGCAGTCTCTCAGTTGTTCAAATGTGCACAATTTGCATTTTCATACATTCCATAATAATCTAAAGCAGTCAGTATCAACTGGCTAAGGCATCTGTGATGATTCATATCTCAGCAGTCTAACCATGAAGTGGCTTCTAATAACTACTCTAGTTAGTTGGCAATTTACATTCTGAATAAATTTTATTACCCCTGAATTACAGAATCACAGAATCATTTAGGCTTGAAAAGACCTCCATGATCGAGTCCAATCTTACAGTCAAAGTGTATAATTTCTTAACAGTTTTGATACATTGAAAAAATTGGAATAAAAAACTTCTTTCAATGTTTGAAATACGTATATGTAAAAAATATTTAAATATTTTAACATCGTTTTTAACATGTCAAAATGTGGTCTGGTGTGTAAGTAACCAAAATTACATTTAAAAATCAGGTTGTTTTCAAATCAAACTTAAAATTGCCATCTCAAACACTGTCATGCTGTTTCCATAAAATATCTAATTTATGGTTTGCACTGCTACATAACCACCAGTATAAAATGCATTGCTTTCCCTTTCTGTGTCACCTTGGCACCTACCGACTATCTCTGTCCCACAGGAGAATTCGTATGTGGTTGATTATTGAGGGCTGGCCTAGTTTAATTTCAATGCCAGAGCGGCAGTCATCGTTGATCGGGTGTCGAGAGAAGCCATGATCCAGGTCGTAGTTCTGAGTATCTCCATCTAACAGAGCAGACTTCAGCTCCCCTTTTACAACTTGTGCTCCATACTTCATTGTTGCAATATTTTCCCCTGGTACTAAGAAGAAAAGGAAATAATTGTTTAAATTTATGCTCTCATACTGCAAATTAGATGTTCTGAATATCAACTATTAGATCAGACCAAAGATTTATTGCTAATCTCCTTTCTTCGCCACAAACACATGATCTAGAGAAAGAAAATAAGAAAGAAGAAATAAAAGGCATTAAAAAAATTTAGTTTCTTCAATTTCATTTGGTATCTCCTACGTTTTATGGTAATAAATTTGTGATAACTTACTGATGATTATGTAGCAGCTATATTCTCAGTCCCCTTCTTGATTTTACAGAATTCTGTTGGACCTGTCAACTGTTGTTTGTTTTTAGTTTGGGTTTTACTGGCTTTTTTTTCCCCTAAGTGGAAGAAAACTTAAGAGTACAAGATGTGTATCAAGTGTTCAAGAAGCATCATGAATTTGCAGGGTGGTGTATACAGCAGTATAGCCATACATCCTCCTTTGATAGCTATACAAGCTTCCAGTACTCTGCAAAGTGAAATGAACTCGAGTGAAATGGGAAACTTCTGGCTACTTGGACTTCGAACCCACACGGTAAAGCAAGCTTTTTATGCCACCATTTCACAGTAATAAGCTTGTGTCCTAGGAACACCTTCCTTCAAGCTAACTGGGGATAATGAACCCTAACTTCAGCTACGAACAATACTCTATGAACTACCCTCTTCAAAGGTATTTTTAGCTGCCTTGTTTGAGGAGAGACCCCAAAAAATATGATCTGAAAGCTAAACGATGAAAAGCTGCCCCAAACTTTTCAGGCAGGTTGGCAACAGAAGTATAAACTTTAATAGGGTGTTAAAAATTTGATCTCTAAAGAACAGAATTTGAAGCGGTAACAGGTCATAAACGTTTCCACAAATAGAGAAAGTTCCAAGATCCTGAACGAGTACTAAAACAACAAAGAAATTCCACTCTCCAAAAAGCTGTGATTAGGAGCATATTGTTGTGTGGAGACAAATATCCAGGAAAAGAAGTCAGAAAAGACCATTTGACTTTTTCAAATTTATCTTCTGCAGTATCAATGGAATGTCTTGCATGGCAAGACTTTTACAATATCCTAATATTAAACTCGTATGTTTAAATATTAATAACTGTAACTTCTAAGGGAGAACAAAGGGAATATGCAATTCTAAGATACCAGTAATTTTCAGAGTCCATCATGCATGACTGAGAATACAGTGCAGGCTCTTAAAGACCATTTAACTTTATTCTTTACTGTGGGCCAAGTTCTCCTTATAAATCACACATTAGATGGTTAACAGGATCTTTTTAAAGCTTGAGTGTTAGACGCTCTCATTGAATTAATAGAGTGCACACAAAAAGTCAAACATAAGGCTTACACTTTTCAGGCTTCCACTAAAACAATTTAAGAGACTTGTTTAAACTGTTTGGACAAACATGTAAAGAGCAAGAGAAAAATCATATGGAGTGGAGAAATTATGAAAATGTTTATGAAGTAGAAAACAAGTCACCATCAATATAAAACTATTTAAATATCATGTATCTCACAGCCAATTAATTTTCATGTTCAATGTTTTTGTAAAACTTTTTCTATTAAATTACCACTTCCTCTAGGAAAATGGTATTGCACTCATGTTTGAGCAATATGTGAGATACAAAGCAAGAAAATAATTTACTATTATCGAGAAATAAAAATGGCATGAACAGTTACACGACAAGATGTTTCATACTGTAAACCTTTTAGAACACACAGTAATAGATGAAAACTCAAAGCACAAATTAACCATATCCTCCAGACAACCACAGTCACTAAATGAGAAGGAAACAAACAAAAAACCTGATGCTTACTTAACATGCCCCTATAGTTGAGGTCCATGTCCCGACTCTCAGAACGAATCTTAATGGCATCTAAGATGGCATCAGGTGACAACAATCCAGAAGGTCTTACAACATTCAGTAGTTCTGTTAGACTCATTAGTGGCAAACGTACTGCTTGCATGATTTCGGCGTGGTTTTCCTTGGGGTTATGTTTACACCAATTCATCAAAGCTTGGAAAATGTCCTTTTCAGGAGCTGCAAATGAGTCTCTCAGTACAATACTTAGAAGAGCAGCCTGGAAAAGAGAAATAAGAACAAAAAATATACCCCCTAAATAATCAGAAATTGAATTGAGTTTTATTTTTTAATCAAGGGAAATTCAAATAAAGCAAAAATTAATGGCTATTTTAACTTGAAGCTATTAAAAATTACCTCTAAAGGAGTGATTCCCTGAAATTGTAGCTTTATTTACACAAGAATTACAGACTCCGTGACAAAAATAATAGGCAATATTACAAAATTACTATAAGAAATGAATCAGAATTGAAACGTAGAGAGCTAATAAAATTAATATAATACCATTCACTAGTTCCAATTTACCTTGGAATATTACAAGACATTTGGGGACTTGGCACTATACTTCAAAACACTCCTTTAAACTTAGGTTGCTATAAGAACACTGATGAGAAAAGAAAGTGTTGCTCGGAATCACTTTTTTAAATAATTTCTAACTACTTGGGATTTTTGTCCCCTCACAAACTTCCTTTGTGTCTTTTGGTGCCGACTAAGAATCAGCTGGTAAAAACTCCAGTAGCTCTTATTCCTGTAGAAAACCCAATGACTGCACAATGAGAACAGAAATAATCAAACAGCTTTTTGATTTTCACTTAGCTAGCAGAATAATCAGGAGTTTGCCTAGAAAAGGATAAACCTCTCATATATACCAGAACTGGCTATGCCAAAGAACTCAGAGTGGGCACTTCCCGATGAATGATGTTTGCTCATTTCTTTATTGATAATATGGTCTTAGAGCTCAGATTGAACAAACTGTACATGACAAAGTACAGACAAAGAGAGAAAACAAGCTTTTTTCCCTACACGAGTATGTTACAGCCGTGTCTTATATTCGTTCAAGGAATAGACTCTTCACAGCTTTTGCACTAAAAAGGAAACTTTAAAAAACCCAAGCAAAACATCATTCATTCAAGGTGCTCTGCTGCTTCATGTGAACACTACTTGAAAACACCCTGTCACTATTATGTCCAGCCCAAAGACCCATGCAAAGTGCAAAGTTTCAACTTCATAGAACACCCTAACTGTCACAAATATTTATGTATCTAACAAAAATAATCACACAAAAACCCCAAACCACCCTACCATACCACCATATTCTGCAAGTTCAGAACATGATGACAATCAGCAATATAAATCACAGTAATCTCCAGAATGCTTTAGTTTACACAGCAGAAAATCACCCATCACTGATGAAGCCTATATCAAGAAAGTAACAGAACAAAGTATCTCCTGTCATATTCAAGTCTATACTTGACTTCCCCTGTGCAGCATTCAGAAGCCAAATTATATTATATCACAAACAGATTAAATAAGACAAATTAAGATTAGATTGCCTGTTGCCTTTTTTTAGAATACTCCATTAGATTTACTATATATTTAGCTATACTGACTGGTCAATACCTAAAAAATTCAAAACAGATTGCCAAAATTTTTAGTTCAGCTTGTCTTGAACACTTCCAACTGTCACAGTTTCACTAGTATAAAACTACAGCTGTGAACTAACACAAGTTTATATTTGGTGCCCCAATTAGTATTTCATCAAGAAATTGTATATAGATTAAAATTTACAATCCTGGAGAAAAAAGTGCAAAGAAAAGATGTACCTTAGAAAGTGACAGGAAGCCTTCACTGGAGAGCACCTCTTGGGCATTTCTATCCATGAACATACAGCACATAAAAGTTAATTTGGGAAGAGAATAAAGACTGGCAACATCAAAAGTCATACAGACATTCTGAATATTAAGTATTGTGCAAAGATACTCAGACGTGGAGTCCTCCAGTTCTGGGAATCCATATTTATGTGCTAGGCTTAGGAAGTCTAGAAGAACCTCCTCTTTTTCATCTCGCAGTGTAGCACGACCAGTATAAATGTATTTTAACAGCATGGTAAATGCTTCTGCAGTGGTGTCCTCAAGAGGAATTTCTGCTTCAGGCTGAGATTCTCTCATTCCTCCATACAATAAAGCTCTGTAAGGAAGATAGTTTAGTTTAGTTTAGTTAGTAGCTTATCCCTCTGACAAAATTCACTGGAATAAGATTACCAAGAAGTTCTAGCAAATTTCTATTGAAAAATGCCTAGCTCTTAAAAAAAAAAAAGTTGGATTAGTATTATTCCTAGTTTTAAAACATATATTCTAGTCTGTATCAGCTAAACCTCTTCTCAATTCCAATTCATCAAAATGAAACTTGCTAATTGAGTATATTCCATAGAAACACACCATTTATACTCAGAGAAATAAAAACAATTTTGCAGTAGTACTTCCCTGTTCTCAAGTTATCTCTCTCCTAAATTTGTGAAACTACCTTCAAAATCCAATTTAATGAAGGTCAAAAGAATAACACTGTGACATGGTATTTATCTTTTTCTATTTGAACACAATGATTTGATGTGCTGGGAAACATTCACACAGAAAAGGTCACACTCAATGGACAGATGATTACACCCTGAAAAGTTCATAGAGAAACGATGTTTATCTTATCTGCATAAAAATTTCCTGTGAGCCTGACAAAAAGCTTTACTTCACCTGAAATAATGGCATCTAGCAGCCAGGATCACTCTGTGTGCCGGAAAACGCTTCTTTTCCACAATAAAGGTAACGTCACTATATTCTTCCCCATTCATTAGAGCACCAATATGCTCTGACAGGATGTGGACGTGGTCGATCTCCCCCACAGCTGTGTAAGGACGAAGGGGGTGGCTGTTACTCATCTTGGAGGGATGGTGATACTGGTAACCTAAGAGACAAAGGAAACAACCACTGTTATACAGGGCAAAAATATTAAAAATGGCAAGCATGAAACTGCAATAACAAAAAAATGACTAGTCTAAGTAACCATGTATTACAAGAAAAATTAAACCAAGAGGTTTTCTATGGAAGTTCATTTTCAACAGGACTCAACACAGCTGGCACCAACAATTCTAGCTGACAAAGTATTTCAGAGAATTCCACCACCTTATTGTTCAGTCAACCCATTTACTTAAAAGAAAAAGCTTCCAACAAAGGGAATTAAAAATTAAACTACTTTAAATTATGTTATCATTAGAAAATAATTTTATCTGAACTAAAATGCATATAAATTACAAAGAAATAAATGACCAATTGAGCTTAGTCTTAACTCGCAATTCTGTACTAGAATCAGTGACAAGTTAAAACAACTGTTTTTGCAGGCTTCTAATCAACTTTTCAGAACTTGGAGAAAATAAAAAATCAGAATAACTTTTAATAAATAACAGACAAAGTCTGTCAGAGAGAAAAGCTTTACAATGTACAATTCAATTTTCTTATACTTTCCACCGTTTTCTTGATGCCTTCTTGCTCTCTCATACATTTAAGAAAACAAACCCCCTAATACCTCTTGGTCATAAAATTAGGAGCTTGCCCACTAATGTACAATACAGATTAATTCATTAGTTGTATCTTCTACGGAATTCTTTTGTTTCTTCTTAATTCACAACAGGTTTTAGCTTCTTTTTGGTTTTGGCTTATTTTGGCAACAGAAGATTTCTGTAGTCTCAACAGCAAGAGCATCTAAAACCAAATTTAGGTCTTCTTTTGGCTTCTATTGTTACACTTTGGTTTTCTTCCCTTTAAAAAGAGGTTGGCTGTTTCAGATAATAACCATCCACACCTTCAGAGACACCTTCCCTGCTCCAGTTACCAGCCACTTGTCAAAATGGCAGATACCTCCTGCTAAAGAAAGATGGTGTACCACAAGAAGTAGGGAAATGATGAGGCCATACCTTGCACACAGCTAACACACAAATCTTCCAAAGTCAAATATTCATTACAGAAATACACTTTTAGACTCTACTGTAAAAATACTATAAGAAAATATGTATCTGTTTCCAGTCATTTCTACCACAACAAAGAAAAAAAAACCCAAGCAGATGCACTTGGGGTTAATTATTATCTGCACATTAACACATGGAAATACTTAAACCAAAATCAAGGTATTGTGGAAACACAGTAACACAAAGAACTTCAAATTAAACTTAAAACAAAAAAAAGTGATAGAAATAGAAAATAAATTTTAAGAAAAATACAGCATACTAAATCAATAATAGATCACAGCACAAATGGGAACAAACCCCTGGCTTTTCACTGGTTGTCCCTCCTACTTGAATTAGAAACTGTGTGCCCATGTAGCCACTACAGCACAGAACAAGCACATTGGCTAAGACACTGGAGGCAGCCTAGCCATGGGAACACAGAATACTGTACAGACATTTTTCTATCCTGACATGAAAGCAAATTAATTTTCATGGGTTTTCATAATAATAAACTATTTCTTCCACTTGCACTGGTTAATTTACAATTAGTTAATACAACTTAGATTTATGCTACATACACTTCCAGTAACATTTACTTTCTAACAAGGAAGATTAACTTAAATCAGCTCAGCAGCCTCTGTTTGTACCAGCAATACCACTTACCACAACATAATTGTTTGAGACTTTATAGAAAATGGTAAAATTGAAATACCCCCAAAATAGAAAACTTTTTATTACACCAAGGGAGGAAACAAAAAGATGTATTTGTTACTCAACTGCAATCTCAGGTCTCGGTACTCCTTGAAGACTTCCATACAATGCTCATAATTGCTGCTGTTGATCTTTATTTGCAACAGTCAAGCAACCCAACTATATGGGAATTACACATTATCAGGGAACCCTGTACTATCTCTCTTCTGCTAGTTTAAACATTTATTGATTAGGGAAGCTGATTTGTGATACTTCATCCATGCACAAATATTGGCACATTTTAATTTTAAAATCTACTTTTAATTCCCCTTTTTACTCCATTCTACTTCTTTGATTCCTGAATCCACTCTTATCTCTAAAACGTAAAAACAGGTATTGTCTGAATAAGACAAGGGAATACCACCAGCTGTACATTAACTTTGCTTTTAGTAGCTGTGGATGTTGTCATGTGACAATAAGGTGAAAAGCTCAAGGGAAATTGTTTCTCTTTAAGGTTAAATAAACAAATAAAACCAAAATGCCACTTGCCTCTCAAGAGTACATAAACTTGTCTAAACAAGAATCAGCATATATAAGAGGGCAAAGTCTGAAGTGGAAACACTTGCTAGAAACCCAAGGATGCCAGTCCTTATGAACATCAAGACACTGAACAACAGCAAGCAATGAAAGCAGAAATTTAGAAATCGGCCTGTGTGTAAACGGCAAGGCAAATTTTTTCTGACGTTTAATGCTCTCCAAATTGCTGCTTCCATCTAGTATTCTAAACCACTGCTTTCAGACACAAACATACTGAGCACAGGAAATACGGGACTCAAATGATGGCTACAAGCCTCTAGCTGAGGAGGCCTTTCAACTGTTTGAACGACCCAAAGTGCTGGGCATTGTCACCTTAACAAAACCACGTTCATGCCTCTTCTGCGCTCTATGGGTAACACCAGTATATTGAAGAAACACTCCAACTCATCTATGGTTTATTAGTACAGATTTCCAATTCTAGTTTTCTCTGTATTGTGGATTTTTTATATAAAGCAGAGCAGTGGAACAGTTCGGCCTTCAAAATATAGAACCAAATAATACATAACTTCATGTAGACTTCCTAGACTGGATTAATTACTGGAATGAATTCAGGCAACCCTTGAAGTGATGTGTACATTTCGTGTTTGAGGAAGTGAAACATAATAACCTCTTTAGTTGTGTCACGTTGCTATGACCTCACAACTTCCCTGTATAGCTAAACACATATTTTTCTAGTTATAATTCAAAAAGTACTATTTACGATTTTAAAAAAATATGGATGCTGCTAAAAGCTTGGGCAAAACCCTTCCTGAAGATCCCTCTGGCATCTTCTGTCATCAAACAACAGATGACAAAAAACATCTCTGAAAGCACCCTTTCAGAGAATACAGGTGCTTACTCTTTCTGGCAGTCGAAGAACATGCCATTTACAAGCCTCCTGCCAGCACCATAACCTATTTCCAGGAGGTATTCAGAGCTAATTAACTGCTTCAGGAGTCAGCTGCTGCAGTTTTGGTCATGACACAGAAACAAACAAACAAACCAGTCTTCTCAGTGATTTCGAGGCACCATTAGAACAGCAACAATCTGAAAAAGAGTTTGTTAAGTCCTAAGGCCTACAAACCACTTCTACAACCCCACTGAAAGACACGCTATTTGGTGGCCATCTTCAATAGTGAGCATGCGAAAAATGCAGCCTAGCATTTATTACATAAGGCAGCATGCAACACTACATAATGTGGGTCATGCCTGGAGAAACAACAACCCCCTCCAAGCCTTCAGTTTCCTGTATTTCTACTCAGTAAGTAATCTGTAACGTGTTATGGTATACACAAATATGATCCAGAAAATGCAGCAACAACAGCAAAACAGCAATGACATCCTTACTAAACAACTCTCAGCTGCAATGAAAGACCGGCACTCAGTCTCTTCCCTCTCTCATTTAGGCTAACACTCAAGAATCCTCTGAAAAGCAGTCCTGCTTCAATGAAACATAAAAATGTTGATTTTATACCAAGCACAGAAAAGCGAATTTAAGAAATTTATCATGAATAATTTGAAAAAAAAATTACAAAAAAATGAATGAAGAATGTTTACTTAAGTGATAACTCTATCAAAACTCTAGAAATAAATGCAAGTAAACAGATTATCACTAGAATTTTTTAAATCAAATAAGGCTGGATTATAAACACTGCGCAAATAATTTCATACCCTTGAAACACTTATTTCCTTCATCACTAGTTTGCACCTTGCAAGATAATATTTTTATCAAAATTACACAAAGAGAATTTTCTTAAAGTAATTCTTTTACACTGCTCTTTTATCTAAAAATAGGAATTAGTCCTCAGTTGATTGGAAGGCACTTCAATTTTTTGTAATTCATTACTTCATAAGATAGTTTGCTATATTGTAAATAAATTCCAGCAAAATATTACTTTAGTTTCAATTTCTATTACCACCTACTCTCAGAACATGATAGGTGTAACAGTAACACTACTGTACAAACATAGCACTGGTTCAAATCATATGGTTTGTATTTGCAATGGATACAGATGTGTCTTTTTATAAAAAATAATTTGTTCTCCCAAGTTCGGGCACAAAAAACTAACATTTCAGAAAACAGAAATTTTCAGTAAATACTCCAACATTCAGAGTGTAAATAATTCAATTCTGCCAGAACTGTTGCTACAGTAGCTCCTTTGTACTTCTAAGTAACAATAACAAAGTTTAAACTGAGTGAAAATTATAATGGGGGGGGAAGAACCCAAACAAGTTTTGATACTTAGTAGCCACAAATAGAAACAACATAATTAACTGGTGAGAGTTTATAAACACAGAATATGAAAGCTCAAGTAAGTGCAATTCACAGAACTTTCAAGTCTCATCTCCAATCCTTCTGTTGTGAAAGGATTAAAAGAAAAGCAGATGGTTACATTAATGGTAACTAACCACACCACCCAATGACAGCATTCTAAACAGCAATTTAGTACCAAAAACTGTTTTGACTTCAAGCATATGGGAAGTTATGCCCTGCTCATCTGCAAATACATTCCCATCACTTAAGCACTGTTGTGCTAATGTTTCGCATTCCACTCAAATGCTTTCCTTTGACAGAAGAGGAGGAATAAGTTTAGCTAAGTACAAAGAACAATATACTAGGTGCAGATTATTTATTACCGCGTATATAAAATTAACCTGGTTAAAATGGCATACAACAAAACCATTAAAATCTCAAGAAAACACATCGGTCCACTCACCAGTGAAGCTGTCTGAAGACCTACAGTGAACGTAGCCTGTAGGCAGATTCCCAGCTTCCTGGAAATTAGGGTTCTTCGCCATTCTGAACAACAGACAGATTGAACAGCAAGCTCATAGAAACGTTATTCAGCAACATCCAGCTGCACAGCAACAACTGTACCATTTCCTGGAACAATGAATGAAACACACACCATCAGAAACCATGAGCACAAAGCCTTAAGACAAATTGAGAGAGATGCGCATTTCTCAGTTCAACTTTTTGTGGAAATAAATTATTTTTAAAACATTCAATTTTATGGGATAACTTCTAATAACATTAGAATACAGCAATAGAATTCCTTTTTTGAGTCATCATAATTTAATTTTGACCATTCATATTTTTAACAATCACAGAAGAGGGTAACATATTGCCATTCATTTGCTCATTTTAAAACACAAAAATTTCTTTCTGACAGACCTGTTACAGCATTAACATCCCTGAAAACACCATTTTCCCACATGGGTGTCCAAATTGAACCAGTTCTATACACACTGGATCACACACACTTATTCCTTATATAGCCAAAATTCTCTAAGTGTTCTTGCTTAGTTAAAGGTTTTGGGAGGTCTGTTTGGGTTTTGGTGGTTGTTTTTTATACAAAACTTAAGGCAGCTGCAGATCTTTCTCTTGCGCAAGCCTTTTTTATAAACAGGAAAACAAAACAAAACTGTAGGGTGAGGAAATACAGAAATATAGAAGCTTTACTTGCTTAAATACATAACCAACATAATGAGTTTCTCTCAACAAGTATAAATTATTGTTAACCTTCCCATCAAACCTGCCGGGAGGAAAAATAAACCGTATTTGATTTGCTAAAACAGATGATACCTTGATCTCTGAATTCTCTCATTAGAGCCCCTCTAATCTTCTTTATAGGACATGTTTAAGAGAACAAAGGAGAAGGAGGTAGAAAAAGTATTTTTATGTAGTCTCACGAACTCAAAAGTAACCACACTTTAATTCTGCAAATCAAAACCAGGCATTTGACCGTCTCCTGGTTTTGAGGGAAAAAATGTAATATGTAAATATCTTCCCTATAAGTTATCAAGTTGGCCTGTGTTATCAAAAAGTATTCAAAAGCCGCTTATGAAAATTCTTGGGGTCCTTTTTTTTGTTTGTTTGGTTTGGTTTTTTGTTTTGTTTTGGTTTGGGTTTTTTTTGTTGTTAAATATGACTAAACATCCCAACAGAACAGTTCAAGCACCTGACTTATAGATTGGTAACAGACGATACATCAAATACACCTGCATTGTGAGTAGGCTCAAATTAAATCCTAAAACACATAAAAAATTAAGTGATTCCAGCACGGGGCTTTAAGAAGGTCTGTGTGCTGCACTTTAAAAACACAAGGATAGAGCATCGCTCGGCCAGCGAGATTACCGGCAGATTGCTAACAAGTTAACATCAGCTTCTCTGGTTTTTAAAGTCTGATAATACGTCTCCTAAGTTAAGAGTAATTTCAATGAATCACAGTAGTGCGTAACTTGCAGAGTGGTTAAACTACTACGACACCAAAGCAACAGGGAAAACACTAGGCACCGAGAGAGCGTCAAAATACTGAACTCATAATTTTTAATAAATAAAACTAAAACTAGATAGCCACAACAGGGCCTGGAGCAGCCAGCGGGGGGCAGGACCAGGGGGCGGCAGGTGAGGCAGGCGCGGACCCGAGCCGGCGGCCAGAGCCGGCGATGCGCCCAAGGTCGCGCGCGGGGTAGCCCGGGCCACCCCCGACCCCAGCGCGGGAGGCGCCAGGGAAGGAGAGCCCAGCGCGCTCGGCCACCCCGCCCGCGCCTCCACAAAAAGGCGCTTCAGGTGAAAACGCTACACCGCCAAACGCGCCCGGCGCCTTCTCCGGACGGCGGCGCTCCCCCGGCCCGCCCCAGCTCGCCCTGCCCGCGCCCGGTGGGAGCAGCCGCCGGCAGCACCTCGGCCGGGAGGCCTGGGGACCCCCTCGGCCTCGGGGCCGCGCCCGCCCGCGCCCCTCCCGCGGGACTCACCGGCCCCGCCGCCGCCGAGGCCTCCTCCCCCCGCCCCGCCGCCGTCCATACGTCATCCGGCGGCGCGCTGACGTCACCGGTCAGCAGCGGTCTGCGTGTGACGCAGCGAGCGGGCGCCGCCGGGAACGGGAACAGGAATGGCGGCGCCGCGGGAGCCCTGCGGCCGCTGCCGCCCGGGTTCCTGTTCCGGCCATGGAGCGCAGGCGGCCGGGACACAGAGGCGCTGCCGGGACAGCAGGGACAGGCACTGTGAGACAGCGACTGGTGTTGAACGTTCCCCGCCGCCCCCGGCCGCTGCTCCTTGCCTGCATTCAAAATCCCTGTTTCCCTGGTAACAGCGTGCGTACCTCCTGCCCTTCGGTGCGTGTCCTGCTTTCCTGCGTCAGGAGAGCCTCTCCCAGCGGGGACGGGAATGTGGGCCTGTCGCTACGTAACCACGAGATTGACTTCTGCTGCACTGCATGAAGCTAAATTTAAGCCCTCCGAGAGGCAAAGCACTGCACGCTATTTCATTCCATGCTTTATTTAGCAGGAAAGAAGTCTTCTTTGGAAGAAGTAAAAGTAGTGGTCTGTAATCAGTGAGAACATGAAATAATTTCAAAAGTTTTTCTACACCTGAAATATTTTGATATTGTTGCAGGTTAAAAGACTTACCATCAAGTGTTTTTCTTTAGTAGTTTATTCTTGGATTTCACCCCGAGAATACTGGTTTTAATTAGTTCTCAGTATGACAAGCAGCAGTAACTTTTTTTTTCAAAAAAACCAAACTCATACATTGCCCAATTCAAGATACTGCTGTAACTAGTTTGTAGACGTGGTTTTTTACTGGTTTCCTCTTGATTATCTCATGATCTATTTGTCTACACTTTACCAAGAACATAAAAAAACAGGGATCACTCCAAGATTAGCAAACATGCTTAGAGTAAGTTTTATTTGATTACTAAGCATAGAAGCTTTAGCATAGCTGCTCCTACTTATGTAGTTACCCACTGAACTACATGATAGGAAAGATGTGTGGTACTGTCTTTATAAACAATTCCATGGATGAGGGTATTGGTGTTAACATCTTTGAAATGAGTCTTAATGTCTCTACCAACTTAAAGCTGTAGGTTTGTTACATAACCCAGACAGCCTGACTCCTGAAACAGATATAATATTGGCCTTCTTTGTGCTTAATTTCATCTGAAATATCCATTCAAAAGAATGCCTCGCTGCCTCCACAGCGTTCAGGTTAGGAACATGCATGGGAATTGGCACCTCAGCCGCAGCCCCAAGCTTGTTTAAAGGTTTGTGGGGAAAAAAAATTCTGAAAGGAAAAGAACTAAATTGAATAGAATGAAGTGCAGTGATATGAACCTAAACGTTATGAAATTGTACTCACAGAAATTTCAATATTACATTTCATCAAATGAATTTTCATGAAAGGAAATGAGAAATCAAGAAATTAAGTGAAATGAAAAGACAGGAAAGGAAATATAGTGAAATGAAAGGAAATGTAGGGAAATGAAAATGAAGTGAGAACAATTAAATGGAATGGAATGATATAGTGCAGTGACATGAACTGAAACAATGAAAATAGTGAAAACCTTAACATTTCATGAAATGAAATGTTGAGGTTCATGAAATGTTGAGGTTTTCACTATTACCATTTCATTAAGTTTCAGTTCATGTCACTGCACTTCATTTCATTCCATTCCATTTTACCTAATTTCAGAATTTTTTTTTCAATTTTATTTCATTATATTTCCTTTCTTGTCTTTTCGTTTCACTTCATTCCTTGATTGTTCCTTTGCTCCTGCATTTTCTATCCTCTGGTGGGGACATGCAGTTTCTTTCCTCAATAAACTGTTCTCACATAAAATACTGGCCTCATTTGCCAATTAATTTCATCTGAGATATCCATTCAAAAGAGTCCCTTCCAGTTCTCTACAGTGGAACGTGACAACACCCTTTGACTTACTCATCTGATTCACAAACTATCCTGGTTTTAATTACTGGATTCCATACAACTGGGTCAATAGCTTTTCTAGTCACACCTGTATTTTCAAGTGTAGTGAAAAAAGACTGAATGAAACACTGTGTGTTGATAAAATATGAACCACTAAGGTGATATCCTTGTAAAACTTCTGAGATTTTCTTTACTAAAATATCTAATCAAGTCCCACAGTGATTCCTTCTTCACCACATTACTTCAGATTCATGTTCTTTTAGCACCCGATTTCTTCTCATAAAAGAATCCTCAAAGCAAAACAAAGGGCCTTTTAGTCATCTAGAATTCAACAGTGAAAAAAGCAGCAGGTCATAGTGCTTTAAAATTTTTTGTAGTTTTCACCAATGCTTTATTGAGAAGTGAACTGCAATGCCATTACACTATTTGTTAGCCTTTTGTTATACTATATGTTATTTGATAGCCACGTAACTGAAGAAGTGCTACTCACACCAGTGCCAGACAAGGCAGAGGGTTTTTCTTTCTTGTTGGAAGAAAAAAAGGATTTCAAAACTTCCCATTTACACTGTTGATAACATGTGAAACGGTGAAAAATCAAATAATTTCTGTAACACATGTAAATGCTACGTGTTTTCCTGCTGCTTGCAAGTATGTACCACCACTTGTTTTGGGAGAGTAGATCAAATGTCTAGTAGTAGGAAACTGTCATTTCAGCTACTCTTTTTCATTAATTTCCTAAGGAAGAATATACAGAGCATTTAAGTGAAATATAGCCCCAGGCTTCCACTGAAACAAAAATTACGAGCAAGTTCTTCCTAGTTTTGAAAAAGACAAGGGTCACTGTGAGCTAGTAACTGTGAGACCTCTTCTCTTGGCTGTCAATGAGCAGTCAGGAACTGAGCTGAAAGACCGAATTCTTTTTGCTGTACAGATTTATTGCCTCTACAAAATTTCTTATTGCAAGACTGTTTGAGGCTGGTCCTTAAAAGTTTTGCCTGGAATAATATAAGATTATGACTTTCATAAGCATGCTACTACTCCAGTCAAAGTTAGTCTGACATTTTATTTTCTAGTATACAAGATAGGACATGAAGTCTTCAGGATCTTTTGACTTCATAAAAAAATATTCTGAAGTATCTTTTTTCCTCCTATTTACGCTCATCAGTAGTAACATAGGATTTGTTGTTGTTAGTTTAATCAGTGTGAGATGCGGTGAGTTTCTGGTCACATATCTTTTGACATTGTTTATTGAAATATTAGCAGAATGAATGTTCAAGAGGAGAATCTGTTTAAGTGCTCTTCCAGAAAATGACTGAGTATTCCTAACAGGAAGCAAATTGCAGTGGCAGCACAGGACAAGAAAAAAGGAATCCAAGTGAGGTCCCAAGGGGTGGTTTTGGAGGAGACTCTGAACATGACTGATTCCTCTGTATTAAGCGAGAATGTCACAAACACTGTTACAGATTTTCTCCACGAGGCTGAAAGTGGACATCTCTTATACAATATACTTCGCTAGAACTAAGTGAGTGTCACCATGTGGTTAGGGTTCAAAATTTCAATCCAGTAGCCATCAGGATCCTGAACAAACGCAAGTCCTTTCATTTTGCCTATTAGGGAAAAAAAAAATAAAGAAAGAAAAGATAAAGTTAAGACTACATGACTGGTTCTTAATGTTAAATATGACTACTTTGAAAAATATTTTCCTTTTTTCTTTTTTTATGAGAAGTAGTTCAAATTTAGACAGTTCAAAAATGTCCAGATTAGTTTTTAATGAGCATTAGATCTCTGTATGTAAAACTGTCCATCCTACTCTCAACAAAGCTGTAGTTAAAAGTCACTTTGGAATTTCATCTTTTGTTGACTAAAGTTTTTTGCATATGCTCCTATAAGTGTTCATCCTCAAAATTCAGAAAAATATTTTTGTGCTCTGGGCATCTTTTGACGTATTTTCTTGGACTGGCTTTGCTGTTATAAAATCCTGTGTTCCTCTGCTCTGTTCATCTCCCATCATTCCTGACTGCACATTGAAATTTTACCGTACCATTTTTACCCCCCGATGTGGTTTTCAGTACACTTCTGCATCACTTCATAAAGCAGAGAAATGCAGGACAGGACTCTTTTAAATTTTATTGTTGAAAAAAGTATTGTTCATTAAAATAGGGCACCCAAAAGTTGTTTTCAACAGTGGACCAGGATAGCACAGCTTAAAAGTGTTATCATAGACGTGTTAACCACACAACTTGTAGTTATACTTGTGCTATTAATCTACTTACTGTAACAGAACCAGCCTGCTCTTAATATATTCTAGCCACAAAAACCACTGAGAGAACAGATGTTTGATCAATAAGGCAGGAAAATAAACCCCTGTTTCTCCTAGCCTGCTCCACAAACAATATAAGTCCAAATTTCGTCCTCCTCCTTGGCATTTGCTGCATGAATTTTGTCTCTGAATTTTAAAGAAGAGCTTTTGCTCTCCCCCATCCCTTGTCTATTTCAGGAGTTCTTTCCTGAGATTCCCACCATTCACAGTCTAAGCTTGCTCTTCTATGTACTTTCATTCCTATCACTGCACAGCTCTAAGTCAGCAACTCTCAAGTCTCTCAGGGTTTAACAAACGGACAAATTAAAAAAGGCTCAAAAACTCTAAAATGCTAGAAATACCAAGATCTATTCTGAAATTTGTGTTTAAGTTAAGCTTGCAGCTATATTTCTTATTTTGCTTCAGCTGAGAACACAGTAAGATGAAAATCACTTAAATCTCTTTTCAATTACTAGTACTACATATCTGCTTTCAAATGCATTAGCCCTAAAAATCTCATGAGGTCTTTTTATAAAAGAGAATCCAGTTGAAAAATGCAAGACTTCTCACTGCTCCTGCATTTTGGGATATTTTGACATAGACATTCTTTGGTTCGGTACTCTCTAGACATTTGTTCTATACATTATGTATTTTTTGGTAAAAGTTATGCAAGTCAATTATGATACAGACTAATGAGGCTATTCCTACCAAAGCTGACAGAACAGTTAAAAATGTAGTAACTAGTAGGTTGTATAGTAGGTGTTAGGTGGATTTACATAAAAATAGCCAGAAAGGTCAAGAATTACTCAATTTTACTGGGTGGGAGCAATTATGTTTTCTGATTCATCTTATTTTCATATGACAAGATCCAAGCAGATGTGTCATGTAATGTGATCATATTAAATTCTGTAACAACTCTAGGCAGCCGTATACATGACATGTAGACTCTGACATCAACAAGAGCATGTGAATTTTACTGAAGGTCAGGCCACATACAGAAGGCCCATAGCAGGCTGGTGTATTATTGTTATTGTGATGAATCTATTGCCAGTTTTGCCCACTCTATAAAGGGGTGCAGGGGTAATTGGTTCTAGAAACCTCTAAGCAGTGGCAACTACTAGAAACACATCACTCAGCTTTCCAGGAAGACGTACTAGATAGTATGTATTAAAACCAAGGGAAAAAAATTACTTGCATTTCTGATCAAGACTTACCATCATCTGGTTTCTTCACAAATTTCACTCCTAGTTCTTCAAACCTCTTACAAGCTTTATAGACATCAGGAACAGCAATTCCAATGTGTCCTGTGCAAGAAGGTAAAAAGAGTGAAGTAAGTAAGTATTTCTGGGTGTTCTGGGAAAAAAATCTGCTTAGTATTGCATGCTGTAGTTCACATAAGATATGATTATATTTAAGAAAAACTTCCATAAAGAAGAGCATTTTTGGTATTAATATCGTTCTCCTTCAAAGAATTGTCTTTTGATAATGGCTTTTAAGTAAGCATGTTAGAGTTGAAGTATCTTATGTTGTTTAGAACTTTATTTAGAGTAGGAAAAAGTAAGATTTTCAATCTGTTTTATCTGTATTTTCTTCCTTCAAGCACAGCTCCAGAGCAGGATTTTGCTGTATTTGCTCTGTTTAACAGCACATGGAGTTTATCATTAATGCTGTATTTGCAGAGATTGACACTAGTGCTATGCAAGGCCTGCCTGAGCTTACAAATCAATTCAGGAGCTTTAAATGTCAAGTAGCTGGACTGAGTGTGAAACTTATTCACAAGCAGTGACCTTTCAAGCACTTAGAGTATCAGATCAAGCCACACAAATAATATCCTCAATGCTACAGACAAATGGAATTGTCCTTCTACCTTAAAATGCGTAACTAGTGGATTATACAGTGGAAATCCAAGTGTAAATCAGTTTAAACACTATGCTAATTTAACACACATGCACAACTGGCATTCTTCATTTAGTAGTTACGATTAGCATGTGTTTGCTTGCCAAAGGATTAGATTCTTTTACAAAGAGAGTAACTATGGTTCATTGCTCTGAAACACATTGGTTCATTTATTTTCATTATCTTGCACCGTATACATGTTGAAAGAAGAAAGATAAAGGATGAGAGGCAAGTTCCCTTCTTTCCAAGAGCTAGTACATTTTATTTCAAAGCTTAAAAACTGTAAACACAAGACTGAAGACTTACCAAATCCTCGGGGATCTGAATTGCCGTTGTGATAAGACTGACTGTCATCATTTTCAGTGCCCCAGTTGCTGTAAGAAGTAATTATTACATATTGAAGAAAAACATCAAAATTAACAAATCCTAAATGTTCCGTTTCCTTGGGAGAGTAAGTTGTTTCTCCTAAGAAACCAGAGAATTTCTGGTTTTCTGGCTGCATTCATTAAACTACAAAGATTTTCCCTAGTCACGGGTTCTAGGGATAGTCTTGGGGCTAATCCAGTCATGTTCACATTCCTTCCCCAGTACTTAGGGTCTACATTTGAATGAGTCAGAAATACTCTTGTCTCACTGAGAGTAGGGAGGAGGTTTTGCTGCTCAAGTCAGGTTATCTACCCATCACTGGGGAACAAAAAGTGAGGGTAGCAGGTCCTGGAATTAAGTAAAACAGCATTTGGAAGATTGTTTCTGCACAATTATAATGATTAGTAACATTAACCAAATGGAAACATATGTGTTGACTTAATACCCCTTTAGATTGGATTCCAAAAGCAATCGTTATCTATTATTAGGATACTTTGGGGATCCAAAGAAAGGCCTAACCACACTGGGTTTCCATAAATTACCCAGATGGCATTTATACAAAATATAGCAAATATTATTTCATATTTATGTCTACCTAGCAGTTCAAAAGAGCTCTGAAAAGAGGAAGATTAAGCTTTCCAAGTTTCCAATCTCATACATATTGTAAGACTATATGACAGTGAAGATGTATCCACAGTAATGATTACATTTTTTATTCAATCTACTGGGATTTACACTTATCCAATACCGTTTAATCACTGTTAGCTAAATGTCATCTCTCATTATATAAATACTTACTGTGTCAGTTCAAGTGTAGCTTTTCTAGAGAAGGTCCAAGGTGTTCTCTCAGCTTTATCTTTCGGGATATCATTTTTGTCTTCATACCCCAGGAAATAGAGTGAGAACTTCATAGTAGGAAAGTCAAATTTTTGAAGCAGTCTAAATGGCAACAATTATTTAGAAATAGTAATTTAAAAGGGTAGTCAGGTAGCTTGCAAATAAACCAAGATGCTTTCCCTATCGAAGAATTACTTCCATGAATTTTTGCTTTTCTGTAATCCACACCTTAAAATAGCTACATTTTAAACGATCAAATAAAAACACTTCAGAACACTTTACTAACCTACAAAATTTGAAAGAATCAGATGTTTAAAAAACAAACGTTCAGCAACTGGAAAGTCAGTACAAAGGGTTGCATCTTGAGGTCACTCTATTAACCTGACTCTATTTTCACAGGAAAATCTTTAACCACTTTAAAATTTCACCAATGAATAAAAAACATCTACTTTGAATCTTATTCATTCTGGAGAGCTCAATGGCACCAGATAAAGTTTAAGAACGCAGCAAACATACCTTTACGTAAAATATGTTTACAGTTTTAATAGCTAGCTATAATGATAAAATCCCTTTCAGATGTGACAATTCAATCAATTAAAAATACATGAGGCATACGTTTTTATGTAGGACATTTAACTGGAACAAGCAGGCATGGAAAATTAGTTTCTTTTTTACAAGGTATTTAATTTTTCACTACAGTGGAAGTAATTTGTTTGACTTTAATCTGGACTCATTTCAAGATGTTTAAAATCATAGCATTTTGTTTTGAAATAACTTAAATGCCAAGAATGCACAAAAAGCCTCAGCCTAAATGTGTGAGGCTACTGCAGGGCATCTACCTCCCAAAAGCCTTCTCCAAAAGACTGAGATTGGACCTTGTCTTCACCCTTTATTGCCTTGTTCTCATGTGACTGGAGGTAGTCATAAGACAGCTCTGAGAACTAGTAGAAAACTTTATTTCAAGATTTTTAACAATGGCTCCTCATTATAAGCACAGTCATCAAAGTTACCAGTTAACTGCAGGCTCAGTGAGGAGGAAGTAAGCAAGTTGTACACTGATAATTAATGACCTATTTAAGAAAAAAAAGAAATTTCTAGTGAAGGGCAATATTCATTCATTTGCAGCTTAGGCATTACCGCCAGACCATCCAACTGAGCATCATCTGATGGGCCAGCATTGTTTATGTAGTTAGACCAATTAGCATAATTGCATTTTAAAAAAAAATTCAGAAGAACAGGAGTAAAGCCCAAATTTATTGTGACATACAAATTGTACTCACGTCATTCCAAGTACCCTTGTATAAAAATCCAATGACTTCTTAGGATCCTTTACTCTTAGCATTGTCTGCTGGAACATGAAATCCTGTGGGGAAAAAAGGTTTATTCTTTATACACCAACCAGAATCGAATTATGGGTATTAACAAAGATGCCACTTAGTAATGCATCTAAAACCAGCAGGTTCAGAGGTAACAAAGAGTACTACATTAAGTGTAAATAAAACCTTTTGTCCTGATTCTACACATACAGATTTGTGTTAAGTAAATAAATAACTTTGTAACATAATCTTTAAAACAACCCCATCAGTGGTATCACTCAATATATATTTTCATAGGCATTATAAAAAGGTATCCTTATATTTATTATTCTTTTATGGGGCTGTAGCATACATGAACAACCTCACACACAAGCACAACATGCACAGGAATATTCAATATTGAGCCTCCTAGACTCCTGAACTCTTTATTATTTCATGGCACGGGTATTGAACTTCGGTCAAGCTTGATTATATCTTGATAGCAAAACCGGCCTGCAACTCTATAAGGATATTTTCTTGAACCCACAGGGTAACTACAGAGACTTAGGAACGACTAAGTAGATAAAAAGCGAATGGTAGGATAGCCGGCAGACGTAACGGGGGAAAAAACCCCAAAAGTGCAATTACAAGGTTCTCCTAATAAAAAGCAAAAACGTTTGGGGCGTTTTTTTGGGGCACCCTGGCAGGGACCAGCCGAAGCGCCCCGGAGCGCTCGCTCCGAGCCAGGACAGGCGCGGGCCCGGCCGAGTGCGCCCGGAGCGTTCAGGGGCTCACAGAGACCGGCCCGTCCGCCCCTCGCCACGACCCGAAACCCGCAGACCACCAGGGCAACTCCGTGCCCGGCCACCCTTTACTGCCCCGCGGGATCCCGGCCCGGCCCCATGCCGACCCCCGTGCACGGCACGTCCGCCCGAAGAGGAGCGGTGAGGGGACCGGGGAGGGGCGGGCACCGGCGCTGCCGCGGAGCAGCAGCCACAGCCCGGGGCGCTCCCGTCACTCCCATCCACCGCACCTTCGTGCTGGCATCCGGCTCCGAGCAGGCGCTGTAGGCTGCCTCGTCCGTGAGCCCGCTCAGCTCCGCGGGGGCCGCCATGTCGGGAGAAGAGGACAGGCAGGAGGAGGAGGAAGGGGCGGAGGAGGAGGAAGGGGAGGCGGTGCTGCGCCCCGCTCCGCCCCGCCAGGGTGCCCGCGGAGCGCTGCTCCAGTATCGGGTCAGGTAGAGTTCTGCGAGTTTGTTCCGTAAGTCATAGCGAGCCACTCAAGATCACTCAAATCAAACTTTTCAATTTTTGTTTTGCTGTTAGTCAGTAGTTATACCTGGACAGCTATGATTAAGCAACTGCATTGCGAACGTCGTATGCTTGGCTAATCTTCAGTTTTAAGGAAAAGAGAAGACAATCCCAAGATGAATAGGCTGTCTGGACGAGAGCCAGCAGGAGTGGTCAGCAAAACTGAGCAGTAACTGGGAAAAAGGTAATTCCGGCAATGGGCAGTCACGACCATTGACTCATTGACCACATACTCAAAACGTACCCCAGACTCAAATGGAAGGAAGAACTGGGCCTGCAGACTAATTAGCATAAGAAGCGAGATCTCTAAGTGGCAAATATGGTGTAGAGTACTAGTTAATAGTAAAGTTATGTGATTTGTAACCGATGAATGCTGATGCCTTTGTTTGTTGAAATACTTTAAAAGTGTAAAGTTTTGATGATCAGGGAGTCAATATTTTGTGGGTTACTATGCAGCTCCCTACTTTGAGCAAACTAGAATAAAAAACAGAAATACCTTGCCTCAGTGCGTGAATTGACACTGCACAGGTAACAACCTGCATTCAGGGCAACATAAGGGAAGGAGCCTCTCTGACTGTGGTGTTACTTAGCTGAAGCATGGCATCAAAGTGAGGATCCCCTGCACTGACCTGACAATGTGTCACTCCAGTTGCCACTGGCAGACCAAGGGTAGCATGCCAGTGCCAGAGCAGACATAGCTGATAACCCAGCTCCACTGGAAAGGTGCTGCTTTTGTAAGTCCTGGCAGTATCAGGCTGTTTGGGAATCCTGGCCTTGCCTGTTACCATACTGATGGCAGCCTCGGTTTAGCATTGACAGAGGCTGATTTCTGCTTTTGCCTCCAGGCACTGGGAAAAGATTTCAAGTGCCATTTGTCACAGAATCAAAGAATTGGGCAGATTTGAAGGAACCCCAGTGGACCTGTTACAATCTCCCTGTTATTCCAGAGCACATGAATTGTATCCAAATAGTTTTTAAATATCTCCAATGAGGACATTCCACAGCCTCTCCAGGCAAGCTGTTCCAGGGTTCAGTTACCCTCACACTAAGAACTTCCTCATATTCAGGTGGAACTTCTGGTGCATCAGTTTCTGCCTTTTATCCTGAAAGGAACAAGAGGGAGATGTCTTTACAAACAAACTGTGAGGCCTGCTGGTAGACAAGGCCAGATACTGATAGGTGAAAGAAGCAATGGGAGGAACCATAAAGTCCATAGGAATTCCATTAATTGACACAGACTGTTACTCACTCAAGGCCGTGTTAAATCCCTGGACTTACAGAAAAAGAACACCGACACAAAGAAAACAAGGTGGGGCGGAATGTACATTAGAAGGGGGTCTGTATTAGGCGATTTAGAAGGTCTGTACCTCTCGAGTACCTCAGCCAATGGGGAAAGAGAAAGGGAATCTGCGGCCGGGAAATTAAGATAAAAAGAGGCTGTGTCCTGTAGCAATCTGAGAGACCCCATGGGAAATGCCCATGACCTCTCCCTTTATTCGAATAAAGCTACGCAACTCCTCTGTCTCCTTTTTGGACATAAACTTCTGGTGTTTGTGGATTAATTTTCCTGACAATCCCTTGTCCTATTTCTTTGCACCACAGAGAAGAACCGGGCTCCATGTTCTGGGCACCCTTTAGATATTTATACACATTTATGAGGCCCCCTCTCAGTTGTCTCTTTACCCTTCAGAGTTACGCACTGCCCTTTAGTATAAAAATATAATTTCAGGCCTAAGAGTGAAGGATAATATTTTTTTCAAAAAAAAGTAGAATGAAAACCAGGATTAAATATTCTGTGGGGGAAAACGAATAAAAAACTCCTCACATTGTATAATCGGGAGGAAAGCGCTCCCACAGCGCAGCGTTCAGTCTGCGTTACTCAAGTAACTTCCATAGGCACATTTAACTGCGCCAACTCCCCGAGCAAGCGGCGCCCGGGTGCACGAGATCTTTACGGTGGAATGACGGTTCGAATTTTGGGGTCGAATTTTGGCCGGCGGCGCGCGGGGCCGCCCGACGCTCGGGCACAGCGGGCGGGCGGGCGTTGGAGCCGCCGCCCCGCAACCGTTGCGGGCTCCCGGTACCGGCCGGGCCGCATCACACCGGCCCCTGCCCCGGGCCCCTCCGCCGCACCGGGACGAGTCTTGCCGCTGAAGGGAGCGCTGGCCGCCCGCTCCGCCCGCTGACGGGAGCGCCGGCGGGCGCTGCGCTGCCGGGGGGTCCCGCCCCGCTCCCCGTCCTGTGAGGAGGCACCGCTCCGGTCAGGTCTGTGAGGCTCTTCGCCTGCGTGTCTCTGCCAAAACTGAAGTGCAGGCTAAGGCATGTCAGCTTTTCAAAAGAGAGCCGAAAGGCTGCATTCCCAATGCTCTGTGCTTGGGAATTCTCCACTTCTCCTTCCCTCCCTCGCCTCATACTCCTTCAACCCTCCTAACATGAGGCATGCTGGAAACCAGACCTACTTTTCTTGAATGAACAAGAGAAGGTTTGGGGCATCCTGGAGGGAAGGAAAAGAGCTTTTGGCATAAAAGCATGTTTATTGTTGCGACCGGGAGAGGTGGGCAGCAGGAATTCAGAGGGGTTTTTGAAAAGTGTGAGAATCTCACCTGAGCCACCAGGTATCTTGAGTACAGATTTTGGAGAGCAAGGGGGAGACTGCCAGGAACCAACGTAGTCTTTGTGGTTTTTTTTTAAAGAAAGCAGCAAGACCCTTACCTCTCTTATCTTGTGCTTTAGGGGAAAGTATCAGCTAAGAACAAGCCAGTTAAAAGGCAAGGAAATTAACATTCAACCTCTTCCACCTGAGTGGAATAATCAAGGAGGAAAGTGTCACTGTTAACCTTGTAGATGACCAGGCCAGTGATAGAAACAGGAAGAAAAAGAAAGAAATATAATTTATTTAGATTTAATTTTTTTGGGGGGAGAGGGGGTGGTTTTCCTATGTTGGTTTTTTTTGTTTGTATTTTTACTTCAAGAAAGAGATTAGCACTTTCTGTAGCAGGTGATTGTACACATAAGGCCATAGAACAGCAGCCAATTTGTCACCTATTACATGGGCAAAAATAAGAAGCTGGTATTGTATTACCAGATGTTGCTTTTCAGATGTTGCTTTTCATGTCAGCATTACCTTTGATTTTTTTATTTCCTGAATCAGGTAATAGTGTCAAAGAGAGCATATGACACTGTTACAGCAGTGGTTGTCTGTCCTTGGGCCTCATATAGACTACTAACTACCTTGATAGTTATCTTGAGCCTCATTGTAAATAGTACACTGAGTAGAAAATCAATTTCTGTGTATGCAAGTCTTTTTGTAAGCTCAGTTGCTGAATTTATGTATATGTTTTAGAAACTAAAATTTAAAGAAGTCGTTTGTATTAAAAATAATTTCTATTTGTCAGTAATCAGATATACACTGAAATTACTTATATTTTATAACATATTTGTTGTATAGAAATTTATTCACTCCACAAAACAGACATGTGTGAAAAATTGTTTTTAAAAGTGTTTCAGTCTTCATCTTAACATTTGTAACCTACCATAAAAATGTATGTAAATGTCTGGCATTTTAAGAACTTGAGGAAGAGGTCTTGATAAGACTATTAAATTTATTTACCTGGAAAGTCAGCCTTGAGATGCTCTTGTCTTCTTGAAGAGGTATACTTGAAATGTCTGGATTGTTATAATTTTTTTTTTTTTTTTCATTTCAGATTTTAGAATGGAGGGGGAAAAAGAAAGTAGTAAAAAAGGCTCAATCAGTGGAGCAAGTGTAGCCAGATCTTCTCACACAGCTCAACGAATAGGGAGCATTTCCTCTTCTCAAGGGTCTCTTTCTTTTGAAAGTCAGAGCTTGTCTAAGTATTACCGCCCTAGTGGAGCTCCAAGTGTGCAAAGTTTCAGATCAAAAAAGGTTATAAGTTTCTGGTTCTTTCCTCAGATTATTAAATTCTGTTTATAGTAATTGTTATTTTAAATTTTTTTATTTATATATTCTATTTTTGGTTAGACTCAGTTCTTTTACTAAAATATTTCTGTCAGAAAGTGAGTCTTTTTTCCAAGTTTATAATATTTTTAAATTTTAAAGTAATAGAAGTAGGAAGCGGGAGATATTAACGGAATAATTTACATTGAAGCAAAGCTGTACTCAGCTTAGTTCCTGAAAATATTTACCCACCCTAGATACTTTATTTTAAGTGGATGTTTTAACCTTTCTGTATTAATTTAATAGATTGAAATTTTGATTGTGACCAATGAAACCAGTTCTTAAAATCAAAAATCTTAAAATCTAGCTGTAGTATTCTTAATGCTTGTTTTTCCTTGATGTATCCTCAGATTTGACTTCGCATCTTATAATCATAGTTAATAGTTCATTCTCCTGTTAGCTTCTAAAAATTTAGGTATTTTTAAAGAGTAGGGCATTTATATAGTTGTAAATATAAGACTGTGTATTTCAGCATGAGTTGCAAGTTAAGTAGCAGGTCATTGTTGTGATTACTTTGTATATTTTTAGCTCAAAAGACTTGTTTAACGTTTTAGGCTCAATTTGAAAGAGCAAGAGAAGATCGAAGAGCACAAGTTAATGCTTCATATAAATACATATTTGAAATTCTCAGTGCCAGGATAGGCTTAGACTTAGCAACTGTGGAAGAAATGATGTTGGATGTCCCTTCGGTGAGTCTGTTCTGTATGCTTGTTGATTTAAATTATTAGTTAAAATATGTAGCAGATTGCCCCTTTGATATGAAGTGTTATCCGTAATTTTGACTGTTTCTGCCAGAAAATGTAATTACTGAGGCGAACAATTAATCTAAAAGGACGCCTGACTAAATCTTTCCGCTAAGTGTCCCGACAGATTTGCAGATATCCCCAAGGTTTTTGATTGTGGCTTTTTCATCTTTCTCACCTCAAGGAAAATATAAATACTACTGTTATTTTGACCGAAGGGTTTCTTATCACATCTACCAGTTCCAACAAGTTTCAGCCATCTCATTATAGGTGGAACGTTATTGTGTTCTAATTAGGATCATTTTTGTTTGTTAAGCAAGTTCTCACTGAAATTCCAAAGATTCTGCAAAAATGTGTAACTTCATTAATTCTGCACCTTTTAAAGGCTATAATTGTGTTTGAAAGACCCACTAAACCATTTCAGTTTTGAGTACTTATTTATGTTTGGATGCTTAAAAGATTAAGGATTTGTAGTGTGTGTGTTTAGTGGGTTTGTAGAGTACGGAGATCCAAGACCTCTGGGACTTCTGAAAGCTTTCATTATTTTTATGTCTTTAGTGTTGTCTTTCATGTTTCAAGGTGTTTAAACAAACAGGATCAAACAGTTAAATTGTACTTTTAGTAGATTATCAAAACTGAGTATGGCTGTTGTGAAAAGGATTGTCTTGACTTCTCTGATTGCATTGTTGTTATTTGACTTTTGTGGCATCTGATTGATATTATTTTTGTCTGTTAGAGAGATTTGACTTAGCATTTAAAACACAGCCCGGTAATATCTCCCTTGCTCAAACAAATCAATTCTTAAAACTTCTGTTGTACAAGTACAAGCCAAATTTAGTCTTAATCCAAATATGTTTGATTTTTGTTTGTTTATTGATATTTTTATATCATAAAATGTACTTAGTCCTGTTTGTTGTTTTTTTTTTTCTGCTTACACAACATAGAGGTGTGCTAAGTATTGTCTCTTTTTTCCATTTACTAAATGATATATAGTTTTAAATCATTCTGATTTTGTGTGAAACTGCTGTTCTACGCCAAGTTTGACTAATCCAGACACCTGAGAAATTGAGAAATTTGGGATTCTTGAGGGGTTTTTTTGTATTTGGTTTTGGTTTGGGTTTTTCTGTTTGTTTATTTTTGTTTGGGTTTGTTTGGGTTGGGTTGGACTTTTTTTGGCTGTCACCAGGATGATCTGAAAAGTTTCTGTGGTTGGACATTTTTCTGCTCCCAGTTTTAGTTTATTTATAGACAGTTTAGGCTGTTGGGGCTGTGTTAACATTGTCCCTCAACAAATTGTCATTTAATAAATTCCCATATCAATACGTCTTTGACACCCATGAGTTAGGTTTTGTCCTTCAAAGCATTAGCCTGCATATGTTTTCACACAGTGAGTGTATGACTACTACATGGACTCGAAACAGAAGCTCTTTACAGAATCAGTAGCTGTGGGTACAGCTCATGTTTTATCTTCTGTGTAAAATCATGCAAACCCAAAAGTTACTGTTTGGCCTCCTCTTCCTCACAAGCTGGAGTGCTTTTTGTAGTAGCGAATTTTTCTTGGCTGTTTTCACTGCACTTTCAGCACTTTAATGATTTTATTTTTCTTTCACTATTTTGGAGGTGGATTTCTTTAATGTATTTTTCTCTGTTTTAACCTTGTTATTCACTAGTGCCTCTTAACCGAAGTGAAATGCAGTTCTAGAGCTGGCTTGCTTTTACTTCTTTTATTTTCATACAATGTTGTCTTCTCACAAGAGTGGGTTTGGATTCTGCTAACCTGGATATCTCTCATTTTCCTATCACTGCTCTGATTCAGCCTTAATATTTGTTTATTTTGGGGAAAAAATACATGTCTATAAGAAATATGTCACATCTAGAAGTGTATCCTTTGTCCCTGAACAGGTGATGCATCTCCAGACATGCTTGCTTGCTAAACCTCTGACCTTTTATTTGATGGGAAGGAAAGAGGACATCTCACTACCACAGCTGAGCCCTTCAGTTGGACACTTTGAATGCCCAGTCACATCCTGTTGGGTTAGGCATCCTTTCAGATAACTACAGAGACTGTGAAAGAAGTTGGATTTTGACCAGATCATTCCGTATCTTCTGATCTTTTTTCAGTGCTTTTCAGAGCTTTGTTGACTTCCTCTTAAATCACATAGCCTGGTTTTACCAGGACACAAAGGTTTTCTAGGGCAGGTGGAAACTTCAGATTTGGGAAACCCTAGCTGTTATTTCAGGCAAGTTCTTCAGAATGACAATCCAAACACAGTATTTGTTTCAAAACTTTGCATTCTTACTAGCCAAAGCACCTTGCGTAACAAGACTAAATCAAAATGGACGTCTAGAGACCTGTAGTGGTTTAGGGTGGCCAGTTGATTGACAGGTACAGCCACCTAATTATGGGACAGCATGGTCACCCTCAGATGTGATCTCACTGTCCTTCCAGAGGTCAGCAAAACCTTTGTCATCGTGACAGAGATGAAAGAGACCAAGCACTTCAAGTTGATACTTGGAGACCTCTGTGAGTGACATCCAATGTCTCTGTTACTGGACAAGACTCATAAATGTTTAGTGCACAGTTACCAGGAGCTAGGCCACCTGTGTTGTGTGCAGGCTCAGTACTTAGGGCAATAGTTGAAGTATCTATTATGTTGTTTTTCATCTTCTCATAACATTTGAGGATAAACATTGCATGCCAACGGTACTTTGAACAATAGCATGGTCAAATCAGTTTTGCACGTCTTAAAGGCATATAAAAATATTTTAAGTAACAAATGTTCACTCTTTGATTTAACAGTTGGATCCCATTGATTCCTTTTTTGCCAAGGGAGGAAGAAATGCATTGAAAATTTTCTATCAAGAAGGAGATCCACGAGGACCAGGTAAATGTTTAGCGATATTATTATCTGTAAGGCAGATGTAATAATGCCTTCTATTGTTTATTTTATTTGTGGTTTCTCAGAAGAAAATCTGCTTTTGCTTGTTCAGAGTTTTGCAACTTTTTTCTCTGAAGACTGAAAATTCATATTTTAAATGCTTGCTTCAAGTCAAATTGTGTAGAGGAAAAAAATATCAATTTTAGCCATTCCTGGAAGAAAGGCTATAAGAAATTCTCCTGAAATACTGAATTGGTTGTAACTTTTCATATGGGAGTTTTGCCCCTAGTCCATTAGAAAGCACTCTCAAAAAACCTGTCTCTGAATTTGCATTTATTATAAATATTTGAAATTTTTCATTTTTCACATGCTTGCTTCAGAATTAACATTTAATGACTGAAATCCCTTATGATTCTCTAATCACTGCACATGCTGTTCCCTTAATTTATATTGAACTACCAAATTGCATAGGAATATATTCACAGAGAATCCGAGGCCATCTCATAGTCTGTATTTTCTCACTTAGACCTGACATCTTTTTTGGTAGGATAAATGAAAATAAACAAAGTACCTTACTCACCAGCAAATTGTTCCAGAATGATGGGCCTGAGCAAATTCCCTTTTCAGTGTATTACAATGTGCCAAAATAAGTTTGTAAGATACACATTATATGTGTGGTGTAGATTTCTAATAGTGTGATTAATTGCAGTTACAAATTATGCTGGTTTTTGTTTGCTTACAAAAAAAGTAAAATAAATTTTTCATATGTTTAATTTTATATCCTTATATTGATTTTGAGCACTTTATAATACCCTTACTTTTCGAAAGAGTCATATCTGTGAAATTCCTTTTCAGAGTGTGGCCGGGTAGTTCCACGTGTTGAAAAAGGAAGTAAAGTGTTTCAATTTTATGTGGAGAAGACACCAGACAAAATCATAGGATTATGCTTCTTTTTTATTCGCTATAAGAATGACACCTCCATAACTGATAAAACAATACATGAGGTACTCTCTCATATATTTTAAAAACTAAAAGCTTTAAAAGCAGCTCTTTTTTATTTTTTTTTCTGCTATTGTCATGTAACTAAAGTTACTGGTAACTGCTTTGCTCTCCATTTTGGGTAAATAATGAATAACTTTATGGCTTCAGCACTATTAGTGTCTTACAGGGTTATTGTTAAAGAAATCACCATTTAGATTAATTTCTCTTTCTCCTTGATATTTTTGAAGGGGTTAAAACTGCTAGGTATATTTCAGTTGTGATCAAGATCCCTAAACTACAAGGACACACTGAGAAGACTTTATTGCAAATACTGGGAGACAAAAAGATTATATGTACCTTTCTGATTTATGTGTCTTTGATAAACAAAATACAAAATACACGTTTATCTTAGGTAAATTATGTGTCATGAGCTTTTCTGGTTTATAAGACAAATTCTTATGTAAGTGTGATCTTCATTATTGTTCATAGCTACCCACCTCAATATTTGGGCAGTACTTAAGGGACTGTAAATTGATAACAAATAATTTTACATATGTATGTTGTAATTTATATTATTTCAAATTCTTCAGACAGAAAATCCATTATTAGTTTACACGCTTTATGTTTCATATTAAAATATTCCATTCCTTTTGAGAGCTAAAAAGGTGAAAGAGAAAAAACACTATTAGAAGTGAGACACAAGGTCTGTCTTTATCGAGAGCCTCAAGATTGGTCATAAATACTACTTTTGCATCAGTTTCCTTCCAAATTAATTCTGAATGCTGAAGGGATAAGGAAAGAATATTTATGTTCTAGGAAGTTTGTTACAAGATGTATGTTAATACTTCCTTATTTGAAGGACATTTAAAATACTGGAATATTAGGAATAGTCAGACCTTGTACAGTTTTGTTTTGGAGAGTGGGAAAAATTTAACCTGATTCAAAGTAATATATGTTGAGTCAGTTAATTACTTTTAGTGTAATTTCAGATATAGATACTCAAAAAGTGTTTTGCTACTTGCATTTCATAAATTAGTACTTAATTGTGGGTGAGGACATTTTTCTACTGTTTAAAAATTTTGAAACTCTGTGTGATAGGGAAATAACTGAAGTAACAAAAGCATAACTTGGCAGCTTTTAAAACTGTGTTAAATAATTTTTGACTACCCTTTTTTATTGAAAATACTGTCTTATGGGCACGCTGTAGGTGTCTTTTGTAATGATTTTCTCTCCTTAAAGTTTTGTCTGGCATATTGGAGTGCTTTTATAAAAATACACTGCACTGTTAATACTGTCTCTAGTGTAAGTTACTGCTTTGATAACAATCATTTTTTTTCCACTGCAGGAAATTTCCTTTGGCATTTTGGATGCCACTGATGGTCTCCTACGTGGTATTAAGGATGTATTAGAAAAGGTTTATCTCCCTGCCGTCCTCAAAGCAAGTAGTTGGGGTTCTTTAGGTCAGAGCAAAGAGGATACAAAACTCAAACAGAATTTTCTGGAAACAATTAACAAATATGTTTCATTTTTAGGAGGTAAGCATTGTATTTAGGACACAAACTAGAGGAATTTTACTTACGGATTTCCATTCAAAGGCAGTAGTGCATAGATAAGGAGCTTTTCACATTTTTCAAGGAATAACAAAATTATCAATTACTTGCATAGTATATGCATAAGTAGATTATTTTCTTGAGAAAATAGTGATGCACTACTTTTAAGGAGGACCACTGCATTTAAAATCAGAATTTTCTGCTTTATATGAGTGCAGTAAAGTGCTATTATATTGAAACAACTCTCACTGCAGATGTATGTTTTCAAGTTTAAATTGCTTTGACTGGTAGAAATTTATTTTAAAGTTTTAACTGGTTCTATAGTGTAATTGCCCTTTTCTCAGGTGCTGCAGAAAGCGTGGAAGGAACAGTTGAGTTGAAAAAAATAGATTACATTGATTTTTCTGAACTCCAGTCCTTTGATAAAATAGCTGCAGCTGCTGACAATCATGACTTGGTTCAACAGCTAGAGCATGTACTTTTGATATGGTATAGACAAATTGAAGAGGTAAGGTGTTGTTTTAACACATCAACGCAGCATGAATATTGAAGATATTTATAAATTATATGTGAGACATTTCTGTAGGCTTCAGCTGCATCTCCACCCAAGTTAAGACAAGTGCTTTGCTTGCATAGACAAGTGAAGTTAAGTAGATAGTCCTTATCCTTAGGAATTTACAGACTTGCAAGAATAAGAGTTTCTGAGCACTTAGTACACAAATAGTAAGAAGAGAACAGAGGGTTACAGGACTGATAACACATGTAGATAGAGCATACCTAACTGTACATTACTTATGAAGTTGCTGCTGCCATTCGTGGTGGGAAATACTGCTCTTAGAAAGATCTTTGATCAGGCCCAGGAGAAGATTTTTTATCCTGTGCTAAGTCTTGCATGCTAAGGTCTCAGTTATCCAAGAAAATAGTGTCTGAGACTTCCACGCAACAGAGAGAATCCTTTGTTAAAATACAGAATCCATATAGCAGGGACATACTCTACTTATAAGGCATACTATATTTAGTGTGTTTAGCTCATAAGAATAAAAATGTAAAGACATGCAAAAAGAGCTGACTGCACATTTATTGATATGATAATGTGTACATTTATGACTGATATCTAATATTTTTATTAAACTGGTTCTTGGAGTTCTGGAGAAATGGAGTTACATTTGGTGCATTTCAATCCATAGATTCTGATTGAAGAAAGACATATCTGTGTATGCTAATATTCACCCAGGGTATGGCAGCAGTTGAACATATGTATTAATCACCTTAATTTCATTTTAAGGATATGGTTAAGTGTGATTCAGACTTAGAATGCTTTTCCAAATGGGAACCATTTTCATGTGTCAGTAACTGCAAGCTTATTCCTTTTTAAGTGAGTATCCTCAAAAGTGTTTCTTCTCTCTAGTGACTTGTCTGTTTGCTGTAGTAGACATTTGATTTATTTATTTTTTTTCTAATGGGTTGCAGGTTCTGGCTGAGAGCAAGGAGCTAAGGAGAGAAACTAAGGATTCAGGTCCACTGACTGAACTGGAGAACTGGAAATACATATCTGCTAAACTGAACTTTATTATTGAACAGATCAAAGATCAAAACTGTAAGGCTGTTATTAGTGTTCTGAAAATTGCACACTCTAGAACACTAAAGGTAATAATTATTTTCTTTTTTAAGCTTTTTTACTATAGTAGGCAAAGCTTATGGTTTTGGATTTTTTAAAAAAATTGCATCTAAGAGATATTTGCTGAGGAGAATTAAAAGAGGAAAATTTATGTATGGTTCTGGTGTGCTGAATGTACTCTGACAAAGAACAGGACATTTCAGGGATACAACCAAAAATGAACAATACATGATACGTATAATAAGTACAATAAATTAACTTTTAGTGCCTGCTTTGACAATGCCTCTTAAAAATTCATTTACCAAGGTTTACTTCTGGCAAATGGGTCCAAGTTAAAGAAATAGTTTACTATGTATGAAGTTTTTCACAGTACTCTTTTTGTACTAGGCATGGCAAGAATTAGATGGCAAAATCACAGATGCAGCAAATGAAGCAAAGGATAATGTGAAATACCTAAACACACTTGAAAAAGTTTGTCACCCACTTTATAGCGCCGATGTTGTAAGTATGCCTTTCACCATTTTTTTGCATAGTTTAGGTATTTACATAGAAATCCAAGAGCAAAATATATCTTCCCTTCCTTATATTTACTTAAAAGTAATTTTTCCTAATTTATATTTCTAATTTTTCTGATTTTTTTCTAAAAGCTGTCAAGCTAAATGTTGAGGCATTAGTTTATTATGCATGTCATAAAATACAGTATTTTGAAATATGTATTTAATAAATAAGCATAAATACATATGATTTCCTAATAAGTCAATACTGCTGCCGGCATTGTTTTTAAAAGCAGTTAAACCAGATATATTTTATAATACACAAATCTCTAAATATATCTTATCCTGAAAATTCCATATGTGTCAATGATCACATAATTGTATCTAAAGTACCAAAATTTCAGTTGTATAGAAAATAATGAAACCTAATGAGGTCCTAAATGGGTGAAACAATGCTTTAATATAGAATATAGTATTATCTGCTTCTATTTGCAGAAGTACCAGCCAGTCAGAATTTAGATAATTGGTCGTCCATGTACACTATTCAGTTCTAGTTCAAGATATTAGTTATTTGTTGTAATAACTGTGAATTATTATTACAGATGTATTTTCCTAATGATTGTTGCAGAATAGAATTAAAGGAGTAAATACCCTAGAAAAACAGTGCTTATTCTGCTTTGGTTTTGAGTCCTTCCTGTTTTGGTCCTATATGCCTCCTGTCCTCTGCCAGGAGGTGTTGCATTTCTTTTGAATCTCTGACAGCTTAGGATCCTACTACAAACCTTTAGCTGAGGGGAAGCAAAAGGACTGTGATAATATATGACCTAGAGCTCGTATTGCATGGAACAGTATAGGAAACAAGTATGATTAACCATGTTACTAAGCTGCTTATCTTCAGCTCTTCAGGGTATCACTAGAGGGTGCCAGGTACCAGGCCATAATGATGAGCTACTTCATCGGTGTTATGAAGATAAAATTCTTTATATCATAAAAAAAGACAGACATTAGTGTGTGGAAACCCATTGAAGAGTTCATAATTCTACTAATATAGGATAGTTAAGAGTTCTTTGTTTAATCTGGAACAATTTGGATATATCTGAATTTCTGTTTAATCATGTTCCAGAGATCAAGTTAATTTAGGTGGGATTTTCTATAATATTCAGCTTAAAAACAATGATTTCCAAATTAAATATATCCTGTTTTAGAAAGATCTTCATTCTGTGTAGATTTGAATTTAGGATCTGGTATGGAAAAGTATTTTGTATATTAGTGAATCAGGAATGGAGTACATGTGCATTTATGATGATATTTAATGAGTGCATAAAATATGGCATTTAGTGTATGCAGTATCACATGGTGACATTTGTAGCTGAAGTAGGTTAATATATGAAAATTCAGACTGAACATTTAACTTGAGGCTTTGAATCAGAGAAATTTCTACACAGTCCAGTATTCAGGGTTTTATTTTTTTGTCAAGGATTGAAAAAGAAAACCTATAGACTCAGAGTCTCCTGGTTCCATTTCAGGAGTGGTGTTGGTGATGAACAACATGGACACAGATGGTTGGTTTTATACCATATAACATTTCTTTTACACTCTTGCTAAATGCAAATGCCTGCTATGTCTATTTACAGTATGAGTTTGAGTTTGCAGCTCAAAGTTAATTGCAGGAGCTTGGCTTCTCCATTGAGGGGTGACAGCCAAAATTACTTCCTTAATGCTCTGAATTGCAGCTTTAAAAAGTCCCCGATAATGTTAATGAATGTTTTACTCTTTTTTTGGCCCCCATCAAAATACTTTGGAAGTATTTGAGCTACCGAGTATTTTTAATGCCACAGTATGATTTTAACAACACAGACACTGATTTCACAAAATATGTGAAAGATTTAGATGTTTCAAATAATGGTTGAATGAATTAGGCATTTGTTAATGAAACTAACATCGTGACAGTTATTTCATGAGTTTTGTGAAATGTCTGAATGAAGCATTTTATGTAACGATTGTTGTCACAGTGAAGGTACATTTAGCAGCCTCACCTGAAGGAAAACAAAAGCATTCATCACAGACAATCACTGTCAGAAAAATATTTGCTATTGTACCAAAAAATTCAACCTGTACATTTTCAATCAGTGTTCAATTTTTCTCATCAGAATAGCATATTGCACTTACCTTACTTATGATTACTACATCATCTTTAATCTGATTTCTTAGCCAATGATCAAACATATTTATTGTTCTTGTTAGCTAAGGTTTGGAACATTATGGAGCATGGTTAGTCTTTTTTTATATGAAAACTTTTGGTAAGATGCCATGGCATTTTAAAGATTGATTCATGTGACTTAGGGAAAGATGTAATCTAGAAGTTTTCAATAGAACAGAAATATAGTTGCTAAGAATAATAAGTAAATTTTTTCTTCAAACTCTGCTTTGAGGTATTAATGACACAGGCAATACCAAACTTGATAAAGGCTGTACACATGATTTACCGTATTTCGAAATATTACAATACTTCTGAGAGAATTACATCGTTGCTTATAAAGGTAAGTATAATAAGCAAAGCAATAATTATAAAAATGGTGTGATTTTTCAGAAGAAAAAATAATTTTGTTTAAATCAGTAGAACATTTGTTTAAAAATGATAATAAATAGTGGGGTTCTGCATCTGGGAAAGGAAGAGAACTCTCTGGATCACAACAGGATTCAACTTGGATTACAGACTTCTCTTCTGAAATGAACTTTGTTCTTTTTCTTGGTTTATCAGTGTGAATTTTTTAATATTCTTTATTAATCTTCTGGTCTGAATTAATCTGATCAGTTGTTTCCTAAATCACAGAATCCACAAAGTTTCTTTTCTTCTCAGTCTTGAAGACCTGATGGCAGATGGCCATCTATCTGACTAGGCTGTTCCTCCAAATGGGATGAAATTCAAAATGTTCCTGTTTTCTGAAGCAAGTCATACTTGAAAAGTTAATTGAATTTCACATCATAAACTTTCCCTCCTTAAAGAGAAAATTAAGACCAGCTATGTGTTTATACCAATGTCTTTCACAAAATCCAGGTATTCACTGCATGAAAAGACTGTTTGTATAATGGTTTTATAACAAAGAAATCCTTCATAACTAAACCACACACCTGCAGCAAGCATACAGGGGAAATTCACAGTAGACCCTGTACACAATTTGTTTCCTTTTTTCTAGCACCCCAGGGTTTAGTGCAAAATTTTAAACTAGGATAATAAGTATGTGCTTTTTGAATCTGTATCTATTCATGGCTGTGGCTGTTTTCCATATATCACATTAGGTATATATTTCCTATCATATAATGGGTTTTTGCATGCTTGTATATTGACTCTTGCTAGTGTCTATTATTTAGCTGTCTAAGAGAGTGAGCATTTAATTACAGAGGCTACTAACATGTTGGTTACATGAAGCTATGCCAAGAAACAGCGAGGAAAAATATGTGTTTTAATCCAGTGGTTTACTGTTTCCACTTAGTGATCATCTTAATGACTCTGGAGGTCCTATCTCCAACTTCATTAGCCACTTTCTTAAAGTTTGAGGCTGCTTTGTTATGGCAGTTTTCAGTCTCTTTTCAGTTAGGGATACTTAAGAACTGCTTTACAGTACTCTCATGTCAGGAGAACTGTTTTGAATTGCTGATAATTTTTATAGACAAAAAAAATTATCTACCTGTAACTCTTCTCTGTGGTATGTCCCCTATATCTGCACATACTCCTCTCTTTCTTTCTGTCATTACTAACTTCGGATTTTTGTGATTGAGAAGTAGAAGAATGTTTTCTCCTTTTTATAGCCATGGCAAACCAAGGTAAAGACATACTGCTAGGATACAAAATTCTTTAAGGGCAGTCTTTAAATAAGTGCTGTAAAGTGTAAAGATAACAATGTAAGTGAAGAATAGTTGGAATTCAATAAATCCTTTTTGTTCTTGAATTATGATTTATGACATTCTGTGTTTATGTATATGTACTGCTGAACTTATGGGACTTACAAATGAGTCCTGGGACTTAAATATACTTCTGAGTGTGTTCTCAGAGTTTTTATAGGGTGTTTGTTTTGTTTATTGCATATATTATTGCCGCTATTATTTCCACGGGTGAAATTTTTACCAAATCTGATAGTATTAATACATTCACGTGAGACTTTTGCTAGATTTTGTGAAACAGGAAAATTTCCTGTTAAGCTTGTGACTTCTTTTTTTTCATTTGTCTACCCTAGGTTACAAATCAAATGGTCACTACATGTAAAGCATATATTACAGATGCTGGCTTGTGTGGAGTCTGGGATCAGGAGACATCAACAGTCATTGGAAAAATTAACGTTTGTATTTTGGTGTTTTACTATTTACATGTGGAACCTGTTGAGTACCTGCTCATGTCACAAGGAAGTCCATATCAATATGTATCAAGTGCTTCACACCTCTTGGCTCTTTTTATTTCATGATGCTTTGAATGTTTTCCCAATTCTTAGCCCATAGGCATTGTTGAAATCAGAATGACCTTATCTTTATCAGTGTGGTCCGCCACTGACTTGGAATTGGCATCCTCACCATATAGTCAACCAAGGAATTAATATTCCACATTTTTCCATCTTGAGGAAGAGGATAGATATGGAGGAGGGTATACTTCTGATACGGTACCATCTTCCTGTGCCATGAGGAATGTGGTATTTGAATAGACCCTGACCTTGTTACCGTAGTACCTTCCAATACAAGATTTCCTTGTCATATCAGGAAAGTTCAGTGCTAAGATAGTCTTCCTCTTCTTCATCTGATGGTGACCTATTAAGAACAAATTAAGCATATGCAATGTGCTATGGACAAAATACATGCAGCTGTGGGGATATTGGTTGCCAATGCTTTGGTTCCCACCTTCTCCTTTTCTAGATCTCAGTTACTGAGTTCCTATCTTCCAAAAAAAGGCATAGAATACGGCGGAAGAATCAATTCCCTGGTCCTGCTGGCCACACCATTGCTGATAGGGGCCAGGATGCCATTGGCCTTCTTGTCCATGTGTGCACACTGCTGGCTCATGTTTAGTCTGCCATCAGTCAGTACCCCCAGGTCCCTTTCTGCCTGGCTGTTGTCCACCCGCGCCATCCCCAGCCTGTAGTGTTGCAGGGGGTTGTTGTAGCCAAAGTGCAGGACATGGCACTTGGTCTTACTAAACATCACATTGTTGGCCTCAGCCCATTGATCCAGCCTGTCCCGGTCCCTCTGCAGAGCCCTCCTACCCTCCAGCAGATCAACACTGTCACCCACTTCTGCAAATTGGCTGATGGTGGACTGAATCCCCTCATTCAGATCATCAGTATGGATATTAAACAGGACTGGGCCCAACACTGATCCCTGGGGGACAACACTGGCTGCCAGCTGGATGCAGCACCATTCACCACCGCTTTCTGGTTCACTGTACTGTACTGTTGTGTGTTCTTATGTTGCAAACATTTTCTACAGATACTGAAAGAAAACCATTGCATTTAAATTGCTGTTGTCCATTGACTGAAACTAGATTAAGTGATAACAAACGACTTTGGAATGTCAGCAGGTTTGAGTTCTCTAGTCCCTCACTCATAAGCATAGCATACTGAGTATGGTGTTCATTCCTTCACTTTTTAGGAATGCATATGTCTGTTGAAAGAATATCAGAAATGCTTTCGTGAAACTCAGCAAGAGACTTCAAGAAATCCAGGAGAAAAGGCACTTGAAGTATCAGAAACATATATTTTTGGAAAATCTGAAGCTTTTTGTAGGAGATTAGAAAAAGTGAGTATATTGTGTGCTGTTATAATTGGTAAAGAAGAAGCTTCTCTCCAAAGAACAGTTTACAAAGTGGATGCTTGCTAGCACGCATGCTCTTAATCATCCTATAAAGGGATTTGTAACTCTCTATTGAGAGAAATTAGGCACTTCCACAGAGTAAGTCATCCCAATGCTTTATGCAATTACCTCACAATTGCCTTCTGAACTTGTCAATTTATCTTGTCGTGCAGACAGAAATAATCTGATTGATCTAAGATCATTGCTTTAGGAGGTTTAAAATTATGTGAAAAATAACACACTTTTGCTTTTTTTGAATGACCTTAAAAACTCCTGTTTAATTCCTGCCAAACACAATTCTTCAGATGATTCTGCTGCTTCATGTGGTCTTAACATTTAGCTTAGTAATACAGTGAAGGGATTTTAAACTAACATTCTTAGGATTTGCATGGAAAATCCTGGTGCAGAATAAGGTCAGACAAAGGATGAGATGATAAGCATCACAAGGTAGGAAATCTGAGTCTTTGGTGTATTCATCACTCAGTATACATATTAATCTGTAGGGTTAGGTTTTTTTATTATTCAAAATATCTTTTTGTCATCAGTATCTACATGCCAAGCTTTAAGTGGTTTTCCATATTATCCTATTGGATCTAGCAGTAAAAAATAAAAAAACCCTCTTTATCATTAAGAATAACAGAGATTATTTTACTTTGTGTTGGGTTGTGGTGAGAACTGATGTTGAAAACAGAATTAACCATGCTTTATTGAAGATATTTGGCTCAGAAAAAACACATTTGAGAATGCTGTAGCTAGAGGAATGGCTGTTGTTTATTTTATTTTACTCAGGTTTTAGTTTATAGAGGAAATAAATAATTAATTATGAGCATGAATATAATATCTTTATTTCAGATAATGGAGATGATAGCTGTAGAACAGACTTTTAATGCACTGACTCTATGTGCAATTGAAGGTATTGATCTTATGGCAGTAAGATTCAAAAATGTCTACCAGATTTTTCAAAAGAAGCCATATGACATCCTTGATCCACAAATAACAGAGTTTGATGTGGATTTTGTGAAATTCATGGTAGAAGTTGAACGTTTAGAGGTATGTAATATTATCACTTATTATAACTTACTTGGTGAAGAATCTATCAAACTAAATGTCAGTGAGACTTTGGATTGCCAATAGGCTACATTGTTCTTCCGAAGAGCACGGAGTCTATGTTTGTCTGGAGGGAGGCTTTTTCTATTCCTTCATCTTTTTTCAAAGTAAAGTGTAAAATACATCAAGCAGTCCTCACAAATGATTGACACTCTGCAGCCAAAATGACAAAAATTGTGAGACCTGAGAGAATGAACTATGTGAAAGCCATTTATTAGCCTGAAGAAATGTAGATAGATCTTGGGCAGAACAAAGCTGCAACTAATTAGTTTATTTCATAGAACTGTATGACATTTTAGAGATTATTTGACTGAAACTAGCTAGCTCTTGATTATATTAAGCATGGACTGATGAAGGCTGCTATTTTGTCCTTTAAATAATAACAATTTTGAATGCTACCATGTTAAGAAAGTATCATCAAAATATCATCTCTGACCAGAAAAACCATACAGAATTATGTATTCTTTAGGGACAGCTACAGACTTTTATGCGTAACTGTTTTCGGAAAATTGTGTCTGCAAAGAATTCACTTCAGTTACTTCAAAGGTATTGGCAACTATGTTTTAAAATATTTTAAAGTAACTTGAAATTTATTAGCACAATTTAAACAACACAGTGAATTTTAGAACAAAGAGCCTAATTGAGATTTTTTCATTACTGATAATCTGAAACATGTAATTATGATAAAATATATGTTTCAGCTTTCTTATGGAAATCAATATATTCTGTTTCTTAATTTCATTAGATTATTTTTATATACTAAAGGATACTAAAGGAAAAGTCTGAAAAATACTAAGGAACAACAACCCAAATACCCACCAGGGCAGAAATTTTTGACTTGCTTAAACTTCCTCAAAGCAAAAGAGTTTTCCAGATTCAAAAGCATTTCCTAGATTTTTGCTTATTTCATTTTATGTAATGTTCATATACCCCAAAAGAATTTTTTTCAATTATTATTTTAAAAATGTAATTTTAGGTACTAATTTTTCTACTAAACTAATACAGGTTTCAAAATCTGAATATGCCATGCCTTCAAGAAGAAACAGTACATACAATTGGCTGTATTCTTCAACATTATACAGCAGAACTTGAAACTACTAAAAAGGTATTTAATTTCTTTTCAGTAAGTTGTAAACATCATGTTAAAATAGGAACAAGCATTTTAATGTTTATAATTTTTATTTATTCTGCCTATTTCACTAATATACTCCCAATTCTCAATTTATCATACTTCTATTTTCCTGTTACAGAAAACAGACCTTACTGGGTGGGCAATACAGTATGCACATATGCTTTTGAAGGCAAATTTGTCATCACAGTTTTACTTTTTAAACCAAAATCTTTTCTGCTATTCCTTCATCAATTACATTTAAAGAAGTATGTTCTTTACTGGCTGTGTACATTGCTTGCATGTACCTTTTGGATGTTTTTATTATGTGAGGCTTCTACAGTTAATTTGCATTTATAAGTAACTATTATCAAATGTTGTGGCAGCATAAAATACATTTGAAGTATAGGTAAATTTCATTTATATTCATTATAAAGTAATTTTTCATTATTTTTTTCCTCCATGACTGCAGTATAAATGAGAATTAACTTCTGGGGGCTGCTCATATCACTTTTACTTTGTCTGTAAAATGAACATCTGCATCAGAACTAGACGACCAAACTCCCTTTCTAGTAAAAAAAGAAAGAAATAATTACTCTGGAGTGAGTTAATCTGATCAATTTTATATAGTGTCCTGAAGATGTAAATAATTCCCTTCAAATGACCACTTTTCTTCAATGAGTATAAAGGGAATCTGGAAAACCAGACTGGTGGAAAAGTTTTTTCCAAGATGTTTACATTCTGTAATATCAGTGATGCAAGTTTACACAAGGAACCAGGTATCTATAAATTCTGCACTTATTAGAAAATTATTCCTCCAAACAGTGACTTAAATCTGCAGTCTAGCAAAGCTGTCCTGAAACATCTTTACAGTGTCCTTTCCCTACCTACACCCTGTATATAACAGTCCCTGAACCCCTAATTACTGGCTTAATTAGATGAACAGATATTCAGCAGCACTGCTTGCATTAAAAATCCTGTAGCCCACCCTTAGCTGTTATTTTCCCAGGCCAAAGAAAAATTCATACATTTTCTGAGAGGCTTCATCCAGGTTGGTTCCTCTCAAGTTCACCATGAAGCTACTTGGATTTCTTTGGTTGGGACTGTGCCGGGGACAGTATAGGGTTAAGAAGACATGTTAGTTAGTGAAGAGTTGTGTCATCACAGAGTCTGTGTTGTCACAGATTGAGTTTGCACGTCTACAGTTGGGTGGATACAAATATTCCTTTCTTCTGACACAGAATATGTCTTGATTCCACTGACTAGTTCTAGCTATTTATTAGATATTATTGGGTTGCCTTTTATCTTTGCCAAGCGAGTTATTTTTAAATAAAAAGTTGGTCCTACTGCAAAGCTGGTTCTATAGTGATTGAATACTTTTTCAACACAAATTTTGTACATTATAATTTTGGGGGGGGGTTGTTTGTTTTTGTTGGTTTTTTTTTTTTTTTACTGTAATGCAGTCATTCACTGAGCAGGGACCATTTTTTCTCATATTAGGCACAGATAAAAGCATGGGCTGTGTACCCAGGAGAAAATACATGCATTTTGATTAGAAGTTAGTAGAAAAGTGCATGTCATAGAATCCTAAATTATCCTAATTTGGAAGGGACCCTCAAGAATCACTGAGTCCAAATCCTGAAATGTTAGCTAATAGTGAGGTAAATGTGTCTGAAGAACAATGTTGACATTTCTATTCAGGAAAAAGCTCTCAGTTAACAGTATAGCTTGGGCCTCTCCTGAGGCCAGCTCCCAAATAAAGAAGGAAAAGGCCCACAAGGGTTCTCCCAACACCTCGTCCTTAAACAGCTTGCTTTCACAGCAGATGCCTTCAAAGTCAGGTGTCAGACTTGGTCCTGAGTACCGGCTGCTCAGCCCCTGGGTTCACAATGCCTTTTGGTGTACTCAGGACCCTGTCCTAAGTAAGCACAGCTGAGAAACAGCATGAGAAAGTGAAGACAGGAGAGGCACCAGCAGTGAAATAAATGTGTGCATCTTTGAACTGTACCAAGTCAGGGAAGAAATACGTTCTTCTCTCCGTGAGCTGCCATGTGACTTCACACGAATTTAATCTGTTTGGGAGGAGGAAGAAACTGTGTTAGCAGGGAAAAGAGTTTCACATTTCAATAATTTTTTTCAATCTATGTGTTTAATGATATTTTTCTTACTGTAGATTTACCAGACTCAGAAAGATGACCCTCCTCTTGCTCGGAACATGCCACCTGTTGCAGGAAGGATATTTTGGGTGAGACAGCTGTTCAGGAGGATAAACGAACCAATCACCTATTTCCACGTAAGTTGATGTGCCAAAAACTTAGGTGTTTTGTGTAACAGTGAGCTGTCTTACTTCAGTAGAGTGATCATAAAGTCTCTGGTTATGATTATGTCATTTGTTATATGCTAGGCAACGTTTTTCTTTGTATGTGTATAGTGCTCTGCAGTAACCTTTGTTGTAGGTCCAAGATGTAGTGTTGGAATAGACCAGACTAGACTATTTCAGTTGAAGAGAATCTTGAAGAATTCTTGAAATGTTTGAATGTTCTCCTACAGAGTATCTAGGGTCTCCTGCCAAGTTAACTTCTGTGTGAGAGAGTTTTTCCCTTTCCCGTTTCCCTCAGATGTGAATTATGATAATCTAAATCTGTTCCAACAAAAACAGGCATAAATATCATTACTGATTAAGAAATTTTTACAGTAAATTTTCAGTTATTCAATTTTGAGCAGAACTGAGTATCCATTTCATTGTGAATTGCAGGTTTTTATGACAATATATTAAAGTAATTGCTCTTACTGGTTAAATATTTAGTGTTTATGCCTTACAAGTTCTTACTGACTTTATTGCCCCATAAATTTGAATCATAAAGACTTGATAGAGTTTTTAAGAACTCTGTCAGTATAATTCATAATGTTAACTTAGACTATGTATAGACAATAATTAAATTGAGAAGACCCCAAGTGGTGTCAGTGTTTTTTGATATGGTTTTAATTCAAATGTACTGTGTTTCAATAGACACATTCAGATATCTTGGCAAGTCCAGAAGGTAAAGAGATTGTTCAATCATACAACAAACTTGCATATGTATTGGTGGAGTTCGAGGTAGTCTATCATAATGCGTGGATGAAGGAAATGTCACGATTACAATACCGTAAGTAATTAAATATGTACTTGCTTCTTTGAACTGTTGTTGAATGGTAAGTTAACACAAATCAAATCAGATTTTTTTTAAGCCTCATTTACTCTTAAAATGTGCAACTTAATCATGATCCAGTAAGCAGGCTCAGTAATACAATCTTGGTGCTTTACTGACCTTAAAACTTGGTTTTGATTCAGAGGATTGCAGATTTGGTACACTGTTTGACAGGTGACTGTAAACAGTAACAGTGACAGTAATGCAAATTTAAGGCACAGATAACTTGGACATTTAAATTTTCTGTGTGTACTATTTAATAATTCTGTATGTTTTCTTTTCAGTATAATAATTCATAAGGGTGCAGTGCCCCAGTCCCTCTAAGGACAAACATTTCTTATTGCCTAGAAATGTTTGATATTCAAGTGTTGTGTTTCTGTGTCCTTAGAAAATTAATTTCACAGTTTTTTAACTTGCTCTGAGAAAAATTATGACCCAAATAAGACTGGATCTAAGGTTGTTTTGTTTATGAAGAGAAAAGCAGAAAGTAAACATGATGGAAGTCAGTTGTATATTTTCTTTAACTGAAAACAACATGAAGCTATTTCACGATTAACCATACACACTTAATCACTATATAATAATACTAGAATTGCATAATAATTTATAGAATATAAACAATTGTTTGTCTTAGAAACTGATACTAGAATGTTTTTACAGCCTTACAATCCACGATATTTGTGCGGCACCCTAAAACTGAGAAGTTGCTGGTTAATTTTGATCACCAGATTCTAGAGGTTGTGCGCGAGACCAAATGTATGATAAAGCTGGGTCTGGAAGTTCCAGACCAAGCAGTCAAGATAGCAATAATGGAAGACAAACTGAAGTCAAACAAATTGCAGTTAGAGGTAAACTTGAAAAGTATCATGATTGCTGTTTAAAAAAATTTAAAATAAAGGATGTTTAATCATAGAATTTTTTCTATAGTTAAAGATTAAAGCTGGGTAAGAAGTAGTTTAAGGTAAATTTGTGGAATGCACAGGCAGACATAGAAGATCGCATTTGAAAAACCTCTGCTAAGTGCTGAGTGGACTGGCAAATACTTAAATATAAGTATTTATATTTAATTTATATCTTAATATGTATCTTAAATATATACCTAATGGCACACTACATATACTTTGGTCATGAAATAATTAAAGCTATACAAAAATTTTTCACTGTCTCAAAGTCAGCAAGATGCATTTTTACAGAGTTTTTGAGGAGAAAGATTCTAGCTAGTCTGGTTTGGAAGATATGGTGAGTCACAAAAATGTGAAGAATTTCACAGGTTACCTGCAAGAGAAGTTACATTTGTTATACCTACTGTAGTATCTGATATTGTGTTATTTCAAGGAGCCTGTATCTTGGGAGGTGTATCATGCAAGATTTCTGCATGTGTGTGTGTGTATGGCAAAAGACAAGAGGTGTTAAAACTAAGTTCACATCTGATTCAAGCATCTAAAGCATATGATACTCACATTTAAAAGGGTATTGCAAGTTACAGTCACTAAAGCTCAAGCTGTTTATTTCTAGAGATCATAGTTTTTCTGGCTTCGTGCCAACTGTTACAAAGGAGTGACTTTAAATTTTTTTTTTGTAGCATGAAAGGAATTCATTACATTCCAGAAATGGTGTTCATAGATCTGCAATGTCTGTGTAAAATTCTACAGTTGCTTTCAAATACAGTCTTGTGCTGATTTCAATGTCTTTTTCTGATGATTTGATTGTGTGACAAATTGTTTGCTTCATTAAAGAAATGCTTGAAATAGTCTGCTTGATACCACCCTTTCTAATAATCAACAGGGTGTTGTCCAGACTTACGAAGAGTTGCGTAAAGAAACACCAAACATGTTTGTAAATCTGCTGACACCAAAAATTAAAAAGGTTGGTATTGCTACACGCACTTCAGTATACCTCATAAGAATTTAAAATAACTTAATAGTAATTTATAATTCTAAAATACAGATCTGCATGTTGTGAACTTAATGAATTTTACTAAGACCTTTAAGACTAGAAATTTGCTCTTTGCAACCTTCATACAGTTCTCAAATAATGTATATTGCAAACAAATAATCTTAGTGCCTATGATGTATAAGACCAGTAGAACAAAAAAATGTGGTGTATGCAGTATATTTATCCCCACAAATCTCTGGCTTTAACATGGAAGTTTGCATAGTTCACATTAGCCTTGCGAATTGCATCTCTTCAGTGGTGTAGAATGTTACACTATGATGTTATGTGCTACACTAAAGGTACAATTTTATTGGAGATGTAGAAGGTTTATCCCATAAGCCAATTTGTTTTGCCAAACATTTACAAGTCTGTGTATGTGACTGTTCTAAGTAACTCTCCCCATTTTGGTTGTAAGTAGTAATACCAAAAGGCTACAGAAATTGTGTAAATTTGTATAACTACAAAGTTGGATGGAAGTGTGAGAAACAAAAAACCTGAGGGTAGTATGCCCTTTCCTTCCTATTGCATAAATTTCTTTGACATTTTTTGTTGGAAACTTGTAACCACCCTTGCACACCGCTCTGTTTTATAAGCAGTGTTAGTGATTCTAATAAGAATGGCATTTAATTGTTTTCTATTGGTTATTTTTTTATTAAATTATATCTTTATGCTTAGGTGGAAGGTGTGCTGAGGCAAGGACTTACCATGTTGACTTGGTCATCTGTGACGCTGGAAACCTTCTTTCAAGAAGCTGATCAAGTTCTGTTTGTATTTAGACAGCTTTTAAGAAAGGTACACACTTGCTCACTATATAAATAAAGCTAAAAGCTTACAGAAATTATTTCTAGGACACTCTATTTCATATTGGAACATAATCTGTAGTTATTTTTGTAACATACATAGAAATTTTGTTTCTTTTTAAAATAAGTTCTTTTTTTGGAATAGGGATATACCCAATGATTCTCTCCCATTATTTCCATCCTGTTTTTGATTTTTGCTTCTGTCCTTAAAGAAGAATGTCTTTCCACTTCTTGTCTTCAGATTCTGGGGCTTTCACTCTGATTTTCAAAGTCAATGCCTGTGTTTGAGTGCTTGTCCAAGAGTGCAGCTGCACAAAAGATATAAAAACTGTTCAGTAGAGAACTATGAAACATTAACTCTATTCACAGCAGGCATGTAGTGAAACTGTGTCGTCTTTGTGCGGCCCATAAAATAATGAAGGAGAATATGCTTTTTCCTCACAGTTCTCTGCGTGCTGCTCTGTGCTCTTTTACTCTCTTGGTATTTGTCACGTAATTTCTGAATTCTTTTGGTTCCATATTTAATATCTACATTAGTAATCTGGATGATAAGATTAAGTGTACCCTGATAAAGTTTGCCAGTGACACCAAGTTGAGCGGGAAAGTGGAGAGCCACCCTGCAGGAAGACCTGAATAGGTGTGAAGAGTGGACTAACAAGAACCTTTCCAAGTTCAACATGGACAAATGTAAGGTCTTGCCCCCGGGAAAACGTAATCTAGGACTTCAGCATAAGCTGAGATCTACCTTACTGGGGATCAGCTTTGTGGAAAAGGACCTGGGCACCCTGGTGGACAGCAAGCTCCATGCGAGTGAACAGTGTGCTGCTCCAGCAAAGAAAGTCAGCAGGATGCTGGACTGCATCAAGGGCATCAACCAGCAGAGATAAAAAAGTCACTATCTCCCTCTACTCAGTGCTGCTCAAGCCAAACCTGGAAACGTGTTCAGTTTTTGTGCCTGATATACAGAAGAGGTTTGGAGAGGGTTCAGGCAAAGGTCACAAAGATGATCAAAGGGCTGGGAAGCCTGACAAATGAGGAAAGGCAGAGAGAAATGGGTTTGTTCAGCCTTGGTAAAGAAGGCATAGGGGAGACCTTATCATCATGGTGCAATATTTGAAGATTGGCTGCAAATAAGGTGGAGATCCCCTTTTACAAGGATTTACATGGAAAAAAATGAGGGTTAATGGATACAAATTACTCATGGAGAGGTTCTAGTTCGACACAAGAGGAAAATTTTTTGCAATGGGAACAGCCAGCCATTGACATAATCTCCCAATGGAAATGGTGGATTCCCCAGTGCAGGACACTTTCAAGACTCAGCGGACAGGGTACTGGGCCATCTTGTCTAGACCATGCTTTTGCCAAGAAAGGTTGAACCAGATGATCCTTGAAGTCCTCTTCCAACCTGTATTCTATGATTCTATGATTTAACATGCTTGAGCACCTGTATTGGCTTGTTTTTTCTCAAGAATTTACCTTGACAGTCAGATTGCCCTTCTGGCTTGATGGTTAAACTCTGTGACTACTATCTCTTCTATGAATATCATAAATTTTATCTCTTGTGGTAGGAAATTGTTGGCTACTGGTCAGTATATATAATTCTTTTTATGTATGGCAGAAAATCATAATTATGGTCAAGGGCTCTGTTTGCCCTTGAAACCCAAAGCTGGAAAAAGATTGTCTATGTTGGAAAGAAAGAGTTTTGAAAGTCTGAGTATGTCTGAAATAAGCCTGCTTTTATGCAGAAACAATGTATTTTCCTTAACTATTTAGGTTGTATCCATTTTTTTTTACTTTTCCCTTCCATATCAATTTTAAAAAAATTAACCTTCGTTAGGCTCTTGATTGCTGTGAATGGGGTATTGTCGACAAACAGAAAAAAAGTGATGTGAAACAGAAGCATGAGGTATATTGTGAAAAACAAGATGGAATATCACAGATGTAGAATATTCAGATAAAAGATTAAAAGTTGGACAGTAGTCAGTTTTACTTGGACTCTGCCATGGCAAAAATAATTCACTGTAGTTGACTGTATACTAATAATGCTGCAATTTAGAATCAAAAACACAACAAAAAAAACCTATGTTGACTAAAAGAAGGAGAAGGACTGAAGATTAACACACTTAGCAATTTACAGTAGACCCCCACTTGCCATGCTGCTAGACTTGTGGTCAGTAAGATCATGAACAGGAATCTAATTATATTGATGTTGCTTGTTTTGTTACCCTGCTTCATCTAGCAGCAAGTGTATCTTGCATAACAAGAATGATCTGGCTTTCTATTTCTGCCTGTCTGCCTAAAACTGCAGCTAGACCAGCCAGGATTCTTTGGGAGTCTAGCCTTTGTAAATTATCCTTAAGTTACCTTAACTCTTGTTATTATTCACTTTCTTAAAGAACTATCTACACTGTAATATTCTTGCTTTTATTTTTATGCAAAACATTTTTTACCTGTTAGATCTCTCTAAAATAGAATACATTATGCTTTAAAGAGAAGTGTGTGGTATTAATGTGATTTTCTCTTTTTAGGTTTATATTTTAAGTGAAGTGCAGATTGGTTCAGTATTAAAAGAAATATCAAATACATCTTTAATTAGCTTACCAGTAGACAGTCCTCTCACAGTAGAAGAGCTGTTGGCTGAAAATGAGGTGTGTGCCGCTTTACATTTTTTAACTTGAATTCTAGGGCGTGTTAAAAAAAATGCCTTATTAAATGAAGATAAAACTAAAAAATAATTCTCTATTTGAAAATACAAAATTTTATTTGTAATTAAATTATTTTGGTTAAAGTATTTTATATGAAGATACATTGGTTCTTTGGTATTTGAGGTACTTAAGCTGTAGTATTTAATAGATAATCTTGTTTAAGAGCTTTTTAATTAGATTAGATTTTTTGTGTGTATGAAGGACCTCAGCCTTTCTTCCCCCCTATTTTTTCCAAATCGTTTTTTTCAAGGAGAAGCAAAAAATGCTTTCCAACAAGTATATTTGAAAATCTGAAAGTTTTCTTATTCCAAAATAGGCTAAAAATGTATTAATTATCAAATCAGAGCAAGTAAATAAAATCATTAAGGCCAGTTGAAACAGTATTTGGGTAATTTCAGATTCAGGCTGTGACCTCCCTTCAATATTCAGGATTTCTTTTTGAGCACCTAAATGTATCATTACATTTCAAAAATGGATTTTTTTAGGTGTTAAAAATATAGTGATAATATAACAGAAGATTTTTATAAATATATATTTTAATAAATGTATTTGTTTCATTGAAATAATTTTCATCTGATGAATACAATATTCTGGGAAATGTTTTGAATCTCCATGAAGAGGAGCAGTAATAAGATAATCACTGATACTAAGACAATTCATTGCTATTTTTATTTAACAGGATTATACTAAAGAATGTGTTGAATTATTGAACATCAAAAGCATGCACATTGAAGATACTGTTCAAGAACTAATAGAACTGTTTGAAAAGCATTATGAATTTCCATCTACTAAGCCCTCAGAATCAGGTAGTTAGTGTTGCTTATTTAAGTAAAAAGTTCTGTAGATTTAGTTAGTTTTTATGAAAACTGATCTGTTTTAGCTAATTTTCTTCAGGCTTTTCCCTCCCACTACATTTTCATCTGTGTCACACCTCTGCCTTCTTTAACCACTCTCAAACTAAACCACTAGCTTGTGAAATATGGGGGTAATTCGGTTTTGGTGGGATTTCTAGAGTTAAAATCTGTCCTGTTTAGATTAGCAAAGTGTTTGCTCTAGAGGAAGAGCACTGAATTTCCATTTCTCTCAGTCACTCATCATAACTCCCCCCCATCACATCCCTCCAGCTGAAAGGGAAATACAGTGTTCCTCTCTTCTCAGCTATGTCAGGTATTTGGTACTGTCCCTTTGTTTTTAACTGTCCTGCCACAGTAGAATTGTTTCTCAAGAACCCCTGCTTTGCTGGCTGTCCCGTTTGAATTAGTAGAGTCAACTGCTGGCTGGTTCCCACTCCTTTAGGGGTCTTTCAAATATTTTAGAAGGTCCTGTGCTGTTACAAGAGAAATAGTTGGAGAAAAATATGTTTTAAGGAAAATTTTGTTTTGAGGCTTAATCAGTAATGGAGATCTTTTCTTTGATAGGATTTTTTTCTTCTGGGTACAGGTTTCTCCACCTATAGAGGCAAAGTCAGAGTCAGTAGTCCAGGTGGTTCAATAGGGTACAAAGAAAAAAAAACTGACACAAAGATACCCCTCTGTCTTTTGTTAAATTGTTTATAATGATTTTGAATTTTTTTGCCATTTTCACTGATATTTCCATATCTGCCTATCTATCTTTAATAATAGATTGGTAGTGCAAGTGTTTGTTAGGCTGAGGCTTTTAGGCTGGTCTCTTAACCCCATTCCTGGTGTGAAAAAGTGTTGTGAAATAAAACCAATTTTTGGTTATCCAGGTATTAGTAAAATAAAAGTCAATATTGTTTTGCCTTTAGTGTGGAGACAGAATGCTTTAAAGCAGAACATATATGCAATTACTTTTTTTTTTTTTTTTAATTTACAGGAAAACATATAGCATTTGAAGGTGAGGAAAAGGAGAAAGTAAAAGCTCCTGCTGCAGCATCTCTAAGTGATGATAGCAAGGGCAATGATAAAGAAGAAGAGTTTAAAAAGGTATTTTGTGAAAATGAAATTATTTTTTAGACCAATTGGATTAGTAAAGAGGATCTTGAGTTTTGGTAGCCTCATATCTATGTTACGGAAAGACATCACATGGAGAGTATGAAACGTAATATACAAATGATGAAATAGCTTACCTAAAAAGTGAATTTAAGATGGATTTTAGCTTTCATAACTACATTGCATGTTATTCCAATTATCACCTTTATTAAACAAATTCTTGACACAGGTGGTTAGTGTAAAAGTTGGAGAGAATAATGTGTCTAAGCCATAACACAGGCTTTCCTTCTTGGGTAGACAGGAACTTTCATCCTTTCTATCCTTCTCTTCCAACTTTTCCAAGAAAGATTATCTTTGTACTTCTTCTGTGAAGAATGCAATCTCTTCATATTCAGCAGAGAAGAAAAGTAGAAGTATAGAACAAAGACTCTCAAACTTGCAAGGACAAATGCACTCATGCTACAAGTTTGCATTGTTTTTGTAACAGTGATCACATCAAGTTGTTGTATTTTAATATTGTTCTTAATCCAGCTGGAGTCTACTGTATTTGTTTCTTATTCAGTGGAGAATATTCTTGAATATTTCATGGTTTGGTTTTGTGGTTTGAGTTTGGTTTTGGAGTTTTTGTTACATGGAGAGCTTTTCTGAAGGAGCATGAGATTTCAAACAAATTTCAGTATTCTGTATCTGACAAACACAAGTTGTTTCCTCACATACTGTAATCTCTTTTCCCTGTAGCTTTTACTTATATACTTACTTTCAAGCTATTTCCCCATCAACTTCTTCCTTTGTGTTTTTCATGTAGCTTTCAGCATAAATTCTTTCAGATAAAATCTATTAAATTTGGCTTAAAACCTTTTTGCAATAAGTTTCAGGTTCCTATGTGAATATGATACTAAATAATGCATGGTTTATTTATTACAGAATTGTAAAGACTTACTTGCCTATTTCAGTCGCCGGCTGCTACTCAGCCTCCAGAAAGCGACCCGACTGTCTTTGGATCGTATTAAAAGAAGAATGAACGTTAAAATGTAAGTTGCAAATGAAAGATTTCTTCAATAGTATGTATTATTTATGAATTCTTCATGATAATGGCAAGATCCATGCAAAATCAGCATCCTATATTCAGTACAATTTCTATAAATTCTTCTCTGATCGAACAGGCATACGCTTCAGAGACAGAACTGTTTCAGTATATTATATTGCATATTGAAAAGCCTACTTAGAATTCTATTAAGAGAATTTATTTTAAGTAAGTGAAGTTTATGATGTTTTGTCATTAATGTGTGTTAAAGTCTGAATTACTTTTTGCTCTTTCTAAGGACGTTTTTCATGATAAATGTATTGAAATCCTGATCAAAGTCAATAGGAAATTTTTGGCTGTTTCCTTCATATTTGTCTGCTCTATCATATTGTTGAATCCTTCCTTATTTGGTCATCATATCATAACACAGCATTTAAAATTTTCCTTCACTCTTTGTTTTTAGGTTTTAATTGTAGTTCTGAGTAGGTTAACATCATGCATTTATCATTTTGCACTACTTGTCATCTTTGAAACTTTTTTTTCCATTCTATTGAATATTTATCTAAAATGTAATGGGGCAACTTTTGCTCTTGATAAGTTGTTGCATGAAATGATCAGTGAGACCTTCTTATGCCCTATTCAAAGCACTGGCAGAGTTCCATCATTGTTAACCTGAGAGAATAAAACCCGGAATCAGAAAGTACTCTGGATAAAAAATTCTGAAAGCAATAGCTGGATCCAAGCTAACCTTTGTCAGAATGGTGGAGCTCTAACTACTTTCTTTATCCCTTAAACAAGATACTTCTGTAAGTTTTGGAAATAGTACATAATTTAATGTGAAAATTCTGCATGTGGGTTTGGTCAGAAAATGTAGCTGAAAATTATATTTCTCAGATAATCTGAGGAGGTTTTGTGGTGAAGTGTTTATGATATATGTAAAAATTATTTTCAGCAAACCTGAGGAGATTGTTCCTTTTCTAAAAGCAGAAGTTCACCTTGATATTCCCAATCTGGTAAGTTTTATGTCATATAGGTAAGGTAAAAGACACTGTCTTATAGTTGTTTCTGCATTTCCCCAAGTGCAGGGTGTGAGCTCATTTCCACTGATCCAGCACCTGTTCCAAAGGAGAGCAGTTGCTCAGGCCTTTCAGTGTGCTGAGAGCACTGATGAAATGTAAAATACCACTTTGCTAATGCTAGTAAGATTTTGCAAGAGCCTTGCTTTTATGTATGCGGCTGCTCAATCTGTGAAAGTGATTTATAGATCATCAGAGTCACTTTTAAGCAGTTTATATCCCAGTTCTGAACACTCTTGTGGATGATTCCATCATTTTGAAGTGATGACTCAAACATGACAGCTATAAGAGTTTGATCTAAGACTATATTTGAGGATTGAGCATATTACAAGAGTGATCATTCTTCTGAATTTTAACAAGAAATTATATTTTTCTTTTCTTTCCCAAATCACTCTTACATAACTTGTTTCTCCTGCTCAGTATTTTGGAGAAACTGATCTGTGCCTTTACTCCATCTTATCCTGTACAGAATTATTTCCAGCAAGAATAGGACAAACCACCATTAGCATTATTGCTGGCAAGACAGTTCAAAAAGTTCTGGGTTCAGGATTTTATGGCTGTTTGTGCACTACTAGATGTTGTATCTGCTGGCTAGAGTCTGTTCTTTGACCCCAAAGTGAGCCAGCATGACATGGTGTGTATCCACAATAGTAAATGCTTTTCTCCCTGAAACCAGGACTTTGCATTCAAACTATGTGTTAGGAGCATCCCATCCTGCCATGTTTTATTCGTCAAACTCTGCCTCACATTATTCTTGGAAAGTGCTTTTTTTGCATCATCCCAAACTATGCTATGGGAGCAAACTAGCATTTCTACGGTGTGGATGATGGCCACCAGAGCCAGTGTTTTGTTCTTATGCTGTTTGCTAACTGGTCTCAATTCAGATCAGGAATAATTCTTTTCCTTCCTGTTCTATTTATCATGTACTCTGGTAGCTGAATAAAGATTCTCTTTCTCTTCTAACTCGGGTATTCATCTCAGAATTATGTCACAAAACCCTTGCCAAATACACAAGAACTTCAGGCCTGCATGGAGTTCCCATAATTTACTAAACACTGTGCTTTTGCAAACGTTTTTGAAGTAATGCTACCTTTGTGAAAAAAGAAACACAACATCTATTCAACTAGGACCTTGGACACTTGATCCAGGTGATTTTTGTTTGCATGAAATTATGGTGTGAATATATTTATGTGTTGTGAATAAGTGTTTTAGGTCACTCAAAGAATCACCAGCAAAGGTATCAGCAAAAGCAGGTTTAATATAAAAGTGAAAGGGTGACAAAGTTTGTTTGCAAGGCTCACTCTACCACTTAGTAGATGGTTAAAGCATACAGAGAAAAATTGGCCTAAAATCAAACCAAGATTTGTAATGTATTCCCACACATTATATAAAAGTCATCATAAAAATGCTGCTTAAATGTTTTAAGCAGCATTTTTCTAATGCTTGTAAAAAAAGCCAATAAATCTATCTGCTTATATACTTGATTCCCATTTCACCCACAGTATGACTGCCTAATTAGATAGTAGGTCACTATAATATGTTTCATCTCTTTAGAAGCAATTCTGAGCCAGACAACCTGCTAAAGTTATATTTTTCCAGCTTCTCTTCTGTGGTAAGCTCTGCAATTCTCTATGAGTGGAGTAAAACTGAGGTCTCAGAAATGATAATTGGTTGCATTTATTTCAACAATATTTCAACTCTTTTAAATAGGTAATTGTTCCCAGTTTAGATGATATACAGATTGCCATCAACCACATGATTCAATTAATACTGGAAGTAAGTCGTGGAGTTGCACAGTGGGGACAGAGGCATTTGCAAAAATCTATTTTAAAACCAGAAGCAGGCACACAGCAACCAAGTTCTTCAGAGTTTGGATCACAAGGAAAAAAAGCCAAAAAAGGGGAAAGTAAGTGGTTTGTTTAGTTGTGCTTTTTTTTACTTTTTACTTTACTTTTTGCTGTAATAACCATGCCATATATAAATATTTGTGAATAGGGTCACTTTTCTTCATAGAAGCCTACTGTAGATTGTTTTACATTTTTGGGGGTTTGTTTTTATTCAATGAGTTGTATTTTTCAGAAATAGCTTTTCAGGCTTATACAAAAGTGTTAGAACTCTGAAAAACAATAAGCAAAAAAATATTTGAATAATTGCTAGGTTCTTAATCTTTTACTTAATTGAAGGCAAAGTAAGCTTGTCAATCAATCTTTTTACCCACTTATTGTTGAATGTAGACATAATGATGTAGCTGAAACTGTAAACAAGGATTTTATACTAAATCTCATTGAAATATTGAGATAGAACAAGAGCTAGATTTCAGGAAAAAATTTAATTGCTGGATGTATTCCTAGATTGGATTATAAAACACCTCAAATGGTTTTTTCATATGAATAGTCAGTCTGGAGCCATACCTACATCCATTTTAGTCAAATACATTATTCCTTAGTATTGTTTCCAAGCATCTCTCCATATACTTTGCCAGCAGCCACAAAAGCCTAAATATATTTTTACCAACAGGTTCTCTTAGCTGTTTGACTGACCCAGTGATATGCAATGCAGTTATAGCTTTGTTATGATTCCTTTGGAAAGTCTGTAACATCTTGGAACGTTTTTCTTTCTGACAGTCCAGAGCTGGTACTTTATTCTTCTACTGATGTGTCTTGTATGAGTCTATCCTCTTATAACAGGCTTCAAGCAGGGTGGCAGGAAACAATCATCCTCAGTCATAGAATTTTCCTCTGCTGTGTCAAAATACAGCATCAGCAAGTGGCCATTTTCATCACCTTTAACTAGACATCAGCAACACCTGGGGGTGTATGTTAGTGTTTGGGCAATGAGATTATGGAGTGCACTGATAAGGAGGGATCCATCTGGGACTGTTTCAAATGAGCAGACCCCAGATAATGTCTTCAGAGTAAAAGAGAACTTGGAGTTGCCTTAAATGCCCCTCATTAAACAATGTGTGTAGTGGGAAGGGTGGATTTTTCTTCTTTATTCACAGAAACCTGCTTCAAAATGTTCAGGCATTGTTATGACAGAAGTAGCTCATCAGATCTCAAGTGTCAGTTTCTATATTGACCCTGATTGTCTCAGCAATTAATCAAAGAATTCAAGAAACTTGCACTGCTTTAAGCAGTATATACAATTTTAAAACTTTAATTATAAGAATTTTTAAAATTATGAGATAATGCGGAATGTTTATGAGGCCTTTGATGTTCTGCTTACAATTAAAATGAAGAAAATTAAATTTGTGAATGAAGACGACTATTTTCTTTCCATTTGTAAACCTTCATTTTAGATTGAATTTGTTCTAGCAGTATAGTGCCTGGCATGGGCTAGCAGCTGGTACTTCACATTGAGCAGTCAGGCAGATGTTTGAAGAAGGATATTCAGCCTTACTGAAGAGCATCATTGCTCAGCTTGGTTTAGACGAGAATTCTAATCAGACTGTTAATAGTTCATTGATTTGTATATAATTTTATTTTACAGAAGGAACCGATGGTGCAGTTGCCAGAAAGATAAAGAATTTTTATTCAGGTGTTGCAGAAAATGAAACTATTACTAAATTAATTGTGTTCCTCTCTTCTGCTGGGAATTCTCTAAAAGATGTAGCTAGTGAAGTTCTGCAGGAGTTTGATAAGTACAAGAAGTTGTGGACAGAAGATAAAGATACCGTATTTCAGGTCAGTTTAATGATGATCACCTACAGGACTGTTCTTCATTAACCTTACCTTTGAAAGCAGAAAACACTGCGAAAAATCAATAGAAAAAAGAAAATATATGTCCAAAACACATTTACAGCTGAAATTCTTTTATCTTTCCATAGGAATGGTGCTATATCTCCTAAGAAAAATAATAGCATGTTACCTGATTTTTGTGTTGTGGTCTGTCTTTTCCTGCTTCTGTGCCATTCTAGATACTAAAACTTGGTAATTGCTTTATTTTGTTTGTGTAACTCTGGATTTTAGGCCATGAGAAACTAATCCAGTGTCATATGAGGTATGTCTCTATGCAAACACAGGCAACATTGGAGCATCAACAAGAGGAGTTAGAGACATGCACACACCTGCAAGGTGTGAAATAGTGGAATTCAGATCAGTTTATGTGGACTAAAATCCCACCAATTCTTATGCAGCACTGAAAATTTGCTGTTAGTCTAACTAAAATTTTAAGTCTAATGAAATTAATGTCATTAGCTTGATCTAGTTACTACCGAGGAATGGGATACTGCTACAGCGAAAGCTTCAATAATAAGGCAGTTAAGGTTTATACACACATGCTTTTATTTCTACATTCTTCATTTTACTTAGAAAGTGATTTACTGTGATTGTTTCACACATAATTGGGGTTTTGTGGGAGTCTTCCTGTAAGTGTGGGCATGTATTTGAACTCTGTTTTGTCACCTGTTTTTCTGTTAAATTTGGTTGGAATTTACCAACAACGTTGAGTGTTACTGACAGAGAAATTTATAAACATTCATTTTACTATGCTAGCAAGGCTGCAGAAGTCTAAAAACAGGTATAATTTTGGTATATATTTTCAGTAATTACTGAATAACAGTTACGACACATTTTACCAAAATTATGGAAAAGGACATTTGTTGATTGACATTTTAATATACACACAGGAATTTTTTGCTACTGATCCCTCCCTGTCTGAAATTAAAGACGAAATACTTCACTATGATACATTTGAGCAAGAGATGAAAAGTTTAAAACCTGTTATTTTTCTCGGTTCAATTGAATTGCACACAGGTATGACATTTTTTTTTCTTAGTATGTACAGTAAGATAAGGAGTAAAATAGTCACAGAATCACAGAAGATGCATAGTTGAAAGGGTCCCACAAGGATCGTTGAGTCCAACTCCTGGCCCTGCACTATTCCCAAGTGTCTCACCATGTACCCAAGAGTATTGTCCAAATACTTCCTGAACTGTGTCAGGCTGGTGCTGTCACCACTTTCCTGGGGAGTCTGTTCCAGTGCCCAACCACCCTCTGGGTGAAGAACCTTTTCCTAATATCCAACCTAAACCTCCCCTGACACGGCTTCAGGCCATTTCCTCAGGTCCTGTCACTGTCACCACAGGGAAGAGATCAGTGCCTGCCCCTCCTCTTCCCCTCACAAGGAAGTTGTAACTGCCATGAGGTCTCCCCTCAGTCTCCTCTTCTCCAGGCTGAGCAGACCAAGTGACCTTAGCCATTCCTCACATGGCTTCTCTTCAAGGTCCTTCACCATGTTCATTGCCTGCCTTTGGATACTCTCCAATAGTTTAGTATCTTTCTTGTCCTGTGGCACCCAAACTGCACACAGGACTCAAGGTGAGGCTGCCCCAGTGCAGAGCAGAGCAGGACAATCCCCTCCCTTGCCCGGCTGGCGATGCTGTCCCTGATGCCCCCCAGGACATGCTTGCCCCTCCTGGCTGCCAGGGCACTGCTCACTCATGTTCAACTTGCCATCAGCCAGGACCCCCAGATCCCTTTCCATGGCACTGCTTTCCAGCATCTCCTTCCCCAGTCTGTCCATACATCCAGGGCTGTCCCATTCCAGGTGCAGAACCTGGCAATTTCCCTTGTTGAACATACACAGTTGGTGATTGCCCAGCCCTCTGATTTGTTGAGGTCTCCCTGCAGGGCCTCTGTGCCTTCAAGGGAGTCAACAACTCCACCTAGTCTGTGAACTTTCTTAGTATCCCTTCCAATTCTAAGTCCAAGTAATTTATGAAGATGTTGAAGAGCACAGGGTCTAAAATGGAGCCTTGTGGAGCCCACTAGTGCCAGGTCCCCAATCTGATGTCACCTCATTCACTGTAACCCTTCGGGTCCAACCCGTGAGCCAGCTGCTCGCCCATCCCATGACATGTTTATCCAGCTGTTTGCTTTGTCCAGAAGCATACTATGAGAGACAGGTTTATTCTTGTAAATATGAATATACATATTGAAATATATCTAGGTATATTTCAATATGAATAGAAATCACTGAAGAGACTTCACCGACTATCAGCAGAACTCACTCAGACCCTTCTAGGAAATCTGACTTGAAATAGCTCTCCATTCCCCTTGCCTTCTCTGCTTGTAAATGTGGACAGTAAGCTCTGTCACGACTGTGAAGTTATTATGTTATTATGAAGTTATTATGCCAAAGAGTTAATGAATGTGTATTGACACTGATTTGATCATCCCTGGTACTCCTGTCTGGCACCAGGTCAGCCAATGATTATAAAGAGCACTGGAAGCATAAAGCACCTTCTCTGGTACTGGTGAAAGACTAGCACTTTAGAAGCATTAGTGTGTTTTTCAGTTTCAGTGGTTGTTTCAGGAGGAGAGATCACTACTTAATCATTCCCACATTTAGTATTTCTGGCTCTCAGAACATTATGTTCTGAATTAAGCTGTTTGTTCTATGGCATTTGTGCCACAGATGATTGTCCTAAGGATTCCCATGGCACTTATCCCTTTCACCTCGCAAATTATTGCAAGGCTAACACATCGTCTCTGGTCCGACTCTGGTTGGTATCTAGGGACAAGCAGAAAATGTGTCCCTTTCCAAATATCATTGTGGTTGCATTTCTAATGAGCAACTCTCTTCTTTTGACAGATTCTTTTGATTAGATTAAGAAATAATCTGTAAAGTTTGTCTTCCTTGCACATCAGAGAAGCAGAAGCTGCCTGCTTTGAAGAACAGAGTTCATTTCAGGATCCTGGTGGTGTGTTAACCCTGTTTCTTTCAGTGAACAAGTAAAAATGTCAGACTGCTGACTGCAGATCCTCATCCAGTTCCTGAATGCAGTTTTTTTCTTAATGAGACCACTCTGGAAAACTCTATCTATTATTGTGTGACCAGCAGGAGTAGGAAATAGTGTATCTAAAATAATATGAATTTTGTTAATGATCACAATTCTTCCTCACCTGTGACCACTGCATCAAAGAGAGCCAAGTCCTCTAGGCTACAGAACAAAGATATTAAATGTCTTTTATGATCTGGGACAGCAGTTAATTTCTCAGACTCAGTTTAGGTTTGGTAATTGATTTATTGTGATTTACAGATTCTAACTTCTGGCAAAGTATGGTAATTTTCTTGAATTACCCCTGACCTTCAGGAATTGTCTCTTTAATGTTAATAGCCACATTATTAAAGGAGAATCTACGACTGTTGTAAAATTTGGTTTGTGAGCAGAAATGTTATATGCTCTTAGTATCTTTTGCTTTTTTTTACCTGAGTACAAAATGCTGCCTAATAAAATCCTAATTTATTCTGAAAATAAATTCAAATTCTTGACTTTTCTGTCTCTTCAGTGTTGGTTTGTGTTTATATATTAACCACATATGACATGATGTGTCACCTTACAGTTTTAGCTGTGAACTATTCCAAGTCCCAGTATTGAAATCCCAAGATGCATTTTCCTCCATGGGTATAAACCATTTAAATATCACTGATCTTTATACATTTGGTTTATATATGTCAAAGTCATTCTCTGGAAATCCACATTAATAAGACATTTTGTTCTTTATTCATCTTCTCTATGTGCTCCACTAGGTAAACTTACCAATATGTTTTACAGATACCATGATATACAATAAAACAACATAAATATATTTGGTTATAGTTGGAATTATTTTGAAACCTTTAAAATGCTGTAATTGCCTGTCTGCTTCTTTCTAATTGCTGTTAAAGAACCATATGTGATGATGTGAACTTTTTTAACAGAAAAATTAATGATATAGATGGAGTAATTTTTTTAATTTTATTGTTTTTTAAAACTAGGACCACTGAAAAGAGCTTTAACAATTGAAGCCAATTCCTGGAAGATGGTCCTCTGCCGTTATTTAAATGAGGAATACAAAAAGAAATTGCTAGAGATGGTGTCATTCATAAATGATCACATAGCAAAATTGTCTCGACCTCTGTCTGACTTAGATGACGTCAGATTAGCAATGGAAGCTTTAGCTCTCATTCAAGAGAGGAGAATAGAGATAGATATGTCTATGGGACCTATTGAAGTAAGATGACTTTTGTTATATTGAATAAGTATTATTATTATTATTAATATATGTTAGATGTCACAGGATAAGATAAACTTTGAACTCTAACAATGAGTCCACTGTCTTGAAGGAACTAAGCTGAAGATGGGAAACAAAACATTGTTTCGGTATTTTTTTATTGAAAATTATGAATCAGATAATTTGATAGTTCCTGTTTGATACAAAACAGATTTTTTTTCTCAAATTATATAAATACAATCTAAGAGACAGCATGCAGAAATAACAAGATGAGAACACAAGACAAGGGAGAACTATGCTCCCTTTTGCTTTTCATTAGCCTTAATCCTCTTCTTACCTTTTCTGTGTATGTAAACAAACATGTTGATCATCTAACCCCTTGACATATAGCCAGATAATATCCATGGAGCCACACATCACAGTGTGCTGTCAAAAACTTGCAAGATTCTTTTAGTTTTTTTAAAGAAAGAAGCTGAAAGAAGCTAAAACAAGCTCATTATGTTTTATAAGTACTTGGTATTTATTATCACTGTCTGAAACAGTCAGCTTAATGGAACCTGTAAAATTTATATTTTCATGCACCTTTTGAAGAAGAATTTCTTTTGCTGTGTAGTAACATTTTCTTTCTTGAAGACTGATCTGTGACACTAGATAGGAGTTTTAGTAATTGTTTTCACTTTTGCTAGTTTTATGGTAAGAATGTGGGTTTTGTCATAGCAATTTATGCAGTGATTTGTAGGAAAACAGTTCTGTGATCAAAATATGTAAAGTGTCGACAGCTGCCTTCTTAAGTGTATATCAACTATGTTAGAAAGTCTTAGTCTTACACCAAAAAGAAAAACTGAACTATAATTTAAACATTTAAAGTAATATTCACATCTAGTAAATGTTATTAATCTGTCTTCAAGATATGATAATCATGCTCATAGCTGTTAAATAAAGCAAGCAAAAGAAACTGAGTTGAGCACTGTCTAGTTGCTAGGTTTTACATATGTAGGAAATTATGCGAACTTTGTAAATAAATAAAAGGTATTGAAAAGATGAAATATTAACATTTTTATTTATTATTATTATTGTGCTTCTGCCATTTTGAGATGAAAATTTAAGATAATGATCTTTCCCAAACTACTTATATTTCATATATCTTGCAAATGTTTACTTCCTTTCTATATTAATAGAATGAGTTCTGTCAATGTCGGTAGGGCTAGTCACATTAACAAGTCACTCTTAGATCCAGGAGATAAATAACTCCAGACATCAGTGCAGGCTGGGTAGAAATCAGCTCTGCAGTAAAAGAACTGAGTTTTGTGGTGTACACCAAAGTGACCGTAAGCCACAAAATTGCCCTTGCAACAAAGGGACTTAAGGTTTCCTGGGCCTTTTACAAGTTGTGCTGCCAACAGGTTGAGGGACATGATTCCCTCTGTTCTGGTGTACGCAATTTATCTGGAGTGCCATGTCCAGTGCTGGACTTCCCAACACCAGGCAAACATGGACATACTGGAGTGAGTCCAGCAAATGTTGAACAAAATACGGAAATTAACTTGTTTTTAAGTAATACAGCGTGTGTAGAAGGAGGATCATAAAGCAGAAGATACACAAAAAAATTTCAGATGAGAACAAGCAATGAGAAAGATTAATTCCATCACAGATACGTATGCACATATTTGACAGTTTGGCAAACTTATCAATAAAGGTTTTCTAGATGAGATGGCAAAATATTTAGAAATGTGTTACTTAGCGTGCACAGTTATTCAGTTAGGAAAAATTCACCAAAATCTGCATTCAGGTGGAATGTAGATAATTGGCATAAAATGCCATTGAGATGATAACATTTTATATTTTCTAATATTAAATTTATAGTGTTTGTATATGTTTTCCTAGTATTTCATCCAAGATATCTTTGAAGAAATAGTTTTTGCTGTTGTTTGCTGTCTTCATTCCTCAACCTTATTTAAAAAAACCCATTTATGCCTAAAATACAGGAACATGTTTTCTTTGAAATGCTTTTTAAAAATTTGATCTATGTTCCCTCAAATGAACTTATAATGCATTCCTAAAGTTTTTTGTTTTTTTTTTCATCTAGGAAGCCTATGGCATTTTAAATGCATTTAATGTGGAAATTACAAAAGAGGAATCAGATGGTGTTGATTCAATGAGACATGCTTTTAAAAAATTAAAAAAACAAGCTGTAAGTATATAAAATTATGTTATTTTCCATTTGTGGAAAACATGTGAGTTTCTTCAGATCATAAATGAAGATGTGAGACAAATTGTCCATCCTCTCTAACTTCTCACTCTTGACATCAGTTGTGCACTAGTGTCTGTATCTTCTGTTAGTATGTTCGTTTTCTAGTTTTTTTTTTATAGATATCTTTAATATTTAAATATTGTTGTAGGTTTTAGATATGTATTTAAAACCTGCAAGAAAATGGTTTTTCTGCTCTCCTTCATTTCCAGTTTTTGTGTCATTCTTGGGTGATCGGGGAGTTTATTACCCTTAGATTACCTTTTTATAAGAAGTGCATACTCTGCCAGTGCCCTTATCCCTAAGTAGTTGTTGTTCATTTACCTTTATTGTTTAGGACAGCCTTATATCTCTCAAAAGCTCCCTGTTTATTGAGTATTTTATGTAATGGAGTGGATTAGCTGGAAATATGCAAATATTTTGTTGAATCCTTTAAGTTGCATCCTATTCCACAGACTAATCATGCAGGAAAGGACTCAAGAGTGTTTTACATTTTCATGCAGCTCTTGGTTATTTCTCTCAAGATTTTGAATAAAGAAAAAGATATGTGTTAAAGCGAAGGCTGAACCATCTCTGAGGAAGACAACTCTAATACTTTGGGGTTTGAGTTTTGTCAGAGAGAAGAGAAAAGGATCTTCTTGTTCCATCACCCCTTTGTTATGAAACACATTCCCATTAAGGCCAAGGGGAGATCTTGTTACGGTTTTTGGTTGAGGTGGTTGTTTTCTATTCTCCACCTTTCCTCTCAAAGATGAAACATAAAAGGAAAACACCATAGCACCATAAAAGAAAAAACGTATTTTTAGCTTCAAATAAACAATTTTTCTTCCAAAATTTTATATGTTATATTTATACTTTTGGTTTATATATATAACTCAAATATGTATTCCTGATTATTACAGAAATAACTTTTATTTTAATCTTTTCCATGCCAGACTGCAGTTCAACATGAGTTGGTTGAAGTTCAGCCCAAATTTAAGAGTGATTTGCTAGAAGCAGTTACAGTTTTCCGAGAGGACGTATCAAACTTTGAAACAGCATATGACACGGTAAATGAATTTAGTAGGTGCATTGTAAGACTTGTACGTAGTTTTGCGATATTTTTGGTTTGCAGTAGTTGGGTGGCAGAGTTTTTTTCTGCTCAGCTACTGATGTTTGATGCCATGGCTGCTAAACAATCATCATTGTAGGTCAAACTTCTTGTATCTTCATTGTATCTTCTACTTTTCAGTAGAAAGATACAGTGGTGCACACAACTCTATAAAGAAAGAAAAGAAGTTCTGGTGGTACAACTTGTAATGAAATCACATTATAAATTATGAATTAATTTAATATGTAGCACATATTAAATAATTGCAAACACAGCAATATTGGAAAGGACCACTGTCTGGGTTTTGTTATTTTCAGCAAAATAAGAAAATATGAAAAGTTAGAGTCTAGTCCTATTGAGTTTAATTAAGGTAAGGAATTTTCAACTCCATAGAAGTTATCTTTACTTAGATTTAGCATTATATGTATTGCATTACCAAGGTGCATAACTTGAGTGGAATTTGACTAACAAAAAATATCTGTTCTGTGATGATCTGTAAATATACAGTGGCCTTCAGTCACTTTGAGAATTAATATTCCATTTTTATTAACCACTTATTTGAAAGGAAGGGCCTATGGTTCCAAGTATTCCACCTCAGGAAGCCAGTAAGAGACTGCAGATCTTTCAGGTAAGAAAGTAAGCTGTTGAGTTCCAAACTAATTAATTAAAAATGCTCTTGATTATTGTAACAAGTTTAACAAATAATAATTTGGATGTTCTGTGTAATATTGTGTTAACTATACCTTAGTTTCTCTCATGCAATGTTTTCCTTAAGGTGGAAGGGTTGATTGATTAATCTGTAACCTTTCTTCACTCTTCATATTTTGTGAGCAGAAATTATCCATTTGAAATAATAAAAGCAGTAGAAAAGGGAAGAGTCAATTATTACACCTTGATAATGGCTCAAAAGAAGCCAGATTACAAAGCAGTCATGAGCCAATCTTCTAATCTTTTAAAGATCACATTTTTCATTAGACAGTTGTCTTTTAACTTGTTATTTATTTGTTATGAACCATATTTCATATGTCCATGAGCAGTATTTGCTCTGTTTTTAATTCTTCCTTTTTCTGCAAGTTATAATAACTTGAATAGTGCTTTTGTCAGTCTTACATATTATATAGATCATAAAATTAAGTTCTAAGTTTGTGAAAGCACTGAGTGACTACAAGAAGGTGCTTAATCCTTCTAATGAATTGACTATGTAATGAAAACTGAGTGATTCTGGTTAAATTTTCTGTATTTCTTTTTTTGCCAAGAGAATGCTTTGTACTTATGGATATTAGTTGGATACTAAATTCATTCCTCTTTTCAATTTTCTATGGTGATCATATCCTTTGGGCAGCAGTTATACTTTGAAAGTAATTGTATTGTTTGGCACTCTGGTGTTTTCCTTCAGGCTATATATTTGTTTAGGTCAAAAATATTTTCAGATATTTTACCTACATTTCTAATAGAATTAATGAAAGTTTAAAAGAGTTTCATTATTTATTTTTAGACAATTTTAAATTAAAACATGTAAAATTATATTTTCATTTGATTTGTGTGAAACATACTTGGTCAGGTTAACTTTGATGATCTGTGGAGAAGGTATATCACGTACTCAGCTGGTGAACGGTTGTTTGGATTGCCTGTCACAGACTATGATATTCTGCATAAAGTCAGGTAACTGTGGAAATATGGCTGTCTTAAGTGTGTATTAAGTATGCTAGAAAGTCTTAGGCTTACACCAAAGGCAGGAATATTACAGTATGCAAATTTTAGGTTGTCTTGTATAAAATGGATAAATAGTTTTGAAAAATTTAAAAGTTCTAAAGAATTTGTCAATAAAAAAGTTCTGTTTATTTATTATTGTAACAGAATGATACCAGATGATTTTACTGTGTAGAAATACTATAAAAAGGAGCAATATGACCTGTTCTAGAAGTATAGATATAAATATAAATATAAATATAAATATAAATATAAATATAAATATAAATATAAATATAAATATAAATATAAATATAAATATAAATATAAATATAAATATATTAGTAAATACAGTATTATATATTAAGATATGGTAGAAAGTGAAGAAAATCTAAGGGAAGGTCACTCTATCATATATGAAGAATTTAACTACAGCTTTTATGAAAGTCAGAATTTTTTGAGCAGCTGTACAAATGATGATCAGATTCTAAAGTTTTTGCACCAGCCATTTCAATAGTTTGATGATGATTCACACCAGATGAGGATCTGACTGTTTCTGGCTGTTTTGAGATCACAGTTTTAGTTCAGATTCAGAGAATGCTTCTAAGTAAATTGACTAGCTGTTTCCACTTGCCATGCTCTGCTTTGCATTGCAGAGCCAGCTCATGGCATATAACCTGGGTTTCTTTGGGACTAACGGGAGTTTTGGAGAACTAGGCAAAAGCAAATCTTCCCTCAAATATATGTTGTGTGGATATTAGGTCTTAGCACCAATCATCTGCTCTTTTTTGTGGATTTTTTAAATGAAGTATTCATTTCTACATTAAGAAACACACTCAAATTGATCTACCTCTTTTTTTTTAATTATTATTATTACATATGTCATGTATTTAAGTATTATGAGACATCCGGAGAGCTGATTGTAATTATTGGCATAATTGCTTCTTTTTTCTCAGGAAGGAGTTAGGCTTGCTTCAGAAATTGTATGGATTATATGATATGGTAATTAACACTATCAATGGTTATAATGACATACTTTGGACAGAGCTAGATACTGAAAAAATTAATACTGAACTTCTGGATTTTCAAACCAGGTACGTTTAAAATATTAATAGTAACAGGTGTTAAACACATTAAGATTTAGGTGAATTCAGTAAAGCCATTTGGTATATTTATCAAAGCTTCCATGAATAAGGTTTGCCATAAATCCTGAGATTATTCAAGAAAGAAATAACGCCATACTTGTAGTTTATCTGTAGCTTTGGTAATTGAAGGGCAAACCATCAGTTGAAGTGGTGATCTCATTAGCTAAATCAACCAAAAGGTTAGGAGGACTGAAACTTTTCTTGTAAAAGCTAAGGTTCTTCAACTGGGACGATTAGCCCACTGATTTTAAGTTTTGAATACCAGAAAAACAGACACAAAATTCTTTCCCCCTCAGAGGAAGCCAGGCAGGTGTTAAACATCCAGTTTGAAAGCAAGCAGGGAGTTAGCCAATGTGAACACACTGGCAAGCACCCAGCACTGACATAGCTTTTAAGTCATACACACTCTGCTGTATTGTTCCTGATCACTGGAAATATGGAATTCTATCAGTAGGAGGTAGAGAAATAAGTGATAAAGGATGCAAACCCAAGGCTTTCTTGTTTTTCCTGCTAAGGAAATACTTAAACATTTGCAATAGAGCATTCCTGTGGTAGGTCACCTGCTCAGTTCTTAGTGTGTAGGCATCTTAAAAGTGTGGCCAAAGAGATGGATATTTATTTAACTGTTCTGCTCAGGGTTGTTTCCACACTAGAAGTATATAATTTTCATTAGTAAACAGTTTCAGAACCACTAACCAAAAGTGGAGGAGGGGGTCATATTTATCTCATTTTCATGTCTGTCTCCAAATTGGTATGTTAATAAGTGCCATATGTATGACTGGTATTTAAATTGAAGTAAATATTATATTTGTACAAGGATTTCATATGTGAAATTTAACTAATTTTTCTTTGTTCTTTCTTTTCCAATAAGGAGTTTCTGATGATAAGCTGCAGATAAGCTATGTTTTAATGGAAACTACAGCATTTTTTTTTCTTAGCAGGGAAAGTATCAGTGTCTGAGACTATTAAATATTATGATTTGTGAGTAGGGCGTTCATATCAGTTTTTGCTAAACAGGTAGGCTAGCTAACATAGAAAATCTTGACCTCAATACAATCTACTTCATATGTCCTTGTTTAAACTATTTAAACAATTCTATTTTGACAGAAGAGGAATTTACTACTGTATCACTTTAATTTAACTGCAGGTGCCGTAGACTACCTAAAGCCCTACACCCCTGGCAAGCATTCTCTGATCTCAAGAAAAGAATTGAGGATTTTATTGAGTGTTGTGCTTTGCTGGAAATGATGTCAGACAAAGCAATGAAGCAAAGACACTGGGATCGTATTGCTGAAACAACAGGACATCAATTTGATGTAGAATCTGAGACCTTTAGCCTTCGAAACATCCTGGAAGCACCAATTCTTTCAAATAAAGAAGATATTGAGGTTGGTACATACATATTTTCCCTCCTTCATTTTATATTGTCAGCAAAAATAATGTGATTGCTTATAAAATGGTGACCCGCTTTAAAAATAGTTTTTACTTCATTAAAGTCATTGGTTCTCAATCAGACCACACTAGTTTAAAATAATTTGTGTTTTATTTAGAAGTTCTTATCTGTGTGAGCAAAGACAGAGGTAGCAGCTGAAACCTCTGGAAACTTATTTTTACATCATCTCTTCACATTCCTCCTGTCATTATTTTTTATAATTTCCTTAGTTCTTTCTAACAGGAAAAAATCCTCAAACAAAACTTCAAATGGTCATGGTCACTTATTTTTTTGCCTTTGTCATTGCTTTATAGTTTTGTAGATAAATCAGAAATTCTAGACAAAGACTTCATGCTTTATAATACTTAATTTTTTTAGACTATTATGGCTTCTTTTGAACCCTACAACTTCAAAAACCACCCCATGTAACTTGTGGTATCTCAGTGGAGTTTCCATGTTTCATATGGTAAATACACATGCAAAAACTTGTTGTATCCATCCCCAATTTATATGGAAGCATTCCAAGGTGATCTTCTTAATTTTGAATTAAGCTTTGATTTGAATAGAATGTTGGACTTGACCCCTCCAACTTAAACTAGTCTTAGATTCTGTGCTTCTATAAAGTGAAATGTGGTAAGAGTCAACGTCCATCTGGTGATGAGTCTACTTCACTATTACTCCTCAGCCTTGCAGAAACTGTGATCCAAAACCCTTTTTTCACAGAAATAGCAAAACGTGAAGCCACAAAATATATATCTCCATCCTTTTCTAAGTGTGCATTTTTCAGTTATCCATACAAGTAATTTAAGTGAGTAAAATCTATAGTGTGATATCTGCATTTTTTAATGTTCTATTACTAGGTGTGCAGTATTAGGAAAGATTTCATTTCATGAGATTGGAGAATCTAAAAAGTGGTTCTTTCTTTGCAGGATATATGCATATCTGCTATGAAGGAAAAGGATATAGAAGCCAAACTAGCTCAAGTGGCTGAAATCTGGGGAGTCCAAAGTCTGAGCTTTTCACAGTTCAAATCAAGAGGAGAGTTATTGTTAAGGGGAAATGAATCAGCAGAAATTATGCTATTGATGGAGGACAGTTTAATGATTCTTGACTCTTTACTGTCTAATAGGTACTTGGAATTGTTCATATACTGCATTTTCAGAAACACACTTTGATAGTAATACTGTTATTGAGCTAAATTAGCAGTAAGTTTGAATTGAAGAATTTTTTAATAAAAAAAGATGTTAGGATGCCTAAGGAAAAACATCCTTGTGTGAAAGACTTCCATGTACATTCAGTTGAGACAACTTTTGTCTCAGTATACTTCAATATAATCGAGGTGGTAAAAACTTTCCATGAGGTTTTTCTTGTTCTAAGTGAAACAAGAGTTAGTTTGTTCTGGGTTTGGGGTTTTTTTTTCACCATTGTAAGTATTTATTTTATAATAGCTTTATTTGGAATCAAATAATTTATACTTCTCACCCTCTTTTAGATACAATACGGCATTTAAAAAGCAAATTCAGAGCTGGGTTTATAAACTAAGCAACTCTTCACGCATAATTGAAGAATGGCTGGTTGTGCAGAACCTCTGGATTTATCTTGAAGCTGTTTTTGTAGCGGGAGATATTGCAAAAGAGTTACCCCAGGTAAACTTTACAATGATTGCCTATTATTGTGTACTAAAAGTTTTCGGTGCAATAATTTTCAACAGATTGTGCTTTGATTTTGATATATATATATAGGAAGCAAAGCGTTTTCAGAATATTGACAAATCATGGGTAAAAATAATGCAACGAGCTCATGAAAACCCAAATGTAGTTGCATGCTGTGTCGGAGATGATACTATGGAGCAACTTCTCCCTCATTTACATGAACAGTTGGAAGGATGTCAGAAATCACTTACAGGGTATGAATTGTTTGATTTTTAATGTTTTATTATATTTGTGTGTATATATATATATACATATACACATATACATATATATGTATATATATGTGTAAATAATTTGTATGAAACATTAATTGTATTTCAGTCTTACTTACACCCCTACATAGAAAAGATTACAATCTGAAATAGTTTAATTACAATCTTGTTCAATTTTAAAGATATTTAGAGAAGAAAAGATTGCTGTTTCCTAGATTCTTTTTCATTTCTGATCCTGCACTTGTTGAAATTCTTGGACAAGCAAGCGATTCTCATACAATCCAGGTACAAACTTAGTCATTTTTTCTACTTATATTTAAAAAATAGAGTATGGAGGAGCATTTAATAAAATAGGATGGAAACATCTTCTTTTTATAAAATGTGCTTGAAAAAATTTTTTTATTGCTCACTGTTCTTTAATTGAATGTCAAATGGATTCCTGTAATTCAAAACAATCTTCAGAACTCAGAACAATAGAACGTGATTTCATCAAGTGATTTGCTGGTGGTTTCTTTCACAACTAAACTAATAGAAGAGACCCTGTGAGGCTTTCCTGCTTTGCGTATTCCAAAATTCATCCTGCTGGTCTGGGTGGTTACTGAGGGTTGATTGAGATAAGCCATATGATCTCTGCTAGACTATCTCTGGAAACTGTAAAAACACAGTAGACAGAGATAAAATTCTACACAATCCTTTCTGTAATTGTTCCCTATTCAGATGAGCTTTTGCAAGTTCAGATGAACTTTTGCAGGATAGCCTGATATGAGATTTTTTTTTCTGTTTGCTAGTGGTCAATATTTACATTGAATGGTTCCTAAATTATCCTTACAGCCACATCTGACTTCCATATCTGACAACATAAATGAAGTAGAGTTTCACCCCAAGGATTATGATCGCATACTGGCAGTCATATCAAGAGAAGGAGAAAAAGTTCAAGTAATTATCTGATTTTTTTTCCAGAAACGTTAATAGATAAATAATTTTATTATTGAACATATAAGATACATTAAGCTGAATTATTGTTAATTACAAATACATATTTCAAGGATTGTTGCTAACAAGACTAGAGTATGTCTTCATTAAATAAATTTATCAGATATTAATTGAAGTAAAATCTGTATCTGTCATGAACAGAAATTTAGTAACTGTGTTGACTCATATTCTTGAACAGAAGGTTGGTAACTATGTGCTATTTTATACCTTTCACTTTCATTAATTTTACAGTTGGACTCTGCAGTGCTTGCAAAAGGACCAGTAGAACTTTGGTTGAAGATTTTATTGCAAATGCAGCAGAAGTCATTGCACAGCGTAATTAGGGCAGCATATTACCAAATTAGTGACCCAACATATCAGTTGCTGAATTTTCTTAATCAATTCCCAGCACAGGTAAGAATATTATATGTGGATATGTGTGTGCAGTCTGGGTTGTATATAGGGGGAGGTGGAAACATAAAGAGCAGGTGGTATTGCCTATGCAAGGAAGCTTTCATAGAGGAAATAAGAGGAAGGATCTGGTCAGTGGTAGGCAATCCTCAACCACTTCAGTTTTGGTATCCAGTATATAGCATAATATTTTTCTTACAATTTACTTTAAATTTGAGGTTTTTTAGTTGTCTTAGAGAATATAAAGTAGCATTTATATTTTCTGTAATGGATATTGAATCCCTTTCAGCTGCAAATAAAATTGTAGATTAATTTTTCTCTCATAATTTTAGATTGCAAGAGCTATGATTATGATTATTTATGTCGTAATTTACAAGATTTACCTCATAGTTCATATATTTGTCATTATGATAATGAAGTCATAGTACAAGGCTATGTTGAAGGATTCTAGAAAGTACTCCATCTTACTGGTAATCTATAGATTTCATTAGCAAGTAATGAACTGTTCCCCATCCTGTACAGATTCTGAATCTGTAGTTTGCTGATTGGTACACTGCTGGGTGTAATTTTTAAATAAAAATTCTGCAAATATTAAAACTGGCCAGTATGTTGCTATTTTTAAAAAATTAATACACTTAAATATTTACTAGAATTATCTTAAAGATGTATTTTTGACATAATTATGCATTGTCTCAGCAGTGTTTATTTGAAAAATTTCACTACCTTAAATAATGAATATCTTGTTTGCATGTCAGACATTTTGATGTGTCTTTATTACCATCTGCAAAATCTTTTTTCATGTCTTGCTAATCCAAATGTTCTTGTGTTCAAAAAATTGTTTGTGTTAGAAGGGTTTGGCCAAGAAATTTTTACAAAGTAAAGCTGTGTTACAGAAGTGAAAAGAAATTTGTCAAAATACTGACAAATGAAATGTTTTCTTCAAACTGCCTTTTTTGTGGCTCAGAAGCTTCTGTTTTAGGTAGCATGAAATGGTCACATCCAAATATTTATTTTATTTATTTTTTGTTTTCCTTTGACTATTTGTTCATTCTAAAATTAATTTTTTTTAGACTCTACTTATGATATCTCACCATTTTAAAATCATCTGTCTATCTTCTAATACAAAACCTCTGAAACCATGAGCTCACTACAGGCATAGGGAGCTGGAAAAGTAGAAAAGGATGTTGAGTAAAATTTTTAGGGCTTGGTGCTTTGTGCATATAGAAATGTGGGGAATAAAGAGACACAGTGCTCATCTTTCATTTTTGTTGTGGGTATTGTAAATCAAAATCAGTCCGAGACAGTTTATGTACAACATCCTATAACTCTCTAGATTCATTTGGAAGCAAAAGAACTTGTATTTCAATGTGCTCTAGGCTGTACTCTGGGCATGACAGAACATTAGAAGGCAAGCCATCCCATGTTTAGTGAAAATGCACAGCATTTTAATGTTCTTTAGTTAGTTACAAATTGGCAATGGGAAATGTTCAGAAGGTCTTCTCCCCCCAGAGCCAGTTTAGGTTTACGTTACTGGAGTAGTCTAAAAGATTAGAAGTGAAACTGACACCAGTCCTTAGTTTGAGAGTATCTCACCAATTTTTGTAAAATATGTAAGTGCCTTCTCAGCAGGTTGTGCAGTAAGTAATTCAGGCATGGTGTCCTGGTGAGATAGATTCATGTTGGATATAGCGATATTTTGGAACTGTCTACATTGTAATTTATTGTTCCTATCATACCTAAGGCTTCTGTAACATAGCTAGAGTTCAGCAAGTGATTAGTTCGTATATTTTCCATGTATTGCATTTTCAGGTTGGATTACTGGGAATTCAAATATTGTGGACACGTGATGCAGAAGAAGCTCTACGCAATGCTAAGGAGGAGAAAAAAATCATGGATATAACGAATGCTAAATTTCTGGATATTCTGAATACCTTGATTGGCCAGACCACGCAGGACCTTTCCAAGTTTGAGAGAGTGAAATTTGAAACACTTATTACCATTCATGTGCATCAGCGTGACATTTTTGATGATTTGGTAAAGTATAGATTTTGATTTCTGAGAATTAAATGCATTTTCTATCATAGTACTCTTTCTTATGAGTGGTAGCTTTCTTATGAGTGGTAGTTACATATGAGAGAATGATGTCCATAATTGCACCACAGTAAAAATAATGCAATTTTGCTTAAGCTGAAATAACATTCATTAATTCTGTCAACTGAATATTTTTGCCAAATGTTTACACTTTTCTTAGAATATTTAAATTTTCCATGTCTTCCTATAGAATTTTTTTTGGTAGACAAAACTTAAAAGTACTTCCCTCCTTCGAAAAACAGTTGTACTACTCTTACTTGCGTAACTTTAAAAGCTGTGACTGCTGAGGGTGTTGTAACTCCAACATCATTTCCTCATGACTTTACAGAATCTCAGTTGGCACACAGCTGCACTTTTCTAAGGAGACTACATAGAACACAAACAAAAAAGCTACTAAAATCAGCAGGTTGTTACAATCCTATTCTTGAACTTTTGAGACTGAACTAAATTGTTACCATTCCTTTATTCCTTGAGGAATGGCATCTTTCAACAACGTCCCTCACGTATTTCCAGAGGCTTTTTAGATTATGCAATGTTTGCTTCTATGCCTCAGTCCCATCCTTGCTTCATCACGCTCTTTGTTGCAATGTGGATTTAGGAGGATGCTATTTACATTCCTCACTTGGAAAGTGGACTGTCCTACCAAAGCAGTTTAAGATTTATTTGATAACACAGATGTTGGGATGATCAGGTTAAGTAATCAGGACATTTTTTGATAGCAATTTAGCATACATCTGAACATGTTATGTGATACTTATTGTATTTAAATTTACATACACAGGAGCTTTAATCTGAGTAATCACTCATTATTCACATAAAAATAAGCATTTTATGACAGTTGTTATAGACAATAAGTGTAGTGACAGTTGTTATAGACAATAAATGTAAATGCCTAGTTATAACACATACTTTTACTTTTAAGGTAAAAATGAACATCAAAACACCAACGGATTTTGAGTGGTTAAAGCAGTCTAGATTCTACTATAAGGAGGATTATGATCACGTCATTGTAGCAATTACTGATGTTGATTTTATTTACCAAAATGAATTTTTGGGTTGCACTGATCGTCTGGTTATAACACCTCTTACAGACAGGTGAGAAAAGCAATTATAGATAAGGAGTATTTTTAATATCTATTCTGTTTATTTAACATTTATATTAAAAGAGATACAATTTCAGTTAAGTCCTGTGTGGGCTAAATCATTCATGAAAACTTTCTCATACATTTGCGTAATATACTCTTAGAAAAGGTAAAATAGAGTCTCTCTAATCTGTACACTTACTAATTCCTTTATCACTGCCGAGTCTTAAAAAGACCATTTAGTAACAAAAATTCATTGTTTTAAGATTATATACTAGCATTTAGTTTAGCAGTATACTAACAAGATGATTAGGTCAAATATTTCAAATTTTGTAATAAGAGATTCTTTAAAGATTCTGTGTCTTTTTTGAAAGTCTAAGAATACTAAGTCCCAGCTCTATGCAACCACCTTTCATTCTTCTGTAGCCAGGCAAGTAAAGGGCCATTTGTTTCAAATGTGGCTTAACCAAGAGTTATATTCATTTTTTCATCTTGAGAATTTCTTTGCTTCCTTGCTTGTCCAAATTCTTTCTCCATTTGATCCTTTCTTGAGATGCCACTTTTAACCAAGTGAGAAAATAGAAGACCGAGAGACACTTCACTTGATAAAAGATCCCCTCAAGAAATAAAAGTAACTTCCAACCTAGAATCACTTACTTTTGTGCCTGTGTGGTGTATGTGCTTCTATAACTTTTCGAATACCTTTATTTCTCCAGAAGAGGTAGAGCTGCTATTGTGACAATATGGAAAGTTCAGTACATTTCTGTGAACTGTAGAGAACTGTATTTCCCTCAGCAATTGAGTATTTTTGATGTAAAATTGTTAAACTCTACCCCAAAATTGATTGAAGTAAAACTGCAGAGATTAAGGCTTCCTGTCCCTTTAAAGTGTCTTATTGTATCAAAAGCAAGAAAATTCCTGCAGTGCAAATTGGGCATAATAAATTACAGTGATTCAAACTAAACTGAGGAACTAGTTATTTATAAAACTCTGTTCAATTATGGATTAAAACTAGAAATACTTCAGTTAGAGTGTGTCCAAAATATATTGTTTTGGAAGAGATGATACCCCATTGCTTAATTCTTTTAGCATTACTCTTCCATACCTTGCCATGAACGAAAATCATAACGAAGGCTCACATACATGTAAAACTCTAGTCTAGACCTTGTAGGACTTTAAAATATAGGGGTAAAGCTTAGGGTTCTTTTTCCCTAGAATTTCAACTGTTTCTTACCCATAACTGGGGAAGGGACCATCCGTATGTCCTCATTCTTTCACACTCGAGGATTTGGTCAAAGGTAACATAATTAAATGTATATAGGCTAAGATTCTGCAGAATATGAAGACATAGAATTCAACAGCAGAATGTGCTCTTTATAGCTGCCAGAAAAGTTAATGAGAAATACCTTTATGAGATATGCATTGATTTTTTTTAGCTGGTTAACACCAGGGTTTTTTTCTTTTGTTGGTTTTTTGATTTGGGTTTTTTTTTCTTTTATAACTACTGTTTATATGCTATATTTTGTGCCCTTTACCTCTGAACTTCTTGCACTGAAATCCATGCTTTGTGAAGAAGTAGCATTTCAACATAGGGGCTGTAGAATCTATGGCATAACTTGATCTGTATTTTATATATATGCACTTATATCTTTAACATAATTTAGTAGATTAACATCAATTAATATTTGTAGGTGCTATATAACTTTAGCTCAAGCTTTGGGAATGAACATGGGAGGAGCTCCAGCAGGACCAGCTGGAACTGGTAAAACAGAAACCGTGAAAGACATGGGAAAGGCTCTGGGAAAATACGTAGTAGTCTTTAACTGCTCTGATCAAATGGACTTCAGAGGTTTGGGCAGGATTTTCAAAGGTAAGTTTTCCTCATGTAGGATAGAAAAGACTTCCACAGGTCATTTAGCAGGTGCAATTGGAGTAGGGTGCTCAGCATCTCATTCGTGTTGGGTTTTGACTGTTTCCAGGCAGGGATGTTCTGCAATACATCTGCTCAAGTGTTTTCACCATTCTCATTTTCCCATTTTTTATACTTCCACTGACTTGGAATCTTCCACATAGAAACATGTGTCCATTGTCTCCTCTTCTTCCTCTGCACCTCTGAGACAAGCCTGGCTCCGATTTCTCAGCGCCTCCTATGATCTAGTTGTAACAGCAGTAGGCCTTTCCCTTCGCTTTCTCGTCAGGCTCCACAAATGGTGTTCCCCCAGCCTCTCCCTCTGTGTCGTGTCCTCCCTCCAGCCCCTGACCGTCACAGCAGCCACTTGGTGCACTCATGCCGGTGTACCGATGTTTCTCCCCTCCTGGGAAACTCCAGAGTGAGCATGGTACTCCTGCTGCTATCTCACAGGTGCAGAGTAGAGGTGAGCACTGATATCCCTCACCCTGCAGGCTGCACTCTTGCCAGTGTGCTCCTGGCTTCCCTTGCCACAAGGGCATAGTTCTGATTCACGCTTAATTGTTGTTAAATGGGACAGAAGGTCATTTTCTGCAAAACTGCTTTGCAACCAGACAGCACAGAGTCTGTGCTGCTGCATGGAGTTATTTTGTTCTGTGTAAGGGACTTGAACTTAATGAGATTTCTGTCAGCTTATTCTTCAGAGTAATGGTATTGTATATATAGGGAAGAAAGGAACATAAAATTGGTTAAAGCTGTGGGTTTATAAACATATTGCCCATTTGAAAGTCATTAAAATTTTAGAAAATATTTGAGTGACAAAATTAATGACAGAATATCTTTAAAGTGATTTAGCCTTAACTGCACAACATGAATACACACTGAATGACTTGCATAAATTATTCACAATCAAATAGCAAGCTTTCACTATACATGAGAGAAAAACATGGCCTACTGGTACTTTAAGATAATTTAGGAAAAGATACAGTTAGAAACTTACTTAAAAAACATTGTGAAAGGAAAGTCAATTCTCTTAGGTGCTACGACATACATGTTACTTTTCCAAACAGAAATTAGACAACTGTGAAAATAATCCTGTACAAAAATATTCCTGCTATTTATATAGTACTTCTAGATTTCTCTTTTAATTTATTTTTCCTTCTCTGAGTTTCTCTCTTTCGTTCATAAACTTGTCCACACTTTGAATGTTGTTAATATCCTTTACTATTACATGAGAAACTTGTTTAGTGGGGACTTAAAACGGTAAAATAAAAATCATGACTTTTTTTGGTGACACTTAGGACTAATGTTTTGTAGCTCTAAGTCACTTATTTTTAATTTTTTAGGCTAACAGTACAGTTTTGCAAATAATTCAATGGTGCTCTACAATAAAAGGCTACATTCACAGAATGGTCTGTACAAAATATTTACCAAATGCCCCAAATTATTTTTTTTCAGACTTTGATTCACTTTTAAACATTGTGTATAAATCATCTACTATTAATTCAGACAGATATGGAAATAGTCAGGTGGATTGGAGGAAGATAGGCCTCGACCACAGGGCAATAAACAAAACTAATATGATTTAATTACTTGCAGGAAAAATAAATTAGCTCAGATATTCAAAGAGGCAGGAAGGACAAGAGGTAATATTTTTTTCTTTCCCTGTTTTAGGTCTTGCACAGTCTGGATCTTGGGGATGTTTTGATGAATTCAACCGAATTGAGTTACCTGTCTTGTCAGTAGCAGCACAACAAATCTATATTATTTTAACAGCGAGAAAAGAGAAAAAAAAGCAGTTCATTTTTGCTGATGGAGACTGCGTAGATTTAAATCCAGAGTTTGGAATTTTCCTAACTATGGTAAGTGTAGGAATTTTCTTAACTGTGGTAAGTGTGAATTTCAAAGAACTGAAAAATTATACTACATAGAAGTTAAGTGACAAGGTGAAAATAACTGGTTTTGTTAATAAAATTATGTCACTATGGAATTAGACTGAAGTGCACAACACATAAATAATATGATTATTCATGAATGGCATGCCTTCATTTTGACTTTAGTATTATTGAAAGGGTTCGTAATTATGTCACTTCATTGCAGTATTGCTATTCACAATGAAGACTGATTTTGACCAAATTTGCAGAATTCTCTGTGCTCTCTAAGAGAACTGAAACATTAATACGTTCTACTACCATATCTTTAATAATGCTAATAATGAATTAATAATGCACTAATGCTTTAATAATATTAACATATTAGGAATTTGATAATATTAATATTTTAATGGTATTAATGAGAAAGATACTGTAGGGAGGGGGGGAAAAAAAGAACTTAAAGCAGGAGATATAAGAAAGATGTTTTTCAGGGACACAGGTCTTGACTAATGGGTGCCTACATGGATATGTAAAAATTCTTCAGTTTCCCAGAATATTAACTTTCAGAATGTGCTGTCTTTTTGCCATAGGATTCTTGAGGCTTCATAGTACTAATTCCTGTATCTCAGGGGCAGGAAATTTTAAAGTGTATGTTTCCTAATGCCAAGGAAGATGACAATCCAAGATTACTTCATGCGAAATTAAAATTATAATAATTGATGGGCAAGACTTCTAACTCCGTTCTGCTATAAGTATTTATACATGCTTCTTTTTAAAATTGAACAATAAACAAAAGAGCTATTTTGACTATTGTAAATAATAATGATGCATTATATTTTCTTATTTAGAATCCTGGATATGCTGGGCGTCAAGAACTACCAGAAAATCTCAAAGTTCAGTTTAGAAGTGTTGCAATGATGGTTCCAGATAGACAGGTATAATTCCTGACTGAACTGAAAGGAAAAAATGTATTTTAATTTGCTGACTTGTCTTCAGGAGAAGCTAATGGGATTTCTACAAATAATTCTGTTTCAGATCATTATAAGGGTTAAACTTGCAAGTTACGGATTTATTGATAATGTGGTCTTGGCTAAGAAATTCTTTGTTCTTTATAAACTTTGTGAGGAGCAGCTCACTAAGCAGGTAATGTTACGAATTCCCTTTGTATTTACACAGTAAAGCCTCCTACTTTTTGGGTTATGCAGATTGTTTCTGAAACATCAATTCCATGCCTTTTACAAAATATTGAGGTACTTTAAATGTAATTTAAACAAACACCTCTGCAAAATTTCTGAATAAATTAACACATTTATTCATTAATATGTAGTCATATATGCCCCTTTTTTTTGTTAAAAAATGATGCTTTTTAGGTAGTTGCAAGTGCATGAAATTTTCTGCCTACACATGTCACCTAGACAAAAATTATCCCAGTCATGTAATTTTTCTGTAAGAATTATCTAGGGCTATGGTAAGTAGTTGGAAATTGGAAACTGAAAAACGCAGGAGAAATGTCTGAAGTTTGATTTAAGTTGCTTATGTCCCCATAGCACTGCCTTGATCTGAAATCTTTGCTTTAAGATGCCTTAGTTGAAAAGACATGATCCAGAATGGAACTATTCGTTTTTTAGAACCCTGTTATTCAGAGCTATAAAATATTCTCCATATGGCATGAAAAACGGTTAAATCAATTAAATTTAAATTAGAAAATAGAAACCTTATAACACACCTACATCTTCCTGTAAACAACTTTGTTATCCTTCATGTATTTGAATAGAATAATTTCTAAACAAGAGCAACAATTCCTATTTTGGCTACTTTTTCCAGGCAGGACAACTGTACTATACAATATGCAAGTAAAGCCTGATATATTGCTGAAATAAAGCTGGAGAACTTGTTACTGACACATAAGTCTTCTTCCACTCCCTAGGTCCATTATGACTTTGGTCTGAGGAATATCCTGTCAGTACTGAGGACTCTTGGAGCTCAAAAGAGAGCCAGGCCAACTGAAGGAGAACTAAGTATTGTTATGAGAGGATTAAGAGATATGAATCTTTCTAAATTGGTAAGAATCTAATTTAATATTTTAGCACCATGTAGAGGCAAGCCTAATAGATATTTCATGGGTTTTGTATGAGATTAGAAAAAATCTCAAAAATCCTTTTATTTAAAAATTGAAACACGATAACCTTCATGTTATCATTAGACAGCACAGTTTATTAGACTTGTAAACAGTGTTCATTATGCAAAAGTTCAAATAGACTAATAATGGCTTACCTGTGCATGTCACTTTGTATCTATTGACTTGTGCACAGACTGACTACTGTACCATAGATAAATTGAATAATGAGTATCGATGAAATCAGACTTTTAAAGATTTCTTTCCAGATATGATGTTCTTTCCAGTATAAGCTGCAAGTGATTTAAAAATCAGCTTCACAAATAGATTCCAGTGTCTACTTAGTGGGAAGTTTCTTTCAATTCTGAATTTCTCTTTTGCATGGCTTGTGGATGACATTTTCAAAATGGTATTTTTGTAGCAAGCTGTCCTATTAGCTGTCTGTAAGCATCTGTATTTAGAAAGTATGTTCTTGCTGCTTATTCTTTTAAAACTGAGATTAATTTTGATTTGGAAACGTTGTTTGGATAACCATTCTTTAAATATTTAACAATATTTTTTGTTTCAGATAGATGAGGATGAGCCTTTGTTTCTCAGTCTTATCAATGATCTCTTCCCGGGGTTGCAGCTGGACAGCAGTACCTATGATGTCCTTCAGACTGCAGTAGCTCATCAGGTTGAAGAGGCAGGATTGGTTAACCATCCACCATGGAATCTTAAGCTTGTTCAGGTAAAACTTCTTTTTCCAAAACATTTTTTTGCAATCAGGAGTCAGAACAACATTTTAGTAGTTGAACCACTGTCTTACCCAAGGACCTGCATATCTAATATGGGAAGAACTGAAGCTTGTGTGTGCACTGCACTAAGGAAGAACAATACAAGGGTCTTGCACTGTGGTGCCTGTAGATCTTCCTCCTGGACTGATACAAGCCTATTTTCAGCTTGCAGAGGAAGACTGTATATGCTTCATCTTAAAAGATTCTGGCACCCAGGAGGACTACCACTGTTTTGTGCCATCACTTCATTCATGCTTGTATAGGCATACTGACACTTCCACAGCAAACCTAATGCTAACATTAAATGACAAATAGAAAATTCAATAGAGAACTCTCTTGAAACTAAACCCATACACAGTTCTGGAGAAAGCGCAGTCCCTGTGTTTGTTTCATACACTCAGGTATTTTAGCACTGTAGTGATTAATTAAGAAGCTAACTGTAGTGATTAATCATAATTCTGTTGCATTAATGTTTTGCTACTATTCATTTTTCCTTTTAAATAATACAGAAATTCCTTTTTTCAGATCTGGTAAAACTGTTTTCAGTTGCTTTAAAAATTTTAGGTACAATTTAGTTCTGTGAATTCTTTCTAGTAAACTTGCTTGGTGTTAAGAAGATGAGTAACTGAAGATATGTATTATTCCACAAAACACTAAAATTCAGCAGATGCGCGCTGAGTTCAATCCTGAGCATAAAACTTGTATGTCTAATACATCTTAATCACTACTCAGTGCAAGAAAAACCTTTCTAGAGCATGTATTTATTTTGATTCTGATTTTTTGATTGAAATATTTTGTTTTGATTTTGTTAATAGTTGTATGAAACTTCTCTAGTACGTCATGGGTTGATGACACTTGGACCTAGTGGATCTGGAAAAACAATGGTCATAACTATATTAATGAAAGCACTCACAGAATGTGGCCAACCACATAAGGAAATGCGAATGAACCCCAAAGCTATTACTGCTCCTCAAATGTTTGGAAGACTAGATGCTGCAACTAATGACTGGACAGATGGAATCTTTTCTACTCTGTGGAGGAGGACACTGAAAACCAAAAAGGGTATGTAAATACTTTTCATGTGGTATCATAAAAATGTGTCTTGAATGATACATTGAAAAAAGAATATTGAATTCACAAATGCTCCCCTTGAGGGAACATAGAGAACATAGATGAGATTACAGGTCACCTCTTATGAAAGGACACTAGTTTCAAAATTTATTTTTCAGTAGTATATCTGCATTAAAAAAATTGATCATTTTCTTGCAACTTCAGTTCTACAGTTCTAACAGAGATGTTACTTGGAAGCTGATAAATTATAAATTAGATTAACTTGTTCCGATGGCACTGTCTTTATAATGTTTTTCCCGTGGTTTTACATACATTGATGGCTCATATTAATATTTCAGTATTTTAGGATTTGCATACTGAAATTCCTTTTCACAGTGTTTCATTTGTATCTGAAAAAATAAATATCTTAAAGGGAATTCTTCTAGGGAACCTTCCTAGAAGGATGTTAATTTTAAAAGACAGCTGAATTTTGTACATTGGAAATGCATATGTTTTCTATCTTGGAAATTTTCAATATTCCAAATGAAGCTGGAATTCTAAAATTTAATTGCCAAAACTTAGGTATTTGCATCTATGTTTATATTTCAAATTAAGAGAAAAACAGCCAGATTTTAAGAACAGACGAGTGAGTTCATTAACTTGATAGGGATCTGTGAATATTCAACATCTCTTGTTTAGTTGCCCAGAGAACCCTTATTTTAGTGACAAAATTCTAAATTCCCCAACCTCCCTGTGCTGCTGGAGTAGGGTTGGGGCAGGAGGAGGAAGGAGGGAGAGTTAGTTTAGGTTGAGAAGAAAGAGGTTGAATCTCGAGAAAGAAAAGGGAGTGGGGGAAAGGTGTATTAGGTGTTTGTCTTTGCTTTGGTTCATCCAAATCTATGTTAATTTGTAATAAAATAATGTTTTCCAAGTTGAGCTGTCAAGTGATCTTCCTGTCTTTATCTCAACCCACAAACTTTTTCACCTCGTTCTCACCCTCTGTCCTGTTGAGGAAGGAGAGAGAGAGAGTAGCATAGTTTCTATCTGGTAGCCAGCCAAGGTAACAAATACTCAATGCTATAAAGTTATATTTGTGCCCTCAGTTGCTACTAATTGTTTCAAAAATATTTCCTTAACTAAGTATGCAATTTATTCAGTAATGAGCATTCATGGAGATGGCAGAAAATACAATATAAAATAATGTTTTATACAACATTTAATTTTCAAACCATCTTTTGTACACTTATTTTCTTGCTTTTTGAGCAAGGTGATACGAACCATCTCGCTTGGTTATTTTTTCCAGGTGAAAATGTGTTTCTGATCTTAGATGGTCCTGTAGATGCAATCTGGATTGAGAATTTAAATTCAGTTTTGGATGATAACAAGACCCTCACTCTAGCAAATGGAGATCGAATTCCTATGTCTCCTTCATGTAAACTGTTATTTGAGGTTCACAACATTGAGAATGCCTCTCCAGCAACAGTTTCTCGAATGGGTATGGTCTTCATCAGTTCTTCTGTCCTCAGCTGGAGACCAATATTGCAAGTAAGATAATCATTGCTGGCTGCTCCTTATTATTCTTTGCTATACATTTTATACAGAGCATTATTGTGTGTGTTATTTTTCAGGCATGGCTGAAAAAACGTCCTGCTCAAGAAGCTGAACTTTTGCAAAGTTTGTATGATAGAATCTTTGAACCAGCATATGTATATATGAAACTAAACCTTAACCCAAAAATGGAGCTTCTGGAATGTAACTACATTATGCAGGTAAAACAGATACTCTGTGAGTCTGTATGAATTGACTGACAATAGCAAAGGTGCAGAAACAGCAAAGAGAACATCTGATGGCAATAAAATTTAATTTGAAAATATTGTCTCCTGACAAAGAAAACCTCAAACTCAATACTTGTTTCTTGGGCAATATAAGAGGAACTCTGAAGATGAGCAGAAGAAAATATTTCTTCTCTGTATCACTTGATATTTAGGCTAACCTTCTAATGACTGGAATTTGCAGACCAGTAAATTTTAGAAGCGTATGTTTGACAAGCTACTTGACTCATTCTGGTTCTTCTAATACAAAAAAATTGTGGTAAGGGTCACTATAATTCTACTGGTAGAGTCAGCAGAGAGAAAGAAAAATTCTATTTATCTTTATATCTTCAGATGTAAGGGACATTATTCTGTCCATCAGCTCTTTCAAGGTCAATGTAGTAATTTTTGCCTCTCTCTTCCTATCAGTTGGAATTCTACCTTGAGCGGAACCCAAACTATATCAGTGACTTATTAATAATATAAATATGTTGGGCAGATTTTGCAAGACAGTCAGTCCTATACTGCATGTCTCTTGTTGATTTGTTTGAGTCTGTTGTCACCTGCAAATTCTAAGTTTCCAGAGTTTTCATTTGTCCATGTAACCTCACTTTTATATGGACACGCTCATAAAAAAATTCTGTAGTGCCCTTGAAGAAGAGGCTAGACAAGATAATGTTTTGGATAGCACTCTAGTTTAATTTTAAACTAGTGAATTTGCACCCAGTATCTTCTGGCTGTTCATTAGAGAGTTAGCTTCAGATTTTCTAGATTGTAAAGTATTTTACTGCAAACTAATAGATACAGAAAATGCTGCAGAGCTTAACTGTGCAATATCAAGTGGAAATAGAGTATCTATAGAATTGAAACCCAGGGGCAGAAACTATGTGACTTACCACTTTATTATGACAGAATGATGTGCAATGCACAACGTTTTTGAAAGAGATATTATTTTTCTTCTACATTTCTTATCTCTGAAACCTCTGACTGAATTGAGCTTGTGTTCATGGAAGACTTTTCCTGTGATCAAAGGTTTCTGTTATTTTTGATTAGTGCTTGTTAGGAGCTGTCAGCAAGCCAGTGCTCTACTCATACTGCTTGGTCAGGGGCATATTTCCCTGATTTAAGCTGTATTGAATGTTTCTTCTTGTGAATGAAAATCTCTAATAACTGTCTGCCACATCTGCGACAGAGTAAATAACCCTTAGGAGGCCTCCATGGTGGGGTTATCTAAGAGTCAGGGAGACCAGAGATTTTACCCTACTTCAAGATCCCTGTTTTGCCATAAATGGCCTTTGTGCAGAAGCCCTGTACCTTATCAGCCTCCTGATTTTGTTGGGTCTTATGCCTTATGTCTCTTTAATAATTGCAGGATTAAGGACATGCTGCTTCTGTTTTCATGCGTTTTCAAAAATTCATGCATTTTCAAAAATTGCAACAAAATCAAAGCAGATGCATCTGGCAGACTTAGATTTGAATTCTAAAGCTCCTTTTTGGATGTTCACCTGAACACACACATGTACCTGATTATCTGTCATTTGTTAGCATTCACAATTTAAGCTGCCTATTCATTTTCAATAGTTCTATAATGGTTTCATATAAAAGTGATCTCACCTTTGTTTTCCTCCTTGTAATTTTCACTGGCTTTCTAACTTTTTATGCATTCTCTGGCCCACCTCATTGGGTAGACAAATATAATTTACCTTAGAAGATTCAACACAGTTTTTTGTTTAGAGTTATCCTGCCTATTGGAAAAATCAATAAACTTGTAGCTAAAGGAGGCCTGATTGACATAGTCTGCATGAAGGATCAAAGGTGTTTGACATTGTTCTTTGCCAGGGATTTATGTGGAAGCTAAATAGGTACAGCAGAAGATAGGATGTTCATTTCTAGATGAATAACCTATTGGGAGATCGGAAATGTGATTGGACTATCAGTTGTTAGGAAGGACAGAGGTTATCACTAATCCTGAGGCACCTTTGCTGGGATCAGTGCTGTTCAAAGTGTTCATAAACAATTTGGAAAAGTTTTAGGTGAAGAAGTTTATTGATGATACTAGATTATTCAGGGCATTAAGGACAAAACAGCTAACCATGAAGAGCTGTACACAGACTTTATGAGACTGAATAAATAGGTAATAAAATGGCAAATGAAATTCAGTGAAGATAAGCATGAAGGAGTTCACACAGGAAGAAAACAAACTGTTCAATGCCATGAATAGCAGACCTATGGGACATCTTGCCAAAGGCAGTAATAGACAATAAAGTTTATGTAGGCTCAAGACCAGTCTTGATATTTTCAGGGTGGAAAAAACCACATAAGATTATAAAACCAGAAAAAGTGTGTATTGTTCAGAAAGTCACAAGCCAAAGGGGGCACCAACAGGAAGTACTATCCCAGACCACCACAATCCAAGACAGATTTTTTTTTCAATTTCCTTTTAACCTTCTCCACTTTTGGTCACTATTTCAAATGAGATGCTGGGCAAGCATTAAAAGTGTGTGTTACTGTATTACTTCCCACTCCAAGTATGAGATCCAAGACAGCATAAAGAGTACTAATTCCAAGAGTTGACTGAAGATCTGTTTCACTGTTAAAAAGACATATTTTGAAACAATTTGCTGGACACTGCCTTGTATAGAAGGGGAGTACAAATGGTGCTATCTAAGACAGTCAAACATCTGACTTCTTGAGCAACATGACAGAATTGTAGGTAGCCAGTTACTATTTTTCTGGAATCAAGACTAATTCCTTAGAAACAGAGTGAAGCACTCACATAATGGAATAATTGAATCTGTTTTTTAAAAAGTGAAAAAAGAGAAGCTAATATGATAGATGCATTAATTGACCATAATTGAGATAAATACATCAGTCAGATGCTGAAAATTTTTCCATGCTTAAAAATGGAAAGAAATGGCTAGACTTCACCTACTCTTGGACTTCTGAATATTATACAATCCCTTAAAAAGCTGTTTGGTTACCCTAGCTCATAAATTACATCTATTATGTAGTCATAATTTAAAAGCATAATTAATGATCAAATTACCTAAGTAATTTTGAAAATTTTGTCCAGTTTTATATAGTTATCTTTAATAAGTTTTATTTGGTTTGTAGTTCTGAATTTTATGTTTGGGGTTTTTTTTTAATCTGTATTGATTTAAATTTTGAATATATATAAATAATGCATGTGCACACATATGTAGGTAAATAAAAAGTGATTATGTGATATTTTCTAAGTACATGTTTTTAAATATTTTCAGTCTATTAATCTTCTGGAGGGCTTGATTCCAATGAAGGGAGAACGTGGTGTATCAGCTACGGCTCATCTGCATAAATTGTTCAACTTCGCACTAATGTGGAGTTTAGGTGCCCTTCTGGAGCTGGACAGTAGAGATAAGCTTGAAGCCTTCATTAGAGCTCATGATAATAAATTAGACTTACCAAAAATCGCTTCTGGCAGCAGTCAGACTATGTATGAGTTTTATGTTACTGATAACGGTAAGAAAAAGAACTAATATTGTTTTTTATACTATCATTTTAAAACTCTGTTACTCCTTTAGTCTTCATTTGTTGCGGTATTCATTATGCAGGCATATCAGTTGAATTGTTTTGACAGAGAGGTACCAGCACATCTGTGGATGTGACAAGTCAGAGACAAGAGACAGAGTGCTCTTTGCTCACATTTTCTTATTTCTTTTTGTTTTAATTTCTTCCTTACAAATTACTCTTCTATTAATTTAGCCAGCCTACAATTTTTAGATAATTTGTGCTCAGGCTGGTTTAGTCTAACTTAATATTATTTTATGTTTTATTTTCTTAAGCTAGTAATTTTTGTTAAAGGAATAAAATCTCATTTTAATTTTGCTTAATAATTATTATTCACGTCTAATAATCTGTTGTAAATCTGAAAGGTTATAGAATTGTAAGAATATTTTGTGAGATATTTTGATTTTTGATATTTTGAATAATATGCTATTTTCCAGAACAAATTTTCCTGTTTAAGTAGCAACCAATGTCGCAAAAACTTGCTGTTATGACAGAGTATGTTCTCTTCTGAAGAAATTAATTTCCTTGTATTCAAATTCACCTTTTTTTTCCCAGCAACATTGATTTAGTGTACACATATGCAATCCATATTCTCATGTTCTGTAATTTTTCACCAACAGTGAGAGTTATTTTCTAGGTAAATATTCTTTTGGATTTTTATGTAGGTTAGTATATATAAACTTAAGAAATATGTCTATATTTAGTAGGATTGTAGAGTAACTACAGGCCATGACTAAGAATGTAATTTATTAGGTGCATTTTAGCTGGATTTGAGAAAGTATTTTACCCACAATATCTATTTTTAATCATTGTATTAACGAAATATTGAACATGATCAGAATACAATGAAATTTTCCACTTTTTCTTTTTTTTCTTTTGGTTTCTTTTTTTTTTTTTTCCTTTTTTTTTTCCCCCCATTTTGTAATTTCAGGGAAGTGGGAGCACTGGAGTAACAGAGTTCAGGAATATGTTTATCCAACAGATCAAGTCCCAGATTATGCATCTATTCTGGTTCCAAATGTTGATAATACCAGAACTCAGTTTTTGATAGATACAATTGCAAAACAAAAGAAAGTAAGTACAGGATTACTTATTTAAGTATATACCTACTATATGAAATAAATAGAAAATAACTTAAAAAGTAACTGGAAGTTACAATCATTCTTCGTTTTCGCTGTCTCTAGTCATTGCTTCCCAGGTGCATCATTATATTGTTTTATTTTTATTTTCTTAACACGAATCCTCTGTAATTATTTCTGTCCATGAACAGAACTTTAAAATATAAAGGAAGGAATTTACAGGAAGCCTTCTTAGGGTCATCCACTAAAAGAGACAGTTGCAGTGGATGTATTGGAAACTAGAAGAAGTTAGGCAACTGGAAGAAAATCCTCTAGCACATTCTTGCTTCTTCCTTTCTCTTTTAACTCTGCAGAACATTTTCAGGGAGCATCCATGTGGGAGAAAAAACACATAAAGTATTATTGCATATGGAGACACAGGAAAAACCTATCAGAAATATGTATCATTGAAAAATAGACACAGAAACTATTCCTTTCTCAAAAATAGGTCTGTTATGCATATATAAATATAGATTTTTATATTATTTATGTGATTTAAATATCTGTTACAGGCTGTTTTGCTCATAGGAGAACAGGGGACTGCAAAGACAGTCATGATTAAGGGATATATGAAGAAATATGACCCAGAAGAGCATTTGTCAAAAAGTTTAAACTTTTCGTCTGCCACAGAGCCATTTATGTTTCAGGTAAAAATACAGATTTTAAACAATCTCGCATACCATTTCCTTAAGTGTATAAAGAGTACTTAATTCTGATAATAAGTGATTTAGGATCATATTCTAAAGGATTTTTTTCATCTAAGTCACTTCAATACTTCAGAAAATTCTATTAAAAATAATTCTTGCAGATCGGAATAAGATATAGCCACTCACATAGTGATACATAAATTCATGATTGCTGTGTGTTTTTTCATTATGAACTTCTAAGAATCAATTTTTTGCTGAAGACCTTTCCTTTTCTTTTTAGATTTTTGGTTACACTTCAGGTTTTTTCTGATTCTTTAGTATATAGTATTATTTTGTTTTTCCATAAGGAACAGATTTCAACTTATACATAATTTTATTTTTTCTCAGCTCAGGAGTAACTACAGCATAAGAAATTCAATCTTTAAGGACTGCTAGCATGGCAACTTTGTAGAAATTTCTCTTTCCCAATGTAACTGGTAAAAATCCATATAAATAGAAAAAAATGCTGTGGATAGTTTTTTCAAGGATGACTTGTGCTTTTAGAGAGAAAACATTACTTGTCTAAGGAAAACATCTACTACCATCTTGTAAAGTGTTTTTTTTTTCTGCCACTGTGTATGTATCTTTAGAAAGACTTTAGAACTATAGAACTTTGAAGAAACATTTCTATTAAATATTAGTGTCTTACTTGTCTATTGCATCCTCCTTCTTGCCACCAAAATATTAAAATTCTGCATTACATCACTCACAAGATGGCTGGGAAATCATAATAAAAGGAATCTAAGTTGCCTCTGTGCGCTCTGCAGTTGTATTGCCAATATTCAACAACTGGTATTTGTTAGGGGAACGATAATGCTGGTAATGAAATAATAATTCCTAAGTTTGAAAACTTCTTAAAAACTTCTCTGGTAGCCAGATGTGGGTCGCAGGACAGGAGCTGGATTCCTTTGGAATTGAGTTCCTTAATATTAGAATTAAAGATGAAACTGCTAACAAAAAGAGGGAATCATTGGCTAAGTGCTGTAGCAGGTTTTTCAACAATGCCTTTTAAATATTACTGCTTTAGATATAAAATGAGAACTTTTTTTACTTTTTTAGAGGACAATAGAGAGTTATGTGGACAAACGTGTTGGAAGTACTTATGGACCTCCTGGGGGCAGAAAGATGACAGTTTTTATTGATGATATAAATATGCCATTTATCAATGAGTGGGGAGATCAGGTAAACTTTCATAGTACTTACTACTTATTCTCAAATGGTGCTTTTTGTATATATACGCATAGGAATCAGCACTAATTATGGTGCACTGACACAAAAAAAGAGAGCAAATTAGATTTACCTATGAGACATGTAAGATAATGATGCCATATTTTACATAATCTTCCTTATTTTTTGTAAGATATTTAAATAAAAATAAGCACTGTACTAAAGTAGCATGTTATTAATTTCAAGATTAACATTAATCTGAGAGCACCAATAAATAAATTTCTGCCAAGTGAAAGTGCCATACCACGGAGAAAGAAATAAAGGATGTGAAAAATTCAAGGCCTCCACTAGGTCTTGCATTATGGCCCCAAGACATGGTTGAAATATTTTTAATGGGATAATGGTTTATGACTGGTGCCGTGCTGCATATTATGTGGGTTTTGGTGGGGTATATGAGCACATGCATAAGGCTTGCTCAATATGGTTGGAGCAGTTGCTATGGAGCAAACTCTGGAGCTGCAGAGTGGAATGTAGAGTGAATAACTTTTCCAAAATAAACAGCTTCCTTTTTCAAAAGAGAATTAGTTGTTTTGCTTCAAAGGAGGACCAGGAGCAAGCTGAAAACCATAGTTTGAACATCTGTAGCTGAATGTCCAGCAACACAATAAGGAACAAAACAACTTGTGTGTGAACTAAACACATTTTCTTAATATTATATGGTAGTAGAGCTCTGAAATAATTTTCCGAAATCACATAAACCAAGATCTTCCATATGACTAAAGAAGGTAGTTTAATCTGGTTTTATATTAAAGTGACAGTATCTCTCTATGGATTAGTAGAATTACAAGAAGAGATTAAATTGTCATGGTGTATTTTTTTCTTTTCTTGCAAAAATTTCTGATTTGTGTTTAAATTTCTGTTTAAATTTACAGATAACAAATGAAATTGTACGTCAGATGATGGAAATGAGAGGAATGTACAGCTTGGATAAACCTGGAGACTTCATTACAATTGTAGATGTACAAATAATAGCAGCAATGATACATCCTGGAGGAGGCCGAAATGATATTCCCCAGCGTTTAAAAAGACAGTTTTGTGTATTCAATTGTACATTGCCATCCAACGCATCCATTGACAAAATTTTTGGTATTTTATTCTCTTGTTTTAGTACAATTTATTTTCCTTCATAATGGACTAAAAATTTAGATAAATATGCTCTCTTTCTCACTTGCATCATGCAAATTCAGAGTATTTCCAGTAAAACAACCAAAGCTGTGGTACAGCAAAAATAGTACTATGGAAGAGAAATGAAACTCTAAATGCTTGTCTTTCTAATTTTGGACAAACAAATATTAAGAAAGAAATTACGTTTTCTGGAAGACTATGAGCACTGCTATTGCTATGTATGTTAACATTCCACCTCTGCGCCATCTGAAATGCACTCTGTTGCTAAAATTCTTAATTCTGGTAACTCTGTCAATACAGAATATGGGGGAAAGCCAGCACTTACTGCCCATTGTTTCTACACCAATTCAGAAAAGCCACAGACAACAGAGAAAAATAATTTAGTCTGTAATTTAAACTTATGTTTTACCAATTAATGTTTTGAATAAGCACCTATTTGTCTTGCTCATAACCTACCTTATTATATCCAATTTTCAGGTATAATTGCTTGTGGATACTTTCACCCCTGTAGAGAATTCAGCCCTGAAGTATGTGGTCTGGTGGAAAACTTGGTCTCAACAGGAAGAATATTGTGGCAGCAAACAAAGGTATAAGTTACAGGGAAAGTTTTATCAGAATCAGTCTGAAGAGAGTGACTAATAATTTAATTTAGGCAACTACTCCCTAAGAACATACCTATAAGAAAAAACCAACCAACCAACCAACCAAACCACCCCAAAACCAACCAACCAACCAACCCCCAGCCCCCCTGCCAACAAAGAAAAGAAAAGAAAGAAAGAAAGAAGACAAAAAACCAGAGAAGGATGGGCTGCAACGTTTTGGAGATGAAATCTGGAAAACACTACATTTCAGTATACAAGACAGATTAACTGAAGTATCAGTCCATTCATTCCTATAAGTTAATTCATGTTACCCAAAGCTTTAATCTCTGTATTTAAGGAACAGGGAGTGAAATTCTTTATAAATTATGGTTTTTAATTTATAAAGCCAGAGCAATATGTGGAACAGCTACATGTTTTAAGTCTTGGCATTCCACATTTAGTGGTGGATCCTGCTTTTAAACAAATTAGATATTTTAGGTGACTTCTTAAAAAGAATTTTCCCATGATATTATGTGTGAAAATTAGTTGTTTTGTTATTTTTATGTTTTATATGTGTTAACAATGACAAACTTATAATTTTAATTCTTCTTGATTTCTTCTAAATGTTACTGATTTTTAATATTAACAATATTTTTCTTTAGGCAAAGATGTTACCTACACCATCTAAATTCCATTATATATTCAACCTTCGAGATCTTTCTAGAATTTGGCAAGGAATGTTAACTATAAAGGCAGAAGAATGCCAAACACGCAGTTCTCTTCTACGACTTTTTAAACATGAATGTACCAGAGTAATTGCTGACAGGTATAATCATTCTAGCATTTTATATTTAGTCGATTTAGACATGTACTTAATTTAAGCTCATACATCTGTAAAACTTTTATATCTGATAAACCTTATTAGGCCAATATGAAAAATTTGATCTTATTTTGCATGCAGTCTGCACTGGGGTATTGTCCCAACAAATATCATGCTATGTACTGATAGATGAACCATATAATTGGACAAGAAACGTCCAAATATGCACATATTATCTATTATAACCTACTTTCTTTTTTTTTTCCCCCCACTTTGGCTGCACTCCACCAATTCCACTGTAGAAAAGTGAATTTTATGGTGTCTTAAATTTATACACATAGAATAATTTAGAATTGGTTTGCACTCCTAACAGAAAAAACCAGGATTGCATGCTTATGACTAAAGATTGGCCCATTTCCTATAAATCTCTTTCAAAATATTTATAAACCAGATATATGTGGTCTTTATGTGTTAGAGACCATTATTATTTTTCTGTTTATTGTGTTTTAATTTCTTGTGAAATTCTAGAGATAGCATTATAGCTGCCACTAAAAACCTGGCTAATACTGTGAGTTGTTAGAATTAATACATTTTTTTCTTACTCTGATGCCCTGAGGAATGGCCTTCATAATTTTTATAAAATAATGTTTTGTACTTAAAACATTAAATTTAAATATTGAATCTTAAAAGCAGTTATGTGTATTTTCTTGCACTTCATTTACTTACAAAGCTATCACAAAGTGAAAGGAATGACAAATATCTTGCCATGGATACAAGAGGACATATTATAGTGCTTTTGCTTTTAATTACACCTAAAAGGGTTTGAATTGAAAAGTGATCAGGCTTTACCCGTCATGACCAGAATGTTTTTGGTATTCAACATAGCTGCAAAAACTTAAAATAGAATGTATCTATTTTAAGATGCTGAGTACATAAATGCTGCCTGGTGTAGATGATTTGGCATGGCATCAGGCAAGATTAATAACATAATAATGATCACATGGTATTCAAGCAGAGTCAGCCCTATTATTCAATTAACTTGTCAACATAAAGGAAAGAGGTATAGAAAAAATATAGGGAGTTCCATCTCTGCTTTTGAAATACAAGAGGGACAACGGGAAATCCTCTCAAATATATGTTGATATGTGGACTTTAGCATATACTCAGTTGAAACAGAAAAAACCCTTGATGTACAAAACTTGGAGATGAATTGCACACTGCCAAGTGGTGGATGAAACAACTGCCCTCCAATTCATGTAAATGTTAGAAACTCCAAACAAAACATAGACCATTGTAAAAAAGTTTTGTTTACCATCCCTGCCTGTATCTTCTAGAATGCCTCATTTTCTTTCATGAGAGCTCTGAGTCATCTGACAGAGACTATCTCACTTTTCCCGAGAAGGTGCATTAATGAACTGGAGTTAAGAGCCAAGGAAGATTGCTGTTATCACCAATTTCAATATCCCAGATGAACCATAGTCTTGTTCACTTTCTCCTCTCTCCTAAGATCCATATGCTGAGTTCAGAAAATGCATGCAGGAAATATAAAAACAAATCTTATCCGTCGGCTGTCAAGAATATAAAAATAAAGGCCAGACTTCCCAGCTGACTTAAAAAGATTTCTCTGTAATCAGAGAAAGCCCATCCACCACAAAATATTAGCATTGCTGATATTTCTAACTGCCTGAACTATCATATATTATACAAACTAACACATTTGCTAAAATTTATGTCTATGCATTTATATGTGCAAAAAAGGATGCTGTTGATATAAGATGGAGGAAAATGTTTCATTTTAATTTAAAGCTGGGATCCAACCCACCAAGGCAAAAGTATCATACAGAATCATACAGTGTATTATTTTTTGCTTTAAAGTGGAGAGAAATATCACTGACATTTATTGTTATGTTCATACTTTTTTAAATTTGTTGTGGTAAGTTTAAAAATGTGTGAAAGGTATCTATTTGTATAGATATGTTATATACTGGAAAGAGGGAGAGAGAGAGTGTAGTCATGCAGTCCCTTTTCCATGCTGTGTTTAGATTTCCTAGTTGTTATTATTATAATGCCATTACTAAAAACCTCTAACAATAGTGAAGTATCTATTGCACATCTAGGCTGTCTCAGTAACAGTTCTTCTGTATGTATAGCTTGTCTTATTTGAAAATTCGGAGCACTGGGCTTTTTCACATTTGTTCTGCTTTCCTCTCAGTTGTATCTCTGAAAATAAAAGGGATTAAATATATGGAAATTAATTTTTTTTCCTGTACTTTTACATTCACAGTTTGAATTTACTTTTTCTGTGGATGGGGTGGTTCTTGTCTTTTATGTTTGCCAGTTAATCCTAAGTAGCATTATTCATTGCTTCACAGATAATCTTAGCAACCGATAATCTGAGTAGTCAAACTTCTAGTCTGTATTAAAATCAGATTGAATCTGGTAAGGGAAGCAGATAAAGTTGTCTGCACAATGAAGTGTAGTCACTAGTATCTGTTTCCAGATTTTTATTAGTCCCCTCAACTCCAATGTATGTTCCTCTCTGATAATTATGGGTGTTTGTGTAAGAGATGTTGAGAATGGAGTCAGTTTGTAGTGACATATACTACCTTCCTTTCACTATTCCTTGTCTAATTGCAGTTTCATAGGCAGCGTTACAATATCATAAATCATGCTGTTTTAGTGCAGGCTGAAAGATGATAAGGCTCACTTAGCAATGGTTATTTGGGAAAGCATTCACCCTTTTTGATCCTTTTTCATCTGAAAAATTAAATGGTCTGTTGTTGTTTCTTCTAGGTGAAAGATGGAAAATCAAATTATTTTTTGTTTCTATTTTATGTCATTGACCATTATACTTTATTGTATGGAAGCAATTGGTTTTCTATGAATGTTGCCTAATCTGTTTCTGTGATTGCTGTGTAGTATATATTGTCTAATACGTATTTTTCTTTAAAATGTTACAAGTTTGGGTGTTTTTTTGTTTCGTTTTTTTTCCTTAGTATTTTTAGTATTTAGTCCTGTTTTCTCTCTATATAACTAGAAATATTTTTTGAAAGTAGTACTAATTTATGGTTTTTAGGTTTAATACACCTGAAGATACAGCCTGGTTTGAAAAAGCTATTGATAAAACAATTGAGGAACATGTGCAGGGAGATTTAAGTGAAGTTCTCCAAGCTGAACCGTATTTTGTAGATTTTTTACGGGATGAGCCTGAACCAACTGGTGAAGAACCAGAAGACATGGAGCTTGAAGCACCAAAAGTTTATGAGGAGGTATTTCATTTTACACATAAAATACCAGACACTGAAGTTTTCCTTTAATTATTAAGTATGTTATATTGTAGAACTCATATAATACAGAAATTGTTGTTGAATAGCTACCACATTTTTTGTGAAAAAATATCTAGATTTTCCTAGTTAGCATGCAATAAATCATTTTAGTAATGTTAGATTTAGTAATGACATATAAATGGGGTTTATTTGTTCCTGTTCTCCTTGCTTCTTTTTTCCCCCCAGCATTATAAAAAAATTTCTGCTTGAACATAGATACACAACAATAATTACAGTGAATTAACAAGATAATATCATTACACATGGCAAACACATAAAGCTGAAGTTTGTGTAAAAATATCAGTGCAGTTTTAAAATTCTGAAGAGTCATGCTAGTGCTGTTATGGATTTTTTGGTTTTTTTCAGGTTCCAAGCTATGAAGTACTTTGTGAGAAATTGCGGGCATATCAGACACAATACAATGAAAATATTAGAGGGTCATTTCTTGATCTGGTGTTTTTCAAGGATGCAATGACACACCTTATTAAGGTTTGATATTGCTTTTTATTATTTTAGCTGATGCAACAGTGTTCCTTATTTGGGCAAACAGTTTTGGGAATATTGTGAAAAGGTATTCTTATTCCCAAACTACTTTGCCATCTTTGCCTGGTCATTTTCAAGAACTAAGAAAGAGCTATAGTCATTTTACCTGTTTGCATGTTTTATAATAAATTCCTTATTTAAATATCTGTTTAAACTTCTATGTATTCAGATGTATGAAGATTTTCCTCAACAGGAAAGGTGAGACCATAAATAAAAAATTGATATTTTCTATATAAAATTATTTTTAATCATTTAGAATTCAGAGAACACTTCAAAGGTATCTGTACCTGACAGAGGACTAAAACAACACAAGGTAGAATCTGACTTGGTGAGAGACATGAAAAGAAATATAAATTAGGGCTGCAATAGGATCAGTGCGTCGGGTAGAGTTTAGTGTGTAGATCTCAATTTACAATTATTTGTTCTCCTATTCAGAAAAGAATATGTAAGAAAAGAATTAATCTGAAGTCAGAACCTGATTCATAGGGGTGAAATAAATGCAAAGTATGAGTTTTGTTTCTCAGGTCTAAGAAGTGTTATCTCAGGCATTGCTTTGACTGGATGACCTGTTTACTGAAAGACACATAGAAGTTGCAGTGAAACAAAACTTCTATGTTCTTCTCTAGTTGACCTCAAATGATGTTTTACTTTGCATTTAAACAGAAGTAAATAAATTAATTTTTAAATATAGTTCACATGGTGCTAGGTGAATTTCAGAAGCCCTTGAATGTCTCTGACACTCCATTTTTATCTGCAAGATTTAGCCAGAATATCTGCAATATGCAGTTAACAACAGTAGGGCTTCTTTCTACTACCTAATGCGACAATAAATTTAGTCACTGTCATAATTTCATGTTTAGACTTCTTTGATATAGTTATCTGGATAGGCTCAGAGGGGACTGTGCATTATGCTAAAATTTCATAAAAGGAAAAGAATGAGTATTTCAAAGGGTTGATGTAGACGCCAATCTTTTGCATTTTGTAAATAATTTACATGTGGACCAAAACAAAATGTAAAATCTTAAAAGTAATAGTGCACTAACATATCATAAATCCAATGAAGATGTTTCTAAAAGCAATAGAATAGTAAATTTTTAATTCAGCTTTTGTATCTGGGAGACTTGGTAAGAAAACTATCACAAAGGAAATATTGAAGGTAGATGGAATTGAAGATAACATTAAAGGATAATTTAACTGTGTCTAAGTCTCTCAGACTCCTAAAATTAAGAATGTAGTATGTTTGTCTTTATAGCTAAAATTTTTTATTGATATTTTAAAACACATTCAGGATGATCCCTTCAACATAAAACGGAGCTCAAAATGCCCCCTTTCATGTATTTAAATCCTATGTGTATTTGATTATAACCATCCTATATTGTTATATGTAGCTTCTTCATTAGCTACACAAAATTCCTAAAGAATTTACAAGTGTCCTTTTGAGAGGCAAAATTTTCTGCAAGCATCCTTTTAATAATTTTTAAATTGCATTATAGTAAATTAAGTGTACAGCATAATAGATTTTTAATTTTGTTAATTAATATATAAATTCACTAGTTATATTGTTCTTTATTATTCTCTCCATAGATTTCCCGGGTAATTCGGACAGCATATGGAAATGCTTTACTTGTTGGAGTTGGAGGTTCTGGAAAACAAAGTCTTGCAAAGTTAGCCTCCTTCATTGCTGGCTATAGAATATTTCAGATCACTTTAACCAGGTAAGAAATCCAAGAAATGTATAAATCACACTTACGGTATTGCTTTGTCTTTATGTGGTCACAGTTTTTTCTCCTTTTTGCTCTTTCTCTTTATTTTCATTTTGTCATCGTTGGAAAAATATTGAAAACAATACATTCTTATCTAGTTTGTATACAACATTGGATTTATTTTGACTTGAAAAAGGTGGACCACATGTTACCTATTCCTGCCAAAATATGTGTGTTTACAAAGAATATTTGCAGTGTCATTTATAAAACACTATAATCCAAAAAGAGCAGTATTCTGAGTTGTTTTGAATTAACAGGTAATGTTCTTTATTTCTCCTAGATCCTATAATGTAACCAATCTGTCAGATGATTTAAAAGAATTGTATAAAATAGCTGGTCAGGAGGGAAAAGGTATCACCTTTATTTTCACTGATAATGAAATAAAAGATGAGTCATTTTTGGAATATGTAAATAATCTGCTGTCTTCAGGAGAGGTAAGTGTCTCAGCCTGACAGGCAATGTACTTTAGAAGCAGGGTGCTGTAGAACTTGTTCTCACTACTTTATTTATTTTGGTAATACATTGTAGAACCAATAATGATGAAAATATTTCAACTCTTAAAATAAGGAGTGCTCTGGGCATGTAGTATCTTTATTTAAGTGTAAGCCAGGAGAATATAAAAGGAGTTGTGACTAATATTTCTGTAGCCTTTTATTAAGTGATGATTCGGTTGCCAGTCAAGATCTATGCTCTTCCAGGGTTAGACTCCTTAGTTTTCAATGGAGTTTCGTAAGTCTAAACCAGGGAAGAATTTGGTTTTTCCTCTAAACCGTGTATATGCAGAGAAAGAGATACAGATTTAAACAGACAAATATTTATAAATTCCATAATAATTACATCCATGCAAATAATTTTCTATTTTTATTTTACAAAAAGATTTCTAATTTATTTCCTCGGGATGAATTGGATGAAATCACTCAATCATTAATAGCTGTGATGAAAAAAGAACTGCCTCGGCATCCTCCTACCTTTGATAATCTTTATGAGTACTTTTTAAGTCGGGCAAAGAAGAATTTGCATGTTGTCCTCTGCTTTTCTCCAGTAAGTTTTTTTCTACACATCTGTTTTCCTTTCTTCCAGTAGCAAACTTTTCTATATGGCGTGAGAATAGTACAGCTGTGAGAACTTAACAGCAAAATACTTAAAAATAAAATAATTTCTTACAAATGATTTTTATTCTTTTCCTCTCACGTATTCTTTCCCAATACACATCAGTGAATGTATCTTTGTGAAATTCTTGCTTGTTACTGGAAAACAGTACCTTATTGGTAATTAAAATAAATTATTTGATGTTTCAAAATACTAAAACCATATATATTTGTCAGTAACTTCTTTCTTCAAGTTTCATAAATATTGAACGTTAGAAATGTGACAAAACTCTATTTGAAGAGGAAAAAAAAGGTCAGGGTGTTCCAAGCAGAAAATTATCAAGAAGGAAATTTACTATTTAGTTGTTTATTCTAAGTAAACTCTTTCATTGACTTTTGATTAAGAATCATATTGTTAACTAACAGTGATTCTCTCCTTAGGTTGGTGAGAAGTTCCGTGCACGTTCTTTGAAATTCCCTGGTCTGATATCAGGGTGCACCATGGATTGGTTCAGTCGATGGCCCAAGGAAGCTCTCGTAGCTGTGTCCGACTATTTCCTTTCAGGATTTAATATGATCTGTTCTCCGTCAGTTAAAACAGAAGTAGTGGAAACCATGGGTCTCTTTCATGATATAGTTTCAGAATGCTGCGAGAAGTATTTCCAAAGGTAATATTTTCTACAAATGCAATAATTAACCTCAAAAATGTTGCTACTGATAATGTTTTTTGAATTTGTGTTATATGTATCAAGGAATGTATTTTAAGGCTAATAAATTACAAATCTGCTATACCAATATATTCTAAGGCCATGAAAACAATTACTATTATGTTGCAAATTATTTATCTCCATTCCCACTATTCAACAATCTTTAATATTGTCTATGTGGATAAAAACAATGTAATTGAAAGTAAGGGTTTGCATCATGAAGAAATCTGCTTTTGAATGAATAAAGACAATAATTTTCTCTGGTTTTGGAAGTATTTAAATAGCTGTGTTTATCAAAAATATGTGTGAAGTTGATTTTGCTAATGGACTTTGTTTTAGGTATCGAAGAAGAGCTTATGTAACACCTAAATCCTATCTCTCTTTCATCAATGGTTACAAAGAAGTTTATGCTGAGAAATTAGATAGTATTAATGAACAAGCTGAACGTATGCAAACTGGTAAGCAAATACCTTCCATGTATGATCTCGAATGATCTATGTTTTTAATATTAGACTTCTTTTCCATAAGAAAAAAGTGATCACTTATAATCAGCTCTACAGGATCACAGTCCAAAGGTGGTAGCATATGAGGACCTTTACCAGCTGCTCCCCCAGTCACAACTTCACAATGATTCTCTTATAAAAATACCTTGAAGAAGATATCAACTTAACCATTCATCTCAGCATTTGCAAATCAGAATTTTTACTAGAAAGTAGAACCTGAAAATGGGCAGAGATAGCACCTGATTTACTGGTGTAGGGAGAAGTAATTCTAAATACAGTTATTAACTTACTGCTGGACTGGTCTGTGGAAATTCTCACAATGCAATCTGCATGCTTCACAGGTGATTTCTGCTGTGGAGTAAGTAGCTCTTACTTGAGGTAATTTTATAACTATGGATCTGAAATACAGAAAAGTATGATTGAAATGTCCTTCAGACAGATTTTGGAGATCTATTTGAAACGACCTCATTTTTGGCTAAACACTAATGTATTTAATGGCTTCAGAATACCAGTTTTCTGGTATTTTCAGTTTTGTCCAATTTGCACCTAGACATGCTTTTGTAAATCTATAAAGTCAACTGGACAGCTTAGGAAACCTGGTCTTTATTGGAAAAGATACTGCATACCAATTCAATGGAATAAAGGATTCTACATGATAAGACTTTTCATACAAAGGTAAAGAATGTGGCACTTAGCCAATGATTCGTAATATAACTGGTACCCTTCACATGAAGAAAAGACTAGAATGAGAATGTGTAGCTATTTTATTCATAAACTTTTTTCTGAATTAGAGTGAACTGTGGAGGAGTAAGTGATCCTCAATATTTTAAAATTGTGTAAGTTTCACTCTATGGATTTGTTGCCAGTTCTTGAAATCAGAACTTATTGTCAGTCCACTTTGAGATGGGGATAAAGTCTGAGAGCCTCAAAGATTCAAGAGAGTCGGGTTGGTTTGGAATTTTCTATATTCTTTCTGCAGTTTTTCTAACTCCAAAAATAATTCAGGGTTAGTAACATAAGTAGCTTCAACACTGTCAATAAAATTTCATATATAGATTTTCATAGCCTCTGACATGTTATTAAAAGTTCCTTGCATGTTCTACAAAACAAAATTATCATGTACAGGTGAACATGTGCATGGATATGTTCTACTGCAGCATCTTTAGACCACTGACGCTTAGAAAACCATATCTTTCATCTTATGGGCAATATGAATGCCAGCTAGAAAATATTCTAATTACTTTCACTTGCACAGATAAAATGTATTTAAAAAGAAGAAAAATATTGGTCATCCCTGACTCCAAATATGCTCCACTGTTTACACTTTACTGTTCCTAAGGAACTTTCTCGAAAAGTTTACTGTGAATTATTTAGCTACTATCTAACACACCCATCCTTTAATCCTTAGTCTTTCTTCACATAACTTAAAAAAAGATTTAGAAGATTAAAAAGATTAGCCTTGACTTTTTTTTCAGTTTGTTAGATTATCTTGATATAGGATTTCAATTTAATATTAAACTCAGCAGAGATAATGTCACTCTTTTCATCTCCTTGTTAAAATGTTTTTCTGTATGTACAGATGTCTGTTCAAATTCAAGATTGTTGTAAAGTGGAAAAATATCTCAATCAATACTGATTTCTAGGAAAGTGTGCATTTCAGCACCATAGTATCTATATGAGCAAAATATCTTGAAAGATACAAGGGACCTCTATTCTGCTTTGTCACTCTTGGCAAAAAACACTGTGAGACAGATGAAGAAAAAACTGGAATCTAACTGCAATTATTTCTGACTGCTTAACATCTTGTATCTTCTCTCCAAATCCTTGGCACAGCAGCACATGTGGAGATAACACCTTTTCATGTTGAGCTGTGGTTCCACAAGACCTCAGTTGAGCTTTCACAAAGTGGACATGTCATCAATTTGAGCAATTTGTTATTAGATCTTCTGCTAATTAAAAGGGATAGAAATTTTATCCTTGAAGTGCTAAGACTACAACGGCTTACTATCTTAATAAACATTTTAGTAATTTTTCTTTATTCATTACTTTTCTGCAGTTATTTGGACAAATTACATTGACAAGAGGTAAAGATTACTTCAATTCTCTCTTTAATCAAAATATATGGTGTAATTTTACCTTCTTTTAGCTGATATCAGTAAGGTTCTTACACAGACTTCTATATATGCATCTGAAAAATACTAGTGCTGTTTCTTATACATAAAACAGACATTTATTTGCGACTGAAAGCACTAAAAAAAGCTTTCTTCTGGTATGGTACTGCTGTAATATTTCTTGTTGGAAGTATGCAGGGGACTTGAACAAGTTATAAAGGTTTCTTGTTTATAATTGAATTCTGCAATTCCTTTTGATCTGCATTCCTATTTTTTGTCCACCCTTCCTTCACACTCTAGGCTTGTAGTGATGCCTTAAGAATTTTTAGCTTCCATTCTTCATATGTCTGTAGCTTGGTGTGCTATTCTAGGCTTCATAAAGTGCTAAAAGCCTCTGTTCTCAGCACTTTAGACAAAACATTGCTCTTGATGGAAAATCCAAGGACACTTCACTGCCTCAGAGCCCCAACATATGAAAACAACAGTGAATTGGGGAGGAGCAGGCTTGGGGTGGTTGACATCACTGCCTGAAGGTGTAATTGGAGAATTGGGGCCCGATATGTTAATAAGACAGAACTTAAAAAAGGTGAAGATCTCGTTACCCGGTGTCCATTTTTGGCTGTAGCTTCATGAGGAGGCTCTGTCTGCCCTAAGCATACCTGAAGGCCTTTAATAAATTTGTCTGCTTTCTATTCTCCTAACCTTGTCTGGGCTCTGTTTCAGGTAAGCCCAGCTAAGATATCAGTAGCAGGGAAAAGTAAAGCAGCAAAGGGCACCTTTTTCCCTTTCATGGCTTCTGGGTTGAAGGTTCTGGATTGAATTAGATAACATCTCTTCCAACCCTGATGATTCCGTGGTTCTGTAGAATGGCAGTAACCTAATCAAGAGGCAGCTGTGTCAGAGGGCTTAAGGCAGCACACACTTTCAGCTATACAACTGATGTGCGATGTTTCTCTGTGATGGCTCTCCAATTTCCTGCTACCGTGTTTCAAACAGAAAAGCAAAGGCAGAACCATAATAGTGTGACTGCTTATACCCCCTTTCTCTCCTTTAACTAAAAGTGCATGAGAACACAAGGTACAAAGCATGAGAGATCTGGACCTGGAGTGCATTATCTAACTAGGGAAACAAAGTTTCAATATTTCTGAATTTTATCTTTTACTTAATAGGTTTGGCCAAACTGATGGAAGCCAGTGAATCTGTTGCTCAGCTCTCTAAGGACTTGGCTATTAAGGAGAAGGAGCTGGCTGTGACATCCATTAAGGCAGATAAAGTAAGTGTGTGTTAAATAGCACTAGAATATATCGAGGGTAAAATGCTATTGCAGAATTTTCTCATAATTTCCAAAAGTTTGCCCCCTTGTCTACAATGAGGTTTGACTCTCTCTATAGCATGGTGATTCAGCATTTGCTTCTGAAAGTGAGGCACTTTTAGACTGCAACAGAAATTGAGTGTTTTCCTTGTTCTTCTCCCGTTTCTTACCCATTTAGATAAGAATCAGATTTCATTTTTTTCATAGTGGGTTTTGGTTTGGTTTTTTTTTTGTGCTTAATTGGCATTATTAAATTTTGGCTTACATGTGCACTTGCTAGCAGATAAGAAGTTAACATGATAATGAAGCCTTTCTATTTCAAAATTGCTTAGTAAAATATTCATCACAGTCCAGATTCAGATTTTGTCTTTTACATTAACAAGGTATCTGTGTGTTCATGAGATTGGTGGTCTGGTAGAAATCTGGTTTCCACAATGACTCTCTGGAAAGGTATGCTAAGGAATGGATTAATATAGGCATTCTGTTTTCCGAAATATACCATAATGCTGTGATTGTGTATTTTTAATATCTGCTGGAGAGCGAACTTTTGGCTGGCAGTGACTAAGGCACTCCCTGCATTCTTTGAGACCTTTAATCTCATAAAAGAGAAGTATATGACAGAAAGGGGTGAAATTAACTTCTCATTTTTAATTTTTATTCAATAGTTATATGATGCCATATATAGTTAGCTGTAGTTTATTAGGGTTAGCTTTATATTTTTAATAGCTGTTACATATCGGTTTTCTCTTGTGTCTCATAATCGCTTGTTCCACCATTTTTCTTTATAGATTTCATGTGTTTATTATCAATTCCAGGTACTAGAAGAAGTCAAGGAAAGTGCTGAAGCTGCAACTAAAATAAAACTTGAAGTCCAGGAAGTGAAAGATAAAGCACAAGGAATCGTAGATGCAATTGATATAGAAAAACAGGAAGCAGAGAGAAAACTGGAGGCAGCTAAACCAGCACTAGAAGAAGCAGAAGAAGCTCTGAAAGTGAATAAAAGTCTTATGTTTTTATTAGTATAGTTCTATTTGCATCACCTGTGAAGGGTTAGAGCTACCAGCACTGAGTTGTCTCTATGTTTTGATTGCTGTCACCATGTTGGTGGCCATGTCTCTCATAAATACTTGAGGCACTCACATTTTACTTTAAACACATAGGGTCCATTTTATAGTATTTTTTTGCTTCCATCCCACTACTTGATCATTATGAAGGTGTAGATCTTTCTAAAAGCTACAGGTGCCATTAGAATATCTGTTATTCTGAATTCAAGAGAATACTTTTTGTGCTGACAGAATGTTTTTAATTCAAACTTCAGTAGTTACACCTGCCTTTTAAGGCAGGTAAAATCTGTCTCTTCCTTCACCAAAAACCCCCACGCTTTTAATTTTAAGCGAAACAGGAAACAAAGGGGGTTCAGGGCCATCAGAATCAGGGCTCAAAAATTTGGAGACATTACTGTGATACATAATTTCATTAGTCTGCTCTGAACAATTAAAGAGTAAAAAACTCTGAAATCAGAAATCAATGATGTAAGGCCTTCTGTTCCAGTTACCAGAATTTATGTGACAGAAGCCAATCAAGGAAAAAAGCAAAAAAAGGAGCATTGTTTGCTCTTACACTGACATTTAGATGAGATAAATAAAACTTCCAAAAATGGCCACAAAATTAACTTACAAAATGTGTGGACTTAGAAAATGGTTTCTGTAATGTATCTGTACCTACTGCTTCTAGGCAGGTAGTGGTATGTGTGTATTTTTGGACACAAATAAATGTTAGTTTTGAAGTTCTTAGTCCTTTATTAATTTTATAGTGGTTGTTGAACTAAGCAAAGTGTCAGCGGCAGAGATTCAATTAGAAAATGAAGTTAAAAATGGTATCTCATGCCTATAATAACTTAAAACTGAACAAAGATAACCAAATCCATCTCAGAATAAACCATTATATTAACTGCTAGAAATCTGAAATAATATTTTATCAAGCACTTTATTAAGAGCAGTTTGCTCTTAATTAAGTCCTATACAATTTTACAGTAAAGTTTTCTTTAATCACTTAGACTGACAAGTTAATTCTGCTGTATATAAATTTGATTTTTGAATGATGTCTAGCATTGGGAAGGTATTCCTGTGTAATATTCATTGAAATTACTGAAGTTTCTTGAAACTATGAAACTTACTGATTAGGCCATGTTCCTCACGTTTTTGGTATGTAGTGAATACAAATGTATCACAGAGAAAAGTACTACAAACAAACATTAAAATCAAGATATTGAATAGTAAAATAGAAGTGTGGTATTGATGCAGGATTTTATTACATCTTTCTTCGAACAGACCATCAGACCAGAGGATATTGCTACAGTTAGAAAACTTGCAAAACCTCCTCACCTGATTATGAGGATCATGGACTGTTGTCTGCTACTATTTCAAAAGAAACTGGATCACGTTACCATGGATCCAGAAAAGCCTTGCTGCAAGCCATCATGGGGAGAATCATTAAAAGTAAGTAGAGTTTTCAGTGTTTCTTAAACATCAGAAATAACAACTTGCTTGTCAGAGAACATATGATGCTGCTTACCCAAAACATGACAGAATTTTATTAAAGGACAAACATACTGTTTTAAGATAAACTGTATCTGTACACTATGTCTAACTGGCAGAAATAGTAGCTGAATTTCTTAGAGACTATTGCAGCAGAAACTTTAGAGTTTCCTTGCCGTTTTCCTGGCGCATAGCCTGATAGCAAGGAAATCATATCAGTCATGTTAACCATATGTGAGGTAAAGACATTCTGGAAAAGCTCTTTCTCTTTGTGAACTTGTAGGTTCATATTTAAACAGCCTTTTCTGAGCCTCTCAGGCTCCTGTTTGTTTGAAAGGCTAAGAATATTTTTCCCATTCTGTGTTTCAGTACCACTGGCCCAAGTTCCTTGGTCACCCAGCCATCTCTCTTCCTTCTGGACTTGCATCTTCTCTCAGGATCCACCTTGATTTTCATGCCTTCTTCTGCAATTGTTTAAATTCTGTTCTCTACCGCTAGTAATTTATTAATTTGCCAATGTTATTGCTCAGTATTTTTTCCTTGAAAAGGGTGAAAAAATATGTATTTTGGATCCAAATGGTGCTCTTGCTTTTTATTTAGGCTTTTACAGTAAAAAAAAATCAAAACCTTTTATTTTCCGCTGACATAATAAAATGAGATAAGCAGTTATTCCATGAATTGCCTTTAGCATGCAAAGGCATTGTTAGAAAAATTTAAACCAAATGATTTCACTTTTCAGAATTTAGATCACATTTCACAGATGCATAAGCATGGTTTTTTGCATTTAGTTATGTTACAAATCTATCTCTGAGTCTTTATTTTGGTTAATTTTTTAAAAATTAAATGATGCTTCTTAAATGCTTTTAAAATGGCAACACTGGAATATAGAAGATAGAAAGTACATCAGTAACTTTCAAATCTAGCTACTGGAGTGTAACTGCTTAAAACTTTAAAATAATTGAAGGAGTGTGGGAGGAATTACAACTGAATAGCACACTTATAATATTAACAATATGAATTACCTCTGTTTACAGAAGAATTTTAAGAACGCATTTTAACAGTCACCTATGAACAAGACTTTGAATATAAAATGTGTAAATAATTTGTGTGTTGCCTTTTGTAGCTTATGAGCGGCCCGTTCTTGAACAATCTACGGAACTTTGCTAGGGATACAATCAATGATGAGACAGTAGAATTAGTCCAGCCTTACTTTGAAATGGAAGACTACACACTGGAAAATGGTAAAAAGGTGTGCGGCAACGTGGCAGGACTCCTCTCTTGGACAAAAGCCATGGTGGTATTTTATGGTGTTAACAGAGAAGTCTTGCCTCTTAAGGTAATACATCATTTCTTGCTTTGTGTTTGCTTACCATGTAATTTAATTTAGTTTAACTTAATAGGATTTTACAAATCGGTATATATATGAAAAAGACTTTATTCAGACATAATAGCCTGTGACTTCAGTGGCTAGAGATGATAAGAGCAGAAAAAAACTATTTTCTTCTTGATTCTAGAGAGAACACAGAACAAAAAATTAGCCTAGATTAAATTTATGTTTTCTGGTTTACTGTGTATAGGGAAAGGTGTTTTCAATCTTTGTTTTTATTATGTTATAATTTATAATTGTTTTCAAAATGTTGGACTGGAATCTTCATTCTTTCTCTAAAGGGTCTTGCAAACAGAGGTTTGCAGCTATTTTACATTCTTTGCTTTCTCCTGGTAACTTAGAGGACTGATATCTTGCCTAAAAATTTGCTTGCTAAAGAGCTTCAGAGCTTACACCAATAAAGGAACTATGTTGCAACAATAGGAAGCAAAATAAGGAAAATGTTTTTAAGAGTAAATTTTTACTTCAGTGTGGATATTCTTTTTCATATTTATGAATCTCAAAGGCAGTGACTTTTTATTCTAAACAAAGTATTTAATCCTTAAATGTAGCACACTAAAAAAAAAACCTAGTAAAAGGGGTAAGCACATGGCAATCTCAATTTTTTTCACATTTTTGTCACTCGTAGAAGTGTTATTTACAGAAGCAACAGTAACACAGATGTATTATTATAAATTTATTTAATTAATTTCCTGTGTTCACCATAAATATAATTTTAGGAGCAACAGGAATATTCAGTGTTTTAGGACCATTTTCTGGTGGGTAAAAGCAATATGGCTAGATGATAAAGGACCGATCTCCTGTTGTGATTGCTGGTTGCCACAAAATGTGCTAAAGAAAAAGGAAATTACATATAGTCAAAACATATAGTCAACCAGGAAGATTGAGGGATTGTTCCTCTTGTCTAACCACTGTGTACAGATCAGAAACCTTACTTCCTTAACCAGATTCTTGAAATGCAATTTATTCTCTTACAGGAATAAAGCTGAATATATATAGTAGAACTTCAGGTACTATATTGTTATTGAACCAAAAAAAAAAAAAAAAAAATCTTCAGTATACATGTGGTATAGTTTTCAGCTTAACTGGTTTTGATATTTATATAAAAGTTATTTTGATGTATTATTGTCTCATGGTTACCAGCTAAGCAGGCTTAAGTATTTCATTGAATTATATTAAAATGTTATATGATTATACTTTCAATACTTTTTCTCTTTGCAGGCTAACCTGGCAAAACAGGAAGCTCGCCTGAAAGTAGCTAATGCAGAAAAAGAAAAGGCTCAGGCAGAATTAGATGAAAAGCAAGCTGAACTGGATAAAGTGCAGGCAAAGTTTGATGCAGCAATGCAGGAGAAAATGGTAAGATAAAAGTATTTTAGTCTTACAAAAAATGCTTGTACAATATTGTCATGTAATTAGGATTTGCTACAAACACATATTTACCTTGAATAACATGGATGAGATTCAGGTATAAAAGTAAGAGATTTAAGTCTATATTTCTCCTGTTCCCTTCTTTCTGAAATAGGAACATTAGACAAAAGATGCCCTTAGAAATCCTCAAGAATGAGTTTTAAATAAATATAATGGTCATAATAAATATAAGAGGATGAAAAAAAAAAGTCAGTAACTCTACACTTTTGCATTCTATGATTACATTAAGTAGGACATTTTTTGAATTTTAGGACTTAGAGAATGATGCAGAAACATGCAAAAGAAAGATGCAAGCAGCCTCTACACTTATAGCTGGACTGAGTGGAGAGAAGGTTAGGTGGACTCAGCAAAGCAAGGAATTTAAATCTCAGATTAAAAGGTATCAAATTCATTACAGAAAAACAAAAATGAAAAGGCATGTAAAAACTGAAGTGTATCCAATTTAGTAGCTTTAATCATCATACTTCATTTTCTTCCTGGAAATCTTAATGTAGCAAGGCAATCAAATGAATTATCCTGAAATTTGAATTTTCCTCCCATAAGTAAGAATACAGGAGTGCTGAATGCTTGTATTTCAGTTAAGCACAACACCTCCAATTCTGGAATTAACCTCCAAAGAGATTATTACTAGTACTGTTATGTGCCTGTATTACAGCTGCTTCTCAGCCCCCTAATACTGCACCTTGTTCTGATGTCACTGGGGAAGGGAGACCTTCAGATAAGCTCAGCTGCCCCAGAACACTCATGTTACCATGAATTTCTTATGGGGAATTTGGCATTTCTGGTGAGGTCTACTAATTTCAACAGAACTATGTTTGTATCCTTGATAAATATTGTATTGCAGACATGTTTTTAAGAAATAAACCCTTTTCTTGCTTCTGTTAGGAAAGGAGGAATAGTTGTCATCAGGGCTTTATTGTTTTGTAGGGGAGAAGACACTGTTTTCATAAAATACTACTCTTAAATTCTGCCACAAAAATACTTTGGAAACATAACTTTTTTTTTTTTTTTTAAAATCTTCTTACATTTCAAAAGCTGATTGTCTAAGTCATTAGAAGTTGAAATTGTGCACCTTTTAACGATGATTTTTATTCCTTTTCTAGGCTTGTGGGAGATATACTGCTCTGCACAGGTTTTCTTTCATACTGTGGACCTTTTAATCAAGACTTCAGGAACCTCTTGCTTAAAGACTTATGGGAAGCGGAGTTGAGGGCTCATAAAATCCCCTTTTCTGAAGATTTGAACCTGATTGCTATGTTGATAGATCAACCAACAGTAAGTTCTTGGTGCTTGGAGGATTTGAGTTTCCATTAGCATATTCTATTACTATTAGCCAGCATTGTGCTTGCTTAGAGAGCAACTATAATCCCCAATATTCCAAATATTGCTGTGCTGTGTAGTTCTGTGGTTTCCAAACGGTCTTGGCAATTTCCATTAATTATTGGAGTATTGAGAAATGGTTAGATAGGTAAGCAAGTTATGTATTATAAACCAACGACCTATTATACAATTAGACAGTGGCCAGTAAGAGCACTGTCAAGTATCTTATTTTCAGAAACCATAACCACAGCTACAGATCACACACATGCTTGTCATGGTTGAACCCCAATCATCAACTAAGTATCCCACAGCCACTTGTTCACACCCCCACCCCTCCCACCGTCCCTCATGATGGAAAATCAAATTGGAAAGAAAAGATAAATCTCTTGGGTTGAGACAAGAGCAATTTAATAATTGAAAAAATATGTGTCAATGCTGCTGCTGCTGCTGCTGCTAATAATAATAATAATAATAATAATAATAATAAATAGTAACAGAGCCCAAGAGAAAAAAGTGATGCATGGTAGAATTTCTCACCACCTGCTGACCAATACCCAGTCAATTCCTGAACCATGATCAACCCTCTTCTGAGTAACTCCCCCAGTTTATATAGTGGGCATGGCATTCTGTGATATGGAATATCCCTTTTGGCCAGTTCAGGTCAGCTGTCCTGGCCATGCTCCCTCCCAACTTTTTGTGCATCTCCTTGCTGGAAGAGCATAGGACACTGAAAAATCCTTGACTTAGGGTGAGCACTACTGAGCAACAGCAAAAACATCAGTGTGGCAACATTATTCATATATTAAATTAAAAACACACAGCACTGTACCATCTACTAAGAAGAAACTGAACTCTCAGCCAAAACCAGGACAGTCCTAAAACAGTGGGTTTGGTTGTAATTTAGAAAAGAATACACTCAGTCTTTTTATTCAATGTGAATGTATCAGAAATCAAACAGAGAGCCACGCCAGAATCTTCAAGTTTCCTTCAGTAAATATTAATTCCCAAAAGCTCTGTTAGCGTGGTTTTGTTTAATTGATCCCAATGTTTAATTTTTCTGTCAAGCTCTCTTTTGACATTCTGACACTTTAAAATATGCATTTTATGATTCTATATAGTTAGAAACGTCCACAAAAATAAAATTTTGGAAATATTTTTATATCTGAATTAATAATTCTTCAGCAGGTTCAGATATGCGTCCCCTTTGATGTCCCTGTTACTTCTTAGAATAATTTTAATAGAAGAATAATTCCAGTGATATTTTATTCCAAACTACCTTTTCTTCTCCTTATTTTTTTTTTTTTTTTAAATTTTGTTCTTTAGATTAGTGAGTGGAATCTTCAAGGACTGCCTGGAGATCACCTCTCAATTCAGAATGGTATCATTGTCACTAAGGCATCGAGATACCCACTTTTGGTAGACCCACAAACTCAAGGAAAAGAGTGGGTTAAAAATAAAGAACAGGATAATGACCTACAGGTAAACAGTGTCTTAAAGAAATAGTGTGCTCTGTTATATTCCTTCAAACACTATTACTTCAGAGGGGTGTTGCCTTTGAGTCAGTGTGATCTGAGATAACTTTAACATGTATGGAGACTGACAATTACGTAGATGCATCAGTAGGGAACTTGACAACAGCTGTAAATCCCACTGAAAGGCTTGGAAAAGACTACCTGACTTGTATTAAATCTAGCAAAAAGTATAAAAGAGAAGGAAGTAGCCTTGTGTTCAAGATGGGTGAGTATGTTTCCTACACAAAAGGGGACAAAGAGGTGATAAGTAAAACAAAGAGTGTAATATGAATTTATAAAATTAAATTGGGCAACTATCAGTAACATTACAGATAAAGACAGGATGAGTTACAGTTCTGAAAATGTAGGCAGAGTACCTCAGCTGTTGCAGTCCATAATTTAGGACCTGAGAGGGTATTCATAATGAGGTTGTCACTAAAAAAGGATATTGAGGAAAATCAGCTGAAGCCAAACCCAAGAAAAATTTGCCTATCCTAACATTACTGCAATCTTCATAGCTCTTTTATAGCTTAAGCCAACAGGGTAAAATGTCTGTTCATGAAATATATTATGAATGTGTTCCTTTGCATCACAAATTATTTTCTCCCAAATGATGTGGCATGGCAAAAGAAATTTCCATTTTAAAACCCTTAGTCTGAATGTTGCAGAAACTCATATGTCCTGAATATCAATAAATTTTGGAAGGTTTAGTATTAGTTAATTATATAGTTTACTACTTTATGCATGTTTTTTAATGATTTCATGTATTATTAATCCCATTTCATCAAATATCAGTCTGAATTCATAGTATTGTAGCAGAGATTCATTTTTCAGTCTGAGTTCAGATTTCCAGAAAGAATTTCTCAGCACTTCAAAGCTAAAATTAGAAAATCTAGTCCTTCTAGGACATAGAACAGAAAACTAAAGGCCAGATGTCTCTCATTTCTAAAATATACGTAACATCTTTAACATGCAATAAGCTGTACCAGTTTTATTTAGTACATTATTATTCTCATAATGAAGTTCTGAGGATTCAATTACAGCCAATCTTTTAATTCACCTTTTTATGGTACTTTTCATTGTATGCACAGAAGTATTTCTGCATAAATTGCTGCATGGTCAACAATTACAGCACTTTCTTTAAAATGCAACTAGCAAAAAAAAAAGAAAAAAGTTTCCATAGTTATATCTGTGGTTTTCATGTAAGACTTTCAGTAAATGCTTTGTCCTTACACCAATTCATAATTTACTTTTTGAGGTAACAACTCTGAATGACAAGTATTTCCGACAACACCTAGAAGACAGTCTTTCACTGGGACGATCACTCCTGATTGAAGATATCGATGAAGAGTTGGATCCAGTCCTTGATAATATATTAGAAAAAAATTTCATAAAATCTGGATCTGCTTTTAAGGTGAGTAATCAAACAAAAGAAGTGGAATAAGTAGTTAGGCTTGTGACAAATGTTATTTTACCATTGTTACAAATGTCTGCTGAATCGGGTAAACTTTGTATTCAGTAGAGAAGTGTAAAGAATCAACCTGAACTAATCAAATATAGGAGACAGAGCCTCAGCTGTGTAGTAAGTTGATGAATCTAAAATATGAGTTCAACTACCAGAGTTATTACTGAAGATTCCAAACTGTAACCAATTATGTTTATCTGATTAAATGCTTGTAATTCTTTCTATTGCTTTTCAAGCAGTGCAAATGTGCTTAAGGGAGTGGTTTGGTCCTACTCCTTTGTAAGCCAGGTATTTGAAGCCACCTTGGAGACTCATATGTTGGAGCCTCATATGCCCCCAGTGCTGCATGGCACTGGGGTTGGAACAAGATGATCTTTAAGGTCCTGTCCAACACTTAAGAATTCCATCATTCATCCTATGATATACAGTGATCAGATTTCCTTGTGCACATGCAGGTTTTGAGTTGGACTGCTGTTTTGGAATATCTTAATTCTGTAACAAGTTTTTTTGAAAACTCTGAATAAATTTTTAATTCCCTTGGAAATATTCTTTGAAACCTGCTTAGTCTTAATAGAGGTAAAAATTATGTCAAATAATTTCTGTTCCATTGTTGGATCACATAATTCCTTTTTCCTTGGGCATAAGAGAACGAGGATTTCTACAAAGGTCAGCAATTTCTACCATCTCTTCATTTGCGGTCAAATGGTTCTGAAGCTGTTAAACAGAATCCACAGTGGAAGTAATCCCTATATTTAGCTGGAGGGAAACACTACTTTTATAATATACTCTAACTTCTGTATTTGGTCATTGACTATTATTTGCATGACAAATTTGAATTGTGAAATAAATTTCCTCTCTTTGGCATTTGAAATAATGTAAATTTTTTTCTGGTCAATATTACTAAGTTTAAGAAAGCTCATTTTCCTCTGTTTAATACTATTTGAACTTAATCCACAGGTGAAAGTTGGTGATAAGGAAGTAGATGTTATGAATTCATTTAAACTGTACATTACTACAAAGCTACCTAATCCTTCTTTCACACCTGAAATTAATGCAAAATCATCAATTATTGATTTTACTGTTACAATGAAAGGACTTGAGAATCAGTTACTGAGAAGAGTAATACTTACTGAGAAACAGGTAAGTCAACAGTACACATAAACCGTAGTGATATCTAATTTTTTTCCTTTTAATTTATTTTGTTATGTAGAAAAAAAGTTCAAATGGAAAAAAGATATTAGCCATTTTCTAAGATTATATTCAGATTCAGTATAGACATTTCCAAATAACAAAAATACATTGGGAGGCTCTTAATATATGTATGATTGTCAGTACAACACAAACAATTAAGCACAGGGATTTGGTATTGATTAGACACATCACAAGATACTGAATAAACAGTGCTCAAAAAAAATTGTTGTTAAAACCACATTTTAGATACCTAAGAAAGTAAAATGCACATTTCATGACTGTGTCCAACTCTTTACCTGTATCTTCAACCACAATTCATGAACTTGAAAAATCAGCAACCTAATTTTAAGTAACCCTCATAATTGCAGCCCATAAAGTGTCATGCCATTTTCTTGTTTTTTAATAACAGGAATTAGAGGCAGAACGAATTAAACTCATGGAAGATGTAACTTCTAATAAGAGGAAGATGAAAGAACTGGAAGACAATCTTCTTTACAAACTAAGCGCAACCAAAGGTTCTGTATCAAAGGATTAACCAGATTGGGCAGATAAAACTGATTCATACTAGATCCTTTCCATACAGAAACTGATTTACCCATCTAAGATACAGTAAGAGAATACACAATGGTAGGAGTATGAAGACCGTGAGGGATTTGGTACTATAGCATGCCACTATAGCAACTCTAGACACTTACGTTTAAGATGTAAACAAGTTTTGTAAATAAATCCTTTTTTTTTGAGAGTTTTCTTCCCCTCAAATAAGATAAGGTATCTGACCATGGGCAAATCTTTAATCCATTGAGAATGTAAATTAGAATGGCCTGGCTTAAAATTCTGTTGAAACTCTTCTGCAGTATATTATGAACCTGAACATGATCAGTTACTATCTCTGGCGGAAAAGAATGTGGAAACAGAAAATCATTGAGTAACTGCCAGAGATTCATGAATATTGAGTGACCATTTCCCTCAGGACCTCAAGTCTTATTTTAACTTTGAGTGTATCAATGAATAGACTTCAAAATAATTTAAGTATTTTGTTGAATATATATATAATGTGCATAAGATAGGTGAATTCTCTAGTACATGTTGCAAAGCTGTTGGTATAAATATAGTTGTCATCTTTTGAATGCATTTGCTTAATATGTGGGATGTAAAAATAATTTTCAGTATTACATATCCTGTTTGGCTTCTGTTTTAAAAACTTTCTGTTAGTCAGTAAATAATTTCAACCTTTTATCAATTGTAATTTGGCCTTTTGTTTCATATATACGTATGAAGTGAAAATACTGTTACAAAAGAGTCCTAAACATGCGGTATTTTACTTAATAGGTTCACTTGTGGATGATGAATCCTTAATTGGTGTCCTGCAAGTAACTAAGCAAACAGCTGCTGAAATAGCTGTGAAGTTGTCTGTGGCAGCAGAAACTGAAGTGAAGATTAACACTGCTCAGGAGGAATATCGACCTGTTGCTACACGTGGAAGCATTCTTTATTTTCTTCTTACAGCAATGAGCATGGTCAATAATATGTATCAAACTTCACTGGCTCAGTTCTTGAAGCTGTTTGATCAATCCATAGCCAGGTAGGAAGACAAAGATTTTTCCTACTATGCAGATGTTTGCCTTTCCAATGCACTTGCTGTTACTAAAATAACTTCTTTGTGCTTTGTTTTCATGATTCAGATCTAAGAAGTCTCCTGTGCCTCAGAAAAGAATCTCAAATATTATCGAACATCTTACCTTTGAAATTCATGCATACTCTGTTAGAGGCCTTCATGAAAACCACAAATTCCTCTTTACCCTCCTCCTGGCTTTAAAAATTGATATCGAGAGAGGACATGTGGAAAACAGAGAGTTCCAAACTCTCATCAGAGGTAAGCTTTTTAAATTGTGTTATGTGTAAAGCTAATTCAACTTTTTTAACTTTTTTGCAATTTCAAAGTATTATTTCTTTGTTTATCTGTTTTCTGTCATCTCTGTGGGAACTGGGCTTGTTCAGTTTGGCAAAGGGAAGCCTTAGAGGAGACCCAATAGTAGCCTTCCAACACCTGTGAGAAGGCCATTAATGAGATTAAGTTATCCTTTGGTATGAAATAAATGCTAAGTACACAAGAGAACAGTTAGTATTCTTGAGAAAATTACTTAGGTCAAAATAAATAATTTAAAAAGAAATATCAAATATATCTCAACCCCTGGAATGTCAGGTATATTTCATCAGAATGTTTTTATCCACAGGAGGTGCAGCTTTGGATCTACAGGCTTGCCCACCCAAACCATGCCGCTGGATTCTTGACATGACATGGCTAAACCTAGTGGAGTTGAACAAACTGCCACAGTTTGAAGAAATTTTGGAACAGGTGATATTTGCTAATTATCTTTTTAATGCTAATAGCCAGTTTTGTCATTATAGTTGTGTTTCCACAAAAATACAGAATAAAATCATAGAGATCAACAACTAGGTAGCATGAATTTGGGGGTATGTTTATTTATCTGCTTTATGGTATTTGGTATTATAGCAGTTGAGGTAGAAAGAGGAGAGAAGGACAGGAGCGAAGAAAAAAGGAAGTCAACAAAAGAGAGATAGGATGAAAAGGTAGAGGTATCAAAAGAACTCATAAAATTAATCTGAGTGTCAGGTTTTAAATTACAATTTTAGTCTGTCTTGAGTCTGGTATATTTTTACAAGTGAATGGTTTGCTGATTGTTTTTAAATACTCATTTCCATTCCAAGGTTAACATGCTGTTCAGCTGTGATGAGCTAGCTGTGAACGTATTCTTTTATTGCGACATACGTGAACTTATATGCACATAAGCTTGTGACATGTTCAACTTGGTAAATTGATCTTTCCTTTTTTAGTGTAGTTAAATGACTGCCTAAGCATTTCTTGTTCCTAAGCACTCCTTGTTAATCAGGCTGATAGCCAGGACATTAAGTTCTCCTTGCTGTTAGAGCATTGGCCAGCCAAGTCCATTTTGTGATGGCATAGATTGCCCCAAAGGGCAGCAGATATTTTAGCTAAATGGCTACCTGGAAGTGGTCCTGGCTGTTTCCCAACGCTGTATCAAGGCAAGATCTGGATACATACCAGACCAATTCTTCCAGTTTTTGGTTTCTGGAGGTATCAAAATAGGATATTAAGTTAGGAGAAAGTTGGAGAAGCTTTAGTTAGGTTGTTCACTCTGGGTCGTTAGGGCACCAGAACCCTTTTCTAGAAAAGTCATTTCACCAGGGCTTTTTTAGAATGTGTGCAAACAAACTTTTAGACTCCAAAATACTTAGGTGACCATGTTATCACAAAAGCCCTCCTTTTAAAGTTCATTTTTTAGCACTATCTTACTTTTGCCATGAAGTTTCAAGTTGAAAAGTGACAATTAAGTTATTTTAATACATGAAAATGGAATATGGGAGGGTACCAACTAGGATATACATTAAAAATGGAAATGTGGTAAAACCATCTCTTTAATACTTATTTGCATCCATTAGAAATGCTGTTCTATTTGACTTATCATATTGCATACAACTGTATCATTATTCATTCAGATAGAACCAGAAAATTATTTACAGTGAAAAAAAAAAAACTGAGAATGGTATGCCCAGTTCTCAAGAGGTTTCTTGTTCTTTTCTTTCTTTCTTGCTAGTTTCAATTTTTTTTCTCCTCTAAAAAAATATGTCCCAAAGATGCCTAACTTAACATAGACATCTTCTGCTTTAAACCTTTATCAGTGCATTCCTTGTTCTTTCTCCAGTGATAAAAGAATATTGCAGTAGCCGACCCTTCTTAGTCACTGCATTAAAGGCTCAATTGCATTTTCACTACATTCTGTCCACTGGTATCCCTTGTCCTATTGAAGTCATAGGTTCTAAGAGGTGCCTAAAATTGCGTTCATATTTGTGGTTAGATTTATTCTTTCTCAAGCCAAAAGCTTACTAGAATCTCTTACTTTTAATTTGTGATTCATTGGCTGGCTAGACTGTATTGGGACAGATTTTTCTAGTCCTCTTCACACTTTCTGACCAAAAGTAATTAACTAATCACAGCTTGTTCCTCTTGTAGTACAGATCTGCTAATAATTTATTTTTCATAAGTAGCTGCATATATTTGGGAGGGGGATGCAGAGATAACTGACTGGCTTGAGAGCCTGGATCTTAACACTAATTGTAATAATTGAATTAATATTATTTGTAATATTTTAATAGCAATTCACATGGCATATGTCTTAAATGCTATAGGCAATGTTACTTGTAATATATCCTAATATAATAATGGCTTCTCATTAAAAGCTACATTTGCAAGGGGATTTTACTGCAGCTGAAATACATTTCTCTGTGTGTTAATGTAATAAATTTAGATAGCCAGCCATGATAGGGCATGGAAACACTGGTTTGATAAAGATGCCCCTGAGGAAGAAATTATACCTGATGGATACAGTGAAACCCTTGACACCTTTCGAAAACTTTTACTCATCAGGTGAGCATCTTCAGAAATGTTGGGAAATTACACAGTTGCAACATGTGTCTCAACCTATCAATATGCTATTATCATAATAGTATGATTTTAGTTATCTCTGGGTGACATTAAATAACAATTCACTCACATGAAATATGTTTTTATCCACTTACTTCAGAGTTATCCTCTGCCATCTTAAGGTATTAATAGAAAATATTTTTATAGCTTTGCTTTTAGGTCATGACAAATGGAAAACATTGCATCCTTCTTTGAGACGCCCATGAGAAAGTAGAAAAATCCAGATAATTTTCAATTTTTAAAAATTTCTTTTAAAATTAACTATCTTAAATAGTTTTAAACAAGTATTAAAAAATATTTTAAAAAGAAGAGAGATTGTGAAAATGCAAAACAGATCTTCAAAACCCCATGCGAAAAGTGTGCTATGATTTACTTTTTTTTTGGATCATATAAGATCTCTGAGATCTTGGGATAAAATGGATTTCCCCAAAGAAGCACTCAGCTGCCTTATGCATGAGATCATATCTTCCTGCATTCATTCTGTAGTTTCCAAGTGCTGTAACAAATAAATCAGAGATACTCTAAAAAAAACCCCATCAATATTATTTACTGGACCATGATTTGTCTATGGAGAAGATTCAACCTACGTAGTAAAAAAGGCTAGAATCTGATGGAAATACCATATTGTTAAATCCTCTACACCCTAAGAGGGAGGGGAGCATTTAAGTCCTAAACCTTTAAATAATCTCAAAAATTGAAGATTTTCAAAGTAATATATTTTATCCAAAAGTAGTTGTTTATTTGTTTATTTTTCCATGGGAAAAACACTCATCACCAACACAAATGCAATCCAGTGCAAAAGAGTTGAGTTTGTACCCTAAAATACTAACAGATCAAATGAATCATCTGCAGTTTTACTAAAGGGGAAAAACCCTCTTTGTGTTTTCAGATACAAAAATTCTGTTTAAAATGAAAAATGTCCCAATCTAATAAAGGTGCCTAGAAAAGAAAATTTCAATGGAAACAATTAAGGCAAAATTGAAATCACATGGAAAATATGGAATAGTCATAAGTAGAAGGAAGACCATCAGTTCTGCCTGTTATATCTGTGAAGAAAAACCTACAAACTTATATATTAATGTGTATGCATGTATACATATATATATATACATATTATGATTAAAAAATCCCTCTATTTGATAAGAATAGAACCTCTAATTCAAATCTAATCTTGAAGGAAGAAGCAGTGAATTTATATCTTTGTATGTATTTTAATTTCTAGGTCTTGGTGTCCAGACCGAACACTTTCCCAAGCCAGGAAATATATTGCAAGTTCCTTGCATGAGAAATATACAGAGCCAGTTATTTTAAATTTAAGAAAAACTTGGGAAGAAAGTGACATGCGAACGCCTCTCATCTGTTTCCTGTCTATGGGATCAGACCCAACTGATCAGATTGATTCTTTGTCTAGGAAGCTTAATTTGGGTATGAAAGTAATTATTCATTGCCATATGTTAAGACACAGAGGGGCAGTGTAAGTAATTTCAGAGATTTTATTTCTCTGAGAAGTATTTCTTAAATTCTTTTGCACTACTGTTTGTTCCTGAGCCATCATCTTAGAGATAAAAGAATATTTTAAATAGAAGACAGTATGCTAAGAACCATTCTGTGTGAAGTTGGACAGTAATTTTTTTTAATAGATTGTTATCATCTTTCCCAGTGATTATAACTTTTTAAATCCCTAACTTGTAAAACAATTAATTCTTCTTCTTAAATTCTGTTATGGTGACTATAAGGTTTTCTTGTTTTAACTCTTAACTGCAGGTAATGTAGAAATCCGTAATCTGCTTACAAGATTATTTTGTAAAAAAAATAGCTACAAGATCGACATTTGTATATTCTGGATTTTAGTTCTGCATTTTATGGAAGTTTTGAAAAAGTGTGAATACTGAGTTGGGAGTAGATACATATATTCTTGACATTAGTCACATTAGTATGCTCACAAATACAGCTTCACATCTTTGCAATGTGTTTATGAACACTTTGAGAAAACTCTGTTCATATTTCATATGCTCTGGCATTATTAAAATTTGGCACAAATTCACATTCACAGGAATAATATTAGTCACAGTTTTTAACTCTCTAAGTATTGTGTATGTGTATTTCAATGTTTTTATACAAGATGTCAGTGTTTAGAAAATTTATACATAGTAGCATAATATGATGTGAAGGGATTCTGCTTTCATAAGTATCTATTTTTGCATTAAGCTTAATTAATTGGGCTGTATTTATATCACTGGTTTTTGGACTGCATTGAAATTCTTACTTTTTCTCAATAATCAAAGTTCATTAATCTTATATTGTCAAATATGTTATAGAATGTAGGACCATCTCTATGGGCCAAGGACAAGAGGTTCATGCACGCAAACTCATAGAGGTGTCAATGGAACAGGTGGGAAAAAGAACATTGCAATATAACTTGATTGTCTGTTTTGGTGCTCTTTTAAAAAGATTGCAATATAAGTTGATTGTCTATTTTGGTGTTCTTTTACACCTCTGTAGCATGTAGTCTTTAATGTTTTGCATTTTCATCTTACTGTCAGACATATCTCTGGGTGAAGATTTTTTTTTGAATGCCTGAGTTTAAAAACATTCCCCTGTGGGACATGTGTGCCAGTGGAGTCCAAGTCGATGCTTCTGGCAGCTGTGTTATTGGGCAGCTTTCCAAAAGCAGCACATTCCTTACTTACCACTAAATTGTTAACCAAGTGTAAAAGGACTTTGGGTCCTGGTCCTGTCCTGCAAATCCCACCTGTTTAAGGGACTTTTTTTCAAATTTTCCCCTCCCCTGTAAGAGATACCTGGATGTTGCATAGCTTCTACTAGATAAAATGGTGAGTGCACACATAGCTTAAAGTTGCAGATACAGAAGGATGGGCTTGTTTCTTTCACATTTTCCTTACGATTCTGCTAGTGACAGGACCTCTTACTCTCCAGCAGTTGGTGTCTCTTCTTTGTTTCTCTAATTGTCAATCCTTTGGCTTTGACTCCCCGCATGTATAAGAATTTCTGAACAATACATAAGAATTGTTCTTTAAATGTTGTATTTTTTTTATGGCAGATGATATTCCCCAACAGTAAAAACATGAAAAATCTAATTAGCAGCTACAGAAAGATAGTAATTGAAACCTCAAATACAATATAAAAGTTACAGTGCAAAGGTGGTACCTTCTGGTCAGCTGGACACTTCAAGGAGTTGTGGACAATCTGGCAAATTAAGACATACAGCAGTAGTTGCCTGCAAACTTAAAATATGGGGAATCAGTCATTTATCTGTATTTTGGAGGGCTAGAGTATCTCCACTAACAGAGAGCAGAACATGCGCATTGGAGTGTAGATGTACACCACTTTGGAAAAAGAGAAAAAAGAAATGTCTTTACAGCAGATGACAATTTCTAGTATGCGTAAATGCACACACAGATCTTGTATTTGTGTGTCTAGAATGGTCACTGTCAACTCCCAGTTCATTGCAATGGTGAATACTGGAGCATCCCTTCCTTTCTTTTGCCATCTAATTAGAAGCACAAGGACACTCAAAACAGCACTCCAGTAGAGCTACTAGTAACAATTTCTGAACTACATGCCTTAATGCTGCACACATTTTCTGAAGGAACATGTGAACATCAGACTCGAAATTACAAAACAGAATTGGTGAATGAAGACAAATACCTTATTTGGTTTTTTTATACCTCTGGCCAAGAGTATATAATACAATTAAAACTGCTGTGCTGTGTTACAGGAAGATAATTTTCAAAAACTAATCTGATTCATCTGGAAATGTACCAAATTGAATAAAGATCTCCCTCAAAAATGTTGATCCCCATAAAAGAAGGAAAAAACTTCCTTCATTTAATCTTTTTTAAAACATCCATCAATTCACCATAAATATTTCAATTATATTTTTTCACCAACAGTTACTGATTTCTTTTTAAATGAGCTAAAACCAAATTGCTGAAATGAAATTACAAGCTGTAATGAAATCCACTGTCCATCACTGTTTAGAACTGATTAAATAATGTCCCATTTTAATATCAGGCTTCTAATTCATCAGGCTTCTAAAGTGAATCTACAAAAGCTGATTGAACTTAAATTCATAAGCAGAAGTTCAGAGAGACAATAATCAAACCAGAGCTTGCATGTAATTTGAGAGATGAATAAGATCAAAATACATGGAGGTTGAATTTAATGCAAATACCTCTATTGCAGATAAACTAATTGGTGTTAAAAATTTTTAGAGTCTTATTACCACATCTTTACACTTACTTTAGATTATGTTATTAACAAATCAGATTTAAAAAATATATATTCCTTAAATTTCAGCTGTTACTTTTCCACTCACTTTCTTTTGGATCTGATTACAGGATTGCTTATCACTGGTGTTTTGCTGGGAGAATACAGGAACTACTTTTTGCCACTAGATAGCACTGATACTTTACTTACAATACTGAGTCTGGTTATTTCATTGAGAACAAGAGGATGTGGAAATAACTTTTGCACTATTTGCTTTATCTGTGCCAATATCCTACAATATCGCAATATAAAATGAGAATATATATTCAGGAACATAACAAAAGTTTTAAAAAAATCACATGGAAAACCAAATTTGATTCTTATATAAGCAGTTGGATTTAGCATTATTAATAACTTGTTCTACATTTTATATGGTAATAGTTGATATTCTTGTTTAGGGAGGCTGGGTGTTACTTCAGAATTGTCATCTTGGACTGGATTTCATGGATGAACTGCTGGACACAATTCTTACTGCTGAGATCCAGAATGACACATTCAGAGTTTGGATAACTACTGAACAACATCCTAAATTCCCAATTACACTGCTACAGGTTTGTTCAAATATTTAATTCAGGTATTTCATTCAAATTATTCAAATTAATTATGTAAATGGCAGTGAAAGAAATGGAGGGAAAACTGCCAAAACCCAAGAAAAAAATGGACTTGCCTTACAATATAAATATCACCTGAAACAGGAAGGTTACTTACTTACCAGTAACTGGAAGTTCTTGATGATGCATTACGTATGTGTGAGTCCACACTAATTCTGTACACAGAAACTCTTCATTAAAAACAATTTGGCTTGAATTGCATCCCTTTTTGCCCAACCAGACACCTTGTGACCAGATTAATGCCCACAATTGCTTAGTATCTTGCAGAGAAAGATTCAAGATTCCCCTATAACAAATAAAGTATAAATGGGACAGAACACACATGGATAGCACATCTCAGAGAACATCACCTACCCGATTTGTTCAGATGAACTATAAATGGCTGTTCTATAGCTTTCAAGGACACATTTTTCGTCAGGACCAGGAAAATTGCCTAAACTCTTAAAAAGTACACTTAAGTCACTTATGATGGTCCCTAGCACTCTCACAGTGGGTCATAATGCTACTTAATATCTACTGTAATAGCTGTATGTTGACAATTCTGTGTTCCCTTTCCTCTAAAAACCAGTGGAAGTCTCCTTAGTGGTTCTCATTCTCTTTGAATAAAAATAGATACCTCACCTGGTATCTAGGATGGGAAGGGGGGAAGGACTCCTTTATTGACTGAGACAACCTTCAGTAAGAATTGCCTGTCACCATGGTGTGTGTATAGAAAGTAAGCTGGACCTATGGACCCTTAGATTTCCTTAACAGAAAATTAAATCATCCTGCATCTACAAGGGGTTTATGAACAGTGAGGTATATAAACATACAGTTTGCTAAAAGTGAGACAAGAGAACACGAGGGTAGCTAGATGAATCTTCACAGCATTTATCTCAAATATTTCACGTGTGATTTCCCACTCTTTAGTGTCACATTACCTGTTAAAATGTTAGCATATTCAGGGATTCCAGAAAATGAATTATTGACAAACCAAAGACCCTTCCAGAAGAAAAGAGAATAATTTGCTTGCTTTTTTTAATATAGAATGTTCATCAAAAACTGAACAGGATGTCCTTTGAAATGTGGGAATGCTGATTTTTGAGTGCTCCTATTCAGTCCAGCAGTCACAGGAACACAACATAGTGTGTCCACGGGCTGCCTGTCATGTTGGAGGAAAAAAAACCCCTTTGTTTTTATCTGGGTTCCTCCAGCATTTGTAATTGTCTTGAAGAATAGACATTCTGGTAAGGCCAGTCTCTCTCTGAACTAATAAATTCTGCCATGAGCATTATCTGATCCTGGGATGCCACAGCCCATAGGGTTAAGTAGTTACAACATTCCCTGATGTGAAAACCTGTGCTAACTAGCACTTTTCCAAATAATTTGCAGGTATGGTTTGAAAATTAAAATTGTGTATCCACTCTTCCCATTAGGAAGTTTGCATGAAACGAAGGGGCTGAATTCCAAGGGGCTGTGGCATTTACTACTGCAAATGTGGATTCAATGCCTGCTGACCAGAGTGCTCAGGAATATTCTCTGGTGAATCTAATTTGCTCCTGTAGACAGCCACAGACAGAGTTCCGAGTAGCCACCGTGAACACAAAGATCTGATCTGAGGAGAAGCGAGATTTCTTTCTAATTACTGTAAAATTCTGGGAAGAGAAATACAGTGTAGTTCTTGTCATTTATACTGGATAATTCTCTTCCATCATTCAGGCATTGACTTAGGGATATAAAACCATATGACTTCTGGAAAGCATGCTGACTGTTTCCATGTCATTGATGAAAATTTTTAGATCCATGGCCAAGTGTCAGTGATTGTTCAAACCAAGATAAACTAAAGGTCTATGTTCAAAATCCTTCGTGGCCTAATCTAGCATGACTGGAGAAGCAAAGGCTTTGGGAAGACCTTATTGCAGCCTTTCAGTACTTGAAGTGGCTTGTAGGAAAGATGGGAAATATGGGAATTGCCTGTTGCAATAGGACAAGTGGTTCTGGTTTTGAACTGAAGGTTGTATTTAGATTAGATATAAGAAAGAAGTTTTTTTTACAATGAGAATGGCGAAGCACTGGAACATGTTACCCAGGAAGGTGGTGGATGCTTCATCCCTGGAAACATTCAAGGTCAAATTGGACAGGGCTCTGAGCAACCTGATCTATTTGAAGATGTCACTGGTCATTTAAAGGGGTTGGGCTAGATGGCCTTTAGTGGGTCCTTTCCAACTCAAATTATTCTATGGTTCTATGTACTCCTTTTGTGCAGTTTAAGTACATATCAACTTTATTTCTACAAGGCTTCAGCTATTTATATTTTATTTATAACTAATAGTTGTGACATTTTCATAGGCTGCTATTTTTGTTTCAGTAAACAAATCCAATTTCTTTATCTTTTTCTTATGACAGATTGCTATAAAGTTCACAAATGAACCTCCACAAGGTATACGTGCTGGATTGAAAAGAACATTTTCTGCAATAAGCCAGGATCTGTTAAATGTTAGCAACCTGCCTATGTGGAAACCTTTGCTTTACACTGTAGCTTTCCTGCATTCAACTGTTCAGGTATTTCTTAAAAGATTTGCAAATAGTGTTGTAATATATAGAGTCACTCTAATAGAGGTTCCAGAAAACCCACATTCTGATATTTGTTGTAACATCATGCTGCAGGACTAAAGCTTTAATTTCTTTAATCCATGTTTCAAGGTTCCTTATTCTCTCTCTCTCTCTTTTTTTTTTTTTTTAAACTTTTAAACAATTTTCATGTGATGGGCATTTAGAATTTGTTTTTTCTCATTTATCTTCAGCTCATCAAAAGTTAGTCTTTGGGTATAAGGGAAAAATTTCTCTCTGTAGTCAATAAAAATAGATAAGCACTCTGAAACTGAAAACCAGCTTATTTGTCATAGCTGTCTTTCTGTAAGAGTGAATATTTTTCTAGAGATATATCACTTTTTCTATACATTGATTTTAGAGGCAATCCAGATGCCTTAAAATAACAGTTTACTTTCTAGATGGCTAAAATGAAGTAAAGTTCTTATCTGTGTCAATGTGTTTTCTACATTAACTTCAATGTGAGAATGATGATATCTATACTTTGTACTTTAAAGATAAATAGGTTTTTTGATCACAATAAACACTAACAATATGAGCTCTCTGAATGCACCTTCTTTTCATTAAGATCTCAAAATAGTCCTAAAACACAGTTAAAGTCCTATGCTCTACTGAGCAGCTCATACTTTTGATGTAGGGAGATGGTGAGAGAAGGAAAATTTGTTGATATTCCCTATTAAGATACAGTATTTTGCATAATTTTCCTTCTTCTACACTTTTTGAACAGTGAAAAAGTTGTTCTGTGTACTGCCTCAGGATTATAGTGCTCTTGTGGAACTAGAAGATCTATGCTTATTCAACCCATCAGTATTTTTTAAAACTATTACAGCTATTCATCTGTTAAGAAATTTTATTTATGAATTGCCAACCACCAGGCAATATATATATTGTCTTGCCTTTAAACTGACCAATTAATAATATTCTTTGGTGACCAGATTGTTAAGATAAATATGGCTTAAGAAGTAAAGAATTCAAAAAACTTGGCAGGAAATCAATACACCTTTCTACAGGGTATTACTGGTTAATGCAGTCTCATCTGCTTATAAACAATATTTGATTTTGAAAAATAAAAGGTGGGGTTTTTTTTTAAATTCTAGCTCTTTTTAAATATTATGGCTAGAGTACCTAAATGTTACTTCAGGTGTCAAAAACTGTCAGTCATTACTGACCTGGTAATATAAACTCTAATAAATACGTTATCACTTACTTAATTTTAGAGTGTAATTTATTCATTTGATAAATGTCAGCACTATTCAGCAATTCAGTTCTTAACTTCTTGAATTAATTTGTTCTATGTTCTTAAAAAAAATTGAGCGATTTAACTCAGGTGGCTACAAGAAAGTTGTGAGAAATCTAATAGTGTTGGATGTTCGAAATGTTTGGGCTATAGAATATATCTCTTACTTTCATAGTTACTATTTTTCTCTTACTTGGACTGCTATAATTTTATTTGCAAATAGGTATGCAATAATAAATTTGAATAACTTAATGGTGGCAGCCTTAAAATAAAGTTACGAATTTTGAAAAATGTACATTAAAAAAATAAATTGAAACAATATGACAAAAGTGGCAACCTAGAAGCCTTTGCATAACTGAGCATAAATTTAAGAGCTTGAAAATTTGAAACTATCATTAGTAGACAGTATATGTAAAAAGAAATTAAAAACTGTACAATTCTAAATTAATTAATTACTGAATATAAAAATCCCACTGTCCACACACACACGAGGCATTGCAAACCTGTGACTGATGAATTGATTAGTAAAGTTAGTAAAAAATATTTTGTTGATTTTTATATAAATATTTAGCCCTCATGGTGTAATTTAATATTAACTGTATTATTGATGTGTATGAGGCATACAATAATTTCCAAGGCTACCTTTCTTCTCTAATTCTTTACTCCACTGTTATTATTATGATTATTGAACTTTAATAAAGAAAGAAAATTATAAGTTGTGTCATAAATATATTTCTTTTTAATTTTATTCTTAAGGAGCGACGCAAGTTTGGACCTCTGGGTTGGAATATTCCCTATGAATTTAACTCTGCAGACTTTACAGCCAGTGTTCAGTTTATAATAAATCACCTAAAAAAAATTGACATCAAGAAGGTGAATACTAAAATTTGTATACATTATATTGAAATGCTTTATACGGCAGCAGCAATTGTTTTTTCCTTATGCTACTATTTATCATAATTTAATCATTGCTATTCATTCAGTGACACTTCCAATGATCAAAGCTTGAGAGGTCTCCTACTACTTAGCAGGGAATAGCGATTCCTTGTGACATAGCACTTGGCGGAGAGAGAAAGATGAGAAATAGGGAGAAGGGGTGGGGTGGGGAAGGTGGGATGGGGAGGAAGAGGAGAGCCAATAGCAGCTGTGAGTGATTTCAGGTCACAAAAGTAATAATGGAACATATTATATATACTTTTTATATTTTATGTATTTTACATATAATGAGATTTTACTTCTAGAGAGCAAGGCATATGAGAAGTGGCTGAGGGAGCTGGGGGCTGTTTAGCCCGGAGGAAAGGAGGATTGCAGGTGACCTTATTGCTCTCTACAACTCCCCGACAGGAGGCTGTAGCCAGGTTGGGACCGGTCCCTTCTCTCCCAAGCAACCAGTGACAGGACAAGAGCACACAGCCTCAGGCTATGCCAGGGGAGGTTTAGGTTGGACATCAGGAGGAATTTCTTCACTGAAAGGGTTGTCAAGCATTGGAATGGACTGCCTGGGCATGTTGTGGAGTCACTGTGCCTGAAGGTGTTCAAGAAACAGCTGGACATGGCACTTAGTGCCATGCTCTAATTTGGTGTTTGGTCAAAGGTTGGACTCGGTGATCTTAGAAGTTTTTCCAACCTAAATGATCCTGTGGTTCTGTATTTATAATAGCAGGATCAAGCCCAACTCTTCAATAAAATTAAAGTTGAGCCTAGTAAAGGCATTAGAAATAAAGTATCATTTTTAATACGATTTTTTCAGTTTACATTTCAGGACATTATGAGCTTCAGATTATATTGAAATTTCAGTCTGGATACTTTTTTCTTACATATTATAACTATAGTCTTTCATTTACTTTGCTTGCATCCAGGGGATATCGTGGAATACAGTACGTTACATGATTGGAGAAGTACAGTATGGAGGCCGAGTCACAGATGACTATGATAAGCGTCTTCTTAATTGCTTTGCAAGGGTAGGAGACCTTGGAAACACAGTTATTTGTCATTTTTATTGGCAGCTGCAATACAGAAGTCAGAAGGCCTTCTTTCTTCTTTCTGAAGTGAATATGCACTTCACCAGTTTATAAGACTTTTCAAAGTAAAATGAATTTTTCAAAACATCATTCTTTGACAGTGAGGTTCTTCCCCTTGGCTCCCGTTTGGTGAGGAGCAGATGCTTAAAAAGAGTTAGCTGAAAATCAAACTCAGTAGATATAATTCTTAATGATTTACTGTTGTATTAAAGTAAAATCAGATGTAGTAGCTAAAACAAGAACCCTAATTCTCCAAGAGTAAAAATGAGATTAAAAAGCCCTCCTAGTAGCAAAATAATTGTTGGTTTTCTCTTTTGCCCATGGATTTTTCACAGGTATGGTTTAATGAAAGCATGTTTGAGAGCACTTTCTGCTTTTACACTGGATATCAAATTCCAGTATGCAAAACCCTGGAACAGTACTTTGATTACATCCAGTTACTCCCTGCCATGGACACCCCTGAGGTGTTTGGTCTCCATCCTAATGCTGATATTACGTAAGTAGGTCTCAACATATTGAAAATAGAGAGCTTTCTTTTAGTATTTGGAAACGAATCCCTACCAAATGTTTAAGTAAAGTATATTTTTCTTAGGAAACCTAGGATTCATGTGAATTTCAATGTTCGAGTGGAACAATTTCTGTGTATGTACATTGTTATAAATGCAGTATTTTCAGATGCATTTTATATGTCCTTTTAAAGGACAGTTGGAACTCTTATTACTTACTCCTCATGATTTTACTTTTTCAATTGAAAGCATTATAAAACTTTCATATGAACATGGGATAGGTGGTTCTACACAGCCCAACTAGATAAAGTTTCTAGTATTTGCCTTATGTTTCAAGCAGTATATTTTTTTTCTCTGCACACTTGTTAAATGATTCTCTGGATTGTCATTTCATTTGGTTTACAAGCATGCCTTTGGATGCAACTACAAACTTATGTTGCCATCAGTCCTGCCATTTCCATTATTTAAAAGAGGATTTTCAACTGCACCAAGTACTAGCTCCATTTAAAATTTTATCTTTGACTCAATTCACTCTTTCATTGCAAATAATCTGTGTAACAGCTTGACCTTTATTTCCTTCTAATATTATATGCCCTGTGAAAGGATATGAACATCGTATTTCTTTCACTGAAGTTCTTAATAATCCTGCCACGAATGATTGCATTTTCATGTCTCCACATTCTACATTCATTGTTTCTTAACATAGCTATTTTTCTACTTTTAAATAAAGCAAATGTTATTCAAATGCAGAAATGATGTGAAAACCTAACATCTAATATTTTTGAATGAAACAATAATTTCCCACAATTTTTCATTCTCAAAGTTGAGAGGCTGATGCCATATCAAGAGGCCGGTATTCTAAGCATGCTGTGAGAACAGTACATGGTTTTATTGTCAACTCTGCCTAACACATACCACTGCTAATATATGCTTGTGAAGAAAAGAATCTAAGAGTAGATTCTGTTTCAAGTCATTCTCTGATACTTGCAAGACCTCCCTTCCAGTAAGGATTAAAGAAGAGACAAGATTTAACAGAGAACTAAACAAAGTCTTGAAGAGAGGCATGCTTTAAATCCAAAATTAGGCTTGTGGGACAGCTAATTTATAGAGGGAAACTTGAGACTAACACTGTTGGGGGAGCTTTAGTGTGCAGGAACAGCTCTTTGATTACTCTTTAGTGCTCAGTTTTTCTTCCACTTGGCACTTCAGCATATTACCTTTTTTTTTTCCCTGTAGATTTTGCCTTGTAAGTATTTTTTTAGAGTTTGAGGGAAATGTTCAAGAGCTTGTTGCTTTTTTCCATGTCTTATCACAGTCTGTTATAGGCAACTAAGCACAGGGACTGCGTCTGAATTTTGTCTTTGACTCACAGACCAAATGGATTAGCAGCCCATACAGTATAAAAAGTTCCATTCAAATTCTCCTTATAATATCTCACCAAGTCATCTCAGAATATGAAGAGGGCTAACTGCTAGAATTGGAGCCCTGAGAAAGCCAGGACCTCTCCATGTTACTATTGCTGAGGACAAGAAAAAGCTTCTCGCTCACTAATTACAGTAGCATTTTTACAGTTCAGCCAAAAGCTCCGTCTGTTGGTTCCAGTTCTAAGGCTTCACTGAATTTCAGTGCTTTCATTTAGGATTAACACCTGAAATCATTGAGAATGATTTTAACTTGCTATGTCATTCATGGGCTCTGCATAAGCCACATAGTTAACAGGTACCTGAGCAGGAAAGGAATATTCTGACAATCTTCTGCCAAAACCCCATCCCAGTTGGTTCCCTTCTGAAGCCTTAAATGTAGCTGAATTTTTGTTAAGCTATTGCAGGCTGGTGAATTTAAGGTTTTGAACACCATGCTGCAATAGATATTGCTCTTTTCTACACAAAGCTGAAGCAATGTTTCTGTCACATTCATTTTTCTTAGTTTTAATTTCCAGTACAGAAAATTCCTGATGGTGCAGACTCTGGCTATCAAGTGATAGGCTGTTACATCCAAACTCCTAAGAAAAACCTCTTAATAATGGTTTTTGGAGTAAATCAAAATCCATAGAAAATTAATTCTTTTTTTTTCTTGTTATGACACAATTCATTTTACAATACTGCTTCAGGGAAAAAAATATAAATAGGTATTGAGTCCTTTATCTTACATAATATTAGGGAACACTGACACTATAAATGAGGTTCGTTTAATGTTGCTGTAGCTTCCTTTATGGTTACTCAAGACTTCATTAACTCTGAGAAAAATATATCCTTGTAAAGTGCAATTTCTCTGATCACAAAGCAGACATCTAAAATGCATCAGCTGAATTGGGAAATCTATACAAAAAGCTGTTATGCAGACATCTACACATAGATATCTACATGTGTGCGGTGGTTTTGCTGGTCAAACCTTGGCAATGTGATGAGGGTCAGCCCATCACATGCAACTGATTTTCTTCTCAGGAATGTGATACTTTCTCTACAAACTTCTGCCATCTTTTTATCATTATCATTTGTATCTATACTTCAACATTTGTTTTTACAATCTACAGGAAAGTCAGGTTTTCCAAAGCCCAGAAAAATTTTGTTTCAGAGTGGTTTTTATGTTGAATGTGTCCCAGTTTTACGTGAATGAAATTACTTGGATTTTAATCTCACTTGCATACTGGGAAAATTATTTTAAATTATGTAAAAATTGAGATACATTTTTCTGTATTTTCTATTTTTATTTACAAAAAAATCTTGTTCAAACAGCAGTTGTTATTTATACAAGATTCTCATAATTTGTCCTCTCCAGAACATTCCTAGCTTGTGTCATTGAAGAAAGGAATATCACTAACCTTTGATTCTGTTCCCTTGATGTTATTTTTCCAAAGCTGCCTATTGCAAAGTTTGTATATTGCCTTCTTTTTTAAATTGTCTCTATTTTTGTTTAGATTTAGAAAGACCGTTCTTAAAATTCTGTAATATGTTATTATTTAATTGATGTAATAATCAGGGAACCTATACCTTCTACACAAAATAGTCTGACAGCAGTATTGGAAGAGTGGTGCTGAAAGTGTGAAGAGGAAGGTTCATGTCTCTCTTATCACTGCTTGTTAAATCAGCAAGACACAAAGTAAGGGTTACAACCACCAGGTTGTCATCCAAATTGCCAATGAAGCCATGAATCCGAGAGAAATTTTATCTTTTCTGTTCATACATGGTCTTGAATAAATCTTTCATTCTTTTAATGGGGCCATAAATTGAAAAAAAGTTTTGAGAGTTTTGAGTCTAAAGTCAAGGGTCATTAAAAACCATGAGAGCCCCCACCATTCCTACTTTTAGATGCAGAAATTATATCCTCTGAGAAGCAAACTCCCAGTAGTATTTCTTCTATTTTTCTGATTTATAGTCTTTATAACTGTATTCACAAAAAAATTTTGTTGAAATACTGCAATATTTAGCTTCTCCAGTATTATGATACTATCTCCAAATCATCTTTAGATGCTTTAGGAGTTCACACATTCTATCCTTAGTTTCTTGTCTTATACAATTGCATAAGACAAAGTAATAGAAGGAGATGGGTGTCATATGAAAGCTGAAAAGTAAAACTGACAAGCAAAACTATGCTTTGAATCAGTATAAATGTATGTCCTACATCACTAAAGATGTATATTTCTCATAGCTGATTCCATAAGGTAAAAGTAGGCACTGATGATACTTCAGTACTTCAGGCTTTTTTTTTATTTCCTCTCATAGCTTTATGCCACTGGATAGAACTGTAACAAAAACACTCCCATAATTCTTCTTGTGTTGAAGGACTGTTGTGGTCTACTATCTTTCATTATCCAATGCCACAAAAATTTAATTCACATTTTTGTATTGACTCAGAACATAAATTTACATTAGAACTGCTCATGATTCACTGTGGAATAGAAGTTTTTAACCTGCAGCACTGTAAATCTAGCAACCCTTGTCATAAATTCTCAAAGCAGAATGAATTTACTAATTAATAAAGGGGCAGCTTGCAGAGTTATACCTCCACCTTTTCCAGCTTCTGCATTACACTTTTAAGAAGTAATTAAATAAGGGAAATATTCTTCCTTGTTATGAAACTCTCGTTGTTTCTTCCCAACAAATAGCTCTTTAGAAGGTCTTAATCAGGAATATCCCATTTCCTTCCCTTTCCTCAGAATCCCCAGTATGAAAGGTGTTTCTGCCACCTCACTATCTCAGCTTGCAGACCTCCTTCTTATCCCTGAATTAGAAACACAGCAAGTGTATAGCAGGGAAGAGGGAAGCTAATACTCTTTAAAACCATGGTAAACCAAACATTATTCACAATCAGTGTGTTAAGGTTGGATGCAAAGGAAAACAGTTTTGTGTGAGTTTTGATTTGACTTGATGACACAGTACTTTTTGTGTGTTCTACAACGTTATCGTTAACTACTAAAACATCCTATGTAACATATTTCTTATCCTCTCAGGTACCAAAAAAATACATCAGCTGATGTTCTAGATACTATTACCAACATTCAGCCTAAAGAAAGTGGTGGAGGAACTGGAGAAACTCGTGAATCAGTGGTTTATCGTACAGCTGAAGACATGCTAGAGAAACTTCCTCCTGATTACGTGCCTCATGAGGCAAGCTAGTCCTATTCTCGTCTTACTGTTCTCTGTATTGAGTTTTCACATTACACATTCCAAAAAAGAAACACTGAAGTGTATGAAAGATCACATAGCTAGTAGCAGATTCAAGTAAGGAGCCAACAACTACTGGCAACAATTTACTGCTACCAGCATGAATTAGTGTGAAGATTTTTTATTTAAAATCAAGAGATCTAACCATTGGTCATGGAGATATGGCATGGAGACTATGTTTGGACTTCCAAAGCTACTTGTGAAAATCGAAAAAGATCAGTCTTGACATTTTGTGATAGCAGTCTCCTGGGCCTTCCAGTCCTGTTTTAGCAAAATCATGGGCAATTGGGTAATATCAGACAAAACATAAAAACTGCAACAGTTTTAAGGGGCTAAATCTTAGTTGAATGATACACAAATGAACACATGGAAAGATGCTGTATATTACAACAGCATTCCATCAATTTAGACTTAACTAAATTCCTTCTGTGCTTTTATATTTTAGGTAAAGGCTCGTTTAGTTAAAATGGGAGCACTTAACTCTATGAATATTTTTCTTCGTCAAGAAATTGACCGCATGCAGAAGGTGATCACAGTTGTCCGCACCAGCTTGATTGATCTGAAATTAGCCATAGAAGGAACTATTGTTATGAGTGAGGCAAGTAAAGTATATTTACTACATATGGAACATTGTGCTTTAAACTATTAAATTGATTGATTTACTTTGAATATTATTTAATTCCTTCAGAATTTAAGAGATGCACTTGATAACATGTATGATGCTCGAATCCCTCAAGTATGGAGAAGAGTATCTTGGGATTCTTCCACACTTGGCTTCTGGTTTACTGAACTTTTGGATAGAAATGCTCAATTATCTGCTTGGATATTTCAAGGGAGACCAAGGGTGTTTTGGATAACTGGATTCTTTAATCCGCAAGGTAAGGTTATTGAAGAGACTTAAGGAGTGATGTATTGAATTAAATAATAATTCAGTGGTTATACTGCCAGAATATGTCACAGCAGCCAAGATGATAAATGGCTTCAATGTGCGCTCACAGCCCAGAAAGCCAATGGAATCCTGGCCTGCATCGCATGGAGCATGGCCAGCAGGGCATGGGAAGGGATTCTGCCCCTCTGCTCTGCCCTGGTGCGAGCCCACCTGCAGTGCTGCATTTGGCTCTGGGGTCCCCACGGAAAGGATGTGAACCTGCTGGAGAGCGTGCAGAGAAAGCCACGAAGATAATCAGAGGGCCGGAGCGCCTCTCTTATGAAGACAGGAAGAGAGAGCTGGGGCTGTTCAGCCTGGGGTAAAATGCTCTGGGAGTGACCTTTATAGCACCTTCCCGTACATAGAGGGGGCTACAAGAGAGCTGCAGAGGGACTTTTCACAAGTGCGTTTTGTGACAGGACAAGGGGAGATGGATTTAAACTGAAAAGGGGTAGGTTTAGAATTGATATTATGAAGAAATTCTTTACTATGAGGGAGGTGAGACATTGGAACAGATTGCTCAGAGAAATGTGGCTGCCCCATTCCTGGCAGTGTCTAAAGCCAGGCTGGACTGGACTTGGTCTGGTGGAATTCTCTAATTCTACTTTTTTATTTTTTGTGACTCTGCCCATGGCAGGGGAGTTGGACCTTGGTGATTTTTAAGATCCCTTTCAACCGAAACCCTTCTATGTGATTCTATGATTCTATGATCTTTTATTTTGACCCCTAAACACAGTTTTTATGTTACAAGAAGGAAAACATATAGTTGATAAATAAAATAATTTATCCTGTTGACATATTGTAGCATGATATTATACAGTTTATAAAGAAAGAATACTTTATGATACAGCTTTTAAAGAAAATATTATGTTTCTGTGGTTTAAAACTCTTTAACTCATTCCAAACTGTAAGCTGCAAGTATGGAAGAGATTTAATGTAGAGCAAGATGTTACAGCAGCAACAAAATGACTTTTTACATTACAGTAAGAGCAATCACTCAGTGGAACAACCTAATCAGAGACATAGTAGAGTCCCCATTTCTGGAGATTTTCAAGAGATAATTGGACAGTGCTAGATAATCTCATCTAGTCTCCCTTTCCCATGAAAGGTTGGACCAGGTGAACTTTCAATGTCTCTTCCAGTGTGGGCTATTCTGTGATTCTATGAATGTGTAAGTGCAGCAGAATTTATAGCAGTTATCAATCTTTCACAGAGAATCATCAAAATGTAGTTTTCATGGTGTAGCCATTTCACAGGTTATTTAATGAATAGTTTCTTCAAATTCATGAAAGACGTGCTATGAAGTACAAGCAAACATTATCTATCAGTATCTGTTATAGATTGTTGTTTTTATCATTTAGATTAAAGAGGAAGGAAAACAGATTTTAACCATCTCCATGACTAAAACACCCCATTACCTTATTAGGTGTGTGTTTGTAGAACAATCTCCTTTAACCTCCACAACTACCCATACAAAATTCTGATAAGAAACTTCTGTGTGACAGCTATGAGGTGGTTTTTCTGGGGTTTTGTTTTGTTTTGTTTTGTTTTGTTTTGTTTTTTTTCTAAATTAGGATTCACCTCTGAAAATCTTGAATGTTACATGAGTTACCTTTGCTTTGTGATGCTCCTGTTCTTACTGGTCTTTCTATGGCCAGAACTGTAAAATGTACTAATACCAGAGTTTTTTTAGAGTCACTCCCAGAATCAGTTGAGGTGCCTGGAGCACATCCAATTTATTATTAAACAATGGTATTGGGATGCTTGTCAAAACATCACTGCATTTGTATCGTAAGTGGCACAGCTGATAAGCATACTGATCTCTAGTGATTCAAGAGCACTGTGGTGTAAAAGAAGATAATGGACTACATTCTTTTGACAAAAGAAAACATTTAGTCTCACAGGCAACAAACCAGAGATACAGAGGGTCTTGAATTTTATCATTGCTTCAGCCTCTGTGTTAAAAATAAAGTAGTCCTGCAGATAGAGAGAGGTTTGCTTAGGGCAAAATGTGTGCTGTGGGTAGGGGTGAAGTGAGTATATTTGTAATATTACACTATATTTTTAATACTGCTCACCAGGAAATTCACCATTAAGTATGGAATTCTCTGTGTTAACTTCCCTTTCTTCATCTCAATCTCTATGACAATTCCAAGTAGTTCTTCACCTAGTCACATAAAATAGCAGATATCAAGTTTTTGATGACTTCATTGTTATCTTTTGACACACAGAGAAACAACCAGGTATTTATTTGCTACTAGTTTTTCTGGTCTTGTAGCTTTTTCCTTTATAACACATCCAAACCTCTTTGCTGCTCAGTCATCTATGCTTCAGCTGTTCAGTCCTTTGCATCTCAAACCTTTTTTATTTCAAACCTCTGTAAAGTCTGTTCAAAACAATACCCAAAAAATCACCTGACTTGCTGCTCAGTTATGTCATCCTCTACCTCCATTTCTGTCTAGGACTCCCTTTTTCCCCCTAACAAAACATACATTTTTCATTCTGCATAGGTACTGCACTGATTACAATCCCCACATTCATATAGTTACATATTCAGACACATATTTTCTGTTTTCCATCAATGAAATTCATTCTACTTCTTTCATTTAAAACTCCCCCACCTTTTAGATAAGTTGCCTTTACATAAATAGCAGCTCACACAATGGATAACTTGTTTGCCTTGAAATTCTTTCTTGAAAGACACCCTTATGATGGATCTTGTAGTTAACTGCCTTATGATAATTTAAGTCAGTGTCCTGAGCAAATATTTCTTAACAGACTAATTTAATAGGGAAAAAAAAGTATATGCCATTTGAAAATATTTTCCTTGGTGTAATGCACACTATGCCACTTTTGTGATTTGTTCCTATTTTGGCCCCAAAGCAAGTTTGCTATCATTAGTCAGGATGTTCATTTTCAACAGGACTCTGATTATCTATCTATGAGTTCACTGCAGAACCATGCCAATAACCGAGCAAAATTTTATTTTATCATGTGAGATAAGTACTAAATGTCTGGCTTAATTTCTCAAGGATTCCTGACAGCAATGAAACAAGAAGCAACTCGAGCACATAAAGACTGGGCTTTAGATAAAGTTGCAGTACATAATGAAGTGCTAAAGCTAACCAGAGAAGAAATCACATCATCTCCTTCTGTATGTATGACATGCAAAGATGTTTCAGTATTAATTTTGGTATTTAGTTTATATTATCCATCATTGACTTATTTTGGATTGACAGAGGAAAAAGTTACTATGGTTTTCACTTTAATATTTTTGCTCAGCATAGAAGACAAATACTAAGAAAGAAGATCTAAATTTTTAAATTTTGAAAAATATTTAATTAAATGAATGGTTTCATTCTACCACCTGTTGATTTTTGGAATTTACAGTAAAGTTTAGATGAAACTTTGTAGTGTATAAACTTTATTAAACAACTTTTCTTGCCATCCATTTAAGTAGCATTATCTTCTGAAAAGGATTATATTAGAGTTTGAAATTAAATCGTTTGAGGAGATTCAATGTCAGATATTTTTTACTGTAAAACATATATTCCTTTTAATGGTTTAAGACAATTATTATGCTTTATATCTTGTGATGTACCTGCTTACCCTTCACACAGGAAGGAGTATACATCTACGGGCTCTACCTGGAAGGTGCAGGCTGGGACAAACGAAGAAGCATACTCGTTGAGTCTACACCAAAGGTTCTTTTTGTCCAGCTGCCTGTGCTCCATATGTATGCTGTGGACTCAACCAAACCTCGGGAAGCCAGGCTCTATGTTTGTCCTCTTTACAAGAAGCCCATGAGGACAGATTTGAACTTTATTACAGAGGTCTTTTTAAAGACAGCAAAATCTCCAGACCACTGGATTCTGAGGGGAGTGGCTCTTCTGTGTGACATCAAGTAAGCTGTTTTTCCTACTATGACAGAAGGGAAATATATGGCACATGTAACAAATTACATGTGTGATTCTTCCACTGCTCTTTATTTGCTGGCTACTTGCTGTTACACTAGAAATTGCATTTCAGTCCTAGCTTAATGATTTTTTTTTCTCTGCTTCAGTAATTTCAGTTTGCCTTGGCTGTTTGTTGATAGTTTTAAAGTAAAGCTTTCCAAATAAGTTCATTGCTTGTAGTCTTTGAAGTTTGCATTATATTACTTTAAAATGAACATTTGCTTTAATAATGCAATTAATGTCAAATAAAATGTTATAAAACCTTAAAAAAGAAAAACTTCGCTTTTTCACATTCTTTCACATACACAACTTTTAGCTTGTTTCAGTGACATATGTTGACAACAGAAGAAATTTATAATCTCCTAGACACAAATTTAAATTCCTAGATTCTGTGTGATACACACATTATGTTCTTTGAGTCTGCATGAAACTATATGAGAGAAATATATGTTTGATCCATATTTTTTGCTTGGGCTTTCTAAGAACTCACTTGTTAAACTATCTAGATTAAGCAAAACTACATCAGGAATGTTTGTCTGGAATATCTGACAGGGACCACTATGTTCTCTGTCCAGTTTAGTTGTGTGGGAACAGACGTAGAACAGTTCCAACTACTTAATATGGATGGTTTTTTTAAATTAGAGAACCAGATTATTTGCAAAGACAATTATTTTTTCTGCATTTCATTTTAGCTCTAAAGCACAGGTTGCAGTCCTTGAAATTACTGTCACATCATTATTCTGTGATGATACCCCAGAATATCCTAACCATGAGTTTTCGAGACATAATTAGTATTTAACTAATTCTATTCATATAATACTAAACAAGATATGCAGTATACACTACGTCTTTAATAATCTGCATAAAGTTTCTTCCTTCAGATATCTTTATTTGGCAATTTAGTTTTTCACTTATACCCCATGACTGGACTGTGCTCTTCCTTTTGCCATTCAAGAGTGTTCAAATGCATCTGCTGTGGCAAAGTGCACCTACTACTTGATGAAGTCCTAGGCATCTATTGGGATGATAAAAAGCCCTTCCTTGAGTTAGAATCCTATGGCTTTCTGTTGGAAGTCACCACCCCAGGATATCCTCTTGCAGAAAGTCCGTGGCATACAGGAAATAACAACACACAGACACAGCATCATGAGCAGAGTAACAAAAAGACCTCCAAATGCAATTAAGTAAAATGTTTCTTCTCTCTCCTCTTTAGATTTACTTAGATTCAAATACAAGAAACCAGCTGGTGTTAGATAACTTTTACAATTTCTGTTTATTTTCAAAAGTTTGTACATCTGCAAAAAAGGAAAAAAAAATCTGACTGCAACTGCAAGAGATTTTGCTCCAAGAAATCATAATATTGATGATAGTACTTGTGGTGGGTTGTCCAGCAGCCAAGTACCCAGTTGCTTCCCTGCCCTGCCTTGCTGCAGCAGGATAGGGGAAAGAATTGCAAGAGCAGAAGCTGAAAACATGGGGGTCAAGATGAAGACAGTTTAATAAGTGAAGCAAAGCCGCACACAAAGCAAATCAAATTAAGGAATTTATTTACTGCTTCCCACTGGCAGGCAGATGTTTAACCACTTTCTGGGAAGAGCCTCAGCACACATAATGGTTACTTAGTAAGACAGATTCAATAACAACAAATGTCCCCCATCCTACTTCCTTCCTTAAGTCTTTGGTGCTGAACACGACATCATACTGAATGGAATATCCCTTTGGACAGTTTAGGTCAGTTGCCCTGGCTTTATTCCCTCCCATGTTCTTGCACATGTCCATCTACTCACTGCAGGGGCAGAGGGGAAAACAGTTCATATCCAAAAACCAGCACAAGAATTGTTATTCCTAAAGGGTTTTTTCCTGGTCTAGCCTTTCAGCTTAATTACGTTGGTGAAACAATGTGTAACCTTGAATGTCTCCACAGGTGGGAGATGTGCACTGTCATATTTACAAGTGAAAGTCTATATGGGAAAATAGCAGGGAAAGTGCAAATTAATGTGTAAGCTGAATTACACGGCTTACACTGAAGGTCATGTTATTCCTCATCCAGTATAATATCAAGAATAGAGATGAATAGTATATTCTTATCTCAGCTAAATCATATATTGCATCAGATTGAGAGCATCTTTCTTCTGTTTGTCAGAGTCTAATCACCATTTCCCATTTTCTCTGACCCTGTCTAGGGGTTTGTTCCATTCTCTTTCCTCACTATCATGCATTAGCTTACTATTTTCAGGTTGCAATGAATGTTGATTTTTATATAGCTTTCCAGTTAATTTATGGAAATAACCTATGTTTTGTGATAACAACAATCTACTATGTATTCAGAGGGTGTTTTTTTTGTCTCTGCATGCTTTAAGAATATTGATGAGGTATTTTCATGTCCTGGTCATATGTGGGATAGTATTCTTACACGTAATTTGCTTACAGCCAGCTCTTCAGACATCTAAAGAGGTGCAGTTAATTACTTGAACCACAAGTCATTCCTCCCAGCTGTCATAATCTATAGGAATTCCAGATCTCAATTAAAGACTTTTCACTCCCAGGAATCTTCTATACCTCCAGGATATTGTAATAAGCATTCAAATTCCTAATTTAAGTCTAGCACAATTTGTTGGGTTTTTTAAAGTAGCTAAACAAAGTTACTCTCTGAAATTTTTAATGTTCATTTGCCATTCAAGTTACTGCTGTTCAAGTTGCGAGACAGTATTGTGGTGCCTGAACTGACAAATACAGGAATACCATGCTAACAAAACACAAATATTTAACAGATTATCAAAAAAAGACAAGTACTTGAAATATGACATTTAAGTAGTCTCTATGAGAGAATACCTACCTCATGAAGGTCGGCGTTTGAGAATGGAAAGAAGAACATGCCCAGAATTAGCTTAGAGGGTGCATCCACAGTGTTTATTTTTCTTTCCTCCCTTAGTGGATCTGCCACCCAGAAAAATTTTCCTGCCCATTTACTCTGATTTTCAGAGGCAATCCAAATCACTGAGACAGGGGAAGGCTCTTCTACTCTTTCCTGCTGCTTTAGAGCACACATGCTAATTGGGAGTCATTGATCTGCTGGTATGTTGAGATACTTCTCACAGAACTTTTTTGTCTTAGGTGATGATTCATGAGAAGCCTGGAGCTTGGCTGTGTGATGAGGTTTTATGTGACAATGGCTAAGAATTAATAAAAACTATTGAAAAGAGCTTGCAAATGGTAGGAAGGGGAGGATTTGTTTTCTGGTCAGGTTTCTAAATCTCACAACACCACTGACTGGAATGAGCTTGTTCCAAGAATGTAAAATTTCAGCTAAGTTTTAACTTGAAAGGTTTGTTAATTCCATGGAATCATTTTTTTCATCTACACCCTCTGTTTCTGCCTCTATATTCTGGTCAGTTGTAACTAAAATTAGTTCAGAATATTCATAGTTTATAGAAAGATCCGCTGTTTTCTTATTCAGTAACCTCATTTACTGACCATATCTATTCTTAATATTTAAACAAACTAATTTTTGACAGTCTGGAAGAACATCTGGCAGCAGTATGTACATGCATTTCTGTTGACACAAATACTGAAAATCAAATGTATGGAATTCAAGCTTCAGTTTTAAGTATATTGATGTTTTTGCTGATTTTTGAATATTTGAATGTAACTGCATTGCTGTGACAAGCCTCTCATTCAGATTTCTTCAGAAGCCACTGCTATTATTTATAGTCCTATACACCACAAATACTACACCAAACACTGTAAGAGTTGGTACCTTTATCTGCACCACACAAGCAGGACATTCCTGAAGTAAGTCTAGTTTTATAAAAGCCAAAACCCCATGCCTTTTCTGTTGATTAGCACTGCCTTCAGAGCACCAAGAGCCATGCATACATTAACCCTTAGAAATTCAGAAAAACTATTTTTTAACTTAGCAAAGCTCCATGATAAAAGTAAAATTCAGAAACAGATTTTGAAACTAGAAATACCATGTGATTCTTATATAGCAGATATTAGGAAGGGTCAATAAGGCACAGCTAACATAGCTGACTCATTTTTATGCCTCTTTATTTCCATTACAATTTCTAATTTATTTGATATAAATACATGCTGATAACATCATTGGGGACATCTGAACAGTCTCTAACTTACTGCATCAACTATTTAATAAAGGAATGACTCAACCAAGGTATTAGTTAGTTTAATGACTAGTAATTAAGGAATATCTAAGAATACAAGACCCAACTTATCCAATTTCCACTACCTTCACATTCCCAGATATCAAAAAGGATTAATGGTTGCATTCTGCCAGTTAAAAAGTTAATTTTTTAGGCCTTCTTATCTTGCTGTTAGATCTTAAAATTTGCCTCATATTTTTATATCCTTTGTTATGAAACAAGATAATCTTTACACCATTCCTGTGAGATTTAGTCTTGATCAAAATTATTTTAGCGTTTTTCATAAATATTGAGATCTCATTCAAAAATCATCCTTAATATCACTGCCAACATTTACCTTAATTAACATACAGTTATTAGTATTTTTCTCCTGCATCTCATTCAGCCCCAGGGAAATGTGATTTCACTTTCTGGATATTAGGAAAACACTACCTTTTACTATTTCCAGGACAAAATTATACACCTAAAGTTAAAGAATTTCCTCTCTGACTCCCTGCCTTTTCCCCTGCCCTTGTCCCAACTCCTGGACTTTGCTTTTGGATCTGCAATTTCAAATGACTTACAGTATCAACAAGCTGACTCCTTCAATTCACCTTATGCTTAATTTTCCCAAGCAATCATGGCAGGATGTCTTAAGAGGTAAACTGTCTGCAGCTTCCTGCATGGATTCACTATGCAGTAGTTCCTCCTACCAGTGTTTGTATGTTTATGTTTGATATTCAGATTAGTCAAGTGGTTGTTCAAGAGGTCAGCTGATTAAAACTGCAGAAATTAATTTCTCAAAGTCTGCTGGCTAATCACCGAGATGGGATTTCTGTGAACAGACACTCAAACACAGAATGACCATTTGCCTTACAGACACAGCAATTCAGTGAGCTGTGTTAAACAGGTAACTGCTCCTTGTGCCTGCAGCTTCAAATGACCTGGAAGAGGCTGCTGGATAGCAATGGAAATGAAGGATGGCTAGGGTCACCCTCTCTTTTTAGGGGGATGTTTATGATGTGGTATGCAACAGCCTCAAAGACACTGTGTTTAGAAGTTTGTGATCTCCTCACTGAACACAAAAGTCAAATTACTGTAATGTAAATGGCCCTGTAAACAAAAATGAAAACTATTAAACCTCCATAATTACAATATAGAGAATTTAAAGGGTACCCTTCTCTCTCTCTTTAGTCACAGCCATGATAACACATGGGAAATCCAAGAAACAGATTCCCAAACTTACTCATTCATGAAGGGAATATTTTGAGAGGAAATGCTAGACTACAAAGTTTTATTTCTCAAGAGACACATCCTGTCCCGCTCCAAAGGATATTTTTCTCAAAAATCCATTAGATACTGCAGACAAGCAACCAAATGCTTGTCTCAGCATTTGGGAAGCATTTTACCGAGCGGAAACAGGTCCCACCTATGAGGCATCTAGCAGCACAGCAGATAGAAGTCCTCTCTGTCTCTTTGGAAAAGACCATTGTTAGATCATGGCACAAGATGTGTATCAAACGGTACAAGGCACTTTTCCTCATCTGTATTGAGGTTTCCCTTGGTGGGAAACTATTGAATGGAGGGATTTCCAAATAATTTCCTCCCAGAAAAAAAAAAAAAACCAACCACAACGAAAGAGGGAGATGGGACAGTAATGGCTCAGTCAATTTTACTTAATAAAGAATAAGTTGACTTATCTTTTCTTCCTTTGTTCTGAGTCATTGTTTCCCATTTTCTTGTAAAAAATTAGGAGAGAAATTGAATTCTTTGCTGAGAATTTCTTACCATCATTTTCTTCCATTAGTTCATCCTAGCAGCCTTCTATAATCCAAAACACAATTCTTAACAAAGCTTTTTGAACAGGTGTTTTTAATCAGGAAGTTTTAAATAGGAGTCAAGGATTTTGGTGAGAAATTCAAACTGTAATAAAAAATGTTATTTTTATTATAGAACAAGACTAGCTTTGACATTTCTATAATTCTAAGATTTTTAAATAGTGGAATGACTGGGTCATATTCACAAATTAATCAAGAGTCATATGAATTCTCCAACAACTTTTTAAGGAAAAGATTTAAATCAATTTCTTGCTTACAAGACAGAGAATTGAATTGTATTGAAATGAAATATCTATTTAAATCATTCCCTCCATACAGACATTACACAGAATAAATTCCACAAAGCAGCTAGACTCCAGAAGTGGATACAACTATTTCAGTTCATTATGCAGTTTACAAAACTTTAGTTTAAAAAAAAATCATTATATTTGCACTAATTTCTTTGTTGTCATCAAAGAATGTATAGCCCAAAGTGTACAAGCCATACTGACAGACAGCTGAAAAATGGAGCTCTCCTTTACATTCGAGCAGGCCCTTATGTCTGGAACTGCAAGCGAGCAACAGATTAACTTCATTCATTCTGAGTCTGCCTCTACAATTAGGGACAGCTGATTGATTTGAACCCCTCATTCCAGTCCTGCAGATCTGCCATGAGCCATTTCATGAACTGAGAACATTCTCCTACATGTGGGCAGGCAAATTAAGTAACAGATCAATTAGTACTTAAAAGCACTACATTGAAATTACTGAGATTTAATGCAAAATGTGTCTCACAGCCAGCAACCAGAAGAACTTCTCCTGATTCCTAATGTGCTTTAAAAATATTTAGAAATGTTTTACATTGATCTGTCACATAAGTATTTGCAGTAATCATGTTCGCATAAAAAATATTATAATTTTGAGTTTTACTAAGAGCTATAAATTAACCTAAAATTCAGGTTTCATGGTGCAAGTAATATAATTTAGTATCTCCAAAGACATTGACATATAGATAGTTCCAAGACAAGATGTTCTTTCTAAACACCAATGTGCTACAATGAAAGTTGTAGTTTATATATTTGTAACTCTCATTTGAATACTTCTGCTCAGAGACACCTTTTTTTCCCCCCAGGAGGCCTACAGAAGGATTCAGTTTATCTAAACTTTTATTTCAGTTAAGTAGGTATTGATATGAGTTACAACTCTACAAACACCATTCAAATTCAATGATTCAACACTACAATTCTTCTTCTTCCTTTCCTAAGGCTGTATTTTAAATTTCTAAGCCATTTATTTCAGTTACTTCACAGGTGCTAGTTCTCAGCTCAGACATTTTAGCTTTTACTGAGCTGGGAAGGATCTTTACTGACAGTTCCTCTTAGCTTTGTAGAGAAAAAAATGAGCAAAAGCACATTCACTGCTGCAGCACACTATAGGTACCAAACACAAGAGCAAATGGCTCTTACCTTTCAGGCACTTGGGCAACACTTGTACAGCCACTGGATAGGGCAGCCACTCCCTCCAGTTGTCATTTAAATTCTGAGTCTAGGAAAACACTTAATTCTCCAAATGTTAGCAACCCTGTACCCTGCAACTTTAAATACACATGTACAAGGTAGAAAGGAGTAAAATTTCACTAAGAGTTTAGATCTATTTGCACTGAGATCCAAGAGTATGTCTCTATCTAAACAAACTTATTATGAAAGATGATGTTTATAAAAGCTAAGAGTTAGTGGTCATGGAGAAGCATGAAGTGTATAACTTGCAGTTAAAACTGATACCATTCCTTAGGATACTGCCTATGGCAGCTTAGGAAAATGTCTGCCACTCAGCAAATACCACAGGAGAAACAGACAATTTCTCCATGACACAGATTTTCCCCTTCAGAAAGTTTCAAAGACAAAGCATTCAGTCTCTCGTGGGACAGGGATGGTACTTTCTGCATATATGAGTCCAGTGGTGGTAATTTTCAGATAGCAGAGAGCCCAAACCCTTGTGAAGGTTTTCTCCCTTGCCTGCTGTTATGGTTATGACATCTCCACAGAAAGGGATTATCAGGGGAGATTACTGAAAGAGATGCTGTACTTTTTCAAAATGCTGTTTTGTCCTCAAAATATAGTCAATTACATTAAGAATGCTTTAATGGTCACAGAAATACAATAATTCCGATGTTGCAGTATAACTGCAAGGCAGCTCCTCCTTAATACAAGAGGTCTGGATCAGCTGTAAGGTAAAGGAACAAGAGAGCAGTAAAAAGTCTTGCATTTTAAATAGCATCTGCAGTCCTTCAGCTACAGAAAAAGAAGTGCGTGCCTCAACAAACAAAATTCTGAAGTTGAACAAAGCTTCATCAACTCATTGCATTGTATTTTTGAAACTGGAGGGAACACAACTCCTTTCAAATTTGGATAGTGTCATTTTAATAATTTGCTTGGTTACTTTAAAACTGTTAAGAGATCATGTTAAATTTTAGTATTATTAAAAACATTAATAAATATAACAAAAATCAGCAGACCAGGTTTGAGAGACAACTTTCAACAGTATTTTTCCACAAAAAAGCTTTTAATTTATTCAATAAATACCTTTTTATCTCTAGGAAAATGACCTGTCTTTTAGTACAGTCATTTAAGTCAACAGGATCTGTTCATTTTTCTGACATTATATATTCTGATAATAACTTCTTGATGGGTACAGTGAAAGTGCACCTGTTCAGACTTTACTGTGATCAACTTTGTTTTTTTCCTCTATTCATATAGATAACACTAGTGTACGTGTTGTGTCAAGAGTACAGAAATCTGGCAAGAAAATAAACTGCCTTGTGTTCCAGCTGGTCCTGGGAGATCAGAAGATCTGGGTGCAGCTGGGATAGATTTCTGGTTATAACCAATTTGGCAATAAGTCTGGTCATGTTCAGTAGGAATTTCCATGAGCACAGATTCACAAATACTGCAGTTTCAACACTGCGGATCTGGTCGTGTTCAAGAGGAACTCATGCAATCATAGATCCACTAACAGTGTGGTTTAGTGAAGCAACAGAAACACAGATTCAGAATTGAGGTTGATAAATGCACTTGCTGAAATAGAGATTTAATAGTAACAATAATAATAATTGTACGTGAGAGCTTACCAAAAAAAGTATCCTTGCTTGGGAGGAGTGAGAAGAGGGGAGAAGGGAGTAGCCCATCGACTGTCCCCAAGATCCTAGGGGGTCTTCTTCCTAACTAAGTGACATATCTACCCTGCTTGTACACAGCACGATCTTATACCCCTGCTGCTCCTTACGTATAGCATGATCTGAGGGGAGAATTGAGTAACATAGTCATGTATGTGGTAGCATGTACTTCATTAAGCTTATTAGTGTGATTGCACTGTTTTAGAATCTTTCTGTTCTTTCTCACGGAGAACATAGATAAGTTGCATTCTTTTACTTTCCTAATCTCTGTGTTTGGCATTGGGTGTCATTTGGTTGTGACCAATGGGTTTAGGAGGTGGATTCTTCACTGACCAGTAGTTGTTAGAGTATGAATGACTATAAAAACCTTTTCCTGTAAATAAATGGCCCTTCTCCGCCATACTTCGTCTGCCTGGTTTCTCTCAGCAAGCTTCTGCACCCAGGGGGATCAGAAAGCCATATATTAGCATATGCAGGTTTTGAATTTTAAATATTTAAATGTCCCTTAATTAGGCAAAAGTGCTTTTTGGCCATGGTGTCCTTCGAAGTTCTGGTTATATGACTTTGTTCCATTCTGTGCATTTGTAAGAGCCTAAAAAGAACCATCCTATCTCCACAGCAACTCCACCTCGTCCTGTTTTGAAGTCAGCCACGCAGATCTCCATCCGCAAAGATAACATAGAGGGTACACAGCATAGACGGTAGATAGTCAAGCCTTAGTCTTTGCCTGGCTGCTTGGTCATCATCCCCTGGCGTGATGTCATCATGCCTGAAGAGTTCCCTTTGATTATTCTCCAAAAGAAAATTCCTGCTTCCAACAGGATATATGTCACCGTCATAGCCCTGAGGCTTTTCAACAGAGACATGATCCTACTAAGGTCTTGCAAAAGCAGCTGGCCCTCTGCTGCACACAGGTGCTGGGACTCATCTTGGGAGCAGAAGTCTTAACCGGAAAACTTAATTAATGAGCCTGGTGCAGAAATAATAGAGAGGAGTAAAGGTTTGCATGAGAAATAGGTGCACCATGCTAAGGCTGGCAGTGCTATCCAGGTGGAAGAGGTTTCTTTCTCTTTATTTAAAGGTTTCTGTTGCCTGGCCTGAAGGTGGTAATTTTTATTTTTTAACCTTTATTTTCCTCTCATTTTAGAAAAGTTGAAGGAAGTATCTTTTCAGTAAACCAAACCAAACTTTCCGTTTTCAGTAAACCAAACCACCATGGCAAATTCTTTTTGCCTGGAATTAGATGTTGAGATGCAAGCACTACCCTGGCAATTCACACTGAGGAATTTCACAATTTCATGATCGCACAGCATCAGTGCTCTGAGTAGTTACATTTCCAAAGCATCAGACTGATGCTGTGTTGTATTTGAAATTAATACACACCATTAATATTTAAGCTATTAACTTATTTGTATTCCAGCTGCATTTAACAGGCCAATGTGAAATATTTTCCCCACTTCCTGGTTCAGTTGGAGCTTTCCTTCTAGCTCTGATGGCTTTGTATGTTTTCTTCTTCCAGATTCTGATGTAGAATGTGACCAAATATAGGTGATTTAGAGCAGGTTAGTTGTACTAGTCAGCACAAAGTAAATGAATAAGAACAGTAATATGAATCTCACACAAAGCAGATTCAGAGCCTTCTTTTGCTGGGAAAATAAGTATTCTAAATCCTCCAGATTTATACATCGTACTACCGCCGGGACTGACCTGTGCCCCGTCTTCAACTTAAAAACCAAGCTCTGATCTGCTCTGCGTGCAGCTCTGCAAATTCGCGTTATAAATGGATAATTGCATTCACTATTATTAAACCTAATAAAACTTGGACGTCACGAATAGCATGAAGGTCACCAAGATGCCCAAGCCTGAACAGATTCAGAGTAAAATAAAAGAAAATAAGAAGTTGAAAAGGTGGAGGACGGGATCGCAAAGACGCGTCCTCGGGATTTTTTCTTTCCCTTTCCCTTCCCCTCCCCGACACAGCCCCGGGCGCTGCCGCCCCCCGACACACACCCACCCGCGGCGGCTCCTCATCTCCGCCGGGCGGGGCCGGGCCGGGCCGGGCCGGGCCGGGCTGTACCTGGGCCGGCCCCTCCCCGCCTCCGCCGCCGCTACAAAAGCTGCCGCCGGAGCCCCCGGCACGTCCGCCGCCGCTCCGCTGTGCGCGCCGCGGAGCCTCCGCGGGCAGCGGGAGCCGGAGCCTCGCCGGGCCCCCGCGCATGGGGGCCGCCCCCGGACATGCCCTTCTCGCCGCTCGGCTTCGCTCTCCTGCTGCTGGCGGCCGCGGGAAGGTCGCTCCCGGTGAGGCGGGTGAGTGCTGAGCGCGGGGGCTGCGGTGCCCCCGGCCCCTGTCCCGCGGGGCTGCCCCAGCCCGGCCCGGCGTCCTGGGGGAATCTCGAGCCCCGCGGGGGCTGCGCTCCGCCGCGCCTCTCCCGTACCTCGCACCTCGAGGAGAAGTCAGAAGTTTAAGCCCGTCACTTTTTGGGCTCCCACGCCAACACTTGCGGCACCAGCGGCGGCCGGCGGGACCGGAGCGCGGAGAATTCTGCGTGCGTGGGGGCCGCGTCTGCGGCGTGCGGCTCCGCGGGGGTCTCGGCGGGCGGGGTGGGCTTGGGGCGAACGGAGGGGAGGGAAGAAGCGGAGACGCTGCTGCTGCGAGGGCATTGCCCTGGAGGTAACGCTCCCCCCCGGCACCCACAGGAAATAACACGCGTGTCTGTAATGGCAAACAAACGGAGTGCCGTGGGAAACACGGAGCAAGGTCCTGCCGGGGACTTGTAGGGGCGGCTGTGACACAGCGTGAGGGTGGGAAAGCAAAATATAATCTGTGTGAAGAGCAGGATGAGGTGATGGGGAAGAGGGAAAGGGCCAGGGAAAGGATGATGGACAGAGAAGGCTGACTGTGGTTTGGTGGATTGGGGACAGAGAGATAAGAGAGTCTGATGGGGAGGGATGGAGGCTATGTTGGGGTGGCAGCAGGAGGCTCCTGCTGTAGGGAAAGCAAGGACAGGCTCAATGCTGAGGCTGTGGGCTGTAGAGGTCAAGGAAAGGACAGTGTATGGGATGATGGACCAAATATACTTTCCAGTTTCTTTCCAGTTGTTAAAAGCTTTTGGGATTACAGATTTCTGCAGTACAGCACTAAGAGGATCTGTTTAATACCCCACTGGGCCTAAGCCTGTAGGGTTGTCTAACGTGTTGGGTTTTCTTGGTGGGCTTGTTTTATGTGCTATCTACTTCAGGCCCTTAAAGGAGTAACAGGCACAATTTGCCCTAGGGAAAATTCCAGTTAAGAAAGTCTCTCCGTTGTTAAAATGATCAAACACTGAAACAGGCACCAGAGGGATGCTGGGGAGCCTCCATCTGTGGAGGTGCTTGGTATTCAATGGGCTAAATTGCTCAGCTACTTGAGCTTGGACCTCAGAGCAAACTAATGGTGGGGCTGCCAGCAGTACGGAATCAGTGAAGTGCATTTCCAAGCCAAGCGGTCTCCTTTAACTAGATGAAGAACTGGGAGCACATGAGAAGAAAGGCGCTTCCGTGGCCTCAGGACTATAACTTTAGTCATGCAATAAAACAGGTACTTGTGTAGCCTTTTCTGGCACTAGAGGGTCTTATCTGACAACTTTTATAGAGCAGTGATTATGCTTATTGTATGCTGAGAAACTACAAAGTAATTTGCTTAGTCATAAGTGTACAAAAGTATGAGACTTTGGCATCTAGATTATTTTCTCAGGTTCAGTTTAGAGTAGTGTTAAAGGTAATGTTTAAAGGAAACTGAAAATAGTGCTGCATGTGCAATAATGGATAGTAAAATCTGTGCAAGACAGGTGTGAGACGAATACAGAATGATGTGATACAGAGTTGGGGGAAGAAGAATTTTATTGGTGCTCTGACTATGGTTTTGCTTTGACTTTCCCCCTCTCTTCTCTCTACCATCAAACAAGTGAGGAAGGAAAGAGTGAGACAAGAAAGTTGACAATGTATGTAGAAGGAAGAAAAACTTTAGTCAGAGTTTTTATCTGAGGTGGTGCTACTTACATGCCATCATCTTAAATGCGGGGTGATTGGTAATCCCTGGGTCTAGATCTTCCTTACAGCATTGAGGATAGTAAAATGACCAAGAGCTGGTAGCACACGGTTGCATTGCAGAATCTCATTACTAATGACAGGGTTGTGTCCTTTCCCTGTTTGGCCTTGAGCAGCGATGCCCTGCTGCTGGGAGAGCTGACAGACAGCTGGCCGCCTGTTCCCTATCACGCACTCCTCTCTTGGGTTTGGGTTTCAGATCCTGCTGTTCTGTGTAATACTTTTGCTTAAAGATTTGCTAAGATCATCTTGAGAAAGTAGTCTAAACGTCAGTGAAGAGCAGAAAAAAGCTGTGCCAGAATTCTAATTTGGGGGTCCTGTTCTTCAAAGTACCCCTGCTTTTGTTTCATGGGCTGAATGGGAATAATACAGGTGGCCTCAGTGGAAGCAGAAGCAGATGAATTCAGTGTAAAGGCTGTAGATGTTTTGCTCTCCTCACCTCTCATTTCTGAAGTGCTTTTGTATGGGAACAGAGAAGCACTCATGTAAATATCAACGTTGAGTGTGTGGGTATGCGTATGTTACTCAGTTACTATTGTGTTACTGAGGCTTGTTTAGATACCGCTGCCAGCCTGTTCTCCAGAGCAACAGCGTGCCTTTGTTAGGTTGCGGGTGTTAGGGGCACATATAGTTGGTTACTGCAACTTGCTCACCCTTCTGAAGCCTGCTGTGGCTGCTTTTTAGTCATGCATGCAGCATCTGCTTCTTTAACCGTGGGATAGGTTACTATAGGATCAGGTATTTGTCTCTGAGGGGGCTAGTTTTGAATCCTGAGAGGCTTTGAGGAAAAGATGCAGTGTGAGTGGGGTAGTTTTGAATGCCTTGTTAGCCTGCTGATCTCTGCCCTTGAGGGCACAGAGGTCCCCAGAGTGCATGCCCCAGACTTGCAGGACCATGCCTATTTTGATTTCCTGTCTTCTGTTACATGCCCTAAAACTGAGAAAACTGAACTATGCCTCCTGACTACCACTATGCTGTACATTAGTGTTCTTTAGAAGTCATTAGGGTGGGAAAATGACTGCAGATAGAGCTTGGCTAAAAAACAAAAAGTGAACCTGGAAATGAGTGACTCCTTGCAGAAGCAAGGATGGGGAGTTGGACTGCATCTTGATTAGCTGGATCTTCACCTGGGTAAAAATGCATCCATACTTAGGTTGGCTGGAAGTTCTGAGTTAATTCTCTTCTCCATTTTCTGCTCAAAAAAACTCACAGAACTGTTTGTTGTTTTGGTTTGTTTTGGTTTTGGTTTTTTTGCCTGCATTCTGAAAAAATACACCAGATCAGTCTCAGCAGCACATACTGGCAGAGGTATAGAAAGCAGGGGAGGAAAGGGTGGACAAGGTCTGACACTGAGCCATCTAGCTGTAGTTATTATTTAAGGATTCTTGGCTGGCTTCTAGGTAATGAGCTGCTTTTCCAAGAATATGGCCAGGTTATTAAAAACTTAATATTTTGTAGGCTATTTAAGTTCATAACTATATTATTATGGTATGAAACAAATTAGATAATTGTACTATTTAATTCAATGCAGATTAAATTGCTGTACCAAGTGACTAAAACCTTTATGTATTCATAAAATCATGGGGGGATTTTTTGTTGGTTTTGTTTAGAAACAACTCTCATTTTCTGGAAACTTTATAAAGCTAGTGACAGTGTGTGTGCTATAAAGCCAGATGGCTGAACATATCAAGTCTGATTATATACACCAAAAAGATACTTGTTATAATATCCCAAACATAAGTTTATTGAGGGGGATAGGAATGGCACATAGCATTTCAGACTTAAGGAGCCTAGGACAGGGGCATGTAGTGACAAGACAAGGGGGAATGGCTTCAAACAGAAAAAGATTAAGTTCAGTTTAGATAAGAAATTCATTACTGTGAGGGTGTTAGGGCACTGGAACAGGCTCAGATAAGTAGATGCCCCATCCCTCTCAGTGTTCAAGGCCAAGTTGGATGGAGCTCTGAGCAGCCTGGTCTAATTGGAAGGTGTCCCTGCCCATGGCAGAGGGATTGGAACTAGGTGATCTTTAAAATCTCTTCCAACCCGGGCCATTCTATCATTCTGTGATCTCCAAGGGCCAAAGGAAAGGACTGTGTTAGACATAAGAGCAATGATTTGGCCCTTGGCGTTGTTTAAAAGCACACATGTCAGTTTCAGGAAAGTTTAAGTTAGTGAAACAGCTCTTAAATCCTTCCCCTTATTTCTGTTGCTGTTATTGCACCACCACCATTCCACGCACAGACCACACGACCAACACTCCCCTGACCCCCCAAACTAGGAAGCAGTCTGAGAATTTGGACAAAAATATTTGAGGAAAAGTGTAAACAGATACAGCTGTGAATGGAAGGACAGATATTATGGCTGTGCAAGGACATGTAGCTGTCCTTTGTGAGAAGAACTTGTTTTCTCGAAGTGAGGTGGAAGTGATGGAGCTTTGCAAAACTAAAACTCCTGTGCTCCAAAAGTAGTGACTCTATAGCTGAGATAAAGTTCAGTGAAACTGGACCTGATATACAAAACATAAACAGCTGTCTGCTGACTGTCAGATTTTTCAAGGTATTGTATCATATCCTGTTTCTGCTAGTCTGTCAAACTAAATAGGGCTTTAATTTGCTACACTGATTGATTGCCAGTTACTGGAGAGGGCACACCAGGAGGAGCTGTTATCTCTGAAATCACAGGGCTTTCACTAGTTTTTTAACTTGGAAATAGTCCTTTTCAAAACTAATTGTTTCCTTCTGCAATGCTGTAGGGAAACCAAAGCTGTTAAATTTTGTTTGTCTGCTTTCATTAACAGCTTTTGCGTTTCTGTGATAAACCAGTGTACGTACTGTCACCAAGGCTGTCTGCTCAAGTTTCCTAGTGCAGTACATCAGTTCTATTAGTTTGTGTCCTAACAAAAGTAAATGGATACAATAGCAGGTATATCTCTGTTTCAGGAAAAAAAAATGTTGTCAGCCAAGTAAATAAGAGACCTTTTATTTAAACTCTGCAATGTTGTTTTCTTGTGAGCCCAAATGAAAACATCGGGCAGGAACTCATTTCATTAAATAAATCTTCCTAACCTAGCTACTGAAGAAAAGACCAAGTTTATTCCTTGCATGCAATGCTTCCCATTAGAAAAAGTATCGGGTAAACAGCATCCAGGGATATCTAGCTTGCTAAATAGCAGGTAACCCATTCAAATGTCATACTTTCATCTGCAGCAAATTTGAACTTAAGATGGGTAAAAAAAAGTTTGGTGGTGGTGGCTGAATACTGTTCTTTGGTGCCTCTTTTTGTTCAGTGTTAGAAACTGTTATTTATGCATTTCAACCACACTGGGTTATAATTGCTGCATTCCAGTGATCCCTGGGTGCAAATGTGGAGGAGCTTAGGAAATACATGACAATCTTCACAGGCAGGAGGAGAATCTCCAGAAAAAGTTGCAGCAGCATCCTAATCTCTGGTTTATAAGCATAAACACAAAAAGCTCAGCTCTTCCACTGCTGGAGGAAAGTGGATGACTTTAGTCTTACTGCCAGAAATACGAATCCATGAAAAAGGAAACTCCCTGCAGTTTTATTGGGACTTCAGTAAGCCTTACAGACAGTGTACCAGGGATACATTGTGGCATATCTTTGTGGAGGAGAACATGGGTGGATTTCTACCTGTTGTCCTCCCCTTAATCTTTATTGTCTTGTATTCTTAAAGAACCAGACAATTGCCCCTGCCTTTGATGTACATGTGAAATGATATGGATTGCTGCGTGTGGCCATGATAACATAAACATCTCTTGCTCAAATGCTTATGTGAAATCTTGTGAGCAGCCCCTGCCCCACGTTCAAATAAGGCTTCTTAATAGTCTCATAAATACTGCAGTTATTGTATAGAGAAGACAGGGGCATAATTTAATTGAATGAACAATCAAAAATACGGTAACTGTGTAGAGGAAATTGTAGTTTATATATGTGAAAAGTAATAGTTTCTTCAGCTGGTCATTTTACTGACTACATCTTATTGCTATTTCACCATAATTGATTGTTAATAGATTGCTGTCTTAGTACAGTCTGGTATTGACTGCTATTTTTCTTGCAATTGATTGCATTTCATTGTTAGTTCTCCTTCTCACCATCTTTTTCCTCAATTGTTTTATGCTGGCTTTTTCAATTACTATGTTTTTGTCTTGTGCTTGTCTGTCCATTGAACTTACCTGCATTCACCTCTTCTGTTCTTGCCTTGTCCCACTTCTACACATGCACTCTCCCAGTGCCTTCTTTGATGGCTTCAGGACAAGACTGTTTTTCTATTCAACTATTACTTTATGAAATTATTAGTTTACTCTCCTCAGTGTGATCTTTGTATTGTTCAGGCTCAGAGTGAGCACCTTGAGAGCTGGAATAGGGTGGCAGAGCAAATTACCTGTCATGTTTGCTAAGTCCAGAAATATGTTGCCTTGATGGCTGGTTGTGACTTCTCTACAGACTGATCATTGTGCTGAAGAGGTCTGCACATAGAAATCCACATTCTGTGCCTTTTAGAGAGAGTGAGAGCATAAGCATCAATGGCTGAATTTTTCACTCTGCTTCAGTATGTGAAATTGAGTGGGAAGCATGAAGTGTGAGGGGAACACCAATATCTGGGTGGGTAACAACCTGTTTCCTATGCCCCAATATCACCACAGGTGCTATTGCTGTTGTGGAAGGAGCCAGACCCTGTAAACACTTAGACATTCACCTAAATCACCTCTAAAAGGATATGGGTACGGCTCTGGATGGGTTACAAATAAGATACACAGCTATGTATCGCTAGATCAGTGATAATCAGTTAGGTCAATCTCCATCTTCCTCCTTCAGTCCTATTCCTCCCAAATAAAAATGTTCTTCTGTACAAAGCTTGTTATGCAGAATGAATCAAGCTTTTAGTTTTTATCCTTTGGGATGGCAAAGTTAAAGGTGTAGTATTTGGTCTAAGTTATTTCAAATAGCAAGTGATCTTTGCTTTTGTCAGATGCTGTGATGCTCTCTGATATATTGCCCTTTTCATTACTGTTTCTTAATGAAGACAAATTCATCAAGTACCATTTGAAATGCATCACTCTAAGAATGACAAAAAGATCCCGTTCCTTTTGAAGTCAGTGACACTGCAGGCAGAGTACACTCTGGGAAAAAGGATGCTATTATGTGCTGTTTACAGTGACACTGTATAGTCATAAATCGCACATCAAATAAATTAAGATGTGTTTATAGTGGACTTCTTTCAAAAAGCCCTAAATCCTTAATATGTGTGACCTCTCTAAATGAAATACAGAATATCACAGCTGACAGGGATGGCTTTCAGATATAAAGGTGGTCAGAAACATCCTGTTCAAATAGTATTTCAGAAAATTAAGTTCCAACACATTTAGTGTTGTGATAGATGTGCCTTGAGCCTAGATCTTGGCAATCCTGTTTATTAGTTGAATTGAGTAAAAGTTGACACAGGAAACTTGGAAAACCTGCACTGACTTGCACTCAGCTTGACTCCCTATGGGCTTGCAAGGGGCAGCAATTTCATCTTTTAATTAACTATAGTTAGAGGAGAAACTTGTACCAGAAGATAACTGTAAAAATAATTATTTTATAACTGTTCTGTATGCTCTGTATTTGTTCATTGCTCTTTGGGGATTAAGACACCTGGTGGTAATGAATGAGGCTATTAAAGCTTTGTGGAATAAAATTGATTTTATTACTAATAAGATGTAATGATAAAGGAATGTTAGCTTAATTGTTTGAACTCTTAACTTAATGGCCTTGCAGTAGTAGAGATGGTTTTAAATTGCAGGAAGCAAAGCTGGAGCTGGAAGCTGCATTTCTTGATTTCTTACTTGTTTTGATATCTAAATGACACTGGAACCACAGAAGGGCTGAGGTTGGAAGGAGCCTCTGGAGGTAATCTGTTTCAGCCTCCTTACTCAAGCAGGGCCATTTAGTTATTTACTTGTGTGGTAAGGTAGCATTGATGCCAATGGGTCATTGAGCTGCCAGAGTCTGTATTTCCTGATCTGTTTTTCTACTTGCTCATGGTAAATGAGTGGTGGAACCTCCTCTGATGGTTGACTGAAGCTTTGGTCTTGCTCCTGCTGTCTTTTGCACTCTGCCACTGTTCATCCTTCTTAATTAACTATACACTGAATTTACTGTGGTATTTCACCAATCCATACTTTTTTTTTTTGAGGTGAAAAGGTCTAATAAGTCTCTGTACTTATAATCACCTTGGAATGTACTCAGATGGACCTTTACATGATCACACTAGCGATTAAACATTGGATGAGGAAATGGGCAAATGATTACATGGATGAATCTCTTCCCCTACATATTAATTCTAGAGGAAGCTGTTACAGTAGTAGGTTGTTAATTTTCTGTAAAAGAAAATGTGTGTTAGTGCAGCTTTGACTACTTCTGCTTGGTTTTCACAAAAGGTTGTCACAGACTTTTCAAATGTGGACAGAAGTCTGTTCTTTGGACCTTTACTGTGGTCTTCCAGGGTGCTCTTCCTTTTCCTAGAAGGATGATAGAGAGGGGTTTTGGGGTGGGTTTTTTTGGGGTTTTTTTGGGGTTGGTTTTTGGTTTTGTTTTTTTTTTTTTTTTTGCGGGGGGGGTTTGGTGTTTTTGTTTTTGGTTTTTTGTTTTGTGGGTTTTTTTGTTTGGGTTTTTTGTTGGGTTTTTTTTTTGTTTGAGGTTTTTTGGTTTTTTTGTTTCGGTTTTTTGGGGGGGGCTTTGTTTTTTTTTGTTTGGGGTTTTTTGTTTTTTGGGGTTTTTTGTTTTTGGCGTTTTGGGGGGGGTTGGTTTTTTTGTTTTGGTTTTTTTGTTTGTTTTTTGGTTTTGTTTGTTTTGTTTTGAGGTGTGTATGGTGTATTGTTGGGAAACTCTTTGAAAACCTGGTCAGAATAAAATGTTTCTCAACAGAAAATTGATTTCTGTGTCAGGATCGGTAGGAGTTACGTACTTTAACCTACAGAAGGAAGTGGGGGTCCTCTTTGGGGATAGGACTCTAACTTCATTCCATGGGAAAGGGGAGAAGGTGGGTAGCAATCTGTCCATCTTGTTCCTGTAGTAGTCATGGTTAGTCTGAGTTATCAAGGGTGAGGTGCTGTCCAAGTGGCTGTTTGTGACAAGGAATCTGCCAAACTGTAACTTCTGGCTCACTGATAAACTGCTGTTCTTTGTTAGAGTTTTCTTTCTAGCTTATGATGTTTGCTCTTTCAGATAAAGGCTTTCTTCCAGAAATAGAAAATGGAATAGTCAAGTGAGAAAAGAAACAGAAGTGTCTCAAGATTGGTGTTAAATATGTCTTTGTGGCCCCTCTCTAAGTCTGGTGGAACATCGTGTAGACGATAGATGATGAGAAATGTCCAGAGTTGGGCTTTGGTGAGGTGTTCAGTTTTTTCTTTTACTATCTTGCCTGGGAAGATTTAAAGTTGCAGACTTTTATTATCTTGCTCTCTTCATTTTAGGGAGATTGAGTCAGGTGAGTAACATTCCTGTGAATTTTCATATTAATTATTGAATAGGGAAATGGATTACAGTGTTGCCTTGCATTTTGCGTAGGAAGCAGAAGCTGTTGTCACTTTTGCTATTAATAATGTGTGTGTGGCTATAATCCATTTGATAAGATGATCCCTTCCAAATAACCTGTTAAGGGGAAGGAACAGTAGTGCTTTCTTCTGTGTGCCCTTAATTCACCAGGTCTGTGTATTTGAATACTAATATGATGGGTGCCTTGAAAATATCTGTAATAACTACAGAAAGCAGTAGAGGATGAATTGCTTTTTATATTGAGTCAAGGTTGAAGGACTGTGTTTGTCTGAAAATGCTCTCAGTTCCTGTATAATTGATTGCTGGTGGAGGAAGGGTTACAGCTGCACTGTAGACATCTTCATCAGTGAGACTATTTGTACTATTAAACACTCTACTCTTTAGAGCCAGGCACTTCATAACAAACCAAGCTGTCAGTCAGTGCTATGCATACTGCTGAGGGAGCTCGAAGGCTGTAATATTGGGAGAACAAAGCTAATGTAAACATCATTTATAGTTCATGAGGTTAACTTTCTACTTGCTCATGCTTTCAATAATTAGTTTCCTTCATGCCTGTCTTTTGTATTGCCCCTTGCATGTAGAGTTCTCAGGTTTAGCAACTTAGTTCACAGCTTGGCTTTAAGCTTTGCTGTATTGTCTTTCCCCTGTTGTCTTTGAAAATCTTCTGTAGTTTTACTTCAACAGAAAGACTTACAGTTCTCTTTAATTGTGGCTTTGCCATTATGACTGAGCTGCTTGGCATAATGCTTAAGTAAAGCCTTAAAGAAATTCACATGTTTGAATAATTCATGAATATGCCTGTACTGTATGGGGAAGGAGGGAGAGCCTTTGACTCCTAGACTGATGATCAAGGACAAACTAAATTTCCAGTTAGTGTGCTAGAAAAACTTGCATAAAAATTCTAAATTCCAAATATTTTCTCTTGTCCGCAAATTACATCTGAGATGGTGATCTTTATGTTGATGCCATGCTTTATGGCCTCTGGAGTTTTTTGGTTTGTTTTTAATTTATAGCTGTTCTTACTTTTCCCTCTTTCTCCTGTTTTTGTCATGCTGGAAATATTTGGAGCAAAACCGAATTGTGGAAAAAACCAGATTTATTATATTGTCCAAAGTATCTGTATCCTGCTCAGTGGACAGCTGGGATCAGCACAGAAGAAAAGTATTACTTGAAAGACAGCTTGGGCAGAAGACTATGTCAGTGGAAAATGAGAAGATAATTTCATAGCAAATTTGTAGCAAGCTTGGAACACTGTCAAGTATGGGGTGACAGGCAGCCGACATGGAAATATTCAACTTCCACTACCATTGTGATCTAAATACTTTGTGCTCATTTTGCAATGCTTATCTTTTATTTAGTTTTATGATCCAAACTGGAAAATAAACTATTTGAACAGTTGGGAATGGAAAGTGTCAGCCTACTTTGGTCTTGACTAAATCATTTTCACTTTAGTCTTCTTTCGCCTCTCATCTGTCTTTTCCTCCACCCCGGCGCCTTCTTAAGTTTTTGACCATTTCTGGTCCAAGTAATCTGACAAGAGAAATGTTCTGTGGGTTAGTGTCCTTTCCATTAAAAGTTCTGGTAGAAACAAAGCAGACAAGCTGGCCTGTCTGCTCTGTGTTTGTCTGCGTGCCCAAGTTGCTCATCAAATGGGCCCCTCCAGGGAGCATGTCCCAGCTCTGGCCAGTGTTGTCTTCCTGTCCTCCATGTAGTGAGTTACTGCCTTTTTTGGCTGTGTTGTTTCCTCCCTTGAATTCCATGAAATGGATACTTCTGAACAACTCCAGTTAAGATGGAGATTTTTTAGGAAGTCGTCCCCCCCCTTCCCCACCACTTGTTTATATAGTGATTAGCCTACAGAGATTCTGGGCTCAGCTGGAGCCTCACTAAATTGTAGTGATGAGCATTTGTATTTCTTTGGGTTTTGAAAAGCTAATAAAAATGTCCTTTTCTCTACTTTCCCCCCTCCTTTTTAAACACTTTATATAGTTGAATGATCTGTCATTTTGGAGACAGGAATTGTAAAGATTTTAACTTAATGCTTTTCTGACTTGCTTATTTTAATAATTGCAGACTGTTGTGTAATGAATGTTGCAGGAGGTTTGCATGCACAACAACTTACTCACTGCATCTGAATAAATCTTGGTTGCCATAAAGGAAGGAGGATGCATCTTGGTGACCTGAACAGCAGCTGTTCCTGCAGGTTGTTAGAACACAACATTTTCTATGTTTCTGCAATTTCCAGCCTGTTTTTTGGAGCTGACCTTTCCTTTCCACTCAGTACTTTTAATTCTACATGGGTAATAAGTATGTTTTACTCATACTTATGTGGTGATGCTTGAGCAGAAATTTCACATACAGTGGTTTATTTGCCTATTTTAAATCTAAGTGTTTCAGTGAACTTTCTGCCCTCATAATCTACAATGCTGAAGCAAAAAAGATGTCTGAGGTGGAAAAGGAACTGTTGTCTGTAGTATAGCAGTGTGCTACTTTGGTTGCTGTGAGGAAAAGACTTAGTTTTTTGGGCAAGGTGCTCAGGCATGAAAGCTTTTACCAATCTCTAGCAGCAGATGTGATCTACAGCCCTGATACTGCAGCACCTCCATCTACAGATTTTGACTTGTTTACCCAGTTCGTTCCTTGTAACTGGAAAAGTAGGAAAAAAAGTAAGCTACCATCTGCAGTTGCAAGACTGAAAGAGTAAAAATTACGTGAATGGAAAAATTTATCATATAAAAAGCACAAATGCTTTTAACGTTGAGGTGATAGTGATGCTGTAGTGTCCACAATACTTCCAGCTCTGCAGTTGTTTTCTTAGAATATAAACCATTCTTGTAAGAAATGGAAGTGATGGTTGAAATAACTGCAGCAATTATGTATAATGAAATGGTAAGGAAGCTGATGGCAACAAGTGCAAACCAACAGTTTAAAAAATGCTAATGAAGATTAAACTATCTGGCAAGTCTGTATCATCTGTTGCTGAAGGACAACTGGCTCCTGTATCAGAAACTTAATGGCAGTAGGGTGGAGGAGCCTGGACTCTCCTTTTCAGGGCTCCACATGTGTTAGCATGGTACCTAATGGTGGCAATCTGTGAAAAATTTGATTTGTATTCACTAGTAACTCTTAACTGTTTAACCTGGTATTCCTTGAACAGTGTTGTGAAAAGACTGAAAAATTATCTGACCTCATAAATGGTAACTAACCTGTTATCTTGGGAAAATTGATGCAGATACAGTTTAATTACATTAACCCCATCTTATTAATTAAAACTATTGTGACATACTTCATGTTTTGCAAGGTAGTTACTTTTAAGCAAGGTCCATTTGCATAGTTGATTTAACTCAGACCAGAAATAAATGAAGAATTCAACACTGAGTATAATCAACCACAGCAGCAGCTTGCCTAAGAGTGCAGTGGATTCTTGGTCACTATGAGTCTTCAAGTCAAGATTAGGTCTGTTTCTGGATGGTATTTCCTGGTCAAGCTGGCAGGTGTGAGATGGATGGAGCAGTTGGTGTGAGGCTCTCGAAGGTGCTGTGTGGGAAATTGATGAGTTTATCCCCACGAGTCCTTTGACCTCAAGGTCACCATGGTTGCAAAAGGTGAAAAATTGAGCTGTATGGTAGGGAGTGTAGATGAGTGAAATTTAACAGTTATTTCTCCAATTGCTGTAGTACTCAAGTCTTTGCTTCTTTGGGTAATGCATTTGACTCCTAGCTTAACATTTTTCTACAGGTAGTTTACTTTATATGCTATACAGGATTTTACTTAGTTCTAAGATGGTGGATAATTAAGATTATTCTTATGTCCCACTGTGAGCTGTGCTGCATTTGTCTCTGCTTTAGAGCAACTCTTATCCTGTCAGATATTTTTCCTGTTTAATTTTACCTCTGAGAGTAAGGCTGTGTTTGGCTTGCAGTGCTGATGGTATGAGAGCATCATAAGGCATAAGGAGAAGAGGGGAGTGAGGCGTGGGGGAGAAAATCACCACCTTTCTCTGGGGACAGAGAAGCCACCACTTTCAACAGCGGTGCTGATTTATGCTACTTTAAATGCTGATAGTTCTGCTATAAGATGACCCAGTGCTTCAAAAGTATGTTTTAAGGATGAACCGAGATGAAAACATAAGTCTTATGCAGAGCAGGTTTGCTCAGAGAGCAAACTTTTCCTCTGAAAACACATTTCAAGCCAAGCCTCTGCTATTTAAGTTCCTAAGCTTTTTCTCTGGCATTTTCTCTGTGAATGTATTCTGTTCCTACAGATGCTGCTTGATTTAAGGTTAACGTCAGGTGGGGAAATATGTAGCTGTGAGACTACTAACATGGAATGAGTTTAATTCCTTTAAGTGACCTATCCATTTTCAGTTTTATTACTGCATGGTCACTGCTTCCCTCAGTGCTTTTAAATTGGAGCTGGGGGGAGGGGAAGCTTTGTGCACAACTTAACCTTCCTCAAAATGAATAATTTGGAGACTTGACTGGAGGGGCAGCTCTCTCTTCTGTGTTTCCATTTGTCCAGGCTGGACAGCTTACTTGAAGTTCTCTGAATGTTTTTCTTTGCTTTGCTTGGCTTGCCAAGCTGCTTCTCCCTTGGACTTTATCCTGTCCCTTGCATTCTGAAAACCAGCGTGTTTGTTGCTTGAACAACAACCTTCCTCTGTTGCTCACTTTCCCCTTTGTTTTGAAGATGATCCCAAGGACAAGTGGGAAGAAATGGAAGTCCCCTCATCTTTAACATCAGTACAATTGCAGTTCACTTCTGCAGTTTAAACCACATACCTCTTTAGCTGCGTATTTCGCTGAGAGTAAGGGAAGGAAAGAAGGGGCGAGGCAGAGGCAGGCTGATTTCTGTGAGTTATGACTGCCTTTCAAACTGGCTGTGGCCACAGCAGACTTGCAGAACTGAAGGCTGTGCTGACTGAAGTAAAGAGGTAAGATTGAGCCCCAGGGCTGATGAGGATTCTGAATGAAGAGAATACACTGATTTCCCATGTATTGAGAAAATGATGTAAAGAGATCCCAACTGATGAAGATCAAAACTTGCTAGAAGTGGCCTGAGGATGGAGTAGGGATACACCTTTGAAAAAGCAGAAGTTAGATCTTGCATCCAAGTTCCCTCTTCTGCTATTGTTTGGGGACAGAACCATTGTAGCATGTGGGGGTTGCCTTGCAGATCTAATGCATAGATCCTTTGCTACTGATTCAACTATACCCAGAAATCCTGACACTGACTGCACAAGACGGGCTGAGTATTAGTATTTGAGTGTTTGGTATGCAAGGTTAATGCAGCAGATTTGAGGAAAAACTTGATCTGATTCCTGTAGCAATAGGGTGGTTCCTAAGTTGCTTTGCAGTCCTAGGTTAAGGAAAGTCTGTGGTTCATCTTGACTTGTCTGTACTTCCGTAGTCAGCTTCCCTTGCTCAGAGGGATTGCAGGAAAACTGGGAATTAAGTCTCTTCTGGATACATTTGTCAAATACTTTTACTTTTTAGGATTTGGAAGGCAAACAGATGACGTCTGGAGAGTGAGCTTTCTGGTGGAATTTCTCCTGTATGCTCTGTTCTCAAATGTATCATAACTGTTGATGAAAACACTGGTGATTTGTTAAGGTGCTACATATAACTGCTTTGGCAGAGACAAGGCATAGGGCAGATAATGGGACAGTGAACCTTGGGCTGCTGTGACAATGAGCTGCTGAGGGAGTTAATTTGCATTTGTTAAAACCAAAATAAACTACTGCCCTCAACTAGGACCGGTAAAAGCAATACAGATTTGATTGCATTCTACTCTAGCAATCTCTAAACGATAGTAGAAGCAGAAGCCATGAAATTGTATACCGAAGGTTTTGGGTGTGCATGTGGTGTTGTTTTTCAAATAGCTTTGTGGTGATTGTTGTTCTGTTAAATAATTTTTTTAACTGGAAAGCTAAATTTGTTTACAAATAAAAAGTGTAAATGGGAATGCTTTCAGTGAGAAGAAGGTTTGTGAAGGTGTCTGATTTATTTGGTTTTGAGGTTATTTTCTTGTTGAGCTTATTGCAGGGATAGCAGTGATGGGATGACAAACCTTGCGACCAGGCTTACATTGCTACAGGATTTGTGATCTTGGGAAAAATAGCTACACGTTGCACCATAGCTCCTTAAGAAGACTGACTGTTAAATAGTAATTTGAAAAGCTTCCCATTCCCCTTGGGAAGTTTTGATATGGAAAGTGAAAAGATTGGGTTTTTCCTGCCTAGTGAAAATACAGATTATTTACCATGAAGTGGTGTTCATTCAGTCCCTGAGGTTGTGGGGAAGATGATGCTTAGATTTTTTGGGGGGGATTGGTTTGTTTTGGTTTTTGTTTTGGTTTTTTGTTTGTTTTGTTTTTTGTGGTAATTTTTTTTCCCAACTTGGAGACTCAAATGTTGCAATTCCATGGCTCTGTAGAACTGCCAGTTTAGTCTGTCCCTGTGCTCAGCCAGCTCTGGGACTGGACAATTGCTGGCTGGTACAGAGAAACCAATCAGTTACAAGCATAAAATAGAGATCCTTTTAAATGCGCTAGGTTCAGTATGTCCTAAAGAACCAGCTTAACTAATTGCATTTTAAACCTCAGCAAGAGGAGCCAGAAGTCCAGCTTTGACAGATACTCTTTACTTTGTTTTGCTTGAGCAGCTTAGAAATGAGTCAGTTGCCCAAATGTAGGCACCTAGAGCTGCTTAAAACTTCTACAGTATTCAGGACCCTGTATGGGACTAATGGATATGATGCAGGATATAGGGCAATCCTGTACCTCTCTGTAGCTATGGCAGGAGACAAAATAAGGGACACATCTATGTTGAGGGGAACTATAGGCACCTATGATCAGATGTCTGAATTGCACCCTAAACCTCCTTGGTTTTTTCAGCCCTATACAGCCTTCATTTCCCCTCTCTTCCATTTGATAGTACATGACTGTGATGTTCTTCAGGAGTCTGTACTGGGAACAGTACTCATAAATTTCTTAATTAATAGACATGGTGGGGTTGAGTGCACCCTTGGTAAGTTGCAAGTGACATTAAGCTGAGTGGTACAGTTGATTCACTGGAAGTAAGGGATGCCATCCAAAGGGACCCAGGCTGGCTTGAGAAGTGGGCCCATGTTCAGCAAGATGAAGTGCAAGATCCTGCACCTGGGTCAGGGGAGTCATCAGTATTGGTACAGGCTTGATGGAGAATGGATCGAGAGCATCCTTGCAGGTAAGGACTTGAGTGTGTTCCTGTGTGAGAGGTTGGACCTGGCAGTGTGCACTCACAGCCCTGAAAGCTGATTGTGTCCTGGGCTGCATCCAAAACAGCGTGACCAGCAGGGCGAGGGAGGAGGTTTTGTCCCCTGCTCTGTTCTTGTGAGAGCCTGTGTCCAATGCTACATCCAGCTCTGCGGTCCCTGATGGAAGAAATAGACCTGTTAGACTGGGTCTGGAAGAAGGGAATGATCTGAGACTTCTACAAAGAAAGGCTGAGAGCACTCAGATCATTCAGCTGGGAGGAGAGAAAGCTCTGAGGAGACCTTATTGTGGCCTTTCAGTACTTAAGTGCGGCTTATAAGAAACGTGGAGAGAGACTTGTTACCAGGGCTTGTAGTGTCATAGGACAAGGGATAATGGTTTTAAACTAAAAGAGGGTGGAATTACTTTAGATAGAAAGATAGATAGAAAGAAGAAATTACTTCCTATGAGAATTAGTATGGTGAGCTACTGGAACAGGTTACTCAAAGAAGTTGTGTGTGTCCCATCCCTGGAAACATTCAAGGCCAGGGTAGATTGAGCTCTGAGCAACCTGATCTATGTGAAAGATGTCCCTGTCCCTAATATCACAGGAGTGATATTAGAACTAGATGGTCTTTAAATGTCGTTCAACCCAAACCATTCTCTGATTCTGTGTTACTACACAAATTTTAATGAAATGCTGAGTTGCTCTTACAATAGCCTAGGCTCAATTTTGTTTCTAAATCTATGAAGGTAGATATGAAGTGCTGCTCTCATCTTCAGCTTTGCAGCTCCTGCTGCTCCTGCTTTTTCCTTTGTTCATTCCATAATGTTTCTAGAGCTATACCTTGTGTATCTGTCTAAAAATGCATTTTAAACTATTATGTTTTGCTTGCTCTGTTGTATGATTGCATCAATAAAAGTCCTCTGCTAAAGAGCATTTCAGAAAGCATATGTCTAGATTTGCAATGCACAGTAAAGTCTCCTTGTATGATAATTTTCGTAAGTGCAGTATGCTGTCTCCCATTAGAATTGTTGGATTACTTTCTTCTCTCCAATTTGTGAGTTATAGTTGCTTTTGAATTTTACCTTTTTCTTCTGTCCCTGTGCATGGTTGCCCAGTAGTTTTTTCTGGCTTTTTTGAGTGGCTCGTGTAATACATCCTCGACAGGAACATTTACCAGAGTGGATGAAAGACATTGTAATGAAAATAACATTTTCTGGTGACAGTGGCTGCCAATCTAAATGTGTACCTGCTTCAACAGTGAGTATATGGATTCATGGGTCCTACAGTCATCAAAGACAAAAATCTTTCCAGGCTGGGGAAGTTCCTCATGTGACAGAGGCTCTGCAGGTAACTGTTTTTGTCCCAGGTCTGGCCATCACTGGAGACAGAAACATTAGTAACTCAAATCCTACAAACACAGGTTTGCTCCACGTTTTCAGACTGTCTTACTTGACCTACAGGAGTTTGATTTTATTTATGTGTCTAGAAGATGGTGCTAATTTTTTTAGCATGTTGAAATATTAGCCTTTATCTTATTCCCTTTATTTTGAAACTGTATACTATGCAAGTTGATTTAGGTATTTTAAAAGTTTGCTTTGACATTTCTGTCTCTGAATGCCAAATACTTTGTCTTGATCCAGAAAATTGTAGAGGCCAAGAGATTTTTTCTCTTTGAGATGCACCTTGTCAAAACAAAAACTTCAGGGTTGGGAAAACTGGTTATTTTCAAGGCACGAATGAAAGATCCCAGTGCAGACCTGGAGTGTTCAGTCCTGGAATGGAAACCCTTGTGGTTAGGGCTGAACTCTTCTGCCTGCTCAGACAGTTTATGTATTTGGAATGATTTGTGAAACAGTAAGTCAGCTGAACTGGGAGCTCCCTGTGCACAAGTACTGAGAAACAGGAATGTGCCTTGAATCAGTTTTGGTTTTGTTCTTTAAAATGCCTTATCTGAGATTCTGTGCAGAAGCATTCTGCATTTCCAGACCTTCACGAGATGCATATGTCTATTCTTTTTTCCTTAATCTAGTAAGAACAGGTTTTAAGAATGGGAGGGGGGGAGAGGAGAGTGAGGTGGTGGTGATAAGTGCCCCTGTAGGTGCTGTTATAGGCTGCTGTGAGACTGAGCCCAGCCAAACCTTCCTTCTGAAGCAGTGCAGGTGTGTAAAAGAAAAGGCATGAGGGCAGGCATGCCAGGGTGAGGGAACATGTGGTGCAGTGGTTATTTTTAGCTGAGAGAGAGAGGAATCCTGAGATTCAGCCTCTTGTTTAAAACAAACAGAAAGAACAACAGCAACAAACACCACCAAAAGAAAAAGAAATGTGGGCTGAGCAGCTTGGAAGGGCTAGGCAGAGGAGTGTCTTTTCTGTGCAATGATTGTGTGTGTCTGATGAGAGCTTCCCCTTGCAGCTTTGAGTTCAAAAGCTTGATGTCATGAAACTTCAAGTCAGTGACAGAACAGAGGGGTTTCCATGCTTAAACAGATGATGAAACACTGTTCTCAAGATTTGCCTTTGTCAATGTCCTGAGACTTTTTGTTTTTCTGGAAGGACTTGTAAGTACTAAGCTGCAGCAGCCTAAGAGCAAGAACAGCTGGCAGGTGTCACCAGGGAGTTTCTCCCTGAATTCAGTGCCTCCTTTTGAGGGAGCTCCTTTGTTGCTTTTCTCCAGTAGGGAGGATGCTGAAAGCTCTTTTTCTGGCGCTCTTGAGCTACTGAAATAATTGGTTCATTAGTAACTAAGGAACAGAAGCATTTACAGGAAAAGCTCCTAGAAGCTGGCTTCCCTCTGAAAGATAAGTTGTTTTGATCCTGTTTGTTTTTTCTGAAGGGTGAGGAATTTGTACAGAGTGATCCATCCGCTGACGAAGTATCTTGTAAAACATGAGTTAGGAAGCATAATTAATATTATATCATCTGATCAGTCAAGCAGCCCTACAGAAGGGACTGAGAGTTATGACTTTATCTCAGAGGGTCACTTAATGTTGCATAATGTCAAATGACTGCATTAAACTCAATACTGGGCAACGTAATGTGGGAAGAGAATGTGAAAAATACAGAAATCCAGGGAATGGCAATCCTAAAGTATAATCTAATTTATGATCACTGGAAAAGGGTAACTTTAATGATACTTCTTTTGAACTATCTGTAGTGGAGACAGCACTATTTTTTGATGTACCTTTTCCTCCTTTGGCATAGCTTCAGTACTTAAAGGAGAGTAACTGGACTGTGAGATGTTGCCCATGATGGATTTAGATTAACTTATTACACAGAAGTCAAATGAAGTAGTTATAAAATTGGGTTGAATATCATCCCTTTGGGAGAGTGAAGATTGAATAATAAAACCTTCTCCCACGCTAACACACTTCCAGAATGTTTTTGGTCTCCAAGAAGCGTTGTACTTGGACTGATCCTCAACAGGGTTGTTCTGTCATGGGGTGAATGGTGAGTCAAAGGACTCAGTTAATATCAAATTCAGTAATTGGGTGTTCTGGCTTAGTGTTGAGTTTGTATTTTTTTTTTTTTTAACAGTTAAGGAAAAAAACTGTTCCTACAAACAAGTGGTTGGAGCGGAAATGTCTGTAGCAACGCCAGAGCAATTGGATCTTGACTGATGGGCTTGGGGAGATAGTAATAGCATCCTTCCAGTCATATGCTTTCATATTTACTTCAAGTTAGAATTGGAGCAATGTGATGATGAATTTCATGGGGAGATAAATTTGTTCTGTGAACAGCTAGTGCTGTTGCAGAGTTGTGCTGTGCTACGACCTCTTTTAAAATTTCTGCTCCCAGAGTGCTGTTGTGGCGAGCTGAAGCATCTTGTTTGATGGGAAAGCGCTTTCAGGAGGATGACTGTGCTTAAGCCCCAAACAGATGAATTCATTTAAGTTTGAAACCTGGAAATCATTGTTTCTTTGACATCCCAATAAGTGTAAAAGGATATTGGATCTCAGTGAATCTTTGTGGGGTGGTATTGTTGTGTTCTGCCCCATTTAGGTTGTGATTTAGGGATGAAACTGTAAATTCAAGCTCATGTCCATGCTATGAATTAAATAAACATGTTAGGTGATCACTGTGGTGGCTTTTATTCACAGAATCACAGAATCAACATTGTGGGTTGGAAGTGACCCACAATGATCATTGAGTCCAGCTCCTGCCCTGCACAGGACAGCCCCAAGAACCACACCACATGCCCCGAGAGCATTGTCTGAAAGCTTTTTGAGCTCTCTCAGGCTGGTGCTGTGACCACTGCCCTGGGGAGTCTGTTCCAGTGTCCAACCACCCTCTGGGTAAATGAACCTTCTCCTAATATCCAATGTAAACCTCCCCTGACACAATTTCAGGCCATTCCCTCAGGTCCTGTCACTGGTCACCACGGAGAAGAGGTCAGTGCCTGCCCCTCCTCTTGCTCTGAGGAGGATGCTCTCTAATAGTTTAATTTCTTTCTTATCTCATGGTGACCTAAACTGCACACAATATTCAAGGTGAGGCCACACCAGTAAATCAGAGTACCTTTTATGACAAGGTAACCCATCTAGTTGATCAAGGGAGTCCAGTTGGTGCAATCCTTTTTGATTTCAGTAAAGCTGTCTCAGATCTTTCTGGACAAAATGTCCAGCACACAGCTGGATAAACACATCATGCAATGGGTGAGCAGCTGGCTCACAGGTTGGGCACCAAGGGTTACAGGGAATGGGATGACATCAGACTGGGGACCTGGCAATAGCTGGGGTCCACAGGGCTGCATTCTTGTCCCTGTGCTCTTCAGCATCTTCATAAACACCTTGGATGCATGACTGGAAGGGATACTGTGCAAGTCAGCAGATGATAAAAAATTGGGGAGAGCTGTTGACTCCCTTGAAGGCGGGGAGGCCCTGCAGGGAGACCTCGACAAATCAGAGGGCTGGGCAATCACCAACTGTGTAAGTTCAACAAGGGAAATTGCCAGGTTCTGCACCTGGAATGGGACAGCCCTGGATGTATGGACAGACTGGGGAAGGAGATGCTGGAAAGCAGTGCCATGGAAAGGGATCTGGGGGTCCTGGCTGATGGCAAGTTGAACATGAGTGAGCAGTGCCCTGGCAGCCAGGAGGGGCAAGCATGTCCTGGGGGGCATCAGGGACAGCATTGCCAGCCGGGCAAGGGAGGGGATTGTCCTACTCTGCTCTGCAGTGGCTATTGATGCAGACCTATAGCTTGTGTTACATAACTGACAGCTTAATAAGATCTGTATTTTACCAGAAAGAATGTTACAGATCAGAACAAGCATAAGGCTGGTAATGTGTCATCTTTACCTATTTTGGACTTAGTTGCTGTGCTGATCCTGAGCAGAATAGCCTTGAAATAATGTGTTGCATTGGGCTTTTCAAAAAGGGCAGTGAAATTTAAAAGTAACTCACTAGTGCTTCTGAGCTAAAAGGCAGTAAATATAATCTGAATCGTCCTCTCATGAGGTAGATATGCAAGCGTTACTATCCAAGGGAAGAATACCAAGGCTGTGCCAAACTTGTTTGATGCCAGGTTGCTTATCTTCTGCTTTTGAAGATTAAAATTAGCAATTTGGAGGTCCCAGTGGTTGTAACATTACATGTTAGCCTTTAGCGGCAAGGCAAAGTCTTGCTTGTTGTCCTGAAATATTAAAAACATGAAAAAGTTGTAACATAAGTCAAGCAAAGACAAAAGAAATACATAAGGAGGAATTTCTCATTCTATTGCATATGAGCCCTTGTGTGTGGCGGTGGAAGAAGGGAGAAGATAATCCCAGGAGTCACCAGTTGCCTCTGGAGCCCTGAGAGCTCTCCTTTCCACGTTAATGCCATTTCATGGTGCATTTTGCCTGGAGGCTTATACCCTGTGTTCTCAGATTTCACTGTATTAGAATATTGCTTTTGTGGCATTTATTACCTTGGATCTGTGTGGATGCTGGTTTTTGTTTCAGCAGGAATAGTTGCAAAGATGTTGAAAAGTGATTAAAATGCTTCCTTTGACAGTTGGGCCTATGAAGACAAATGATGGCTATAGAAAGGAGCTTTCCTATGAAGGTGTTAAGGATTTGTAAGGAATTCTGTCTTCAGACTGTTAAATGTGCTAATTTAGAGTGTGCTCACCAGAGATTAATTGCACTTAATTGTGTACATGCACTGAGAGGCTCCCAGTCTTTGTCCTTTTGCCTGTCCTAATTTTTCTGCATTTGTTTCATGCTCCTTAGGCTGCACCATCACTCACCTCCTTAATGTCTTCTATCCATTCATGCCTTTTGACTTCTCCACCTTAACCAGTCAGCCGTACCTCCATCTTCTCCTCCACTATCCTTCTGTGATATATTTTCACCTCAGCAAAACTCCTGCTGTTTTTCCTCCCCTGGTTGAATATAACAGGAAAAAAGCTCCAAAGTAAACCCACAACCCTATGCTTTCAGCAATGAAAACATAGTTCTGAGTTCAACAGAGCTATGCATTATGCATTTGCTCCAAATTTTAGATACCGACCCAGAAACCTTGGTCTTTTATATGTTCATTTAGTCCTTTGTGTCAGAAGGAATTAAATAACTGCTTGAGAAAATACAAATATCTCTTATTTGAATAACTATTCACATGGTACATCTGTGATACTGTGTAACTTGTGATTCTTGTTCATGTGGGCCATAAGTTCTGGGGAATAGAAATTAACATACGTTAAAACCAAGTTTTTGTGATAACCAACCATGGTATTTAACTGAGCCACAGTGAACTGTTGCATAGAGAAAATTATGTAGTCTTAGAATTTATATTTATCTTATTGCAACAAACTATAGATAATAGGAAACTATCTACCAAATCAGTCATCTCCACAGAACAGCATGTCTAATTATTTCACTCTTTTAATTGGCTAATCTCCTTCTTAGGGTTGTCTTCTCACATTATGAAAAACCAATATAAATAAAATGTTTTTACTTTTTCATTAAATGATGGGATAGAGGCTTGCTTTTAAGCTGTAGTTAAAGCCAGTTGTTCCTGCCTTCATGAAGGCAATAGATGAAATCTTGATTTAGAAAAAAATACTTTAAACCTTCCTGACTCCAAAAGAGCTAGTTTTCTTAGTGTAAGCAATTTTAAGATATTCTCAGGATGTTTTAAAAGGTAGTCTCATTTCTGAATGAAATTCTGTATACTTTATCTTGTAATGATTTTAAAAGCTGAATTTAGATTAACTTGATGTAGTCATCAACATGCTTGATCAATAGTTACTTTTTGGGGTGATGTGTGATGTTTAATAACTTCTGAAACTATTCTGAATTGTAATTTAAGGGTTCATCCTGATAATGTTCCTTTTAATTCCTTTATTAGAGTGTTAACCTGGTGATGGAGAGCATAATGAAACAGTCTTGTCTTTTACCAGTCTTGTAAAATGAAGACTTTTAAATCATTCTCTGATTCTAATAGATATATAAACTAAAAGTAATTTTGTAAAGACTGCCTGAGAAAAACTTAAGTTTGAAAACTTTTTGCTCTCTGTATTCTGGTCAATCTGACATTCTATCCTTATTCAGCCTACATGGACCTGTATATGGCATTTTAGTTTCGGTTACTGATTATCTGTTCCTCTATGCACACCTGTAGACGTAATTTAGGTGATGTTTTCTTTCCCCTTCAGGTATGTTGAGCATACATCACTATGCTGCAGGTTTGTGTTTCCATGGGTACATTCAGTAGAATCCATTTGTTTTACAATAAACAGACTGCAGCATTTGTGGGTGTAGATAAGGCAATTTAAATGGCGCAAACAGGGGCAGAGTTTCCAAGGTCCACAGGCTTGTGCTTGCTTTAACTTCTCGGGGAGCTGACTAAATTCTTCTAAAATTATGGCTGTGAGGCTCTAGATACACGTTAAGCTGTAGGTACCCTTGAAACATATAGGTTACTCTTGAAACACAGCAGGTATTTACTAAATGCTGTACTTTTCATCAAATGTGCAGGACCATATTGCAATTAAATGTAGTGGGTTAATCCAGGCAGTAGCATTATGCATATGCTGCTTTGTTTATTTCTTTTCAAACAGTTTTTTAATTGGACTTGAGAGGACTTGTTTTTAAGGACTTGAGAGGTCTGTAGTCAGAAATGCCAGTCCTACTTCTGTTCTTTTATACCAAGGTGATTGCATTGGTGTCTAAATTTTAGTCACATTGGTTGTAGTAGACATCATTCAGTTTGGCGTTCCTGAAATGCAGTAGAGTTTTAAAATTGCTTCTTCATTTTAAAACAATTATTCCCATACCCTGGTTTTATTTTAACCATCTGAGAAAGGTTTAGAAGCATGAGTGGATAGCAACTGAAGCTGGGAGGGTAAAACCGCAAGGATTATTTACCCTCATGCTTCATGAAATAAACTGATTGACATTTGAGATTAAATGAATTTCCTTCCACTCAGCAGCCTTAGTGTGTTGTACCATTAGCTTCATGCTGTTGATTGTATGTCTGAGACGTCCATGGGCCTTTCTCTGGTAAAAGAAGGCTGAGTTATCTGCATTGTGGATCACTTACAGCCTCCTAATCCTGGTATTCAAACTTGGTTTATACAACTACAAAGAGGGGAGAGAAGGAATAATGTCTCTACTCAAATGCAGTGAGTAAGGCTGGAACTCTGTGAGCCAGGTAGGATATCTGCTAGGGTTGAGTGAGCAGCCAGCCCTGAGTTATCTGCTTACTCTAACAGCAGCTAATTTCCTTTGTCCTCTGATGAAGTTTGCACACTCTTTTCCCCTGCCCCCTCACTACTTGGGCTAGCTGATGGTGGAACCTGCAGCCTGTCAAAATGTGCAGAAAAGAGATTCCCATTCTTTCTGTGGTTTCAGGAAAAATATGCAGGATTCAGGGAAGAGTTGTTTAGGGAAGAAAAAATGAGCTGGAAAAGCTTTCATCTACATTTTGGAAGAATGTTTGGGCAATAGATCCTCAATACAGTGAATTAACTTGTTTTCATTTATGGGAAAGCAAAAATACTGCTGTTGGAAAGAAAACCTCTACTAATAAAGATCTTACTGCTGTCCCTGTCTTTTCATGAGATAGTAAATTATACAACTGGGCCATGTTCAAGAGGGCAAGGCTAGCTCAGTTTGGGTTTCAGTGAGGGCACGGTATAGTTTGTGTGATTTTTGTTTCCTTGTGGTACAAATATAAGGGATTTCTTTGGGTGAACTTAAATACATAGCATCATCTTGTACCCTCTGTGATAAGCAGTGCTATTCTGGCTTTTTGTAGTAATTTTCATGCTGACCTACTCATTCTGCGTGAAAAACCCAACAGTTTAAATCCCTGCAGTGTCTGAGACTCATGATTTTTCTTTCAGAGTTCAGATGGGTCCCTCTCTGAGGTTGTGCAGAAATGGAAGGAATATCAGCTCCAGTGCCAGAAATATTTGTATGAGACACCCCCCATTGTGGCAGGTAAGCTGGTTTGGTAGGGATAGGAAGTATTGATTTTTAAAATGCATGATAACAGTAGCAAGGGAGTAATTATGAACTTGAAAATACTTCTTTCTGGTCCATTGCTTCTTTTTCCCATTTGCTCCTGCCTGCTCTCTGTAGGACTCTTGCCTCTGCTGGGGTAAGCGTTTTATGGAACAATTTCATTGTGAAGATGTTTGTCCTTAGGTCCAGAGTGTTGTGCAGTGGCAAGTAGTAGCTGTACCATATCAAAGAGCTGCTAATGTAATAGCCCTGAAACATTTTTAGGGGTCAAGGTACTAGGAAATTTGGGACCATGCTGTTCACATTGAACTAGGAGTTTGTGGATTGTAAAGTTGGTATAAATTATTTTGAGCATTGTAAAATGCTGAAATGGCTTTGGAAGAAAAACAAAGTGACTTAAGGAAAATGAGAATGTAGCTTGTCATAGTGTTTGAGCTGCTGTAATGCGCTGAGAGCATCTGTGATGTGCCAGCATTGTGGTATTTAGAGGACAGTGGTGATTTGTCAGTGATGCTCACAGTTGGACACCATCCATGCAGCCTCTCCTCTACTTCAGTGCTTTTGTGACACACTGAAGAAAGATAAGATGGGTCCAAAGTTGTGCCTGTGAAGAATCATTTCAAAACTGTTAATACTCCTTGTCTTAATGACTATTGTGTCAGAGTGAGAGCAGTAGCTGATGACAATGGCAGGGACACATTCATCTCCCTCTTCTGCATTATTCTGTTGAGCAGTTGAGTGCTGCCCTCCAAGAATGACAGTTTAATGAATCTGAAGTATTCTCATGTTGATTAAGCTGTAATGCGAAGTTATGATTTTGTGTGGGTATTTCATTGGTGGACCTATATATTAGGGTAGGCTTTCCAATTGCATGACTTTGAACCATTCTGAGGAATTACTATCTTTAGTGTTCAGAGCAGAAATGATTTTATATTAAACTGGGACAGGTAAGGGTGTAAAAAAGAAAAGATAGGTAAATTAATACTAATCTGTTACTTTCTTGTCTGTTGATTCAGCATATGCCCCTAATCTGTTCCTTAGTTCCTCCCTAAAACAATAGTTTTTGGATAAAATAGATGTCATTTAATTCCACATCAAAGCTTAAATGCATGTGTCTGTATTTCCTTTTATATTCTGCTCTTAAGTCTTTTCCTTCTTGTAGTATTAGTACAAGGAATGACTCTCCCTTTGCTCTCTCTGCAGAAGGCAAATTCTGCAACAGAACATTTGACGATTATGCCTGCTGGCCAGATGGACTGCCTGGCACCTATGTGAATGTCAGCTGCCCCTGGTATCTTCCCTGGGCTAATGCAGGTAAGAACCTTTCCTTATAGGCGCAGCTTTAAACCAATCCTCTTTTCCTTGCACTGTCTTAGCAAGGACAAGATTGGCTTGAATGGCTGTGAGTGCACTCAGTTCTCTGTAACATAAAAGTAGAAATGGGTATTAGTATGATACATTCTTTATCTCTGTTTAGCAGAAGATGAAAATGAGAGAACACCCTTCTTAAAGGTTGGGTTTAGTTTGGATATTTTTTGCTCTGATCTGGTTTTGCGTCTTTGATAGTGATGACTTAATAACTTAGCTCTGTGTGCTTGCTGAAGGCTGTCTAATGATGATAATGGTGTAGTTGGAAAACTGAGATAAAAGTAATAAAGCTAACTGGTACATCATCCTGTAGAAGATACAGGCAAAAAAGTCTAAAGTGAAAGTGTTTCATGCTGCTTCCTGAGATAAACTTATTTCTCAGAATGCTGTGAGATGAAGGCATTTTCAGTGGTTTCAAAGACTTTTTCCATGAAGGACTGAATGTCACTTTTAGATTTTACACTGTTATGTGCATGTACACTTGAAGGCAAGGTGTGTTAGATCACTTTGTCTAGTATTCTGTCTTTCAGATCAGTGACTTGTACAGCTTGTTCTTTGTGAAGACCTTTCCATGCTTTGAAGTCTAAATGAAACAGTTTATTAGCCAGCTACAGTGGTGTGGAGAATTGGCTTTGGCCTCTTTTAAAGGACAGAGGATATTAGTTAATGACGATATATAATTCTGATTGATGGGTGCAAAGTGTATGGTTTAAGTGTGGAGAATGTGTTGTAAGTGTTAGTATGCAGGGACATCAGGAATGACAAAGGAAAGGAGTGGGATGGTCAGAGATTACTTAAATATATTGTGTAATGTGGGACCTGAGCCTAATAAAAATAGCATGAAATAAGGGGTGGAGATGATACTGGGTCTGGCTGTGTTGGAGGTGACTTTCTTCACAACAGCCCCTATGGTGCTGTTCTTCGTGTTTCTGGCTGGAAGTGCTGATAATGCACCAGTGGCTGTTGCAGAGCAGCACTTGCCCAGCAAAAAGCACTCACTCCAAGCCCTGCCTGAGGCCAGCAAGGCTGGGGGTCTGCAGAAGGTTTGGAGGCGACATAATTGGGACAGCTGATCTGATCTGACCAAAGGGATATTCCTTCTATACAATATTGTGGTTGGCAATTAAAGCTTAGGGAAAGGGGGGAGAAGTGAGTAGAGGCGTTCATTATGGTGTTTGTCTTCCCAACTAATGGTTTCACATGCTGAGGCCCTGCTTTCCGAGGAGCAGCTGGATGTCTGCCTGCTAATGGGTTGCCAGTGAATAAATTCCTTATTTTGCTTTATTTGCATGTGCAGCTTTTGCTTTCCTTATTAAACTGTCATTATATTGAAGGGTTGGTGGTGTGTGTGTGTGGGGAAATCCCCACACTTAAAATGCCACCACAACACTGACAAAGGTTAAAAATTTACGCACACAATAACACTACACCCCTTGGCCCTTCACCACTTTACAGCCACAAAGGATTCCCCACAGTTATTCCCCTCTGTGGCAAAATCCAGTCCCAGTTTTTCCCACTATTTCTCCTGGTTACTTATTTACCTTGACCAGCAGGATTTTACTTTTTACTTTTTCTCCCCCATGCTGTTGAGGAGGGAGAGTGGCTGGGTGGGTGTTTGACAGCCAACCAAAGTAAATTCACCTCATCCACCGTGGAACCCCAGGGGCAGTGAAGAAGTCTCTGCCCTGGTGCCTGCAGCATCTTCTCGTCTCCATCTTCTCTGACTATGGTGCTCCTCACAGGGCTGTTTCTCACAATTCTCGCCTGTGACTGCCAGGCAGTGTTTGGTCCTTTCTCGTGTATGTTTTCCCTGAGGTGCCATGGTCTAGTTGACAAGGTGGTGGTAGGTCATAGGCTGGACTCGATGATCTGAAGGTCTTTTCCAACCTAGTTAATTCTGTGATTCTTAGCTGAGGGGCTCAGTTGTGCCCTGCAGGGAGTCTTTGGTGCCAGTCATGTCCAGCACGGGAGATAGCTCTAGCATCTCCTTGCAGAGGCCACCCTTGGTTACCTCGTCAGCCTTGCCTGCTTTCCTAAGTGACCTCAAAGTTAAAATGCTGTTTGCTAATCCTCTCAGATTGTTAAAGATGTTAAGCTTTTGGAAGGGATAAACAAGCCTTTACAAATGCGTGAAATTAATAATTACTTCATAATTAACATAAAATTATTGCATACTGCAGAATTTTTTTCCAGTAGTGCTCTTCTTTCTGGATACCTACAACTCTTCACAGAGTTTAACTTCTTTCTCCTAGACATTTTACTTTCAGTCTTTAAGACCCTAGACACAGTGATTTGACTTCCAACTGCTCTTGAAACCACTGCTGGAAAGAGCCAAGATTTAACACAATACTGCAGATTAATAAATTATTGGAATGTGCAATATCTTTCATACTTTGGGAAACAAGTTTTTTAAAAAATTAATTATCCTGAAAACAGTGCTTGTTTCAGTGAAAAGAAGAGCAGCATTCTGTAAACTCCTTGCTAGGGAGAATTGCAAAATATCTCAGAAAATCATTAAGCCTCTGGATGTGTTCCCTTGTTGAGCAAATTGTACATATACCTCAACCTCTGTTTCATCAGTGAGGAATAAGAGTGGAACAAGGAAGCCTTTCATTGTTCAATATAAAACAAGAAGTTTGTATTGGTGCCAGGTATGTGATTTAGGAGCCTGAATTACTGTGACCTGGTAGTATTCCATGACATCTTGTGGAGTCATGTTCAAAGTGAATGCTAATGAGCTGCCGTGATGAAGAGGAAATGTCTTTATAAAAGAAGACCTGGAGCAATAGGAAATTGAACATGCTGTGATTTAGAGTGGTCACTAAGGCATGCCTATTAGGTGTTCTTGCTTAGCCCCCTACTTGGAACAGCACTGCAGGACTTCCATCTCATCACCTGCTGGAAATGGAGAGGAGGAAAAGATGAGACATTTTTTGGGAAGTAACTTTAAAACATGTTCAGGGAAGGTTATCGGTAAGTACAAAATGCTTCAACCAAGTCTTCATTGAAATCTTCATTTAAGACTGCTGCTCATTTACAAGTCCTTGATTCGGAGTCAGGTTTTCAGGGTTGTAGAAAGCTTGCTGGGGTATACCCCCAGAAGTCCCCTGAAAATTGAATTGAGTCGTTTGGAAGTGCATGCTGCTTATGATGGAGTACTGAAATGGAGGAAGCATTGAGTGTGAGTCTCTTCATGACTTGACCACTTCTGTGTAAAAGTGTAGCAGAGCTGGAAGCAGGGAAAGGTGAGCCAGGAAGCATACAGAGGCACTGACCGTTCAAGGATAGCACTGGGAAAGCCACAGCCCACCTGGAGTCTGACAAATGAGCAACAAAAAGAGCTTCTAAACAGATATGAGAAAAAAATTTGGATCCACTGCTGAGTGGGTCAGGAGAATCTTTGATAAAAGATGGGGAAATGACTGAAGTATTCACTGCCTTCTTCATCACAGCCTTTACTGTTAAAACTCACCTTCAGCAATCCCAGGCCACTGAGATCAGTGGTAAAGTCAAGAGCAATGAAGACTTACTGGATGAGGATGGAACACTTTAACAGGGTATGCAAAAGTCCACAGCAATTGGTAGGATGTACTATGAAGTGCTGAATGAGCTAATTAATGCCTGTGTGAAGTCACTCTTGATTGTCTTTGAAAGGCCATGGCAATTGAGGGAGATTCCTGCAATTGCCACCACTATTTTCAAGAAGTGCAAGGAGGCAAATATGGGGAATTATAGAAGATTTGCCTTCTGTCAGTCCCCAGGGAAGTAATGGAACAAATAATCCTGGAAACTGTTTCCAAGCACATGAAGGACAAGAAGGTGATTAGGAGTAGTCAGCATGGGTTTATGAAGGTGAAATCATGCATGATGAACCTGATAAAAGGACTAGCCTGGTAGCTAAGGGAAGAGCGATGAATGTGTTTATCTTGACTTTAGTAAGACTTTTGGCATAGGCTCCCATAATACCCTCCTTGACAAACTGATGAAATGTGGATTGGACAAAAGGCTCTAAAAAATGGACTGACGGGAGTCCTATGAGGTTCTGCCCCTGGGGAGGAATAGTTGTGTGTATCAGTACTGACTGGATGGAAAGTAACTTTGCAGAAAAGGCTCTGGAGGTGCTGGTGGGTGCCAAGCTCATTGTAAGCAGCAATGTGCCCTTCAGGCAAAGGACACCGATGGCAGATTCCCTGGGTTGTATTAGGAAAAGCATCATTGGCAGCTTAAGAGGATGATCTTTCCCCTCTACTCTGTGGGCTATGACACATCTGGAGTGCTTTGTCCAGTTCTGGGCTCCCCAGTATGAGAGAGACCTGGATATAATTCAGCAAGTCCAGGAAATGACTGTGAAGTTTAATAAGGCGTGGGAGTGTCTCTCTTAGGAGGTGAGACTGAGAAAGCTGGTATTCTTCAGCCTGGAGAAGAGAAAGCCTCAGGGGAAATCCTATCAATGTGTATGCATGCAAATTGAAATAAAGAAAATTTCCTTTAAACGTAATTATTTTACTGTGAGGTTGGTCAAATACCTAGAACAAGTGACCTAGAGAGGCTTTGCAATCTCTTTCCTTGAAGCAAATGGTCATAGCCTGACTAGACATTGAACTGAGCAACTTACACTAGTTCCTAGTTGTATTAGGAAATCTCCAGAGTCTCATTGCAATTTTGACTGTTTTGTGATTCTCTATTTCTGCTAAATTCTTTTTTATAGGATGATAAGTTTTGGTAAGCAATTATTGTCAGGCATAACAAATTTCTGTTGGTGTCAGCCAGAATATAAGATGGGGAGAAGAATTTGCATGGTAAATGTTTAGAAAGCTAGAATGTTCCTTGGGGAATTACAGGTTTTGCAAACTGTGCTTTATTAAAGTATAGTTTTGCAAACTGTGCTTTATTAAAGCTTAGTAAAGCTTTTGCTGTTTGTGTGCCACTCTTGTCCTGATGGCTGTCAGTCTTGAGCCTGCCCTTCTGCAGATCTCAAGAACAGATGTGGCCCAGCAGGTTGCCTAGCAGAGTGGCAAGCTGAAAATGGTATGAAGAATTTTTCACCTGCTCAGCAGGCGTGTGCTGTGTCACAAGTCTGACTTCACACGATGTCAGTCGGTTCTTGTCCCTACGTGCTGACACAGAGCTGCTCACTGAGGTGTGACTTTCTTCTTGCTCGTTTAATGGGGTGGCTTCTGAATCCCAGTCTGCACTGGGGGCACGGTTCAGCAGTAATGCTTTCTCCAGAGCTTTGGATTGCTCATTTATCTCAGGGTACAAGAGCAACGGCGGGGAGATGGGAATCTGTTCATTGAGAAGCTTGGGAGTTAAACTGGTGTTCCGTGCTGTATGCTTATTCAGACTTGTGTGCATACAGAAACTCAAGACCAGCCTTTTGTAAGACAAATCCATGGAGGCTAGGCCTGCAGATCTTTTGAGCTAAGGCATATGTGCGTTTGCAAGGTTTTTTCCTATGGGATCAGTTACCTTGTAATTGTAACATTCATCTTCAGCCCTTTTTGAAAATGCTGCTTGCAAAGGCAGCCTATAAAGTACAGCAGTGACAATCAATACTGTCCCACTTGTATGAGATCTCTCTAGAAGCACTGAGGCTGAGACTTCTTTTTGTTGTGCTACCTAGGAGGTATGTCAGCATCCCTGACAGAGTCAGTATTGGCATGCTGTCTGCAAGGATGGACTCTGAGGGCTGGGAAAATATTCATGATAATTGAATAGAAGAAAGATCACAACATTAGACCAAGACTTTATGCTTGAAACCATGTATCCCTGTACTCCTACAGGCTTCTGTTGTGACAGGCAAGTAAATAAAACCTGAATTTTTAGAGGAATTTTTTTATTATAGGTTTTACTGAAATACTGGGTATTCATTTGTGGGTTCACTTTTGAGATGTGCCTGGAAGATTGGGTTATTTTATCTTTTTTCAGTGGCACTTCTCTGCTGTATTTTCTTCATCTGTAGTTATGCAGCAAACTAGATTGGGAGTTTCACCCAAGTGAAATGTGAGGGTTTCTCCTCATTCCTTTGAGTCTATTTTTTTTTTCCTTCTCCCACATAGATCAGTTTCCTGATTGGTGCAATTGCGGCTGTATTAGCATTCATCTGCTTCAAGTATATTGGTCATATTATTTTCTTAACAGAAAATTATGAAATAAGAATATTATGGGTATCTGGGTAATCAGTATCACACTAAAGCCGAAGTAGCTGAGGTTTAGAGTAGCCTCTGCTTCAGCGCAGGTTAAATCATTGGCGCTGGTATGAGAAATAGGTGGCTGATGTGTCTCACAGCACAGTGCAGGGGCTTGATATCATAGCAGATGAGGAGCTCAGACACTGCTGGGCTATAACTATGTGGCAGGAGTTCATAAAGTCATCTGTGTCCCTTGAGTGCTGTATAAAATAGCTTTGTGCATGTAGTGAGGAAGCTCTTGCTTCTTGACAGCATGAAGCAGCATCATTGGGGCTAATGGAAAGTGGAAGGGAATCTAATTTTGCTCAAACAAAGTATTTTATTCAGGGCTCTGTCGTGAGATTCCTAAATTTTCTCTTTGGGAAGGTTTCTTTGTTCTCAAGTATTATTTTGAAATGCCTTGAAAATACTAAGGGAAATGTCTGGATTATCAAAGCAAGCACATGCTTAATTTTTGCGTGCCTTGCTTTGCTACCCCTAAAAAAACCCCAAAGCAAAGCTTTTTTTGGCCTGCTAATACATCTTTGAAAGAGCAAACTACAGAAGTTTCTCAAATCTGTATGAGCTGTTTCACTCTAGCTTTGTTTGGCTTTTATTTGTTCTTATACAACTCCCACTGTGGACAGGTCTTTGTGGGGGCATGCTGAAATAGCAGGAGGGAGGTTATTGTTAAATGCATTTGTTCTGCAAAGTTGCCAGTACAGATCTTGGACCATAGCCAGAGCTTGTTGAAGGCAAATTTTATGTACTTGCGGCTGACAACGTTGAAGCTTTTGCTCCTTAATGTGACGCACACTCAGGTTATGGTCGCATTGAAGTTACACCAGGGAAGCTTTGCACATCTTTCTATCCACTCCGTAGTCAGAGAGATTATGACAAGTTCTAGGGCCATAGCTGTCTCAAAGTCCAGTCAGTGCAGAAGCTCTGAGGGGAGCAGTAGGGGCTCCTTTAAGGGACAGCGGGCACCTTGCCTCACTGTCACTGGCTGTGTGCTTTTTCTTGTTACCTACTCATAATTGAAGGCCAGCTGCCAGTAACACCATGTGGATTTGGAAACCGTGGAGCTGCACACTTCATCTTGCAATTATGCCTCCTCCGGGGTTCTGATATTTTATTGTTTAATAGCTCTAAATCCTTTTTAATTAAAAAACCTTCCAGAGGTAGTAGTTTCAGACAAGAGTTATAGGACAGGAGCCACATCGGTTGCTCCTATATGCATTGGGCTGCGCCAAGGCTGGCTGCATGAACATAGATGTGGCTGTTACTCAGATCTCCACTCAAAATCCGAAATCTTTGAAGGCTTTTGCTTCAGCTTAGGACCTGTCCCTGGTTTTGAGGGGTCTGACACCTGAATTAGCGGTTTGTATCTGTATTGGCATCTTGCCATGGCACTGTAGTGAGTTTTGAAGCTCCCCCTGATGGTGCTGCTTGCTGTGACTGATTTAGTGTGAGCAGCTTTGTTGTCTGTTCCTTTGGATGCTAAGGCACAAGCTGTGCCCCAGGAGTGCATTGGATTGTTGTCAGTCCTGGATGGAAGCATAAGAGCCAATGATTTGCATGTACTGCTATGAAGTCTTCCACTACAACCATACACAGGACTTTGGAGGACTTCTGAACTACCAAGTTCCCATTAAATTGTAATGTTTCTTGTGCCAGGTAAAGAGCCATATGGCTTGTATGCCTTAATTGATGTTGTCCATGAGGCCTCACTGCTTTGTAGTTCCCTATGTTCTCTAACTCTACCTTTCTCTTAGTTTGAAATCCTTTTCTTTAACTAATACCTTCTGTTGTCATTCACATTTGCTTGAATCACTTGTCTCCCATAATTCACTTTATTATCTGCATTATTCTCTCTTTACTACGTGATGTCTTGCAGTGGTGACACCTGCTCCTTTGTTCTCCCAGATCATCAGGCTTGGCACCCCTGGAAACATCAGTGGTTTCCAGCCTGTGACATGAGAGACCCGAAAGTCTCTCTGATGGCAGAATACCCAGCAGTAATACCAGATGACCTCTGATAGTAACCTTGTGGCTGCCTCTGCCTACAGAGATGCAGTCAGTCTGATTAAATCATGGAGATACCTGGTACCACAGCTGTACTTCACACAACGATTTTGCCCAGTCACTCATGAGCTGAGCTCCACACAGGGGTGTGGTAATGCAGAATTAGAGACTTGAGTTACTGCTCCAGAGTTCCTTCAGTTGCAAATATACATTCAGGTCATTTCTCATTCTCATTTCCCCCTGCTGTAACCTACATTTGAGACCCTCTTTCCAGCACTCCCCATTTTCTCCCTGGTGGCAGAGGCAGAACTTCTTTTCCTGATGTGTTTTTAGATAGGTGTGGGCTCTGCATGAGGCTTTAGTGGAAGTGAGATGTTACCTTGAAACTCCCAAGTGCCAGAGGTTAGCAGTTTGACCATGAGGATTTTATGCTCTTTTGAAACCATTTCCCTAGGGTTATGAGATACAGACAAACCTTCTTGCCGTGCAGCAGAAGTAATGGCAATTGTCTGCATGTTATTTAGTGTCCCCCACAGCCCCTTGCTATCAAACTTGGTCATTGAGGGCTGGTGTTCAAGCAGCTGCACTTGTGAGGCATCTGCTGTGCTGCGGGATTAAATCTGCTGCCCTCATCCTCTTCCCTTTTCCTGAGTTGCCCATGTTTGGGCACTATTCAAACTGAGAGGGAGAGGGAGTTTGGGGACAGAGTGCCATAGTGTCAGCAAAAACAGGAAAGAAGGTGCTTGCTTTTGTTCGTGAGACCTCCAATAGTAGCAGTGCTGTGATGGTGAAGCTCTACCGTTGCTTGTGCAAGGTAGACCAAAGGAAAGTGTATGGTTTTTCTAGAGGGGTCTGTGGGAAACCCTTCAGCTGAGGAAGGGGACATTTAAGAGTTTTCCTTCAGACAATTTTTGAAGTTATATGTGTGGCAGGAACATTTGGTTCAAAGGACCAAGTTGAACTTTGTCTGGTTTAATCTCTCTCCCTTTTTGTTTAATCATCCAGCTTCACAGTTTGAGATTGTCTTAAAACCAAGATAGCAGATGGCTACGTGAGTGTATAGTTAAAGTACCTACTTGTCTTTTTGCGGGCAAGAAAATAAATTTCATTTCAAATATTGGATACTCTGAAGATGATTAAACATTTATTAATTTTTCCCTTCTTTGCTTTAATAAAACCAAGCTTCCAGAAAGCTCTCCATAATGCTAAAAAAGGTGTGCCTTTTTTTCAGTGAAAAATGTGCTGCTTTGCATTTGTTAACCCATAAACAATTCAAAATTTATACTTCCTTGCACCAAAAGCTGTCTCAAGCTAATTGGCAATTTCAGTTTGCTTAAAGTAATAATAAAAAAATCTTAGTCTTTCACGTTCACCTCTGCCTCTGTTTGTTAATCTCCATCTGGTAGTGTACCAGAGAACTCTCAAACATATGTTGCTCATCTCAAGGGCAGATATAGGGACTGTTGGCAGAAATAATTTTTTAAATGATTAACAGATAGATGTTATTAACAGGCATTTATTTTGGGCCATGTGGCAGTGCCATTCTCAGTTTTATCAATTTTGCTTAAACAAAAGAAGCATCTTTTTAAATAAACTGCTGGCTAACATCAGCTTGAGGTACATATAATAGAGCAGTGGTGAATGACCTTCCAGCTGGGCTGAGATGTGGCTTTCTGTAGGGACAATGAAAAGCTCTCTGCTCTAATTCCTCTCCTGCTGTAAATGTGTTACAGGAACAGGAAAAGTTGCATGTGGCCAGACGAAGTGCACATGTGGGTGATAGGAGCATGGCGTTCATATGCCAGGTACAGGTCTGGTCACCTGAGACCTTCTAGGAAGAATTAAGGGTTTTGCATTGCTGGACATAGTATTAATGCTGGATGAGCATGCTGTAGGATATCAGCTTGCTGTGTCTGTGGGAGTTAGAGCAGTTGGCAGGACTGCATGTTTTCCAGCAATTTTTTAGTTATAACTGTATCATGTTTCTAAAGTAATTCCATGAAATGCACTGTCAGGGATGTCAAGGCACACCTCTGAAGAGGCATAGCTGAGCATCATTCTGCAAGTGCTTGAGAAGTTTTCTTCAGCTGATCTGGCCGTGGATAGTGCATTTCAGTGAGAAGTGAACTCCATTAGGCTCAGCTGCAAGGAAGCTACTGGACTGCCTCTGTGCCTTGCCCATGCTACTCTAGCAGGTAGCTAGATATGTTTGAGCTCACCAATTATCTTAGACTTCATCTATGCTTTCATTCCACTCTTGCGTAACTGAAGTTGTTGTCTACTTGCTCTTATTTGTTTTCTCTACCAGTGTACTTTTAAACAGGGGGACCTCAAACCTTTCTTCACATTAGTTACACCTGCAGTTTTTAATTGCAGTGGACAAGGAGTAAACTGAACTAATTAAGGGTCTGAATAAACAATAGTGCTTTTGTGTGCTACATAATTAAATGCCTTGCTGAAAGCAGCTTATTAACTTTTGGCTTACTTAAATGTTGCTAATTAGTAAAATATTGATTTGTGGGTTTTTTTCCCCTCTAAGTCCCAAAAGATAAGACATGAATGCCTGATCATAAAACAGCAGGGATTAAGAGCAGCTTGCTACAAGAGCCATATGGCTCACTTCTTCCTCCCCTTTTCAGGAATTCCTGGCACTTCACCTTGGGTGATGGGAAGGACTCCTCTCATATCCAACCTACGTGTGTCCTCTCACATAATAGATACACTTCTGGTGTGAGTGATCCTACAGGTTGCTTGTTTCTTCTAATATCCTCAGTTAAATTTGGTTGAAGATACAACTCAATCTACTTATAGATATATATAAAAGCAAATGCTTTGTGTAAAGGCAACTCAGTCTTTGCCTCTTGAAGTTAGTAAGCTCTGTGTTTGAATTTTTTTATAATGTTTTTGTTTGACAGAGTAGTCATGCAAAAAATGTGGACTGACTTAAAAGGTGTCTGAATGTAAGTAGTCTAATTATAGAACATTCTCCCTTTCATGCCCCCATTTCACAAACGCAACTTTACCTTGACAATACGCTAATCTTTACAAGGACTTCTCAATCATGCACACAGTTTTATTTGTGTAGCAGTATTATCCTTTTCTACTTGCATGTTTTATTGGTAAGTTTCCCATTGAGAGTTTTCTGTCATAGACCAGATTTTCCTTGAGAGACCCAGGTCCCTGCTATGAATTCTGAAATTCTACAGGGACATTCTAATCCTCCTCAAACATGTTTCAAATGTTAACTGTTAGCATTCCCATACATCACTTTAATTTTTCTTTGGATAAGAATGAGGTTTTTCTGGGTAGTGTTTATAAGAGAACCTGGGTACATGACTTGTTTGATGACAATAATAATACTGGTTGATGCCTGGTCAGACTCATATGGCTTTCTGGTTCTAATTTACTTTTTGACAATTGGAATGAGCAGGAATGAATTAGGCAAGAAAAGGATCAAGTGCTCATTGACATATTTCCTCTGAAGGCAAAAAACTGACTTAAACATGCAAAAACTTCCTGGTAATGGTCCTGGAGCTTAATGAAGCAGGGCACCAACAATTTCTTTAAACAGAATGAAAGTATGGGTAAAATGTGGAAAACATTGCATTGGTGTGACTGATGAATGACAGTGGGCCTCTGTAAGTTTTGGGGTTTTTTTAAATGTGAGAGATAGCATTGGCAGTGAATATTAAAGGGTAGGATTGCTCCTTGGCAGGAAAAGAAAAGTTTAAGTCAGAGGGATTTTATGTCCATCCAAATACCTTTCAAGCAATAAATACTGAATGGAAATGAAAGTGGAATAGAGAACTTGGGGAAAATTACCAATAGAAGGGTGCAAGAGATCCTGATTTTTAGATCAGTGATAGGTCCCAGCTTTGGTTTGGAGAGTAGGAATCACTGAGATTGGTATGAAAATTGACTTTGTAAAGGAAAAATAAATCCAGACATACCTGCAGCATTAGTGGCCTCCAGTCACTATTGACAGAAAAGATGGTGGTTTGCATAATAAAACAACTTGGCCCCCCCTTTTTTTTTTTTCATTACTTGTAAGAGCTTTTATTTAGTAGCTTACAGGTTTGCAGAACTTTGCTTGATGAGATTCAACACAGTAGAATGCTGTTTTAAGGCTGATGTTTTCCAAGAATATTTTGTCAAACCCTTATTCTGTATTTCAGCATGTGGATGAGAAAGAGGACTATGGCTCCTGTGGTATTGGTGATTTGTCTCTTGCTGCTTGTGGGGATGAATTCCTTATGTATTCTTGTTCGTACCTAGAATCTCCAGAGGTCATATCAGTGTGGAGCAGTGTTCCTTTCTGCTTAAGTGTGTGACTGTTAGGGCCAGACATGCTTTTGGTACATGGGCTGAGCAGGGCTTCTTGTGGCCTTGCTGGCTGCAGTAGGTCCAGATCGGAGAGCAGATGTTCTTCACTGATTTTGCCCCTCCTCACTGCTTGGCTGGAAGGCTGAGGAATAGACTGGCAAGAAAGGAGATGGGAGAGGGTAGAGTTGCAGTTTCAATTGCAGTGGTTTTGGGAAATGGCAAGCCTGGGTAGGAGATGAGAGAGAAATAGGGAAGTGTGGGGTGAAATGGAAAGGGGGTCAACAGCGGGAAGGTAGAACAGCAGCACAGAACTAAGTATTGCAGCAACAGGAAGGGCTGAAGGAATTAACCTGAAGAGAAGAACCAAGGAGGGGAATGTAATTAGGGGAGAGAAGACTGATGTGGCGGTAGCTAAAAGAAGAGGAGCAAAGGAGACAGAGAAAAGAGGAACGTGGGAGAGAAAGGCTGAGAAATGAAACAGCTTGAAATGTAGTATCAGCATGCCCTTTTGTAGCAGAAAATCCATTGGCAAAGCATGGGGATACATTGATGTGGTACAGGACAGTGTCCTGAGCACTAGAAGCAAGAGCTATATTTCTTCTTATACTTGAGCTGGCTGGGTTTGATAATTTGAGTTAATTTTTGTGATCTGTTTTGAAACTGTCTTTGCTGAAAGCTTCCTATTGTTCAGGATTTTTTGGATTATCTTTATAACTGTTTTGTGAGAGATTATAAATTTAAGATTATTTAATCACTGGTCCCTTATACCATTGTTTCTGCAGATAACCAAATACCATTAATTTCCCTGTTGCCAGAGGTTGACAGTCTGCTTTCAGCACCTGGCATTTGTTTCAGCCTCAGTGTTCTGGAGCTTCTTGTTTTGCTCAGAAGCTGCATCAACTAACAGTGTTTATTTGCTTGTGTATTTCCCTCTCCCTCCTGGCTGTGCATATTTAACATGCTAGTTATCTGTTGTCTTTTCTCCAAGTTTTTTTTCCTCCTGCTTTAGCTCAGCAAGCATTATGTTAACATTTTGTCTAGTTTTTTCCTTTCCTTTTAGCTTGTTTTTGGGGGTTTTTTCTACTTATTTTTATAAGGCCTTGGAGTATGGGCATGGTAAAATAGATCCCTTCCTCTGCCCTGGGAAGACTTTAGTTGTGTGGTTTGCCTCCTTTTAAGAAAACTTTTTATTACATAACTTTTTTGCATCATTTCAATATCCTCTAATAGGATGGCTTTTATTAATTACATTAACTGATCCAATAACTTAGAAACACAAAACCTCTTAGCACTGTTTTTACAAGTTTATTTTGCATTAAACTTCAATCACATTTGTTGTTGCAATAAATTTATCCCAACCTGCTTTTATTTATCCTGAACAAAAACTTTTAATGGTGCTTTTTGGTATCTTACCAAATGTTGACAAAGCTGTACCATTATCATAAATATTTGTTTTTCATAAGCTGCCTTCTTTTATTACATTGATTCACGAAGCCTTTATAGTTCATAAACACTCTTTATTAAACCTGATGCACACATGCATGCATGCATTTTTATGTGGGTTTTTTTTTAAAGTTTATTTTAAAAAATTATGTTAGGTGTCAGTGTTGTCTAGCATAGTTAATGCAGCATTTTCTTAATACAAGTTCCTGAAATTAAATGTTTGGAGGGTATAGCTCCTTTTAGGGTAATGCTCTGTAAAAAACAATATTGTTTTTCAGACAGCTATTTTAATGTTTGAGATACTAGCTCATACCCAGTGATGTATAAGTTTGTGACTTAAGGAATGCTTTGTGATTTGGAATGGTCTTCTTTGCTTGCATAACCTTTATTGGCCACCATTATGCAAGTAGTTTTTAATTATGAAGCTATATTCTGTGATTTTTTTTTTCACGGATCTTATTCCTTCACTATGAAGAATGGATTTGGATGTGAGATGTGGTAAAGGGGACTCTTCTCTGCAGGATCATTGCCTCATTAACTGAGGAAGTTTGTGTTGAGTGAGGTAAGATATTGCAGAGCTGGAAAGGATGATGTCTGCACTAGGAGAACTGAATATGCCCATGCAGAACAAATTTTGTGGCTGCATAATTTTCTTTTTGTATAAATATGACTTTATTATGTTACTAAAATATGGTCTTTATGTTTTGGATCATCTCTTTATGCATATGAGATAATAGCCTTTAGTGTTAATTGGGGAGTTGAATTGTTGGTGATCTTTGAATGGACCATACAAATAAGAAAATCCTGTATTTGGTATTGACTTGATTCAGTCTTCTTAAATAGGGCTTGGCATCTCACAGTAGTAAGAATGAATAATTTTACATTCATTTAACTCCCTCTGTTCCGTGTCCTGAATAAAACTGTAGATTCTGTTGGAAAAAAATGTATGACTGTGTATGTAGAAACAATGTTACTGTGAGGAACTAAAACTCATATGAGTAGCTTTTGCTTAACACTTCCTAATTACTGAATCTTTAGTGTTGTTGTGTTAATCTGATTTCAAAAGGAATGCTTTTAAATAAGAATTTATATGCAGGCAGTATCCCTTGGGTGATGCCGAACAGCATCATCTCCATCTGCAACGTCTGTGGCTTTCTGCTTTTGATAGCACAGCAGAGGATTCAGGTACTGAGAATTTCCAGGACATGCAGGGGGGGCTGTGTAGCCTATGGCACATCCTGTTGCTTGTTTCGTTGGATCTTCTCTTGCACCATGTAAAGATATCTGTTAGGTCTGCATACGCTCATGTCAGGTGGTCACTTCAAGTTCTTGCTGCAGGAAGAGAGTAATTTTCAGTGGAGGATATGGTTTGGGTGAATGGTGGGGAGACTCAAACATCCCTGTTGTGAGTGCTACCCATCACTAGCTCCTAGCTTGAAGGATCCAAGAATCCCTCCAGCATTTTCCAATTAAAAAAAAAAAAAAACCAAAACTGCAAGGAAGAAGAGTAACAAGAGGAAAAAAGAAAGAAAGTAAATGCATGCACACTTCTACCAGGAGACAGACATGAGTTTGCACCCACCTTACAGCTCCCTTTACATGGTGCAAGGGAAGATCCAACCAAGCAAGCACAGGCTCTTTTTTTTTTTTTTCTGTCATTACAAAAGCAAAGGAGTTGAGATGACTAATGCACTATGAGGGAAGAGGAATAGTGGGAAAGAATACTAAATAAAGTACCTGTAGTTAAACTGCCTGTTGAGGTAATATAATTTCAGATGATGTGGCGGTAAGCCCAGCACAAAGGAGCATTTTGATAAATGTGATTCTTGGACAGTGGTGCAGGCTGGGGCTCTTCCAGCTCCCTGGAGGCTTCAGGATCAGGCTGCTCCCTCATGTCATGTTTTTAGCTGCATGCTCCCAGGCATGAGTCCTGGGTTTAGGATGCTTTTGCAGTAAGCAGCACCAGGGCTGGGGCTGAGTGACCCTTAGCAGCAGCTTTTACAGCCAAGAGTAATTCCTTTTCTGGGAGACCATTGCCCAAGTCGCATCAAGTGATAGCTGAAGAGAGCTGCTGATGGGGACACAACCTCCTAAATTCTGATAAATTGTTGTCCCCATCAAAGGGCATGTTCCTCATTTCAGGAACAAGCCAGTCTGACTTGAAGACTGTTGTGATGCTCTCATACTGCAAAGTCCCTGCTTTATGGAGAAAATTGTTACCTTTTCCAAAACAATTCCTCTGCTGCAAGTAGATAATGGATGTTAACAAAGGAGAGGTCTGTAATACGTGACACAGAGCAGACAGACAAAGCTACAGTCTCTTCTCATTCTCTCATCTCTCTGCCTGAATAGAATTGATTGGCTAGGACATGCTGTAATTTATTTTTACAATGAATAATATTCCAGTTTATCCTTAGGGACAGTTGGGTGAGTAATGTCACACTGACCTTGACACCCTGATGTTGTAAAATGTAGATCAGGTTGGCTGTTTCAAACAGAGAAGTCATTCAATTTGTTTTATTTCTAGTAAAAGGGGGCTAATAAGGAAAAGTTTGTGAGCTTTTTGCCCATGCTCTCCATATGTAAAAGTATCCAGCTACTTCTGGGATTTGATTTGATTTACAGGTTCACTAGATAGATGTTATTAGCTTCAGCACTGACTCTCTACCTTTTATCAGCTTACAGAGACTGAGTTTTGGGCATCAGTCCATGTTTTATCATGTAATTCTAATGAGGTGTGATTGACACTGTTCAAATAAACTCATGCCATTAAGCTGCTGTTCCAAAGGTTTTGCAACTTTTTGCACTTAACTTAAAAAGTAAATAAAATCAGATTCCCTGTGCACTGGCTGTGGATTTGTTTGTTTGTTTGCAGAGGATGATTGTCAATTCTAGAATGTAGTGGAAAAATTTGAAACATTGACTATATGGCAACAGAAAACATAACAGTGCGGGAAAAATGTATTGAAGGACAGCAAGGAGGCAACAATGATTTAAAAAAATTTTAAAAAATATTGTTCATCATTCTGGTCTGTTGGAACTCAAACTGATCATTGTATATTTGGTGTTTTGACTGCAGTAAAGGTAAGAGGGCCTGAGTCACTCTGCAGAATTCAGGCATGGACAAATGTGAATTGCCTCTGAGTAAACCACCTGCAAGCAAGAAGCTGAAATTGCTCAGCAGTTGCAGGGGAAGCTATGTGGGTGCCTTCTTTCTGTCATGGCATACAGGCCACCTCTGATCATGTCAGTGTGACTTTGCCTCAGTGTCTGTTAAAAATTGGATTTCTTTTCAGCAGTGGCATCACATGAAAGTTGAAGGAAATGGGGTTCCTGGTGAGCTTTGGATTAGGCCCTCAGCAAAGACAGAATGTGTACATATATTATCCCGTTACCTGTTTTAGAAAGTTGAAAATCTCTGCCTTCTTAAGCCATGACCAGCTGTGCAGAGACGGAGTCATAAAATGTACATGTGAAAAAATTGTTTTAAAACATTTTTAGGTAACTTTAATGCAAACCACAGGCTTTACTGTGAGCAGAAGAATGGTAAGACACTTGAAATTCTTGAATCAAAACATTCCTGATTAACGCTAGTGGATTCCTTGAGCTTTGTTGGAACTGCTTTCAGTAAGCAAAGATGAGAATTTTGTACATGAAAAGATCTAAAGTCTACAGGGTTTTATTGGTTATTTTGGAGGAACACCGGAGCAGAGTTCCTGGTGTAGAGGCTTTTACTCCGTCCCTCACTTCAGTGAGGCAAGACTGGGGGAGAACATTCCGTTCAGGTGATAGCTCTTCTGAGTTGTCACTCATTATGAGCCTTTTTTGTGTTTGGGCAGTAGCAGGTGGCTGCCTGTGACTGAGCCAAGGATGAATAGGTGGAGGCTGTTTGCTTTCTGTGTCTAGGAAATGGAGAAAGTAGGAATGACCATAGGTTGATGCAGTTTGGGAGGGTTCTATTTCAAATGTGCACCTTTCTGTGGTCATGCTGTATGAAGTCTGGGCTCTCGGCCCTGTGGCCCTGGGCAGTCTCCCCGGGGCAGCTCCTGTGACCGATCGCACAGTGCTCAAAGGTATCTGCACCCCTGGGCTGGGTTTGCCTCCAAGGTCCTGCGTGGTGCTGCTGCTGGATGGGCCCAGCTGCAGAGCATGAGGGGTCTTGTGTGTGGGGTGTGTATCCATTTCTGAGCCCTTCACAGCTCCACAGAGTGATGCTGTGTGGGTAATGGGGAGTCTGACACATTACTGAAAGTGATCCATTTCCACAACCGTGAGACTTGTTTTCACATTTCTGAGAGTAACCAGCTGCCTGCAGTGCATCAGCCTTGTGTTCTCTTCATGTCCTGTTTTCTGAAATCTCTCAGCTCTTTCATGAGCATCGCTCCATGTATCAACCAGAATCTCAATGCTGCCTCAAAGTGTAAGTTTTCTTTTTTTAACATTTTCTGTGTCATAAGCATTTTGGCTAATACATTATTCCATAGAACAGGTGTTTATGCTCTCACATTCTGATATGCAGTCTCATCTATTTGGATTTTCTGTTTGATTTTTTTCTTTTACTTCTTAAGGCTCTTCCTGGTTACGGATAGCCCAGCTGGTCCTCTGTTGCCTCTTGAGTCCTGCACTGATCACCAGTGTTTTAGCAGTCAGTGAGGCTATGACAACCTGACACAGCTGGCATGTGGCTACCTAGAAGTCTGTAAGAGCCATCTAGTTTGAGTGTTTGTGACTCCTAGATGTGGCAGGAATGTTGCTGTCCAGTGTAATAGCATTACATTATTTTTTCTTCATATCTAAATGAATTGCCTTGTCTTTCTGTCTGATAGCAAAGTCAATGTTTCATTTACAGTAAACTCTTGAATTCTTTAATATATGCCAGGCTTCAGCAGACAATAGATTTTCCTCTTTATTATTTAAAACAAAGTGTTATCAATAAAAAGAAAATTAAAATGTGTCATGATGATTGTGGGAGAAAATAAATACACTGAAGCTAAGCATTCATCCCAATTAGACCTTGCCACTAATAAATACTGGCAAAGGTGGGGAATCCACAAAACATTTCAGAAAATGTGAAATAATGTTGGGGTTTGGGGGTTTTTTTCTTGCTTGTTTTTTAATTATTTCTGCTTTAGCAGTTTGGTTTTTTTTTAAAATTCAGGAGTATAGTCAAATTTCTTGTTTCGTGAGATTATTCCTCATAACTTTGTCTTGTAATACTTGGTTATAGCTCATCTAATGGCAGGCAGACCAAAATTCCTAGTCCTATGACCCTCTGGACTTAAACCTCCAGAATTTCATATGCATTGGCTCCAAATATATAATATTTACTGGTTCCTGATTCCTAGGGCTGCTTTTGCATAGGTGTTTTGAATGGCTTACATCTAATTGCTGGCCACTAATCCTGATGGGGGGTGGGGGGGAGTGATGCTTTCCCACTTGCTGCCCTCCATCAGGTGTGAGGTCCTTAATATTGTCATTGAATCGTAGAATGGTTGGGTTGGGTTGGGAGGGACCTTAAAGATCATCCAGTTCCAGCCACCCTGCCCTGGGCTGGGACATCTTCCACGAGGCCAGGCTGCTCAAAGTTCCATCCAGCCTGGTCTTGAAGTTTTCCAGGGACGTGCTGTCCTCAGCCTCTCAGCACAACCTGTTCCAGTGCCTCGCCTCCTGTATAGTAAAGCATTTCTTTCTCATGTCTAATCTAAATCTACGCTCCTTCAGCTTAAGGCTATTTGCCCTTGTCCTATCGCTACGTGGCCTTGTGGAAAGTCCCTCTCCAGCTCTCTTTAGCCCCCTTCAGGAACTGGAAGGCTGCTCTAGGGTCTCCCTGGAGCCTTCTCTTTTCCAGGCTGAAGCAAAAAAGCCATTGAGTACCTCACAGCCTTCTCCACATCGTGTGCAGCCCAGTCTCCCCTGTCCTTCCAGAGAGGATCCCTATTTTCCGTAGCTTTTCTTGTATTCCTGATGTTCCCAAATAAGCTTTTCTATTCCCCTTGAGCAACATCATGGCAATATCTCGACTTAAGAAAGTGGTTATCACTGGCAGCAGATAATGAGAGCAGGTGTGGTTAGTGGCTGTCAATGTATGTGTTGCAGATGCTGCACCTAATCTCTCCTTCTGTTTTTATGTGAACATGTGTAAACAGATACCCTTAATAGCAAGAAAAAACCTCCACCAAGCATGACTGAATTTTTCTGTCATCTTTGTATTATCTTGTACTGGTATATTCAGTATAGAAATTATAAAAGCAAATAGGCTATGCCTACCAGAACCGTTATCAGTTACCATTTAGCAAATTCATTAAAAATAGGTTATTAGAATATTAATGTCTATATTGTTTTTTAAAACCTGCATCACTTAGAGTACCTTTTAGTTGTCTGCTGCTGACAATTATCAAATAGATTACCAGTTATCAAATAACATGTAAATTACCTACTGGGCTGTTAGAATATCAAATAGGTTTTTAAATTTTCCTGTTGAACAGAAATGCCAAATTCTAATGAGTTCTAGTTTGCAGTAGTGAGGGAGCTGACAGCAGGATGAGGTTGCAGCACGCAAAGCTGGGTTTGAGCAAAAGGTGTAACTAGGAGGTATTTTGATGTCCTTGTAGGGCTGAATCCTCCTTATACCTCAAAATAGGGCAAGCGTATTTTTCCAAACATTGCCTGGGTAGAGGCTAACTCTGGCTGGGGGATTGACCCAGTGTTGCTTTTGGAGGGATGGCTTTGTAATATAAACCAGGTCAGTTTACTGGGTGAAAAATGTGATTAGTGAGAAACTTCCTTTGCAAAGCAGCTCGCACTGTTACTGTACTACAAGGACGCTAACAGGTTTGTGTATACAGCTGTATAAATTGTTAGACTTCATCAATACTCCAGGGAGGGAGTTTCTACAAGAGTGCCTTCGTACACTGAGTGCTCCTTTCCCTTCGCACTTTTTATTTTGGTGCTTCGGTCTGATATAATTTTATTATGAGCCATTTCAATGTACTTGCTTTTACAAGATCAAGTAGCTAACTGGTCCAGAAAGGTGTTTAATTTATTGCTGATTTTGTTATTCAAACATGTAGACAGAACGAACAGAAAGAGTACATGGGTAGTTTAGGAAAATATTTATGGCTTCAGTTTGTAACACAGATGTTTGTATAAGCATTTACATTTTGGGATGCTTATGTTAGCATACCTGTTCTGAGCTTTCTCTGGGTCTGCATGCTTTCAGAAAAGAAAAAGCACATTAAGTCTTTGTGCACCATATTTTCCATGTAAATTCTGTAGCTGAGGCTTAACATTCCCAGAATTTGTTTGTCTCAAAATCTAGTATTTCAATGAGGTGGAATTTATGCATGCTGTAAAATCCACACAAAGATGGCAGCAATTATTTCTTTCAGGCTCTTGTTATTGTGGAATGGTCAGCGACTGTCCTGGAGCATGTGCCAACTGATGCCTTGGCATCTGCTCCGGGGCCCTGGGGACAAGTGGCAGTGTTGGGGGCAGGCAGGGAGTGGGTGCAGCACTTCCCCTGGCATGCTTCAGCTTCCCTCTCTGGCCAGGAGAGCGATGGGTGAAGGAGTGTTGCATGGAGGTGCAGACTGCTCTGGGAGCCTTGCCCCTTGGTCAAGCAGGCTCTCTCCTCCACTGACCCTGTGGCTCGTTTTGCTCCTGGCAGTGCTGCATGGGCAGGTGTATCGCTTCTGCACCTTGGAGGGGACATGGCTGCTGGAGGAGAATTCGACCTCGCCCTGGAGGAACCTGTCTGAGTGTGAGTCCTCTGACCAGGTAAGAGGCCATTTTCCCCCCTCTTGCTGCTGTTGTTTAGGACAAAGCAGAAGAGAGGAAAAATGTAGTTGTCCGTGTGGTTTTGTCCTGTCAAAGTAATCTTTACTGACTCACCTCAGTGAGCCTAATGGTAAGGGACATCCGGTCTCTCCCCTTCAACAAAGGGAACATTGAGGGTAGACGAGAGCATGTTTTTTAAATGTACGTGAGAGCCAAGAAAAGTGACTCAGGTCATCCCAACTGTGGTGCAGTGCAAGGAGCTCAACTGCAGGAGTGACCTAATGTTGTTCCTTTGCCTTTTTTCCATTGTCACGTCATTGTAATAGTGAACATTTGCTCTCTCTGTCTTGTTAGCAGCTATTAAGGTGATTAAGATGAACTGAACTGAAGGATGTTTGCTTTTTCACCTCTGGGCATGGGGCAATCCCTGCCTTTTTTTTTCTTTTTTGTTTGGGGTTTTTTAGTCTTTTTACCTTCATTTTCTGTGGGCGATGGAATTAGGCTTGTCAGTGTTATTTTCTTGCCCTCATGCTTTATACTCTGCAGGGAGCTAAGATGCCTGGCACCAAATGAAGGAGAGCATAGGGATTTTCAGAGGATTTTTGACAGCCATTGGCGTCAGCCAGTGCACTGTGTGCGTTCCCATGACACGTGATACCACTACTACTGTGAGCCTCCAAGGGCAATGCTTTTCCTCACAGAAATTGAGTGTGCTCTCTCTGTCCTGGGGTACTGGGAACTAGTGCATTACCTAGTCAAAACAGCTCAAGTGTATGAAAGTCCCAAGAGCTGCTGGATGTATGCCCTCTGTAGTTCCCATTGCTTAATATCTCATTCTTCAGAAGGAATAAATGCCTGCAGACCAGGAGGAGATGGGAAAAGAGATAGTTTCTGTTCTCCAGCTGTGTGAAATTTAACCTTTTCCTTTGACTTGCAGCATTATTCCTTGTCCCTTTTGTGTTGTGGGGTACACCAGCAGAGCACATTGTCTTAACACAGTGTGTAAGCCTGGTTGTTTGATTTTTCCTTGTTTGCCATGATGGTTTCTTCCAGAGCTGTGTTGGGCATGCCAAGGAGTGAGATACCTAATGATAACGCTTGGTAATTTGGCACCTGCCTCCAATTTTTCATGAACTGATCTGGATTCTGAAACCCTCTGTACATGTGTTGACATACCCTGTTACTCCCTGAAATGTGAACAGCCATATTTGGTTTTCCAGCTAATGTATATAGAGCCCCATAATAACTTTGTTTTATGCATCTGGCATATGAGAACAAGTTGTTTTTTTAAGTTTGTCATGTGTTATGTTACAAATGTAACTAAAACAAATTCTGAAGTGTTTGTTAGTGAATCTTTATAAAATAAATTGTTTACTTTAGGTGTACAATGTCATTTTGATCTGTGCACATGTTTTAAATTGTCAGGTTTCAGTAGTTTGCCTATGCTTTGATGCTGAAGAGATCTTCCTTTTCAGAAGGCAGCTCTCATAGCCTTCCCTTTAAAGCATTAGCATAGCAAATCTCTGGGAAACAGCTTGTATGTGCACCTTAAATCCTCCTGGCTGTGCAAAGTACATCTGAATAACTGTACTTAACTTCTAAAGTACAAGGAATGTATTCCTTTGTACAGCACAGGTCTCAGGAGTCAGCTGCAGAGTTAGCAGCTTGAAGAAGGGAAGTAAAATATTTGAGTGTATTTAGACAAAGATAGATGCTTAGAGATGTACCAGAACAGTGAATATGAATGTGCCTCAGAGGCTGAGCGATAAGGCTGTGTAATAATTCAGACCTGCCTGTACCTTTTCAAGTAATTCTCTTCTAAGGGTTTTGGCCAGAATTTTCAAGCAAGGGTCTCAGTAATCATGTTTTCCGTGAATCTGAAGAGACCTGCCACTACTCTGGTGCACACCAGGTCGCTCCCTCTCAAACAGTGCTGTAACACCCAGGTCATGAGATGCTGCTGGGCTGTGGTCTGGTACCAGGAGGTTGCATAGTTGAGACAGAAGACAGACTATTTGGGGCAGAAGAGGGTTTTATTGTGTGAATGCAAGGCATGCTTTGCCTCAAAATCATCAAATAGGATCTGGCTTTTTTACTTCTAAGTGTAGATGTAGCCAAAGGAACCCCCACTCATTACCACAGTAAGGAGACTTGCTTGAAGTGTGCAAATCTGAAAAGATTATCTTTGCCATTTTTACTGCAGGTCTGAGTTGTCTCTGCACTTCCTGCCATCTGTTTCAAGACTTGATTGTGTGGTAATTCATGTCTCTACAGCTTTATTATGAAATAATGTCACATTATCTATTTTTCTAGCCAGGCTGCAAAACCCAACTGTTTGAGTGAACACCTGGGAGCAGCTGAGAAATTAAGATTAAATTTTTATTTCTTTAGAGCATGAGAAAAGTGACATGTGCATTTAAACTTGAAAGTAGGAGAATAATTTCTGGTTATCATTAAGAAAGTTAGAAAGTAACTGGGAGAAAAGAACTGAAGGCCATGAGCTCTCTCTTTTCCCCTTCCACTTTTTTGTTTTTCTTTTCTTCTTTATATGCTCTCAGGATGCACCAGAAGAACAGCTCCTGAATTTGTCCATCATATACACCATTGGATATGCTCTTTCCTTCTCTGCCCTTGTAATAGCAACTGCCATTCTTCTTGGATTCAGGTAACTGGCAAAGCTTTGAAGAGAGGGGAGTAAAGGTTTTATGTTTTTCTGATAGGCAGTATCAGACTTTGACAGAAACATTTGATTATTTTTTCTCTCCTTCTATCACCTCATTATTTCTCTATCTTTTGTCACTTCTGTGTTCCTTCCTAAAATAATTCCTTTACAAAATGCAAGTAGAATTGCCAAATTTTTGCAGTTGCCCATAGGAATATGTGGAATAGGTATTTTTTGTCAGTTGGAGTATTTTGTTAGGCTAGTTTCTATTTCACTGAAAATTCCACTGGAAAGAGGTGGCAAAAGAGAGAGATGAAAGCATTTCTCACCTTGCAGATGAGACACAAGTCTGAGATGGAGTCTGGCCTATATCCTAGCCCTCACGTGCAAGGTGTGCAGAAATGGATTTTTGACAGTTTCAGTTTTGGAGAACTTTAAGAAATCCTTATTTCTTTCTCAATATGGAAGAGAATCTAATTTGAAACTTGCAAAGTTTATGTGAAATAAATTGCTGTCAGCTGACCATTAGTGACATACTGTGTTCATCCAGGTTTACACCAACAAATTCCATGGAGCAAATAAAAAATTAGACACTCTTGGTTGCACGTGCCAAAGATACACTGTGTGTGTTTGGTTAGAAAAATGAATGAAAGAAAAAACCCCAGCCAGACCAAAACACAACTTTGGATTCTAACAGGGATCTTCTTTTTTCCTCTGTAAATGAAAAAGATGTTTTGATTCCAGAAGGAGTTTCCTTCTGGAGAAGGAAGAGTTTGTGGGTGCTGAGCACAGTAGACTGATACTTAGAAAACACAAAGATGAGATCCTGTTCTGTTGTGGGAAGGAAGTCCCTCTGCTGTGAAATCCTGCTCCTTACTGCTCTCTACAGCCAGGTCCCATCCCTCTTACAAGCTGATGAGGCTGCCTCCTAAAGAAGTATAGTGTCCCATCTCTTGGCAATCTTATTTGAAATCAAGTCAGGAACTTTCAGTGCTCTGATCCTTAAGAAACTTTTTTCCCTGACTGAATTATCATTGCCAGTTATTGTTCATTTGCTCTGGTGTCTGCACTACACTTTTAGGAGGGCAGTCCCTTTCCTTTCTTTCCTTATGTATTTAAAAAGGTCAGACATGCCTTATAACTTCTGATTTCCCGAACTAAAACTATGCAAGCCTTCTCATATTGTACTATATCTTTTAGCACTGTATCATCCCTTCTCCTTGCAGTGGAAAAGCATAAGTGGACAATATAAAGGAATTTTTAAAATGCCTGCAGAAATGCAGAGACGTGCTCACCCTCTGTGAGTGCCATGTGATAATTATGATTTGGATGTGTTGTACCTGTGCAACTTTGGGATGCTTCTGACAAAACACCAGATGGTCTTGAAGTCTCCAAATGTTTCCCAGGATAACTGTTTTCTCCTCATTTCACCTATCAATGACACTTCTTGAGTAATCTCAGCAGCCCGAATGCAAAGGTCACAGAGCACAAGCATATACTTTTTGAAGCAAGGAAGAAAGGATGTTTTCTGGCAGGGAACAAAGAGCAAGTTTGTCACCAAGTACTGGTAGGAGATAGGGGATTTTGTTGCCCTGATTTTTGTGGGATGATGCTTTAGCATTTTTTCCTTCAGCTGTGAAGCAGGGACTGGGGAAATGTACACAAGTGTAAAAATGAGGTTCCAGGGATGTTAAAGGTACAGAGAGTCTTGTTAAAACTATGCCATCAATCAGTTTTGTGTTCTCCTGTCTAAATTGCCTATCAGGAGACATCTTGGTCCTGGATCTCATGAAATATGAGACCTACCCCTATGTGAATTGCAATCTCTGCATTCTGACAGTAATCTCTGCTCATGATATCTCCCCAGAGCTGCTCAGCCTCAACAAATGCAGATCAAAATCTAATTCAATGGCATGCAAATACTGATGGGCCTTCTTAAGTTCTTAGACTACAGAATAACCTTTGTAATTGTCTTTAAAGATGATACAGCAGAGGATATCAGAGGATACAATATCTCTCTAGAGTCCTATTTTACATCCTCTGAAAGAAATGCAAGGAAAACCTGTAATTTCAGTGGTGGAAGCTGAATTAGGCCCATAATTTCATGAGCGAAACAATTTGAATAACTTCCATTGCCTGTAGCAAAAATACTCAGTAACTACTTGCAAACTATTTTCTTCAATTGCCTAATTTACATAACTTTTTCAAACAGATTGAAATGTGTAGCAGTTCTGAAGGGTAGCAACAAATGTATTTTGAGTTTAAGGAAAATAAATACTAATAATAGGTAAGCTTTGAAATAAGTTGTGACTTGAATTTTTTGAATCACTTCTGAGCTATGAAAAACAAGTTCTTTTTCAGTGCAAACCTCTAATATTCAAATCAAGTCAATTTTTCTACAAAAGTGTATAGAGCTGTAAAAACCAGACATTTAAAGTGTAAGTTCACTGCAACTTTTGCTGGAATAATTGCCTATCACCATATGTTACATCTATCTTTTCAGCATCTAAAAAGTCATACCCAGTGTAACTTCCTGTGAGGGAAAAAGAGCTGGAAGGAAAATGTTTGTGAATGAGGCTGATAAAATATCGGCAGCACTCTGCAATTGGATGCCATTTACATGACTGCAGTTTCTTTTGCTATCCCTTAACATGCCCTTTTTTGACAAGTAGCAATTTTATTGTCTTTGCAGCTGGCTGCTGAAATTCAAGAGGATTTTTTTCTTTGTTTTTTTTTTTTTTTGTTTTCAATTCTGAATGCAGAGGTGAAAAATCTGTTCCTTTTGCTTCTACAGAAAGTATTTACAATTCTCCCAGGAGGCAATTTGAATACAGATTTTTCTCTTGTTGTCAAAGGGTGATTTGCAGGTGGATGTTTTTTTCATTGTGGGTTTGAGCACAGCCAGAAGCTGCACTGCACACCAGTCCTGAGCTTTGCCAAGGTAAACTTGCGCAGTGACATTGGGGTCAGTTCAAAGCAATTAGCTTCAGCATTATGTGAAACTTGACTTTTTTAGTCCTTTCAGATAAGTCTTCTGAAAATGACTTGATTTTTACACTATTTAAGTCTTTAAAATATTTTTTTCTTAACACACCTATCTCCTTCCTTTCCTCAAACATTGGCTCTAAGGGCTGAAGCTTTGAATGTGTTTTCCTTGATAGTGTTTTCTTCCCAAAGACAATTTGAAGTCCCTACAGCCATTCTCAAGTTACGGGATTTCCTCTGGTGCCTCTTGATTTCCTGCAGAGCTCGTTGTTCCCTTCCTCGGTGCTGTGTGTGTTGTTGCATCTTTTATGTAGGTAGCGGATCATGACTAGATTTTTATTTTTGCAGACATCTGCATTGCACGAGGAATTACATTCACCTGAACCTCTTCACCTCTTTTATCCTCCGGGCTATATCTGTTTTCATTAAAGATGCAGTGGTGAAGTGGATGTACAGCACAGCCACACAGGAGTACCAGTGGGAAGGACTGATAGCCTTCCAGGTAAGGGCAGACACTGTGGTTGTTCTTAGGATATTGGAGTCATTGCTGGTTTGTGTCTGCATGACAGCAGGTAATTTAATTCTCTAGTTGATGGCATGATGTGTTTCTCTACCTTTGGGAAGTTTGTCTCCAACAGACAGAGGAACAAGAAGTTGATCCTTTTACGTGTGTGTACATGTATGTACATATATACATGCACACACATACATACATACATACATTCGTACACACACCAATGCCCATATCTTCTTTCTATGCTGTGGTTTCATTTCTTTCTAGCAGTGACAAGAGGGCATTTATTTTCCTAAGCCAGCGCCTTTTGTGATAGAATTATCTATCTGGTCTACTGACCAGATAAGTTGGTTGTTCTTGGTGATCTCTGTATAATCCCTTGGTGACAGGAAAAAAAGGAAGCATCTGATTAAAATGCAAATTTGAAGGCATTTAGAAAAGCTTTGGAAGAACAGGCTAATTAAGTACTTCCAATTGATGAGAGAGGATATACAACTCTTTTGTAAATATGATGAAAGTGTGCCCTTTCCCATTTGAATTTGGAATGAAAATGTACTTGAATCCTCAAAGAAAGGTAGCTTTATTATCTGTATAGCTCTTGTGATTCTAAAACATGGGTATGGCATTTGCTGCTGCACTGCAGGGTTGGAATTGTAAAGGGAAGCTCTCCTGGTGCATCCTTAGCACCCATCCTTTCCTGACACTACCTAAGGCAGAAGTGCTAATACCACATCATAAATCTCATGTGATGGTTGATTTTTTTTTCTCATCTGCAATGTATCAGTTGCCAGAAAATAAGATTATAAAACATATCTTAAATTGTTTGGAAATGTTCGTATTGCACTGTCAGTCATTTCTCTTTCTAAAAAGCCTAGACTTCATGATTTTACATGTGGTTTACTCAATAGTGGTTTCATCAGGTCTGGTGGATATATTAATAAGGTAATCAGGTTTCATACTTATCTAAAGCCCTACTGATAATCTCTGTAATTTACCAGCTACAAGAGAATTTTCACTTAAATGGGGTGCAAGGGGCAACATTGCTATTCTGTGAAAAGATCCTTTGCTTTGGAAATAGTCAGCCTTATGGCATCCACAGTTTTCTTTCTAATAGAGAAATCCTCAGCTGCAGGATAGAGTATCCAGGAAAGTGAAAGATTCACTGACTGTGGTTGATATAGTACCTTTCACTTGGTCTTTTTATCTTTATTCGTGCTTTTCAAAATACAATCCATTGCTGATTGATGGGAAAATACAGAACATGTACTTTTTCTTTTTAAGGAGTGATGTTGTTGAAAGCATCTGTCTGCTGTGTATAGCACCCCTTACTGGCTCCTGTCCCTTCAGCAATAAAATATGTTATTAGTTTAACAAGTTGCTTTTTTTGAGGAATAGGAAAGAGAACCAATCTTTTGGGTTAGTATCCTTTTATTCTCGCTCCTTGTTGCATTAATTTGGGCTGTGCTTTCTTCCATCACAGGAATCACTCAGCTGCCGTTTGGTCTTTGTGATGATGCAGTATTGTGTGGCTGCAAACTACTACTGGCTGCTGGTGGAAGGGATGTACCTGTACACACTGCTGGTGCTTTCAGTCTTCTCTGAGCAGAGGATTTTCCGCCTTTATCTCTGCATTGGCTGGGGTGAGTTGATTTTTCTGGTTTTCCGCCTCTGGCTGCAGCGGCAGGTGGGTGTAACAGGAAATACTGTGTCTATCCTAGTGCTGCCCAGTTCAAGTCCTGCACTCTGCATTCCCTTTTTGTACCTGATCCCTTACCCTGTTTGAGCTGGAGGGTGCTGTCACACCTCATGGCGTAGAGGCTGTGGGTTCATAACACAGGGGCTGTGTGACGCTGCTGAAACTCCCCAAACCAGTGGCAGCACATGGGACTTTTCCTGCTGGACATCTGCTTCTCAGCACTAATTCTGTGGGTGGTTCCAGCTGGGTGTAGACTTTTCAGGACTGCCCTGCTTCACCTCCTGAAAGTTTCCCATTTCATTTAAAGACGTGTTAACTGCTTGTGGTGCAAAATAGCAATGATGCTTTGCATCTGGGTAAGGGCAATGGGAGAAATGGTGGCAGCATGAGGGGAGGTGATGCAAAGGGGCTGATGAGCAAGGGGATGCTAGCAGGGAGTTGTCAGGTTGGCTAAGGGGGCAGAGCAGGTTGAACAGGGATTGTCTGGGAAGAAAAGGTCAGGGTGCATGTGCCATGGGCATGTGTATGCTTGAAATCACGGGTTGTGATGCCTTGAAATCAGTTTGTTGAACAAGGGGTCAGCTTCTGTAGAAATGCTAAAGCTTTGATTCTTTCACCTGAAAATACAGTAGAGTTCAGGATTAATCCTATTTTTGGAGTGATCTTGCATGTACTTTTATTGCATTCTCTCCCTTCCTCTTCTCTACCCTCACCCCTTGGTGGAATCAGGCCACTTTTGGAAAGATGAAAGTAAATCCAACTAAATACTACAAGTGCTTTCAGAGATGCTAGTTTGAATGTTTAAATTGCTTTGACTCTCCTACTCTCTCTATGGATTTCGATTGTGAATATTTTAGCAAATTAGTTCACAAGAAAAGTGCATATAAATGGCGTATTGCAAATTACCCAATTCTACTGAAAAGTGATGTATAAGGAGGAAAGGTTTTCTGGCATATTGATAAGAGTAAAGAAAGAAATGCAAATAATAGCAGTTTCCTGCTGGAGAGTTTTAGTTAAACTTCTCTATCTTCTGTGTTCTTTTGTGTTGGGCACACCACAAAAGCAGCACCATTTTGAATAACATTTGAACTATGTATGTTTTAATCAGACCCTCAATTTAATTTTTAAAAAAGCAGAGGGGGAACTATTGTGAAGCACTGACTGAGGTCATGAAAGGAAATGGAAAAGAAATTAGAACAAAATTATATCTAGTCAAATCCTGAGGGGATTGTGTTGTTTTATAAGAAGGGGTTAGGCTGGTTTTGGTCTGAATCACTTCTATTTAGAGTTTGTCTCCTGCAAAAACAGAAGGCAGAAACAGATGATGTTATTTTGGTTTTGTCCTTCCTTTACAAAGGGGGTTTTGCTATTGTATATAGTGAATTTCTGGATGAGTTTGTGGAAATGAGTAGCAATGCAAGAACTTGGCACTGGTTATATGGGTTTCATCCAAGCTTCCTAGAAAAGCACTGTCTGAGCCATTCAGTCGTTATCTGTACAGTGTCTTCCTATTCCATATGTGCCTGCATGTGCAAAGCTTGCCAACGATTCTCCACCTTCAAATGCAGAAGCATCTGGTATTTCAGTGCTCCCAGATTAATTATGTCAGATAACAGTTTCATCTCTAACCAGTGGAAAGATATGAAGATTTTTTTCCCCTTCTGTTTCTTCATTGGTGATTCCATTTTTTGGGTGCTCAACTCCCACACCAGGTCACTTTCTGATGTATGCAATGCTCAGAAGATTTTTATTTAATTTAATTTTTTAGCTGTGTGATAGCCTTAGTGTAATGCGGAGGCTTCAGAGAGTGACAGTAGGTTCCTGTTTGAACTGAGAGTGTACTGTTCTTTGAAATAGTTAATCGACTGTAAAAATAAAGCTGGAACAAAAAAAATAAGTATTTATTTGATTGTCAGAGCTGATTTGATACCCTGACCCTTTGTTCCATTAATGAATTGTTTTCTTACAGGATAGCTTTTTAACTTGTTCATTTCTCATCATTTGAGGAATATTTATGTATAAAAATTTCATATTTGTATTGCTCAAAATTGTAGTCACTTCATGTTATTTTTTAAAATTATAACTGAAGTTTGTGATCACTCTCAGACACACCACAGTCTGCTCTCCTGAAGCCCAGGGTACTAATCTTGATGTGCACTCTCCTCACTGCCCTAAGAATCTTGAATTACCGTGTGTTGTGGTCACTGAAGCCCTTGAACTTCACACTTCCCATGAGCTCCTCCTTGTTGGTTAGAGCAAGGTCCAGCATGGCACCTCTGCTCATTGGCTCCTCTGTCACTTGGAGAAGGAAGTTATCATCAGTGTGATCCAGGAACCTCCTGGATTGCTTATGTCTGCTTTGTTGTCCCTCCTGTAGTTATTGGAGTGGCTGAAGTCCCCCATGAGGACTGGGGTTTGTGACTGCGAAGCTGCTCTGGTCTGTCTACAGATCTCCCTGGTCAGGCAGCCTGAAGCAGACTCCCTGTTAGATGTCACCTGTCCCTGCCTTCCCTTTAATCCTGACTCATAAGCTCTTAGTCAGCTCCTCATCCATCCCCAGGTGGAGCTCCATGCACTTCAGCTGCCATTGACATAGATGGTGACACCCCCTCATGCTCTCCCTGCCTGGCCTTCCTAAAGAGCCTGTGGCATTCTGTTCCAGCACTCCAGTCAGGAGCTGTCCCACCATGTCTCTGTGATGCCAGTGAGATCATAGCCCTGCAAGTACTGGCTCTGGCATCCAGCTGTTATGAGTGGGATGTATTAAGGATCCCCTTCCCCAGCAACTTCAGCTTGAAGCCCTCTTCACAGGCTAGATAAGACTATGACTAAAGATTCTCTTTCCCTTCTCAGTCAGATTCAGCCCAGAACAGACCAATTGTTCCAAGATATTCCAAATGTATTTTTGCTATATGATAATATCAGGTCAATTCTAAAGTCAGTTATTAGACAGTAGTCCATTTATTATCAGTTCCAATGAGTAATTATTCTTTACTGTTGAAATGTTTATAAAGGGAAGACTCTGTTTATCTTGTGCTATTGTACTTCATAAAACCTAGAAAAGTTATAAAATCTTGATAGACCTATGGAAGCTAATGTAGTTTCATAAATTGGGAGTCATTTATACTGACACCATGTATAGTGATAGGATTCTGGAAACCTTCCCTTATTACTTGTGAGGTACCTGCATTCCTAATGGCCACCTCCTTGCTGAGATTTCATGTCATACTAGGCTTTGAGATGGCAGTGTCAAATTTTTCCTATTTCATTTAATGTGGAATATGTCTTGCTTATGTCTTCTATTTCTTTGTTAAAGCAGACATTCATACATTTGTGTCAACCTTAAGTTCCACATATCTTACCGCAAAAACAATTGTTTATTACATTTTCAAAGCTGATGGAGGGAAAAAAAGGCAGAAGCACTTAGCAGCATCAAAACCGTAGCATTTTTAATAGGCTAATGGAAGAGCAGGTAGGTGAGAGGTTTCCTTCGCTCTGGGGGTCAGCGCAACAGCAGCTAAACCAGATGTTGTTTCATGTAGTCATTTGCACTTCCAGAAAAGAAAATCTGTTACTATACACTGTTGGTACCTAGTGCTTCCTTGAGAAATCCTTGTGCATGGATCTCAGTTTCTAGAGAGAAGAAAAAACATTTATAAGAAAGGGGTGGAAAAAACCCAACCTAACTACAGAGATCATTGTTTTGTTTGTTTCTCAGTATGTGCAGACTGCTGAATCAGTGTCCAGGACACCAACCCGGTGTTCACAATGTCTGAGTCCAAGGGAGGAGTTGCTGAGCCTGACACTGACTTTCAGCTGTCAGTGCTGTACTAAGTCATCTCTAGAGAAGAGCAGTTTATGCTGTAATGCTGCTGTATCAGCAGATTTTAGTGGAAAAGGGACCTGTTCACATATAGGAGAGTGGAGGAGGGAAGAATGGAGAAACAACAGAAACATCGCACAGTGACTCTGAGCAACATCCAGACAGGAAGAACAACAGGCGACCATTTTCAGCCCTGAAGGCTAAGAAGAAAATGTTAATAAACAGCTAAATATTCTCTGAGCTTCTGTGGCAGTTTTACACCTAGTAGCACTTGCAGCAGGAAAATTGCCATAAAAAATAATCTGCTTCCTTCCAAGCTTTGGCAACCCAAACTTGCTCTAACAAAGAATACTTTGAGGAATGAAGCTATTAAAAGCAGGAAGCCTGGCTAGGGCATCAAAATCTACATCCTGATTGCAAGGAAGATCTAATTGGAACAGAGCCAGCGAGCAACCTTCCTTCATGAGCCCAGTATGAACTCACTGTAGCAACAGGATGCATTCATTGCAGTGACCACTTTTCTGTTTTAAAATAAAAACTCTGCTTCAGACAATCATGTAAAAATAGGCTTTGTATCCAGACTGATCTTGGTAGGAAATGCATGTCAGGAATTCCTCTTAATCCTCTTCAGTCTTTGTCTTCTAGATTACACTCTTCCGTGTTTTTCCTTTCTTAGGAAGAAAAAAGGTGTTGTCTTCTCACATCTTTAGTGCTTCTACTCTTTGTACATCTAGTCATACTTATTTTTCATTTCAGTTCTTCATTGCATCATTCTTGCCTTCACTCATCAATCAGTTGATCAAGTCAGAGCATCCTGGATGCTTTCTGAGAGAAAGAGGGAAGGAACTGTTCTGACAGCAGTACTGTGCTTCTGGTTTGTGTGCCTGATTTTCTCGGAGGTTGAACTTATCACATGTGGAAACGAGTGATGCCAGGTTATGGCTAAAATACTGAAAATAGTCCTAGTTGTATTCAGAATATGTCGTCCTTTAAGGGTCTCAGCAGGATGGCAGTGCTCTGGGTCCTACAGAGACAATTTTGCTTCAGGAAAAATCTCTACTCAGTATGTGAGGATGAGGGGAGCCTCTCTTGCTTCTCATATGTCTTCCCTGAAACTGCCTCTACGTGGAGGTACAATGCAAAGCTACAAATATGGTATGTCTGTACGAATGGAAACTTGCTTGCACGTGGGGGTAAGGGAAAGATGATGGTATGGAATAGCACCACCTGGTGACACCTCTCAAGGTAACGGGGACTTTGTTGGTTCCAGAACAAACCTGAGCTTTTCTGTTTGTTACCAAAATATCTCAGACCCATTAAATGGAGAGACTTATTTTTACATGCTGTTATCAGGACATGGTAACTTCAATTAGCAGCCCCAGGAATTTCTTGCCCCTCTCATTAGGGGTAGTGGAGCATTCTGAAAACATCAACCTGTGCAGATTTTCTCAAAATTTTCTTCTCTTGCCTAGCCCATCCTTTTGTCATTCTGAAAAATGCCAGGTTTTCCAACTTCTTTTCTTCCTGTGCAGACACCTGGCCAGGTGTAGAATATATAAGCTAGAGTGGAACTAAGTAGGTTGGGCTGCTTATTTATGCAGTGGGGTGTTAAGATGTTGATTTGGCAGTTCCATTACTTTCTCATCATCCATAATATATATTATTATTGCAGCCTATAATTCAGATGCCCAGTCATTTGAAGTTGAACTTTATTAGCTGAGCTGTCAGCAGGCTTATTTCCTACTACACTTGACAGATTTCATAATCACCATGTAGTGTTCAAAGATTTTGGGTCGGCTATCAGCCTGTAAGAATTTAACATTGCAGAGGCTATCATGAGCAGGCTGTAGCAGTTTCTGGCATCTTCAGCAGTGATGCAGTACAGAAAAACGAAGTAGGCATTACCATTTCCAGAATTCAGAGACTTTCTCAGGACAGTTAATCTAGGAAAAGATAAGTCTCAGAGCTTTCTGTATGACAAAAAAGCAAAATCAGAGTTCAGCCTACCCCTTTAAATAAATGCACCCTGTAAATGAGTGCAGTTATTTCTTGGATATCTGAAATACTTTGAATAGCGACAGCAAGAGAAAGAAGTGTGGGACTGAAACTCAAATGCACCAAAAGTGGTGTGTCGGAAGCGCAGGACTGGAATACACTACTGATTCTGTCAATGAAACATAATCATCTCTGTGGTGTTTATTCAAGGAGTTGTATGCAGTTTACTCCTATTACCTGTTCAAATCAGACAGAATTCTCTTGATTTAGTGAAACTACCAGAATATATATATATATATATATATGCCTTTTTGCCAGTTAATGCAAGCTAATTACATATCAAGATTGTTAATTAATCTTTGTAGAGTCTCAGTCATCCTTGCAAACTGCAGCTCTTGCAGAGGTCCTTCAGACTTGCTCTTTTGCTCTTCTGGAATGACTTCTACAGGCTTGAAGTGAGTTAGGGTGTGTTCTTGGGGCAGTCTTCTCTTTAGATCTTCACAGGGCTTTGGAAAACTGCATACATTCCCATCTGTGGAGACTGTGTCCCAGATAATTTCTAGAGCCACTCCTTTATCAGGACAAGACTTTGTGAATTTGGTAGATATCAGGTGGTATCCGTGTAGTAAGGTCTGAACATCAGTGCAAATTCATGTACGTATTGCATTGTTAAGTCTTTGTGTCTCAGATTAAAATGTGCATTTCTGGCATGGAAAATAATGTGGCTGATGATGCTGCAATACCAAGACCCCAGTGGCATGCATCACAAGTAGGAATGGGCAGAGAATGTTGAACAAGTCCCTTTATAGTTCTGCCTATTAATTTGTACAATATTTGCATAGCAGGGTGCTGATGCAATTCTGTAATACCAGCCTCCCTCTAGTTAGGCTCTTTTGAAATACAGTATTAATAATAGGTTCTAAATTCAAATGTCAAGTAATTTGATTAAACATGGAGACATTTCTGTTGTATCCAGAAGATGGAGATATCCACAAATCATTATTGTTATCCCTTGTTCTATCAAATGATACATCCACTGACATACAGCCTTGTGCTCTCAGTGTTCTTGTCTTATCTTATCCTGTAAGTTTCATATTAAGATGTCTTAATGCTCAGCAAAGTCAGGAAAGGAATAATTCAAACTATAATTTGTTTCTGCGAATCAAAGTCTCATTTTGTTTGGAATGAGCCTGTTCTTAATCTCTTTATACCACTATCAAGTCAGCACAGAGTTTTTAGTAACTTTGTTCCCAAAATATTGTGTATTCTCAGTATCAAGTACATCCATGGAATATGTTAGCTATTTGCCCAAATGATCTCTAGTCAATTCATTCTCTTTGCTATTATTCTAATTGTTGGTATTTTTTTCTAGCTGCTCTTTATTATCTTTTTTCTTTTATTAACTGATTAAGGAGAATATTGTTATTCTGTGTCTGTAATATTTAGCTGTTCTGATAGCAGAGAAATTCTACAGTACAAGAAGAGAGAAGGTTTTTTACTGATAATACCCAATACAGATAACTGCTTGAGCTATTCAGACTGCAGGAGATCACCAATTTCCCTGTGGTTTCTGCTGCCATGAACTGTGCATTTGCCCTGTGAAGAGCTTACTGCTGTACTTGGATGTTCTTATAGTCCCTTTGTTTATTGGTTCTTAAGAATAAAGTAACAAAGTACTTTATGTTGCCCTTTTGAAGCAACGCACATGTGGTATCAGACTCTGTCCACAGAGGTACACAGAGGAATTAGACCTTCTTGATCCATCCTTAGGCAGAAATTCCTCATCCTGCCTTTTGAGTCACGACCTGCTTTCCTTCCTTGTGTGCTTTTTTGACGTTTCCTGTACTGAGTATTGGTTGGTAGATGCACTTCAAAAGTATTTTTCATGATCTAGGCTCTTCATAAATGAAAGAAATTAATTAGAGACCTTTTACACCATAAAGCAGGTACTGAGTGCCAGCTTACTTGGCTTGTCTCTCTGCCCTTTACGCCCAGATGAACAGACTAGCCGTAGCCCGTGTGCTGTCAGGTGAGGCTAGGGCCAAGCCTCTCCTCACAGCCAGGTTCATCTGCCATCTTTGCTGCAGCCACTCAAGTCCATGCCAGTGCTGCAGCCAGAACTAGGACTTCTCCGTGGGGAAGGACACTTACTGGGTGTGCCCACACTCCCTCTGCCATGGGGGCTGGGTGTGCTCCAGCCTCGATGCCAATAGACAGCCTGAGCTTGGTGCTGCCTGAATACAGTGTAGCTGACCCACAGGCAGAAATCTGGACACAAAGGTTTTGGTTAGAGCACATGGCATCCCTCTCTAGAATGAGTACCGAGTCTAGTAGAGCTTCCAAAAATTTAATTCCCTTGGCCCTCCTTGAAACTTTCCGCAGAAGAGGTGGTGACTGCCTGGTATGGGGCAGTTGTGTTGTAGTTCATTTTTTGTGTCTGTTGGGAACTAGGTGGGAGCCCACTGTTCATGGGAATCTGTGTTGGATAGGAGCTGCAACCCTGACACCAGCTAATTGTGTTGCTCATCATTATTGGGGGGGGGCAGAGGGAGTTGGCTTCCTCTCTGCTTTTCCCAGTCTCAATGTCAATGTCAGCCTTGTCTCCTCTCTTTTCAGGTGTGCCAATGCTGTTTGTTATCCTCTGGGGAACTGTCAAGTACCTTTATGAAGATGAGGGGTTGGTTTAGTTCTGATTTTTTTTAGCTATCTCGTTTGTGCTGTATGTGTGCACCAGCAGGTGATTGTTTGCTTTCAGTTCAGTGTGGTTTGCTTTGGCAGTGTGCTGAAACCTCACGTAATTGCTTCTGTTTTGTCTGAAGGTCTTACATAACATTTCAGAAAGTAGCATATGTTTTTTTTCTGAACATAATTTTCTACATGTCTGAATGAATCTATTCTTTTGCAGGTCAAGGAAAGGTATGTTTTGTTTTTCTGTACTTACAGTATCAACAGCAGAAGTCATCATACCCATCAAGACCACTACTGATACTGTGCCTTTGGCAGTAGGCTTTACAGTTATTTCAGAGGAAGGTAGCAACCTCTCTCAGGATTCTGCCTGAGATTTGTAGTGATTAGCCTATGCCTAGCAGCAGAAAAGTGATTGCCTTTTCTTGTTTAAACTCCCATTATTTAGATTTTCTTAAAATAAAGGCACATTCTGTGTCTGCTTACCTTAGTCTTGCTGAAGTCAACTATGTAACACACAAGGTTGCTGTAAAACACAAAATACTTTTTGTCCATTTTTACCATGGTGGCTGTTCTGAAAAAAATTACCTTTGTATATGCTTTATGTACCAAATAACATTGTAGCTTGTTGTTTTCTTGGGGTTTTTTGTTTTTTTAAGGGAGGACAGTGGTTGCTTCTTTACAGAGAAAATGGCTGCGTAGAAATATTTGGGTAGATTTCTTTGTGATGAATGAAATAAATTTATGCTCTTTAATTTTTATTATAAATTTACTATTTAACAGGTTTTCCTCTTACTTAGTTTCCAAACTACCCAGCCAACATTTTTGTAGAGGATCTTTTTTTTCCCCCTTTTTTTTCTTTTTTCTCCCAGACACAGTCATTGCTGGAGAGGTGCTTCAGTGTGAAAATTCAGGTTAGTCAGAGCCACCCCCAGACTGTTTTCTGGTGTTTGTGAGTATTAAGAACCAGCTTTTTTTTTGTGTTCCTCATAGTACTGAACCAATTCAGCCAAAGCTGCCTTTTCTGACTTAAGCAATGCTAGGATTTTTTTACTTTCCTTTTCAAGGTTGACTTGATGATATTCTGTAGCAAGATTGTGGCTGTACTGATGTATTGCAAGTTTTGTTGAAATTATCAGAACAGGTGTAGAGGCCGTGCAGCCTCTGAACAGGCGACTTTACATGGGCTTATCTTCCCATTGATGTAGAAAATGTATTCAAAGTGCTCATGCTGAGTCCTCCCACATTATGCGGTGCTCAGAGCTGATTTATATTTTCTATTAAGGAAAACTGTCACTCACTGCCTTCAGCAGGCCTTAAAAGGGGCAATTTTGCACATTATTGAATTTTCTAAATCTTGTCTAAATATTTGTAAAATACAGCAATAAATAACCACGTGCAGCAGCTGCTCTGAAAGGCAAGATTTCTATGCCTTGGGCAAGCATTTGCTGGAGCAGCCAGGGGTATCTTTCATGCTGTTTGCCATAGCTCTGTCACTGTGCAGCGGACTGTAAATTTCATTTGTAATTTAACTACTTCCCTGGCTATGAAAAATAACTGGAAATTAATGTGGTCAGGGCTGGAAATCTGAGGCAGTCCTGTGAACATAGCCATAGAGGACTGAAGCCTGCAAGACTTAGTTCCACACTGGCTTCTTCTTTTCTTATGTGTGCAAGTGTAAAGTCATGCAGAATGCAATTACTTCTTTAAAAAGTGAGATATTGAAAAATATTTTGTCTAGATGACAAATAAAATTAAAGGCAAGCTGTTGTTCTAATTTATTAGACGGTGCCTAAAAAGCTGATACTTGCATATTTTGGTTTCTGTCTGCAATTAAGTATGGGAGCAAAACAGCCAGCCTTCAATCCTTTTTTTCCATTCAACTGTAGCAATTCAAGTTAAAAAATCAGTGTTTTCACTTTTAGAAAGAGAATACTGGATTGGTAAGCAAAAGCAGAAACATCCCAGTGGCATTTTTTTCACTGGACAAATTCTCCATTCATGGCTCTGAGGCTATTAGTTGCCAAGCATCTTCTGAGTGGTGCTGAGCAAACTGTAGGGATAGATCGCAAGCACAATAGATATTGGTGTATTTATCAGTGTGGCAATCACAGAAAGCACAGATGGGCAAGAAATCATGTAGAGATCTACCAATTTTATTTTCTGGATGCTTCAATAGCCATGGCACCTTAATTGACCTGTAATGGCTTTTTTATTGCACATATTTATATAAATTTAAAGGTACTAAAATTGAGGTGTGCCACAGGAAGCAAATTAACCCACACAGAAATACAGCAGAGTTAATGTAAAGAATTGTTTCTCAGCCTCTGTTATTATAAAGATTTTTTTTAATTGCCTCTGCATCTACTGCAGCTAGTGAGAAAAATAGAACTCCACTTCCAGCCATGCCTATTATCCCATCAGTCTTGAGGTGTTCAAATAAAATTAATTTCAAAGGCTCCATGAAGCTGGCTCCCAGTCACACGTACCAATTAAGAAGTTCTGTAACTCAGATTCTGGCTCAGGTATGCTGACTGCACACAGTTTGTACACTTCTTTTCTCCAATACCTAAAATACAATTGAACTGGAGGTTGTAGAGCTGCTGGTGGCAGTAATATGCTTTTTATACACATTAAACTGAAATTGAAAGAAAATGAAATCCTGAGCCCTTCTCAGAGTTGCAGTCCCTGCCAAGGGAATGTGGAATTGCCACAGCCAAGCTGCTACGCTTTCCTCCTGAGTACGTGAGCACATGTGGGAGTGTGGTTGTAGCACGGATCTCTCCCACGTTCTGCATGGTTTGCTCTTTTGCCTTTACTCTTAGACTGTCCCACTTGCAAGTCTGGGGAGGTTTCAAGTCCACCAGCATCACCCGAGCAGAACTTTCATAGGTTTGTTAAGAAACCTTAGGGAAAATTGTGCATATGTATGTTTTGGCAGATGAGATTTGAAGAGAAACTTTTCTTGGAAAAGAACCTATGTTTTATGTGGTGCTCTTTCCTAGTTGGTTTCACAGCCTGTGTAGCTCAGAAACCTGCTGGCTTTACCTGGTGACTGTTGCTTTGGGTAATGCTGAGCAGGAGGCTAACAAAGTTATGTCACAGAAATATTAAGAATGCTGTCACTACAGAACAGTGACCACTGCCCTAACACCTGGTCCATCATGCACAGACATGGTCATCAGACAGTGGTGGTGGCTGGCTGTGGCCAGAGGGGGACTGAAAAGAACTAGATGTACAAACCCCTCAGTGTAAGGTTCACTTCAAACAAGTGATCCGAAACCATGGCTGCCATGGCTTTTCTTGCCATTTTTATCCCATATTGTTCAAGGAGAAGGAACTTTAAAAGCTGTGACTCAGGAGAAAAATGAAGTATTATAGTGCTGCAGCATGCTACTTATTTGGCTGACAGCTCAGGTCAGCAGAAGTTAGGAACTGTTGTTCCCATCTTTGATTTTACTTGTTAATAATTTTTAAAACTCCCTGTGGGTCTGAAACCTTGTGCATATGCACTAAAGGAACTGGAATCTGCAGCTGCAATTGCTTTCTCCTGGTTGAAATCAGTAACTCCTTTTTGAAAATAAAGACAGATAAAATAGATGACTGATCTCAATATTGATATGGGAATAATGATGGTAATTAATGGGATAAAGAACTAACAAGCAATTAAATAAGATCTGACATTGGAGACTGAAGAATAATAAAAAGTAGTGCAAGAGAGGAGGCTAGGAACAACAACAGAAAAACCGGACTCAAACAGATTCCCCCCCTTCTCCTTTCAGCTAAATGACAAATTTGACCTTGGTTTTAATGGAGTAAATCTTCACAATTAATGGATGATAATTCATAGCAAATTGTGGAGGAGAGCTAGCCATTAGTGGGCAAGAAAGGCTGGTGAGTAGTATGCAGTTGGATTATGATAGCTGCAATAGTACAAAGCATTCAGTGTTTCTAAGAAGCAGCTGCATCTGTTTCCATGTCAGCATGATGTGCTTTCCTAGTATCTAGTCCTTAATATTGTTTTCCATCTGCATTGCTGGAACAGAATGAAAAGCAGGAGATTTTAGTAATGTACTGAAACTTTTCCTTCATCTCTTTTTTGTCCTCTTACTAGTTGCTGGACCAGAAACTATAACATGAATTACTGGCTGATCATCAGGCTGCCTATTCTCATCGCCATTGGGGTGAGTCTGAGGCGCATGCTGTGAGATGGCAGATTTCCCTGAGAATGGCACAATATGGTATGAAGATGCACACGTGGCCATTGTGCACATCCAAAGGCTAATAACCTTCAAGGCTATTGACGTTTTCATTCAGAAATGTGATTTTATGAAGCCAAGTTGGTTTCTGTTAGTGGAATTCCGGACCAGCATTTTATTTCTCTAATTTGGCTACATGCTGTTACGTTGTAGTGTCAGGACATGATACCCACATGCTGCAGTAGTCCTGTTAACTCCCCTGACAGCAGAAGGTGTGGAAGGTAGCTCAGGCAGACCAAAAATATTACTTCAGGTACTGGGCTACAAAAGAGCCACAAAATGTGTGGCATTGTGTGGAAATGCCCTGTTCTGCAGGCACAATACTGTGTCAGGCTCAGACCTCCAGACAAGGCAAGTGGGCCAACCCACACCTTTACTGTGTCTCACTCCCCACAGAGTAAATAGGGTCCCCTGCTTTGTGTAATGAAGTGCCTGTGTTTTCAGGGGTGGCTTGTGCATTCACAGTACGTATTTAGACCATGATTCCGTAGCAAAGAGTTGAGTTCTGTGGCAGATTCTGCAACTGCTGCGTAGCAGGATGCACAGAGACCTACACATGCATACACAAACCAGCTTTTTTGAGTATGTATGCACATATGCTTATTGATGGTGATATAAGCTTTTCTTTCACTTTTCCAGGTGAATTTCCTCATCTTCATCAGAGTTATATGTATCATCATCTCCAAACTGCAGGCTAATTTGATGTGCAAAACTGACATAAAATGCAGGTATGCCATATGGTGGTCTGACACTTTTCATGCTCATCAGAATAAAAGCACACAAGGACATACATGAAAGGAGTGGGTTGACAAAGGTGGTTGAAGATCACAGCCCCTGAGTAATGCACAGGTGTGGTGTCACACATTGGTGTAACTGCTTGGACAATCGGTCCCCCGAAAAGCCTCAGTGAAGCCAGGGCAGGTATTTCACCAGTGTTACAAACAGAAGTCTGTCACTTTACTGTCTTCCAGTAGAGTAGATGAATATTAATTAAGCAACTATTTTTAAAATACTTGCAGCATATGCAAGTACTGAACGTTAAGAGTCCTTGATAACACCCAAAGGAGGGCAGCAAAGCTGGTGCAAGGGCTGGAAGGTCCTGTGAGGAGTGGCTGAGGCCTTTTGACTTGTCTAGTTTGGAGCAAAGGGCTCTGAGGGATGACCTCGTTGCCTTCTGCAGCCCCGTGAGGAGAAGTGGAGAGGGTGGTGCTGAGCTCTTCTCCCTGATATCCAATGGTAGGACATGTGGGAATGGTTCAAAGCTGCACATGGAGAGGTTCAGGTTGGACATTAGGAAGCATTTCTTTACTGAGGGGATGGTCAGACCCTGGAACAGGCTTCCTAGAGAGGTGCTCAATGCCACAAACCTGTCCATATTTAAGAGGCATTTGGACTATGCACTTAAGAACATGCTTTAAATTTTGGAGAGATGGTCATTGTAGGTTCCTCCCAATTGAAATATCCTATCTTATTCTAATTTGGACAAAGTTATATGAGCTGATAGAAATAAAAGCTTTCACTTCAAGGAAGACAAGGTGGGATCATTTTGAGTTTTGTTCCTTGTTCTGCTTGCCAGTTGTTATTGGGATACTTTGAATCTTGAATGCATGAGATGTTTCAAGAGAAATGCCAGGGCTATCACAGAAGTGTTAAATTTTTGGTTTGCAGGCTTCACTCTATCTGTGTCTGTTTACTTCCTGTTATTTAATCACCTTACTAAGATTCATGGTTGCATCCTTCATTTCTGCACTTTGGAGAATACTTTCTTATTGTAGTCTGAAAAACAAAGTAGGAATAACAACAAGTTAAGTGTTGAAGTGTGGAGCTACGTGTCATGGTAGCTGGACTGCTACTGGCACTGGACTTGGCTACTTTGGGTATTTCAATGCTGCAGCCTTCTAAACTAGACACAGCACAACATGTATTTTGGTGCTTTCTCATCACAATACAGAGTTGATATGTGTATTTACCTTTTTTACCTCACATGAAATTTTAGAAATCCTAATGCATCTTGAGAGTTCAAAGCAAAGACAAGGACTTGTCTGAGCTGTAGGCTTTGATTCCAAGCCCACTTACACAGAAAAGAGTGTATTTTCAGAGGGTCAGAGTGGAAGGATAAGGACAAGTGAAATTCCACTTGCATGTCAGGTGAAAATAAATTCACAGTCATAGTTGTCTGATGCTGGAAGAGGGGCCCAGAGGGGCTTTGGAGGACCGTGGAAATACTCAAAACTTGGCTGGACACAGCCTTGAGTAACCTGCTGTGAACTGGAGTTGGGCCAGAGACTTCCAGAGGTGCTGTCCAACCTGAATGATTACATGATTCAGAATAGCAGCCAATAGCCCTCGGGCACACAAGATCTACTAAGGTCTGACAGCCCTGTTAATTGAGTGATTTTGTGTCTACTGGCTTGTCTCGAAACAGATTGTTGTGAGATGTTGGTAAGTTCTGTGGCCCAGGAAGCTCCCATGTGATCCTCAGGCATCTTTCACTAACCTGTTGGGTGGCTGGCATGTAGGTCTATCAGAAGAGAGTTAAGGATCGTTCTTGTGAATTTTTTCCTGTGGTCATATACCTTGAACTCTCTCACAGGTGAAAAATGTTTTGCTTCAGATTGGTTTGTCTCATCCTTTGCTAGCTGTGTCTTTGAACTTGCCATCACTCACTTCCAGACAGTTTGATTGCTTTGACAAAGTGTTCTGCAGTAACAGATAGTTACAATGTTTAGAAGATTTAACACACCACAGAGATGGGAAGGAATAGCAAGCACTTCTCCCTTTGGAAAGATGTTTTTAAAAGGTTCCAATTATTGATAGATTATGTCTTTCAGGTGATCAGGAAGATAGGTTTTGGTTGTCTTTCCCAATTACAGGTGGAGAAAAGAATACACAGGAAGACATCAGAGGTACAGGAAAGCACATGGCCTCTTGCTGAGTTTGGAAGATTTTCCAGGTGAAATACAGCCAGTAGCTGGATACAGAGCTTTGCTCTCACCAAGAAATTGTCTGCAGTGAATTGGTAGGGGAGATTAAAACGTGGGAACTTACTAAGGTTATTTTGAGGAGGTTTTTATCCTGCAGCCTCAGGAGGAGGACCCTGTGTCATAAAGTGGTGCTGTGACTTACCAAAGTTGACAGTGTGTCAGAAACAGAATGCAGAAATGGTGACTCCCGACACTCATTTGGGTCAACAACGGTCTATTCAGTTGCACTGTGTCTTTTAATTTCTTTGTGATCTTAGGTTGGCCAAGTCTACACTGACTCTGATCCCACTGCTCGGGACCCATGAGGTCATCTTTGCATTTATTACTGACGAGCATGCCAGAGGGATGCTGCGCTTCGTGAAGCTTTTTACTGAGCTCTCCTTTGCTTCATTCCAGGTAGCACTCATAGTGTGCCCATGGGCATAAGATACTTTTTAACTGCTATTTGGGGCCCTGCTTTCTCTCTCATTCTTTGCATGCTCCCTGTTCCTTGTATTTCTCAGTTTAGCACTGAATGTTACAGGATCATGACAGTGGAAGTTAAAGTGTAAAGACTAATTTTTAACAGCCAACTATACTACAATAACTAGTATTCCTGTCCACATATTAATACTTACTTCCTATGGTTCACCTCAGGGCAATAAGAAAATTGTCTGTAATTTCCTATAATTGTGTGACATTGCTGAAAGCACATTTTGTGCTTTCTCCAGTGTTTTTGATAGTCCTTGGAAAATCTGTGCTGAGAGGTAGCTGTCTCCAGCTGTAACTGCATGTGAGGAGGGCATAGGCTTATTGTGATTTTTATTTAACTATTGCCTTAGGTAAGGCTATTTCAAAAGAGTCTCCTTGTCTAAGGAAATCATTATTCTTTTAGTTTCCCTGCACACTCACTATTCCCTGTTTATCAAGCACAGATCTGTATTTAAGACCACTGTGAATGGCTCACTTAGGAAGCATTTATGACTTGAAAGCAGGTAAGGAAGAAGAAGGTAAAAGAAATCACTAGCCGAAATAAAAGATTGAAGAAAACAGCAATTCCTTTTTCCTAAGATCAAGTACTTTGAGACGTAATTTGGTTAAACCTCCACTCTGCCGTCAGAGCTGACAGGGACCAAAGATTCTTCACCTTTCAGTCTTATCAGGGACATGCCAGTGTGGAGCCTCTAGCCCACTGCAAGTGAGTTTGGCAAAGTAAGGAAACAGCTCTGCTCACTGTTCTTCTGTTTTTTGTTGATTTCAGGGGCTGATGGTTGCAATTCTTTACTGTTTCATCAATAATGAGGTAAGAGAGACACTATTTGTTCCAATTTGCCTTATCAGCATACACTATAGGAAGAGGAAATTGAAAATGGTCTTGAACTGCTAAATTGTCCTTGTTCAGGACTTTTTTTTTACAGATACTTCGCTGCATAGCTCACTGGGATAACTCATCAGACAAATGTGCTTGGAAGGAAATCAGGCAGTATAATTTAGGGTCAGTATTTGTAGGTGTGGAATCTCACAAGCAGTCTTGCTTACAGTTGTGTAGTTTGCATTGGTGGTATTCTTTTGTTAAGAATTATAGCTGCTCTTCTTAATGTGTTTTGTAGTATTTCCTATTTGCTTGTTTTGGTGAATGTGGGAGTGGAGCCCATTTTATTTTATGAACTCAGCTCAGCTGGCTGGTGAAGTTGGAGAATTCTTGTGGCTATTGCTGTACAGTTCAGTTTCATTTGGTTTCCCTGTGGCCCAGCTGCTTGAAGACAGCATCACTCATTAAAACTGAACTTCACAGAGTGGTAAACTCACAGGCCCAGAAGGAAATGTACCTCTGGCTTTGAGTGAATTGATTGCAAGTACCAGCTTCTGTGGCTTCTGCTGAATCCTAGCCCTGTTGTGGGAAAGGGTATTGTTCTGCTTCAATATTGCAGGAATCTCTCATGTTACCTTCTAAGGGATTATTATTCATTCGTTCGTTCAGCAGTCAGGTTTGTAAGGGAAGCAAACACTACTCATTTGGCAGTACATTATTAAATTAAATGCACATCAATATGTTTTAAACTCACACTAAATCTACTTTTAACGATGGCATGGTAATTCAAGATCACTTATTGAGAGACAGGCCTCAGCAAGGAATTGGAATCAGGAGAAAAATGTGCTACTTTTGTCATTATGGCCAGGCTGGAGTCAACAGAAAAGCAGCAGGCATCCTGCATTAAGCCTTGCAGGAGACTGCTCACTTTTGTAGCTTGTGGGTAAGATTTTATTGAAGTGAATCTGTTAATGTACTGCTTACAAAAATCAGAGGTGAGTAGCAGCAGGCTTTGCTGCTGTGATTGAATGGAATTTGCTGTGTTTCATGAATTAGAGAATATTCGTTTCAAATTCCTTGTACAGCTTTACAGGTGTACTTTAATCCTGAGATGCAGCACCGTCTGCTGGTGGATCATATATTTCTTTTGATTCACCTTGGCATTTGCTCATGCATTCCTTGTGCTGCTGCAACCAGGCCTCTCATGTGTAATGCTCAATAACTTCCTTCACATGATATAAGGGCAAAGTTACATCATAACCCAAACTTTATTACAGACCCTCAAACAGATAGGCTTCTTTCATTTGAGGGAGCTTACTGTGTAATAGCCTACCTATGTTTCTAAGAGATCCTCCAAATCTCTTGTTACTATAAGTCTCTTGGCTTTGTAATAAAGTTCATAAAATGTAACCACAATTTGCTCAGCTCCACTGTCAGACAATCCAGGATGAATTATGTTGCTTGTTCCAACTCTCGTTAAAAGAGGGGAGTAGGATTTTGTAAAGCCCAGTCATCATCATCCAGAAAATCAATCTATGTAAAGATTTTGATTTAGTAAAGTCTGTTCTAAACTATATGAGAATTCTTTTCCTAAACTAAATGAGAAACTGTTTTCTGACACACTATATGTGTCCAAAGACTATCCTTGTTTGCAATGTGGGCTACATTTTATTTTTGTCTGTGACTCATTGACTCCTTTTCTTTTTCCTTAACCATACAGAATGAAAGTTTTTTGCAAGTCCTGGTGCCCAGAACAAGAGTAGAAATGAAGATAGAAGTGATATTAATGTCATTTTCTGATATCTACTTTGGAAAACATTAGAATATATTCCTACTTCATATTCTTACTGTCTTATTTCACCTGAAAGATTCCAGATTTTCTCTGAACTTGCTCTGAAGCCAAGAGTAGGGCATCATTAGATTGCCTGTTACCACCAATATTCTTTGCAAAATGAGTTAGGCTTAACATGACTGATTTTTCTGCTGTTAGTACTGCTTTCTATACGATATATTTTAAACCACAGAGATGCAGCCTTTTTCCACCAGTTAGTTCAAGATGTTTCAGGTTTCATTCTCTGTAGTCTTTGTTCTCCTTTTTGCCCTCTTCCTATCACAATGGAAGTACAATTCACTCTCTTCTACTTTATAGAATCTGTCCTGATGCCAGGACTCCTGAGTTCTTGATATACTGCCCAATCCTCCCTTTTGCTTTTAATTTCTTTACATTCTCTATACAGACTATTGATTAAACTCTTCCGTCATCTCCATTCCATCCCATTTTAGATCTACTTTCCTTTGGCTATGATTTGTTGAGATACTTATTTTCAAAATTTAGCTTCTTTTTTATAATCAGATTCCAGATTCATTGCCACACTCTCAACCTCCTTCCCCATTAGCTGCATAAAGTTCAGTCAGCAGCTCTCTGTGAGAGGTCTTCTCCAGCTTTAACCTCCATCACCATCTCTTTCAAGTTCTCCCATCTTTTCCCTTTCTCTTATAAAATACTCCACATAAAAATATTTCAACTTCCCCTTTCTCTTGTGTCATGGTTTAACCCCAGCCAGCAACTAAGCACCACACAGCCACTTGCTCACTCCCTCATGGTGGGATGGGGAAGAGAATTGAAGGACTAAAAGTGAGAAAACTCTTGGGTTGAGATAAAGACAGTTTAATTCGTAAAGCAAAGCTGTGCATGCAAGCAAAGCATAACATGGAATTCATTTACTACTTCCCACCACTCCTCCCAGCTTCTTGCACACATCCAGCCTGCCCACTGTCAGGCTAGAATGAGAAGCAGAAGAGGCCTTGGCACTGTGCAAGCCCTGCTCAGCAATTACAAAACCATCTCTATTAGCAACAGTTTTCAGCACAAATCCAAAACACAGCCCCATACTGGCTACTGTGAAGAAAATTAACTCTACCCCAGCCAAAATCAGCACATCACAGGAGCTTTGTTCTTGGTATCTGTTTTTCTGTGTAACTTACTTCTAGGGAATCAACACAGGAAAGTTACTAGGATAATTATTTTGCTGAAAGATCTGTAGATCTACTTCTGTGCTTAAGAACTGCCTCTGCAAAATAAATCTTAACCTGTTCTCTTGGTTATACATTCACAGCCATCTAGGCAAAAGCTCAATTCAACCTAGATAGCAGAGCTGCTTCCTACCCTTTTCCTAACCACTGGAGAGAAAATTGATGTTCTGCCATTCAGATCCATTCCTAAGATAGACCCATTCCTACAGTCTTTTGTTCAGGTCTTCCATTCACTTTATCTCCATCTTGCAGGCTATTTGTATCATAGCTCTGCCATGTCCAGCTGGAGTAAAGACTCATTTCCTCCCTCTGACTGATGTGAAGGTACCTATTTCTATTGCTCATTGACTTATTCTGTCAGTCAGTACATTCACGCTTTTGTTCAGGATTTGCCAGTAAATGCCTACAACAGCTTTTTCCCAGTGCTGCCTTATTGTTTTCCATGGCCACGAAAGGTGCCAATTACTGGAACGGTAATATGGTCAATTCTTTTCCTGCAGACATTATGGTTCCTGCATTTCTGCCTTCATCTGACTGTTCTTCTATGCCAAGCTATCCCTGACACACTGTCTTTCTCTGGTGTCTTTATGCGTCTTTTGACACAACAAAATCCCCCTTACTGTGGTAAAATACAGCTTCTGTCTTAGTATTTTTCCTCGTGACCCATTTGGTTGTGAACAAATGGAGGGACAGATTCTGTTGTCAGAAACACAGAGATGCAGCTGGTTCCGCCAGGACAATATTCGATACAAGGGCTGTAGCCCAGAGCTAACGAGGACTGATAGAGGTATTCACCAGAAGACAGCTAGTTTTGTAAGGCTTTACTCCTTTTTTAGGACTGCCTTTCAAATTCAGTATTTCACAGTGAACAAGCAAAGAAAACAGACATACAGCAGCTGGTTCCCTAGGAATTTCCCTCAGAATATGCAGGTTTCAGCAGCCTGGGTATGACAATAAACCTGTGCTGAAACTGCCATCAATGTACTCAGTCTCTTGGTGGTCAGTATGAGATCCTAAAAGGAAAGAGAAAGCATCTCTCCAGAGAAGGCTCCCTTGAGTGACCCATCTACAGTGAACTTATTTCCAGGCTGAAGTACACACCATAATGAACTGATCACTGTGCTTGCCCTCCTGCCTTTATCTAGAGTAACAATTGTGCAATTTTATGTCCTCTGCCTTACATGTTAAAAGCTAATAGAAGTTCTTACTTCAGTCAAGTGGGAAGAACTTTGCCCATGGAATAGGAAGATCTAAATTCTGTTCTTATTTTGCAGTTAGAAAATCCTGGATAAACTTCCAAATGAGTACTGAGGTTACACAATTTAACCCAGAACCTGTGACTAGATGAGCATACTTTGTAGCTTTAAAAAAGAAGCTACTATCTGGAATGACATATTGTAATTACTATTTAAAAAGGAGAAACAAGCATACAGTCTTTAACCTGCTTGTTGTTTCCAATTCTGAATAAGCATTCAGTTTAGTATGAAATAAAAAGAACCCACGTAAATAGTCAAAGAACAAAAATAATCCAGGACATAATAATGTTTAAATCAAACTAGAAGTTAGGGCAGAACCCTTAAGAATACCTGTGGTGACAGTACTGAGCAGGAAGCCAGTCTTTTCAGCTGTTTCATGGCTGATAAGCAAAATCAACTTAATTGTTAGTACTGGTAGGGCATAGTGTACAATCAGTGTTACAGATGAATACAATTTAGAGTAAAATAATGAAGGTAAGATTTTCTGGTGCATAAAAGAGCTTTATTTCTACAAGTAAAGATGAATGTCATCATTATTTTAAATGTGGAATGCCCTACAATGGACTAATGAGGTAACTGGATAATTGGAAGCAATAATATCACAGGTTTAAAGCACTTCCAGCTTTCCTCATTAATGTATCCTTGCTTTTTTTTGATGGAATTATTTTGAGACCTGATTAGTTCCACATTCATTCCTTTTGTTTCCTTCTTTGCTTCTCTTAGGTTCAGATGGAGTTTCGGAAGAGCTGGGAGCGCTGGAGATTGGAACATTTGTATGTGCAGAGAGACAGCAGTATGAAACCTCTGAAGTGCCCGGCCAACAGCATCAGTAGTGGGGGCACAGTAGGCAGCAGTGTCTATGCTGCCACTTGTCAGGCCACATTCAGCTGAGATTTCTGCAGGTGAATCAGACTGGGAACAATAAACTGTATAATATACCTGAAAACCCTTAAATACCCACGCAAGTGGCTTAAGTTTGCCATCTCCAGCAAGAAACTTAAGCATGTGCTGCTCAATGCCTGCAGGCTGTTGGACAAAGGTTTCTAGGGAAAGCAATCTGCTAATGTAATCAACACATCAGAGGAGAAATTGATCACGTCTAAAGTAAGTTAAAAGAGTTTTTTCCTGTTTGCACACAAGGCCTCCAGGGGTCCAAAACTAAAGCATAGCATTGATCCAGTCTGAAACCACAGGGTCAATGGCTTATTACTGTTGAGTGGGCAAGCTGAGTGATCGACTGATTAAATTACAAGGATATAGAATATGATTATTGCAAAACAAAAACATTTAGACTTTTCTAGGCATAGGGTAAGGTGCCATCACCATTTTCAGAAAAAAATAATTTAGTGGGACACAACTTGAATTTCATGGAAGAATCAGTTTTGTAGCAGGAGTTTCCCCAAGTTTAAGTTGAAAATATGCTAGCCTGTTTTCTGGGTAGGTGAAGAACAGCATCCTGAAGGTCTATCAATATAAAGCAGGTAGTGTAGTGAACACTTCTGAATGCTATTTTTAAGCTTCACTTAAAAAACCCATAAAACCCCAAACCAAACAGAAACCCAGTTAACAGTTAAATTGGTTAGGAGTCTTTTCTGCTAGGAATAGGTGCACATTATCTCTGTTGACACAGACAGAAATGTCCCCTGCATGCACAGACCCATTGTCCGTGCTAGTCTGCCTGCCTGGTGGGCACGCAGGTGTTCACAGGGATGGATGGGATAATGACTTGTGCTTCAAGAGAATGTTTTCTGTCTGAGCTTTACTGCTTGTGGGTGCAAACACACAGAAAGAAGTCAGCTTGTGGCCACTGCTGGTCTTAGCAGACCTGTCCTCATGGAAGAGATTCGGTAGCTGGCAGTGTGGCCTCAGTTTTGTGTCCCCCCCGGCCCTGGGCCATCTCTCCTGTGACACAGGGTATCCCCAGGCGCGGAGCGGGAGGCGGCCCTTGCGCAGGGCGCGGTTTCAGGACCATGGACAGCTCCCGTCTCTCTGTCCAGGGTGGGCTGCCATCCTCCAGAGCGTGCCTGCTTCCCGTCAGCGGCATTGCAAAAAAAACCACAAACAAAACCAACAACTCCAAACAAAAAATCCTGAACTCCATGAGCTTTTTTCCATCTATTTAAAACAACAAGGGCTCGTGCAGTAACTGCATCTGAAAACTGTGTAGTGTGTTCCCTCCCTGATGTTGACAAGAGTTGCTGGGGAAAAGAAGTACCTTTACAAGCAGGATGTGATCCACTGCATCACTTAATAACAAGCTTTACACATCTTTACTCCACTATTACTTGGGCTGCCTCTACAACAAGGAGGCAAAGTGCCAAAGACTAGGTCTGAGAATATCCCTGTTCACAGATTTCTTGTAACACATAACTTCCATGGCATAGCAGTTACAACTATTCAGCAGAAGTAACCCCTCCTATTTTCAAGTCTCTTTGCACTTGTATTCACAGCCCCTATTGCCAAGAAAGTGAACTGGATATTCTGGGATGTAACTCAGCATCTTTCCTGCCTGGAGCTAGATTGCTTTGCATGGGATTATTTAATCATTGTATTAGAATCCTAATTGCCAACAGTGTGGATTAGTTTTGCAATCATCAGGACAGAATTGAATTAGAGGGGATGTGTTATCTGCTTCTGCTATAATGCTTGTAATTGAGCTCCAGGGAGAAAGACACGTTTGCAGAAATCCACCACAGTTCTCAGGCTGGCTTCTCTGCAGGCTGCTTCCAGGCTCTCCCTTCCTAACATTGGTTGCAGAGCTGACTTTGGAATGAAGCACTTCAGGTTCTTCTGTAAATTAAATAATCAGCTTCTGTGTTGTGTGACCATCAGTACTTGTCTACCATGTGCAGATGTTAACTGCTGTCCTACAATTTAATTAATAAGCTTCCTGTATGTACAGAGTATGCCTGATGTTTCTATCTGACATCTACCCTGAAGTGCTTAGAATAGGAAAAAACTAAAGTTAGTCACTGGCAGGTGAAAAGGCAGCATGGTGAGAGATGCAATTTATAGCTGTGAGATGATGCACACTGGAGGGAATAATTTCGTCTATTAATATTCAAGAATGGATGCTAGTTTTCTAAGGCCCTGCTTAGTTGTGTGCAAACCTGGGGAAAAAAGTTTCTGCTGCTTGTGCAGCTGTTAGCGAGAGGATAGTTTTGCTATGACAACAGGAAGTTACAGAAGTGTTTTAACTCACTGCTGTGCTGGACAACAAGTGTGTGTAACAAATGAAAAAGGACAGACATAGGAACAGAGAACATTTCCTTGTGTGGTAACAAACCTGTTCTCAGCTGCTGTCACAAGCAAGATTGAACAGCTTGACATGCTGTTGAGGTAGTGTGCTGTTCTTGTCCCTCCTACTCATTTGTGAACTGAGGGCTTTGGGCCCACAAGAATAGCTCCAGTTAACTTATCTTGGTGACTTCTGCCTTGTTAGAATACAAGAGAAAAGTAGGGTAACAAACTGAGGTCTTAGCCAAGCAGAGGGTTGCAGAAGAAATTTTTCCTCCCTCTAAGTAAGCTCTCATTTCTTCAAACCTTTTAAAATCACTTTTAAAAACAACCCAGTGGAAGTCATTTACCACCAAGCAGAACTACAGTATTTGTGCATTTAGAGATTGAGCAAGGCCTCAATGCCAATTTCTCCATCATACTTCATCTACTTCAGTAAAGCCTTTTACAAGACTTTGTTATTCATGCCATCTCTGTTTCAAAATGTATATTGTACATTTATTTGAGTAGCATGAAATAAGCAAACCAACACAAAGCACTGGAAGAGATGAACTGTGTCAGTTTTTATTTCTTGTGCCTTTCGGCTCCATGCTTACTTATTGTGGTAACTTGTTTCATGAAGCATAAATACAAGTGTCTATAAATCCACCTAGACATAATGCAACTACAGTTTATAGCAAGTGAAAACTTTATTTCCAGCATTGCTGCTATGAATCTTTATAATTTTCATGGATCTTACCTTATATTTAATATTTATTTGCATGTATTTCCTTGTCTTAAAAAATACCCACAGAATTGAACTGTACAAGATGTCAGATTATCAGTTCCCCATTAACACTATGCTGATGTTTATTTTTATTGTTGTGAATAAAGTTTCAACTCACAGAATTTCATTGCCTACAGGTGTTTTGAGTATCATCTGACTACTTCTTCCCCTGTAATTGGAATACTTTTTAAAAATGGATTCACGGTTTGTGATTCTTCTGAGGAAAAAAAGCTTACATGTGCAACTCTATGTCCACTACCAAGTGGCCTTTGAATCTGCTGAGCCTACGTTTATCAAATCCAAAATGCAGCATGTTGTAGAGTCAAAAGGAATAAGTAAGAATAGTGAAAACTCTGAGGGGGTTTTACCAGAGGATGCAGAGTATACGCAAATGACAAAATTCTGTGTTTGCCTTTAAAAAGCAGCATTTGGAATTTATACAACAGCCCAAAATAGATGCTGTGAGAATGCTGTGGAGAGCTAAGAGATGCTTAGCAGTGTTAACACGTGCTTTAATCTATTATTCTCTTAACTAGTCCAGTTAAATTCAAAGCACCACTTTCTTTCGTTTCTACAACCAATGATGGAACTTGTGGTGAGTCAAGCCTTAACAATGTGCTTAATGGTTATATTAGAAAAGACATAATGGAATAGGATTTAAAAGACCACTTTGTGACTTCTCAGCTTTATCCTCAGAGGCTCAAGTTCTAGCACCTGCTCTTCAAAATTATGACTTCATGACTTCATAGAATCATAAAATTGTTATGGTTGGAAAAGACCTTTAAGATCATTAAATCCAACTGTTGATACAGTGTCACCACCCTCCCCAACACTGAAACATGTTCTCAAGTACCACATCCATGTGTTTTTTACATGCTTTGGGCAGTGGTGACTACCAGTTTGCTGGGCAGGTCTGGCTCAATGCAACGATCTACATATTAAAAAACACCATAAACCAGGAGTTAGTATTTTGGCTTACAAATTTTGAAAACTAATATGAAATAAACAGGGAATTACAATCAGATGTTTTAGATGAAAGACACCGCTGCAAACCAAAGCAGCAGCCTCTTTTAGGTATATGGCTCTTGCTTCATGTCTTTTCTTCAGAACGAGGGTTCCAGCGGTGCAGGGAAAAGCAGCAGAGGGCCCTTCTACTGCAGGTGTCGTCAAACACCAGCCTTTCTGTCACCTGCGGCAATGCTCTCGGCAGCTGAAACCCTCCAGCTGACACGCTGGCAGCCGCAGCTGGGGCCAGGCCCTGCCTCTCGGGGCCACGCCCCAGCGGCCGAAACAGCTGCCGGGCCCCAGGAAACGAGACCAGAGCGCAGGCTTTGTACGGCTTTATTCGGGACCGGCCGGCCCCGGGGGATACGGGACCAGCAGTAAGGCTCAGGTGGCGTTTTGCATAGGAACAAACCCCGTTTCCTTCCCGCAAGCCCTTTCCTCGGGGCGGTGGCAGCGGGGCCGAGCCGGCACAGCGCAGTCCCCGGCGGGCCGGGCGCTACCTGCCCGCGGCGGGCCGGTAGTGCAGCTCCCGCTCCAGCTGCTCGGCCGTCAGCGTCCCGGCGATGGCGGCGCAGCCGGGGTTGAAGACGGAGTAGGCGCTGAGCTCGCCGGGCCGCCGCTCGGCGGGGCCGCGGGTGCCGGCGTACATCCAGTAGAGCAGGGAGAGGACGAAGTAGGGCAGCCCGAGCTCCAGCTCCACGAACAGCAAAAGCAGCACGGCCCAGAGCAGCACCTTCAGCAGCAGCGGGCGCGCCCACACCGGAGCCGCCGCCGCGCCGGGACGGACCTGCGGAGGCTGCAGCGAGAGCGGCGTCAGGCACCGGCCGGCCGCCGCACCCCCCGCCCCGCCCGCCTCGGCGCTCACCTGAGCGCCGCCGCCCGGGCCCACCGCGGCTGCCCGCGGTCCCTCGGCGGCCTCCGGAGGCGCGGCCTTTCCCGGCGGCTCGGCGGGGCCCGCAGCGGCGGGAGCGCTGCCACGGGCGGCGCGGAACTGGGCGAGGCGCCGCTCCACGGCCGCCGCCATGGCCGAGCCGCGCCTGCGCCAGGGCTCGTGACGGCCCGCGAGGGGCGGAGCCGTGGGCACGGGGGCTGGGGCAGGTCTGGGGTCCCGGCGCGGGGAGCTGTGGGCAGCCATCAGCCCTTCCGAGTGGGCCTGCTCGCTCTGGAGAAAAGCTGTAATTCACTAGAGGCCTCTCGTGTTTTGTTTTCACACAGTTAATCAGTTCGGAAAAGGCGTCTGAATTATAGCCCACCCTTGACCAAACACAAACTTGTTACATAGAGCATGGCATTAGGTGCCATGTCCAGTCTTTTCTTAAACACCTCCAGAGATGGTGAGTCCACCACCTTTCTGGGCAGGCCATTCCAATATTTAATCACCTCTTCTGTGAAGAAATTCCTCCTGTGATCCAACCTAAACCTCCTCTGGCTTTTACTTCTGAGGCTGTGTTCCCTTTTCCAGTCGCTGGTTGCCTGGGAGAAGAGGCCAATCCCGGCCTGGCTACAATCTCCTCCAAGCTTCCTCTTCTCTGGGCTAAACATCCTTAGTGACCAATGTTGGCACCAAAAAGAAGAGGCGATGGGGAGAATAAAGCGTGGAGTGACCAAAGCATGGGGAGGGTGAAAGAGGTGTTCACAGCCAGCCTGACCCAGCAATATTTGCGTTGGGTGTTCCAGCAGAGGTTTTAGCAGAGTGCTGAGGAGGAGGAGGAGGGCACTGCACTGGGCTTGGCCATTCACCATGTGGTGCCAGGAGCCAGAGCTGGCCCTGTGCCACCCTCTGCCAGCCCTGGAAAAAAGCCTGTGGTAGGCTCTCTCCAACACAGGCCCACGGGCCTTGCCAGCATCCACCCCACACTCTCTTTAAATCAAATAATAAAATTGGGAAAACCAGCTCTATCACATCATGTTTCAGCTCTCGGCACTGCCAGGAAATAAAAATTTATTTACAGATTCTGTCTCTTAGCCTCAGGAGTAAAATATCTATCACTCTCCAGCAGTAATAGTCAGCAATGAGCCATCATTTCATCCTGCAGTGCTGTTTCCAGTTACTTATAGCCTTTTCAGAAGTGACCTTTGGGGCTGAATGTCTCATGCGTGTGTCAGCTCAGAAGTGAATATGAGAAGTCTAATAAAAATCAATTTGGGTGTTCTTAAGTTATCTTAATGTGGAAAAAATTGTGTTTTTTCCCAGCTAAATCATTTTTCAAATGCCTATTTTATGCTTGGTTACAAAATGACTTTCTTTTAACCTTCCGACTTTGCAGAAAGTGCAGCAATGAATGAAATTTTTCTCTTTATTTGTGGAAATTTGATTTTGAAATAACAGTAAAAAATGTTTTAAGATAGCCTGCACAGGACATTATTTTATTTTGATGTTCTTTTTCCTTTCTCTTGTTCTACTGTTCATGGAAACAGCTCCTTGTTCTGTAGACTTCATTAGTCCAACTAATGTGACTAATACATAAAATATCACCTTTGCAAGCTGTGCCCAGTCATTCCCATGTTGTCAGATTTAACCCAAGATTTACCAGGTTTAGTGTATATTTGTTATTATGCATCCAAATAGCTATTTTATGGCTATTTTATAGGGCTACCTAAATTGCCATGTATTGTTAGGAAACACACGGAAGAGTGCTATGAATCATGCCTTTGAAGCTTAAGAGCACTCCAGCAACTTCATCTGTAAATGAGTGTTACACTGCAGATAAATAGCTACACAAATCTGTACTCATAAAGTCTTATATTACTTCAATGTATCCTGTTTTAAACAAACAGCTTAATTGTATAGACGTTTCTGTTTGTTTGTTTGTTTGTTTGTTTGTTTGTTTGTTTGTTTGTTTAACAAACCATATGGACAATTTTTTCCCTACTCCAGTGCCTACAAAAGTTCTTGGCAGTTCACCAAGCTTAATCTTTGGATCCTTAGCCTGTGGTTCCGGCGGCAGAGGGGACGCGGAGAGGCTGAAGAAGACTTCTGTGGGACTTGAATCACTTCATGCCTTTCTCTCTTTATGAGAAAAACAAATTGAATATAATGGGTTTGTAGGTGTGAGACGACAAGTCAAGTCTTTCTCCCCTTTGCTGCAGCCAATGATTAATCAATGATGTTGGGTGCTATTGATACATCTCTAAATCTGCATTATTTATAAAGGCAATTCTGGAACTGCTGTCAACTTTTAGGAGGCAGCAGTAAGATCACTTTTTAAACTTACTTTTTTCTTTTTTTTACCTTGTTTCATACTAAATCATAATGCAAAGCAGCTCACATGCATATTTCTCTCTGCCAAGAAAAAAACCTTTGCTCTTTATAAATTTCCACTTCAGCAATTTTGAAACCTTTTCCTCTATCCTAGCAATCAACTTTTTGTTATATTTTAATATTTATGACAGAGAAGAGTCATTGCATTCTGTTCTCAATTACCATCAGCTTAAGGAACTAAGGTTCCAAGCCATTAGGAACTAGGTCTATGGCACTCTATCAGCAAGTGAACTGAAAGAGGTGAAAGAATTGACAGAAGAAGAAAGCTGTCAAAGCTGTGTCCAAAGTGCAGTTGATTGTATATTTTTGGGGTGGTGACTGCAGAGTTTTTCCTAAACAATTTTGTAAATTAATTTTTCCACTCTTTCATGCTCCTTAAAGAAAAAAAGAGAACTAAAAACTAATTAGATAAAGTATTTTTACATTACAAGATGGCATTAGAACTGTTTTGTGGCAAAATACCAACCCAGCTGAGTTAACCTTGCGTTGATAGCAACATTCAGATCCTGTGGCACCCTTTGCCACCTTGTATCACATCAGTAGCCTGTCATCAGGCCTTGGTGTCAGCCTCCTCTTCGCTCAATAGTACTGGCTCGGGGCCTTGCCCCATGGTTTGGAGTGTTGTTGCTTGCTTCCTACAGCTGCAGATATCTGTTCATGCATGCCAGCTTTTTCACGTATCAACAGTAATCAAGTCACATTAATTATCCTGATGGATTAATGTAATTCATTGTCAGGAGCTCTCTCCTTCATGAGATAAGCGTTCACACTCACACTGACTTGCTAAGTGCCATAAATGCAGACAGAAGGGCAACCTATTATTAATATAACGACCTAGCTTAATTAGTTCAATGGAGCTGAGGGAGCATTAGCTCTAGTTGTTGAGGTCTTGCAGAACTTGTATAAAATAGATTGAAGTGCATAGATTCATATTTGTCTAATTCCATAGAGAGCTTTCTGCATATCCAGTTACTAATCAGTTCTAAACTACAGAGAAGAGCTGCTTCCTTTGTAAAAAATGGTCATTAATTTTCCTTCCTAGAATAGCAGTATCGGGGTACTTTGCCATTAGGCATAAAGAAATTTTTTTCTGTCTTTTTATTGAACTCGTTTAGCTTCTGAATTGCAAATTTCATGTCTGTGTGGTTTTGAAACGTGTACATTTGTATATTCAGCACTGCATGCTAAAAGGTTCTGAGGCACTAGCACTGAAGTTCCTGCTTTATATGCTGAAATGCTCTATATTTAAACATATTTAAAACTGGACAAAGCAGAGTTATTAATATTTCTGTCACAACTCTGAGATGTTCCTCATTATTTCATGGGAAATTTCAATTTGAGGAAAAACAGAGAAAAAAATCCCTCACTAGTTCAATGTCAGCTGTAAATGTCAGATATTTAGTGAAATCATTGTAACAGAAAAGGGAGATGAGCTATTTTACTGCTTTTGGAAGATAACACCCAATGAGCACTCTAGGTGGGATTGTTTTGTCATGTTCATAACTTTGATCTGATTCCAAAGTCAAAGTTTTGAAAGCTGTTTTAAAACTTCAGAAGTTTGGAGTACTACCTTTTGATTTTTATCCTATAGCTAGGGTGGGAAAAGAGGCATTTGCCACTTGATATTCCTCATAACTTAAGTGAAAAGAAGCTTGGTTTGTCTCTCCTATCTGTAAACATCATTCTGGGTTTAATCAGGCGTCTCTTCTCAAAGCTTTTTTTGGAAAAAAAAAACCAAAAACCCTTTTAAAATTCTTTATCAAAGTACTTTTGTGAAGTTGGAAATACAGCTCTTTGGGCTTGAAGTGAACATTTTTTTATTCTAGGCTTGTATAGCACTTAACCACAACAGTCCACAGCCCAGTGTTCTAATAGCATTTCCCCAGACAGGAACAGTGAAGTCAAAAGAATGTCAGGCAAGATCTTAAAACCCATTGTAGATCTGAGTTCTGGTTCCACATCTTTTTCCTTTAAATCTATTTCTGTTTGAAATATGGAAAATTCTATATTCTAGAAAGTAAATAAAGACTGAGAAAGACAAGTGGACTACATTACCCCCTCACACACATACACGCACAGTCTTCAGAAGCCTTTCGTTGAGAGTGTACTGGCTGCCAGTTTTACACATCCACTTCCACACAAACCCAAGAGGCAGAAGAACACTGACAGGTTTCATTTTTAGAGGAGCAGAATGCCCAGAAAGGTGTTGTAGCAACCTTTTCTCAAGACTTCAAGCCTCTGCCCTATGTGATAGCACAAATCATCATCCAGAAGTGCTGCCCTGTCATTGCAGTTGTCAGTGTGCATTCCAGCCAGCTGGTTGGAACCTCAGGCTCTTGCTGATAAATATAATTTCCCTATAAACAGTTCAAACAGGGGTGAGACTTCAACTGTGCCCCTGAGATAGGTATACCAGGTGTAAGGGCTTGGAGTTATTTCTGAATTACCACAAATTGTTCAGCAGACTACAAGATGAAGGAGGGAGATATCATGGCACTCCTCTTCCTCCTGGGCTCTAAATGAAAGAAATGAGCTTACCTAGAATAAAATAGTTGATTATGTATATCTCCACATAATCTACAGAACAAAAGTCCAAACTATTACTTCTGGGAAACTGTTGGGTTTTATCGAAATATTATCAGTTTACTCTTTTTGGCAATTTCTCCTCCTCATTATCTCCTTTTAGCCCCAACACCTACACTGAATTTTGGAATATTTATGATGTTTATGACCAGGAGTGAAGCTGTTCAGTCAGATCACAGCTGATAGATGACAAACTTTAGGGACAAGGCCTTCCCTAATGTTTTCAATGACAGGAATAAACTAGACAGTCCACCAAGAGAATGAGCCTTTCAGCATGACTTAGGAAAACACTTTTCCAAATCGATATTTAAACATCTGATATAACAAGTGTTTCTTTCCAAACTGATACAGAATAGTAAAAATAACTGATTGTCATTTGCAACAGAAGTTTTGAGCTCCAAGCTGCCTTTGGTAATACACAAAGGTTGTGTTGGGGTTCACCAGTGAAAATTAGTGGATGGCATACCCAAATAAAAAGTGGGTACACTGGTAATGAATTTAATCCCTAAATTCATCTTCCAGTTATGGAAAGAATTTTTTTTTGTTTTAGAGTCCTGAGAGAAAGGCAGGAGCAATAAGCTTTATATCCCACCCATGTAAGTCAAAGCTGGGACATCATCAGAATCACCTGTGAAAGACCTAGTGTTCAGGGAGGAAATGGTCCTGCTGTGATACATCATACAAAGTGTGGGCATCACCACAAGTACAAAGTTCCCCGAGCACTCACTCTATTTCTAATGGAAGTGGTGATTATTTTTTAATGCTCACTGCTGAATTCAGAGCTATCAGATATCTCAGCCATGTACCAGAGCAATTTACCACCCCTAGAGATGAGTGGTTGAGATTCCCTAATTAATTTCATAGAAAACAGGACATGAGGATACCTTGCTCAGTTAGCATGACAGCACTTCTATAGACACACAGAAGCACCCAAGAACAAAGGGTGTCTAATCCCTAGGGCAAAGATTTTGTGCATGGCTGTCTTGAATTGCAACCCTGCAATCTAAATTCTGTCCCAGTCCCTCACCCATGTCCAGGTGACTGTACTCTATTTATGTTGCATCTAATAACTGTAATTTTGAATTTAGTCAGAGTCCAGATTGCAACTTATTTGTGTCTAAGGATCTAATTAAATTTCAGCTCTGCTGTAGGTGATTACATGCTATTTTGAATCTTACCCCCAATTGATGACTTTTAATTTATTAAGAAAATGCCAACAAATTTATCTTCATTATTATAAAGAAAACACAAGAACCCAAATGGATACAAATAGTGTAAAAAGTGCGGTAGTGCCTCAGAACTGTTTCATAATTGGAGTTCCTTGCTGTTTAAGTTAAATTTCATAAGGTATAATTCACAGTGAAAGTATTTTTCATGCTAGTATTTGTTCTAGTAAATGGGATAAAGATCTGAAAGAAGAACCTATATAAAACAAAACAAAACAAAACACAAAGAAAAGCAAGATATTAGAAAGTCTTGAATCCACAAAAGACTTACAGAAATACAGCCTTTGCTAACTACTGAAAGCTATTAAAAGGCAATTTGGCCTCTTGGAACAGATTAATAAATCTTTTATTTAAACACACTGCCAGCCCTGACTTGCAAAAAAATTGATTCAATACCTCAGAATCCAGTATATAATGCCTACCTCAGACATTCCCAAAAGTGGAAAATCCTCAGTCTTCTGCTAGTTTCTGCTTTGTCTTGAACTTATTTCCCTGGCTTGGGTCTGACTGTGAGCCCAGAAAAAACACATACCAATCAGTACATCAAGCAGAGACTCTGCAGCAGCCTCCTCTCGTTAGAGATCAAGACACAATATCCCAGGTATAAAGCCTAGTAGGCAGGACTAGAGAAATAGACAGGTAGGAGATAAGAACAAGGGAACTTGTGTGAATGGCAGAGGTGAGGCTGGACACACTCCAGTGGGTCTGAAAGAAACAGAGACACCAAGCCAGATCCTCAGTTTTCCTGAAGTGGTGTGACCCTGTGGTGTTAAAACCTGACCCCACTGAAATCAATGGGAACTTTGCCAGGAATCAATGGGAACTACCCAGGGGTTGGGATTACATCTCCTCCTGATGGACTGAACTGAACTCATACCTTGCTATCTGCTTGATGAGACCTGTGGGCCTCTACAAAACATCTTCACATTAATTCCCTTTAAACCGACACAACAACAAAACCATTGCAACTTTTTTTTTTTTTTAACCATGACAAGCCTAGTAGATTTATTCTATTTATTATACTCTAAGTATGCTTCACAAATCTTACACCTTATGCATTCTAAAATAACATAAATTGCATGAGGAGGACAATTAAGACCTAAACAAGATTAGCTTCTTATAGATTAGATTGTAAAGACAATCTGGAATGGGGCTGAGTCTCTAAATTTATGGCAAACAAAGCTCAGAACTGGGTCTGGCTGTTCCAGCACAATAAGAGAATGTGGTGAGTTCATCCTGCCTCTGGTAGGTTTAGAAACCATAAACTGCATTTTGGCATTTTTGTGCTAACCATGAGGGACCCTCAGCATTGCAGCAAGTTTGGCATGTAGCCTGCTGCCTGGGTTCTCTCTGCAGTCAAACTTAACCAGTTTCAGTATTTCTCTTGACTGTGGCCTCATAGGCCATGATTTGAGCAACCAAGCTATGAAAGGGGAAAAAAACCAAGTCCAAGAAAACCATGCATTGTAGGTACTGGCTAAGTAGAGATTTCAGATGGCAGAAAAGACTGAGGACCATTTCTAGATCTTTTATTTATCTCAGAGGGCAGGAAAGGATGCAGTGCATTCTTTTGTCCGCTCTTCCAAAGGATGACTAAATGGCTTTCATAGGCAGGACATTGCAAACATTTGACAATATTATCCTATCATTTCTGTTTGAGCAGTCCAATAATGACAACAATATGTGGCAGATAAGGCATGAATTCATGAGAGAGAAATATTTACAGATTAAAAGGTTTGACATTTGTGTTTCTAAATGAAATATAAACAGACAGCAGCAAAAATCTCCACATTATAGTTTTGTACAATCAAAGTACTTGCAGCAGAGCCTTCACATTTTGAAGTTGAATTCTGGCCTTAAATACATACCAGTGTATATTTTCTTCCTCTATTTGTGGTGTCTAATTCCCTTCTGGAAAAATTCCACTGAATTTCAAAATTTGCTGGGTGGTTTGGGTTTTTTTAAGATTCTTTAGAGTAGCAACTCAGGCGGCAAGAGAACCATGGATTCACTCACGACATCATGAGCAGAAGGAGAAATGACAGCACCCTCTGCTGTCATTTTAGATGATTACCTTAAAGATTTCTGTGTTAATCTCACTGGATTTATCTTGACTGTGGAAAGCTGACCGTTCAAAAATTTTATTTCATGTTAGGACGACTGTGAATGCCTTGTGATTTATTTCTATTCGTTGCTTTGTAAATGACTTATATTCTGCAATTCAGACTAGTTTGCATTTTGGGATCTAAAAAGAACTGAAATTTTAAATCTATGACTTCTGCTTACGTGAGATAAGATTCACCTTTCAAAATACACCTTTTCTTTCAATAAACATGGTTTTTATCACATGCGCACTGAATTTCAACATCTGTTTTTTAAAACCCACTCTCTGACTGATGATACAGAACCAAACAGGTTTTATCTTCACTTCTTTAATTCATACAGCTGACACTGGGGAGCTGCACAATTGGGATTACATCTCCCTTTTCCCTGCTGCAGACACAGGCGATTCTGACACTGAACTCCCAAGGACATAGCTGTGGATTGACTACAGAGGCCTGAAGGGATTTATTTTTATGATTAGGGACTGAGGTACAATTTGAATTATATTAAATGAATATATACTCCCTCTCTATATAATTCCCTTCTTCCCTTCCCTGCTTCCCTTCTGTGATGGACATATGGTTTTGGTTCTCAATTAAGTAAGTTCTAAAATAAATGTAAAATCACAGGAACTTCATTTTTGTACTTATGGAAGTTGACTTATTTGCTCTAGACTTCATCTGATACTTGCTTTTAATTCCTTCACATGCATGAATAGAGTGAAATATATTTGATTTATAATATTGTGATATGCACAAAAGCTTGTGTGTCTCCAGACCATGGGATTCTGAAGATGGAGCTCTGGACCAATACCAAGAAAATCCTTTACTTTAAAAGCTTCATGTTACGCATTAAGCCAAAAATTGATTAAATCTTCCTTTGTATTTAAGGTCTGTTTCATTAACTGGATTTCAGAGTTCAATTTCAGGTTTTCCAACTACTGCTTTTTCTTTCCAGAAGAAATTTAGTAAGTATTCAAGTATTCTGTCTTTTTTTTTTTTTTTTTTTTTAATGCTCAATATCAACATTTAAAATTGAAGTTTAAATTGAAGTGCTAGAAAAGATTCTTCTGTATTCATTAAAAGAAGGTGTTCTGCTGGCCATGGTTTTAAAACATTGGGTATTACTACTCATTCATGTTCTTGAACAAAAGCGGTTTCCAGGAGAGAAATATGATGTAAACATCGATAATGTACATGAAATACTAGGATTTTTACTGGGAGAACAAACACTTAATTATCCCAGCATTGCTTTTGCTTCATGTAATTTCGCAGATTTGTTAGCATGCAGTAAACCCACAAAAGCAATGAGGAATCACCAGGACAGAACTGACCATGTTTTCCATAGGCATCAGCTGGTACATAAAAATCACTAGTGCTCTGGCCCAGTATTCCTCATGGAAAGTCCAGGCCTAATGCTAAGTCACTTATGGTTGGCTCAGTTCAGTGTCTGTGTTTATTTCTGGGAAAAATTCCTAGGAGATTGAACAGAATGGCCTCTGCACTACTGTTGTATTTTCTGTGCATCACTCCCTGCAAGGCTGTATAGCCAGGTGAACTTGTGCCTGATCTCCAGACCTATCTCAGTTCGGGTCTGGTTTTAGTTGCTGTATTACCACCTCAGCTTCCCTTCACGAGTGAGTGGATTCCCTCTCCTGTTGTCTTACGTTTTCTTGTTCTCCAGTCTTCGCTGATTGAAGAAAGATGAAATCCACATTATCTAGCCACAGCCTTGGTCCTCCCATCCCCTCCTCAACATTTAGCAGGGCCATAAGGCTTCTGAGGCCACTTCTGCCTGTCAGGGCTTAGGTATATTATAGGTATATCATAACTGTGTCTGTTAATGCAGATCGGGATCAGGGGAAATTTCTGTACTCCACGTTCTTTCCCTGTTCCTGACATTCACCTCGGCACGAGTCTGTGTTCTCACACCTCTCCAAGTCCACTAGGTGGTAGCAAAAAGGCGTTTTGGGAGCTCAGGGGGTGCAGTACTCCTCGCTTCTCACGGGAATCTGCAGGGCAGAGCCGGAGCCAGGCTGCTGCTGCTGGTGCTGGGCAGGTGGGGGAAAGACGAATTGTAGAGATCCGGAACTACGAGCTTGCTGAAGAGTAAATTCTTCTCGAGCTTTAGAAAGGCAAGTATGTAAAGAAGGCAAGTTGCTTTGTTGAAACCACAAAATGGGTAGTAGGGAGTTCTTGGGGATTTTCTCCTTGAAAGCACTCCCACGACCTGCAAAGGAAAGTTCCAGTGCATTGCTGTCCCCACGCACATTGTCAAATGCTTGGAGGTTTCCATGTTCAGCTCATTTTGTCATGATATGCTACACATGGTAAGGGCATCCCTAGGCAAAGTGCTAGAGGTCAAAGAGGGGAACAAGGTAAAGGCAGTTCATGTTGTGCTGATGACGTTATTCCTTCATTTAAAAGTACCTGCATGTAATAAATTAACTGAGCTATCTATTGGGATGAAGACTCAGGTAGAAGCTTAAAGACCCAAACATGGATCTCCTTCTGGTCCACATCTGTAACATGACTAGCACTAAAACTTAGTTAAAAAAATTAAACTTCTGATGTCATAGAAATTTTCCTTTTGTATATGGGAAAAAACTCTGTATTTTTTAAATTGAAGATGAGATTATATTTGGTGGAAAAAAAAAAAGGGAAAAAGAAAGGCTTTAAAATAATTAGAGCATTTACATGGGAAAGGGAAGAAAATAAACGAAGAAAATTCTCTCATTCAAATCCCAGCCCTGCTTGATTCAAGGCAAACTTTGATTTCAATGGGCAGCTTTACCAGAGACTGGGACACTTCTTGGGACACAGTGATGCAGTCTGTGCCTACCCAGCATCTGCTTCTTTGCAGGTCTCTCTCAGTGTGTTAATCAAAATTACCACACTACAGGAAACATCTTCTGCTGAAACATTCTTGCAATATAATTGGCTAACAAAAAAAGCATCTTTTATTTGGAAAATTGCTTCAGGAGCTCCTGACTGTCTTTGTTCAATGGAGCAGGAGGCCATGATTTCAGAATGAAAAAAAGGAAGCTCAGCAAACTGCCTGACCTCTCGTGCACATACAACTTCCCAGCTGCTGGAGCCTAATAGAGTGGCAGAATGGTGGTGGAGTCATTTGGAACCAACCAAGTAGCACTAGGAAAGATGCAGTTTGTTTTTCTTCTCCAGCTCCTCAGCATTTAAGCTGCAACAGTTCCGACTTCTTTAGAGAAATCCTCACCAGAGTGCAATTTTGTTGACTTCTTATTTTTCTGCAAGAGAAAAGCAGAGCAAGGAAAGAAAAACAAACAAACAGAGAAACCCAGTAACTATTAAAAGTGAAATGGTTGAAGAGAAAAATTCAGAAAATGTCCCACATCAAACAGGATCACTTATATAAGCTTTTCATTCCTGCATTCCTGCAGGTTTGATTCAGAGGCAAAGTAATCAATAATTCACATCTTGTCATGATCTTAACAACATTCTAGGGGAAATAATTTCACGGGGAGGGATAAATTGTTCAGCAATTTCTTTGGTGTATTAACCACAAGCAATCCTTTCTTGAATAGCAGACCTTAACTTCAGCTCTCCTTTTTGTCACTATTTTTTTTAAGCAATATTGAAAACAAAACACAAAAAACAAAAAACAAAACAAACAAACAAAACAAGTAAACCAACCAAACAAAAAAGAAAGCGCTCTGGTTTATTTGACCATTACTTAACTTCATATCCTTTTCACAAGACAAGTTTGCCTTGGAACCCAATCCCTGTGGTACTTCCATTTCCTCATATAAATTGTTATTTGTCACAGTTCCTGCATTTAAGTTATAACCATGTATTGCTCCATTTTTAGATTTCACTGTAAAAAGAATGATTTAAATCAAGGTGAATACATTTCTGTTACTATGGTGGACTTCACAAAGGCTTTTCCTGATGTCAGATATTCTCTAGCCTCTTGACAAATACCATTGCTTTTGTAGATGATTTTTCCCACTAACAGGATATGTAGCCTTTCACCTCTAAGATGCTGTTTTGAATCCTGCCCTTCTCAGTTGCCAAACAAGTGTCAAAGAGCAGCAATTTAGATTGCAAGACTCGAAGAATCTTGTTCTAATTTCCAGGGAAAAGATGTTCAGAAAGCATAGAAACAGTTTAGCTGCGTTCTTCTGAGATTGGCCTTGCTCACCAAGGAGTTAATAATCAGAAAAGTTAGACCAGCTCAGTTATGAAATAAAGTGGGCGTTCTCAGTAAGTCATGGAATTAAATATCTTACAGATTTAACAGACTTCAGGGTCAGAGGGAGGGTATCCAGTGAGCAGAAGCTCGTGCTGTACATGTCATGGAAGCTAATGGAAGCTAAATGCCTTTGTTTTACCTCCACCATCAAGAAGGGTCTGGTGACTGCAGCATCCCCAGCACCCTTAATGACTGTTTGCCTCTCTGTGGTGCTACCAGGGCTTTCCCCAAACCAGGGCTTGTGTACAGGCAGAAAAAACACAGGGTCCCTTTTTGCATGCCCGAACCATACCTACCCCACGGTTAAACAGAATATTCTGTTATCATGTTCTTCACGGATGATGGGCCAGGAGAGGCAGTAGTAATAAACTGTCTTGCCCCTTGCGATTTCATTAACCTTTTTCGTTTTGTGACTATGAGCTTTGCAACCTCAAATGTCACCTTATTTTCTGCCATCAGATGCATGAGTTAGTCATGCACAGTTTTATTTATAAATGTAATATCACCTTGTTTATTTGAGCCCCAGAACTTTTGAATAAACACAGAACCTGAACAAATGGGGATGAGCATAAAGTTCAGCATTTTCTGAACACACTCTGCTGCCTTAGTAAGAGCAGGTAAACCTCTTGAAGAAAGGGGAGACCATAAGGAGAGCAAGCAGAAGCAGGACTAAAATGAAATCCAAGGCTTTACATGCACACACACAACTAAATTGATTTAAATTTAAAAAAAAAAAAAAAAAAACAAAAAACAAAAAAAACCCAAAAAACCACAAAACCAGAACATCAGAACTCATACGCTCCATGCATGATGCATGGACACAGGGAAGAAAGAGCTGCCCTGACCCATACTTGTGCTGGGACAATGCAGTTATTGCAGTTGGCTCTTGCCAGTCCTCCTGTTGTTGCTTCCCATCTTTGCCTTCTTGGGGGAGTAAAGGAGAATTCCAGCTGCCCTGGGGCTGCCCTGGCGAGCCATTATACTTTTCTGTCAGCTGCTCTGGGCAGACACAGTGTTCAGGAATTTTCCAATTTTTGGACTACAAAACAGTCTTTCTGGTTCTGGCAGGTCTCTCCCTTTTCTTCCTGGTGCATGCTGAGGTGAAGAAAGTGCTCTGTTTCCCAGCACTATCTATGTTCACTATCCATGAACAACTTCCCCTTGGCTTAAGCAGTCTCTGAGACACCTTTTGTCCCTGACATAATTATAAATGTCCTATTTTGACTTCACAACCTTCAGCCTTTTTTTCTCATACCTTTTGTTGCCTTTCTGACGTTTCTGGTTTTGTTGACTTTTTTCCAGCGTTTTGCTGTTTCTTTGGCTGTGTGATGTTGTGTTGGTTCTACTGATCTATATTTTTAGTGTGTCTTTATTTATTCCACACCCCAACCTTGAGATAACTCATTATTTTTTGCTCATCAGGTACTTTTGAGTTGGTAATAAATTTCTTGAAGTCATTAAGAGTTACTAATCTTTCGCACTCCAAGCCTGTGCAATTCTCTTCTATGCTCAGTGAAGACCATAGCCCTCCCTCAAAAGGTGAATGAAAGTCCTGCTTGTGCATACTGGGACTGAATTTGGCAACAATAACTTCCGTTTTTCCATGTGTTACTTTGCAAAAACTTAGAAATATTGAAAAAGTGAAGATTTTTACCAATCCACATTTCTCACTATAGCAGAGATGTTTATTACCTCAGTGATGCAGATTTTCACTTGTATCCACTATCCCAAAAGATCCAGAGAGATGTTTCTCAGGGGATTAGGATGTGAGGTCAGTGAATGTTTTTCTGGGGCTCTCAGGGCCCCTGCTTTGAGCATTCACCTACCTGCGAACCTGAGCTTGGTTGTTTTTCAAATATTTGGAAGATAAGTGGAACAATATGTGTTTGGGTAGACACCTGCATATAAACATTCAGTAATTTTGCTGTATCACAGACCTGGATCAAGAGCTTCAGTCTCTTGTTCTGGATTCTTGCAACAGCTTGCTCTGGGATGCTGGAAGCACGAAAGGTTGCTACACTAACACAAAGCTCTTGAATTGGAATATTCTATTAAAAGACACAGAGGATTATTTAATACTCTGTTAACCTAAGTGATACTGGGCTTAATGCAGGGAATGGATTTAGTACAAAACTTGAGCCTGAATGTCCTCAGCAGAAAAGAGGACATTCATTGAAAAGGGACAAAATAGTCCTGAAATTCATCTCCAGGTGGTTATTTGATTATCTTTATTTTTATTTACTACCGAATTAGATAGATTCTCCATTCTAAGTGACATAACTTTCATAATTTTGCTCTTTAAAACAAACTAACAAACAAGTAGGTGTTTTGCTGAGTTGTTTAGGAAGTTAAATTACATGTCATAGCTCTGAGCATATCAGCTTCAGTGGTTTTCGGTGTGGATGCCATTTTATGTAACCAGGGACCAGTGAGAGCAAGTAATCAAGGTGAAGAGGATAGAAAAATGAACCTTAACAGTTTGTTGAAAAAAGTTGTAAAATCAACAAGACAGACGTAAGGCTGCTGTTTCTTACCATATCTGGTAACTGCACTTGAAGGCAAACCTTTGGTTTTATGTGCTGAGCCCTGGGAAAAAAGAGCTTGTGGTATTTTTTGTATTACTTTACAAGCAGATGTACTTTACTGAGGTCACACTTTAATTTTTATCAACATTCTGCACAGGAGTTTGTATTTCTCTTTGTATAACACCAACAACTCTGTAGCTGTTTGCTTACAGGTCACAGTCACAGGCTAAACTTCTCAAAGAACAGATTTAATGGTTAGTTCACTTTCTTGCTCTATTTTTACAAATTATCTATTTAAAATTTCCTCATGAAAAATAAAGAAACAAACAGAAATTAAAACTTACTTCCCATCTCCCTCAAGTCTGCATTACACTTCTCCAAGGCATCTGGAAAAGAACAGACCAAGCTGTCCTATGTGCATCACATTTGAGTTCCATCTCTGAACGGAAGGAAATGGGGCCCTGGACCCCCAAATCCTTGGAAACAGAATGAGGCAAGCCATTGGGGACCTAACTGAACCAAAGGGGGAAATTCCTGGTTTGGATTTTGAAAAGTTTGCAACACAGGCCATAAAAATTTCCCCAGAGGTATGTATGAGCAACTGCACTGCGGCAGCCTAGTGCTTTTTGTAGGACATTATAATGGCAACTGGAGAATTCCTTTATGTATATTGTTGCAAAATGGTACTGAGCAATATTTATGAGTGTATTCTTGAACATTTTTTCACACTGCAAGTGACTAATACTGGCATATTTGCCCAAAGTTTCTCAAAATGTCAGGCAGTGCCGAGGAGCAAAGCAGTGAGACCATTGCACGAAGTACAGGGCAGCTGTTAGCAAGGACACCAGGCACAGGAAAAAAGTTAAAACTCCCCAGTTTCTCTTCTGCTTGAGTAGGATTTCTTGACAACGTAAAATTCTTTTCTTAGGGAGCAAAGTGCCTCTTCAATGAAGAACGGTCATTTCTACTGACAATAGGCTTCCAAATTCTGAAGAAGAAAAAAAACAGCCAAATATATATTACATATTACACATTACATATTACATATTACGAATTATATATTATATATTGTGTATTATATGTTATAATTACGTTATATATATTAAAATATATTTCTATATATTTACATACATAAATATTTTTACAATATACTGTAAAGAGCACTACACTATCAAACTTACCTTTTTACAGCAAATGGGACATATTTGAACACTCCAGATTCTTTCTCATAGATGTCACTTGCAGAGACGCTACCCTTCTCCTCCTTATTGTACATGAGATTTGTAAATTCTTCTGCTGGAACTACTGAAATATTTGTTTTAAAACAACAAACAATATTTCCTCACATGCCAAGGAAAACAGGAATTTTAACATCTTAAGCCTTCCCTAGAGATGGCAGGGTTCCCTTGGTTTGTGTGTTACTCCACAGAGTTGCCTGTTATGCCCCTGTGAGGGAGAGGCATCTCCTCTGGTTTTTTCCACTAGCTTCACAGTGAGGAGCTCTTTGTCCACACGCTCCTATGACAAGTTTTCTTGTTTCCTGACTTCGCTCATCGTTCATTTCTGAATCCACCAGGTAGGACAGTTTTGGACAGGGTGGGGAAAAAAGTAATTGGATTTGCCCAGACTCCTGTGGCAAGCAGCAAATTTGAAAGGAGGAAGCATGACAGGTTAAGGCTGCTTGTGCCTCCTTCAACTTTGGTCCTTCTTCAGGAAACCCATTGCCTCCTACCAGTCAAAAGTTTCTGATGCTCATGTGCTCATCTCTCCATTCAGTCTCTGCTTTCCCTTTGCCACCAAGATCTGTGTGTGTGTGGGCTGCTTCTCACGAGGGACAAATGCTCAGCTCAGCCACCAGCCCTCTGCAGTCAGGGCACTGCTCCTTTGCCTGACTGTGACTCAGGAACAGCGGGGCCCTTCTACCCTTGGTGCTTGGCTGCTCTTGCCCCAGGTTCATCTCCTGTCACACAGTGCCATGCTGCACTGCCAAATATTCCACTTAGGTAACGCTTGGCATTTCCAGCCCCAGGGCCTCAGCACTGACGCAATTTCCAAAATTATTTTTAAAAAGCCACAAATATTTTGAATTCCTAGCAACTGAAAAACCCCAAAAGCAAGAAAGCAGCATTCTTCTTGCCAGGAAGGGAAGAGGAAAGGCTGCAGTGGGGAGCAGAATGGTGGATTGGGCACTGCTTCATCTTTCTGTTCCCTCCCCTTCTTTTAAAACTTGCTGGTAATTCAAGGTAATGGGAAAGGGAAGAAAGAAAGAGACAAAAACTGGGGTGGGGGATATAAGTTTTGGATTCCTTTCTTCAGGAGCAGAAGTGGAAAAAATCACATAAAGTAATGCTGGCGTCTTTCTCTCTTCTCTAGCTTCCTACCTCTATAAAAGCCAGGTATCAATACAGGTGAGAGACAGATGCTATTGCTTTTCCCCCTTCTTCCTTCATTAAAAATAAACAGAGGCATAGTTAATGGTTAATGCTGCTGAGTTCATGGAACAAACAGTTCTCTTTTCCCATCTTGCCTGTAGTTCAATTATGAACTTAGGTTGCCTTCAGGCTACAAAGGGCAAGAAAGCAGGAAATACATATATCCAGAAATGCAGCCAGTGTTTGATGTCTCTGAGCTAAAATTAAATAAAATTGAAGTGGAGAATAAAAGCAATATGCAAACCATGGAGCTTGGAGTCAAGTGGGGAAAAAGCAAAAAAACCAAGTCTGAGATATCTGAGAAACTTGCAACATGGAGAACTTCCAAATTCAGCAGTAAGGCTAGAAACCGTTTCTGTGAAGGTTGTTAGTAAATGATCTTCGAAGTAGTCACAGATTAAAAAATAAATTAACAAAGTGTTGCTGCTGTAAGTGTGCCCTCTGGGTTTGCCAGCACTGCACAAGCGAGGTAGGAGGTGAAAAACCAAGACCCCAGGGTCTGAAGTCAGAACAGTGACTGAAAAACTCAAAAACCCTGGAGGGATACAGAGGAGCCAGAGAACGGCATTCATCCTCACACTCCTCCAAAACACACGGGAAACTTCAGGATTGCCTTGGAGTGTGGTTCTCTGAAGATCAAAGATCAGGACTTATCTCTTAGGGAGGTGAAAGCAGAGGGGAAGTACCAGACTGGATGAGGATGCTCATACAGATCTGACACTCAACAGTGCCATAAGCAGGCACTGGACAACTTCACAAAGGCCAGCAGGCTTCAGCTCCTGATCTGCAGGAAGAAGGAAGCTTTCTGTGTGGGCTATTCTATGGTGAAAGAGGACAGTGTGTACAGAAGCTTGCCAGAAAAGGAAGAAGGCTTTGGAGCTCCAGCACAAACCAAAACTAGTCCCCCAAATGTTTCCTTTAAGTGTGACTCACATTTTTCTGCAGCTCAAGGTGAATCAAGGGTCCTAATCTCAGCATTGCAAAGAAACACATGAGGTCAAGGAATTGATCCAAAATTCACTAAGCTTCAGAGAAATGAACTTGGTTTGTCTTTGGATAAAATAAAATACAGGTGTTGTAGTTAAAGGATTAAGAAGCATACACAAACTAGCTGACTTCACAGAATATATAAGGTATTATATTTATAATACCTTACATGCTTATTTGAGGAAACCATAAAACATGATGAATAGTATAGGTATGCTCAAAATAGTTATGAATGCAAAATTAATAATTATACATGCCTGATAACACACGAAAATCTAGCGTTTCAAAAGGTAGGTAGGTAGGTAGTCAGGCCAATTTCTAGGAGAAACTCTGGGGAATGCCTAAAAGAATACCACATATTGAAAGAATAATGCACCTCAACATCAGACACATCGAGATGTGCAGGATGCAGATTCTGAAAACACAGCACCTGCATACTGCAGACTCTGAAAATATCTGACTGAGGCAGAGTAAAAAGATAGTATAGTTTTAAGCAGTTTGTAGATCCCAGAGAGCTGTCTTCCCAGCTGGTGCCTTTCCCTGCATCATCTAATGTAATCACCTTGTTCATCAGCACATGAGTTTTCTAAAACAATGGAGGGCTAGGTGAACACTATAGGAAGGACACGGGTTTGAAAAGGGAAAAAGCCCAGGCGAACAACCACCCCAAAAATCTAAATGAAAAGAAAATTTTAAATAGCTTCTTTACAGTTTTACCCCTTCAATATATAGAGATGATAATTAAATTAGATATTGGTGTCCAGATTACAGCCAGTAATATTTACATATGAATCCCAAGATCTAGCTATTTTTATGTAAAAGGAGTCCTGAAGAAACAACAAAAAAAAATAACAACTTGTGGCAGAGCACCTCATCAACTTTGATATGTTGCTATACATTTAAACCTAAGACTGGAGAAAGAAAAAAGCCTTTGGTGATGTTGGAAGATTATGCCTTGTTATTAGAATAACCATGGGCTTTCAAACAAAAGCCAGAATGGGTTATTCAAGCCCAAATGCACATTTATGTTTTAGAAAAGAAGAACCCAGATACTATTGTGAAACAAGGTGGAGATAATACACACTCCTTTCTTTAGTTTTGGAACCATTAGCACAGGTGATCAGATGATGAGTGGGATGAATTAATTTTAAAAAAAAGCACAACAGTGTATTAATGCATGGTCCAAGAACAGCGTGTTGTTAACTTAATAATACACTTGTTATGTTACTAACTGAAATGTCCTATTAACAAAATCAATAATTACAGTCTTTTCCCTAGCTGACTAGTGAGATTGTCACAAAAGCTTTTAGGATTTACATACATTTTTACTATTTTTTTCTTTGCTAGAATACGAAGTCCCTCTTTATGAATGATCTGACCACTAGTTGGCATTGTTACTTCACTCAAATAAATAGCCTTTAAACAAGATATTCAGCTACAAAACCTGACTTCTACATTTTTGAGCTCTAAGTTTCATTTTGCAACATCTGGACATGGTGATGAGGGGAAAAGGGAGGAACAAGTAATATTTGATTGGAACATTATTTCCCCCTCCCCACCATGTGTATCTCTTTCAGAAAATTTTTAGTTCTACCTTGAATTCTGAAAAAGTGGATCAATGTAAGGTGTATCTGTGGAGGGAAAAGTCCCCAAACCAAACCACAGCCATGGTCATGCACACTTAAGTCCAGGCTGTGAGTGCAGACCCAGTAGCATTTCTGGCTCAGGAAGCCTAAATACCAGAAACACAACCACTGAATGCAAACATGAACTACAACAACCTTTTACCCCCTTGAGCTGCTATTTATGGTGCCTTGTGCTCTGCTCTACCAGCTCTGAGCTGCTGGTAACAAAGCAAGTGACAGCTTTTCTGCATGGAGATTCTGCCAGTCATTGAAGAAAACAAGGGTGTTTTTCTCATCTTCCTGGGAAAAGCAGGGTGATACCTATGTGAGTTAGAGTGCAAAGAGGCCTTTGGGGCAGAATCTGCCTGTGCTGCTCAGCCCCTGCTCCATTTACTCTGGGACTGCTTGATCCCACACAGGATGGGATGTGGGATTCCTCCTGGCTGTGCTATCCCTAGCTCTGGGAGCTCTGCTCGGCTAGAGTGGGGGCCCTCCCCGACACAAGTTGGTTCTGGAGGTCCCTGCAGACAGGGAAGTGAAAAAGAGAACACTCTCTGTGTCCTGTCAGTGGGAGAAGGAGAGGGAATTTTCACTTTTTGTAGTCTAACTTCTAGGGCTGATGTTGAAACAGGTAATGGTTTGCTTTAGCTGCAAATCAAACTTCCTTTCAATTAAACTTAACATTTCAGTGATATAGAAGCAAGCTTTCAAAAATACTCACTTCTCAAAGGAAAATGAACACAACCTGAAAGAGCTGCCTTAGAACAATAAGAAAGATGCAATCTCTATAATACTACAAATCCTGGCTCATACACAAACCCACAGACTGACACTGCTTGCACATTAACTACACTGAGTCATAGAAATGTTCTCAAATTAAATCCTCATCTACACTACTGACACACTTTAAGGCCTTAGGTATGTCTCATCAACACTCTTGAGCTCTAAAATACACATAACACTTACCCAGTATTAGAGAAATTAATTCCATTAGCGACTGCGAAGTGCTGGGTAAATGTTTACAATTAACAACCACTCAGGATGTTTTCATCACCAAAACAAAAAGAAATACAAAATGCAAGCAGCACCAACGTGAATGGTGGAAAATAAAAGCAAAAACTTCCTTCCATTCTAATGAATCTTTCAAAGCCAAAACAACAAAGAGCAGTCAAACATCCAGGCACTGGTTTTGAGTAACTTAAGTAGCTTGGCATCAAGTCTTTTGGAAAGCACAGTGAGCTGATATGTAAGAAAATTTAAACAGATTTTGCAACTGCTTTGCGTATAGGACTTTCTAAAGTCTCATGATAGAAAGCGGCTGATTCCACAATATCCAAGATATCCCTTGTTGATCTAGTTTTAATTAAATTAAACCACTCACAAAATTATGCCATGCCACAAGGTAATCCGTGTGCGATCACAGAAGATATAGAAAGCATCCCCAAATTTTCCACTATCAAATAACTTAGCAACTGTTTTTTTTTAAAGGAGCTGTACATTGGAAACTCTCAATGGGTTGGAGTGAGCAGATGTAATGCTGCTTCAGACACCCTTGTCTGCAGTCTGATCTCCCTCCTCTCAGGGAGAAGCAACTGAAGAATGTCTGATGGCTCCTAGTTTATAACACAGACTGGAGTCTGATATCCAATTGTACTCATTTTCAAAATCTGTATAAACGCCATCCACTTTATTTAGCATTAAAAGCTTCCGTCCTTTGAAGATAAACAGGTTAACAAGCTTTAAAATCATTAATGAAGTAAGGCTTGAGGAATATCTTGCTGAGCAGCATAAACATTGGCTCAGCTAACATCTCATGCCATCAACGAAGAAAGATCACTAGCAGACCCAGGCCAAGATGCTGTGGGAAATAAGTGGAAGGCAATAACAGCTGGAAATATTTGGCACATACAATAAAGTTTTGAAACCCTTTGGATACTGGGTTTCCAAGCTCTTTTTTTTTTCCTTTTTTTTTTTAATTTTTTTTTTTAAACCACAAATTATTTCATTAACACTTGTGTGAGAAACAGAATCAGAAACACCGAGGTGTGGTATGAATGATATGGTTACCTGCCATGAAATGATACAAATATCCTTCCTCCTTCTCCCCCTTCAATTATCTATTTGCAGGATGCATGTAACAGCACATCTTCAGAGCTAATGTTCAATGATCTGGGTAGGAATAAATATCTCTCTGTATCCATTACAACTGGAAATCCAGTCTTCTTTGCTAATTAAATGAGCTTTATACAATAGTGCTGTATGTCTGTCCAGCTTTGCATTTCCTAATGGTTTCTGAACATAATGGGCAGTTTTAGCCACATTTGACATTGATTGAGGTTCCAAGTTCTTACAGAGCTGTAGGAGATTTGCATGATGACAGAAGATACCAGCAAATTTCCCTGTGAATGGAAATGCTTCGACAGGGAATCAGCAGCTCCCTTTTCAGTCCTGTCAGGGAGGACACACTGCTCAGAACTGGGCATCACACACAATGCGTTTTGTCCATGCTCAAGTTTGGAGGAAGATGACAGTGTGTTTGCAGGGAGAAGAAAGGCAGGGAACTGTGAAAAGGGGAAAAAACCTACTGGTGGAGGCCTCAGAAAAGATGCAACTGTTAAATTTGGAGAGATTTTAGATTTTTTTTAAAATTTATTTTTACTGGCAGAAAGTTGGGATGTAGGATACAAAATTCTAGAGGGAACTAGATTTCTGCAGCACAGAAGAAACTTTTTTTTCCTACTGCAATGGTTCCTAACTATTTAGAGATCTCACTCAATCAGACGGAACCTGCTTATCCACTGCTCAATTGGATGGCAGGGTGAGAAAAATAAGGACACAAATAGTCACGTACTGTGGCACAGGAGTCCCAGTCACTGCATGGACCTGGCTGTACTTATTCCACAAATGTAAACAGAAAAGATTATTCCTGTCCCAAAACACAAAAAAAACCAACCAACCCAACCCCCCCCCTCCAAAAAACCAACAACCAAAAAAAACCCCACCATAAATATTTTTCCCGTCTGCCCTAAAATAGTGAAACCCAAAGTAAACATAAACCAACCACCCTCTTTAATGGTGATTATAGCCTTGCTGGATTCTGTGCACAATAACAATGGTTTGAATTTGTTAAAGGTCACAAGGAAAAGTACAGCAACAAGACCTTGCAGCTGGCAGCGTGTTTTTATTCCTCCGCTTACAGCACACACAGTAGCTGGCTACACAGCAAGTGCTTTTAAACAGCAATCTACAGGGCAAAAAAGGGAATTAACTATGCACTATTGAGCAAAGTAAACTGATAGATAAAGGTATGACTGCTACCATCTGAAATTTCATAGCTATTTTACCTGTGCTAAAGCCATCAGAGAAAAAAAGTAAATAACACTGCTCCTTGTCTGTACAGCCCCATCAGGAAGATCTCTCCTTGCTGTCATGTCTCTTGCATACAGAGCTCTGCCATTGCATGGTGGCACCAGGAATATTCAAGGAATCCAGAAAGTGCCTCTCTCCCATGATAGTTTTTCATGCACCAGAAGGGAGGGGTAACAGAGGCAAAACAAACTTGGATTCAGTCAGTACAGCGTGACAAGTACTCAGTTGTACTCCAGGCCTTTTTTTGAGTAAACAGCAATGTGCCTGTGAAATGTTCAAAACAAAAAAATAAATAGCCTTTAAAGACACAAACTGTCTGTATAAACAGAGGATGGGGGAACACTATTACCAACACCTTCTGATGGAAAAAGAAATCAGCAACTCTCTCTTTAGCCGGAATGGGATACAGATCCTGCAGCAAGGCTTCCTGCAGTCCCAGGAAATCACACAACAGATGTCCAGGTGCCCACTTTCTACGCAATACCTACCCAATATTGATAACCAAAAAAGGGCCTAAGAAACAGCCGTAAACAAAACAGCCTTAGACAGAAACAGCAAAAGAGAGACTGAAAGCACTGCTGCTGTGCTAGATCCCTTCAATGAGCAGGAAAACCGCTTAACAAAGTTTGTTGCATAGTTTAGGGGGACAAATCTCTGCTGATCCCTACAAGAAAGGGGCAGAAGTCTTAGCACAGGATTACCAAAAAATAAATACAGTGCAAGCAGTGATCTGGTTTCCTTTTGAACATAGCAGTTACACATGGATTCTTATCTTCAGGAATTCTCCAAATTAGTTACTCAATCCCTTCCATTGGGCTTATCATGCTTAATCTCCCAACAATTTAAACTCATCTCTCCTTCCAGTGCTGTTTGGAGCTTCATTCTATGAATGTTCAGGAGCCTTCCAGTTTCTGGCCTAAATTAACTAGATAATAAACACTTAATCTGGGACTGATATTATCCTTTTATATAAATTTTTTCCCTCCCTGATACATAACCCTCCAATCCTTTTACAAATAGTTGCCTATCTCCTTATAAGCATCTGCCAGCCAGGCTATAGAAATCAAGATATTTTTATCTCTTTGTAAATAATAACAAGGAAATATTTAATCCATCCCATTCTTCTAACCAACATACTAATCCTAGTTGGTGCCTGTCTAAATTCAAATTAAGCTTTGTTAAAGCTAGGTGATCTCAGCTGTACAAAAAGCTTTATCATGGTCACATGCAGTGGCTTGGATGTCTCTACAAAATCACCTTGCTTAGTGTGCCCAGGAAGTACATTTTGCTTTTGACTTCTGCTTCACACTGGTTGCTCATAGACACCCACAAATTTGTTTACCCATCATATTCTTCTCTTCTTTTTTTCTTCCATGCTTTTATTTGTTTCAAAGACCCAGCAGCAAGAGCAAGCAAGACAGTTCACTTCAGAGATGGCTGCTGTGAAACGTCTGCCCCACCACAGGGCTTGTGGAAAACATGTTGTATTCTGGGCCACTTTCTTAGATCAGTGGCAGAATTAGCACACAAGGAAAATGGATAATTTTGCAAGACTTAGGTATTTGCAGAAATAAAGTTCTCTGCAACAAGGAATTAACTTTCTCAATATTCCTACATCAACAGATACTTGTGGTTACATGTAAATTGAGAAGGGAAAATTCATGTAGGTTTTCATGCAGAAATAACCAACAGGGAATAACTTTTGCATGTAGATAAATGATCCCCCACCTGGAGTACTGTGTCCAGTTTTGGAGCTCTCAGCATAGCAAGGACATGTGTTGGACTGAGTTCAGAGGAGCGTGACAAAGATGTTCAGAGGGATAGAGCACCTGAAAAGCAGGAGAACCAGGGACACCAAATGTCACCGGAATTTACAGAAAAGTGAAAGCAAAACTCTAGGGACATTTTCAGAAGAGAAGTTTACAACTGCCAGACACAACGCAAGTGAATGACCAAGAAAGAGTAAAGCACTCATGAAAATTGGCTTTCCACATGCACTGACCTTTTGTAGCTGCTGAATGCCACCAGAAAGCTCACAGCCATGATTAACACTACAGAAGAAAGAACAAGACCAATTGCACAATTTTTTTAAAAAAAGTTTTATTATATGTGAGGCTGAAGTGACATGTTTCCTGTAAAACAGTTTAATTAGTTAATTAGCTTCAAACACATGCACATGCAATGGTTTCAGGGAAAAGATTTTGGCCTTCAGCAGATCAAGGACATAAAAAATTATCAAAGAATATTAACTTAGAGTTGAGAAGAGCCAGAGCTAAGATTTTAGCTTCTTCTAAAATTTGAATTATGGTCTGCTTCTGTGTTGCATGGCATCAGAGGGGAAAGAAGTAAAATACTACCTGAAAGAATTGCTTTTGAGTGACCTCAGATGCACAGACAAGTGGCTGTGAGTAGTGCTCTGCTGTAGCTTTGTCACAAGTTGGTTTGGTTATGGCACAGACTGTGACACTACCAAACTGGGAACCGAGGAAAGCAGGATGTTTTCATGCAAAATCTCCTGGACACCTGGCTCATGAGAGGAGTGTAATGCAATGCACCCTACTGCCTGTCCTGTTAATTAGCCAAGGACAAGTCTTTTTTGCTACTCTGCCCCTACACAAACTTCATACTAACTACTAATTTCCTTTTTTTCTGACATTTTCATAATAAATTATATTTATTACAAAATACATAAGAAAAGCGCTACTGAGCATTCAAGGAAGCACTTTCTTTGCTCATGATGCCATCCCTCCTTCCAGGCAGTGGCTGAGCCCTGAGAGCTCCTTCTCCCTCTTGGCTTCATGCTTCAAATAAGTCTGTGTGATGTTTCTGCAAGCTTTCCTTGGCCGCTGCTCTCCCAGACTCACACTTCCACAGGAAGATCATCACCGTCTTTGGGCTTTGTTTGTCTGCTCATGAATTCTGCCTACACAGCTCACAACATCATTGAGATTTCTGAGAGTTACGCTTTGAACAGCAAAGATTATTATTTTATCTGTGCCAGAGGAGAGCCAAATAATTTTCTTACACTTGTGAAAGTTTCACTAAAGTCTTCTCCCACTGCTTTTTCCAGGGACTGTACATTTCCCTCTAAAGTCACAGATCATTTCTGATGATCAGCTACAAGATAAGGCACAGGACCATGCCTTTTGCACCTTTGCTCTCTGCTAGGCTAATTTTTGCACAGGAGTCAAAGGGACAATCATGGTCTTGGGCCTGAATCTAGAGCCCAGGCAAGCTCTGCGCTCCCTTGCCCTTGAAAAGAGAACATCTGGCCATGCATCAGGCACCAGAACTACTGAGAGCAATGGAATTAGGCAAAGCTGAGTTAATCCTCTCCCAGGCCTCCCACCCCCTCTCTAAAAACCTTGGGAAAACTCAAATCCAAGCTTGATCTTTAGGTATGATATGCGTCAAGGCCACAAAGTGCAAGCTTGCAACTAAAGGTGCTTTGAGTACACAACAGATTTCCCAGATGGGAATTTCCTCCATTATTATATTTAATTTTCCATTTCCTAACATTCAAATACCAAAGAATACATCCAAGCATACTCAGCTTTGAAGAAAGCAGTTAGGCAAGGACTAAACTAGGAAAGAACACTTGGCCTTCTACAACACAGCCATTACATTAACTCCTCTGAGAGCTGGTCTTTTGAATCCAAACATAGTTTGTTTTTTTAAAGTCACTAGTGATTACCAGGGGAAGAAAATAATTGTTGGGAAAAGCTTGGTTAATTCAGTGACCAACATAACATTTAACTCCATCCCAAGCTTTCTGTGGAATAATACATTGCAAAATGATGGCATGCTGTACTCTGAGGGTCAGCCTCAGAAAAAAACCAGTCACCCAGAAATACAGTTCAAATGAAAAGCACAGTTATTTTTTGGAATACAATGACTGATGGGCACACAACATTAGGTTTGAACTCTGGCGATATAAAAAGACTTACTTCTATGTATAAACAAATTATATGTACAAGTTTAAATAAATAAATATCTCGTCAGGGTGTCATGAGGGTTTCAGGACAAAAAAAAAAAAGAAAAACCAACCCAGTTTTTTAGAGAAAAAAATTTAAAAATTAAATCTATTTAAGAAACCTTAAAAATATGCAGATAAAACCCTAGACTATCACAGCATCTTATATTCTTACTTTCATTACCACTAAACAGGAAAACATTACCACTAAAACGGAAAAAATGGAAAAAAAAGAAAATCTTTCTTAGGACCCTTCCAGACCAAGCTGTATGCATCAGCTGCAGACTCCCAGATCTTCTTCTTTTAAGCCAAGGCCGCTCCAGCTAAAAGCTTTTTACAATCTGCAGTTAATTCAGAAAGGTATAGCAAAGGGGCAATGACCAATATAAGGCAAGCCTAAATGTAATTTGAGGTTTTGTCAGTGTAGGCCAGTATTTTCTGAAAAAACAAACGGATCAGCATCACCCACTTCAGCTATAATCCTTCGCCCAGAGTGAGGTATAAGTAATGAGACTGAGTGTAAACCTTGGCAGTACTGCCAATGCCTGGGAAAAGAGGCCAGGCTCTTCCAAATCCACAAATACAGAAAGAAGCCCCATAACCTTTGACAAATGCGAAAATGTTACATGGAAATAAAAACTCGGCTGTTTGTCTGAACAAATCACCACAGTAAAATGTGCTTACAAGCAGAAAACTTGATCTGTAGTCAGGAGATGTTATAATATTTTCAGTAACTGGACGCTTCTGCAATTCCAGTGCTACTTTTAATCAGATTTACTGACTGTGTTTTACAAAACTGTCATGGAGAGCCAAAAGGGGCTCTCATCCACCCTGTGTGCCTCTGCCAGCATAACAACAATTGCTGCCTCATTAGGAATTACAAAACACGATGATTGGAAGAAGGCCTTTCACTCTACGTGAAAGCAAGGAAGGAAAACACAGGTGAATTTGCCCTGAAATAGTATTAGGGAGGAAAAAGCATTTCCTTCTCTTTTCGGAGTGTTTCTAGTTGTTATATTTTTATTATGGTGCAGTTTGGTTTAAATATCAGAAAATACCATTCCCAGGATGAAGTGAAACTGAAATACTGAAAAGTTCTCTGATCTTGGCCCGTCAGTGAAAGCAGTTTGAAATGTCTGCTTCTAGTAGATGTTTTGTTTGGGTAACTTCCACTGGGGATTAAGTCTAATGCTTTATTTCCATTAGAATGTCCTTTGAAAAGGATTTTATAAAAGCTTAAATTAAATGAGAAAACACTTAGGTTAGAACTTGTTCCTTGCGCTGTTTCTTCAGGACTTGATTAGCCTGGGATTGAATGAGCTGTATTCTATCAGCTGACAATCAGTAAATAGAAGTCTGAGCAATTATGTTTTTTTCAGTTCCATGACCCTTTCAGAGCAACTCCAGCAAAGGAGCTTTGTAAGCAAGAATGCGAAGCCATTCACTGAGAGACATTCACTTTCACAGAAAGGACACATTTGCTTGCTGATCTACAGTCATGCATAGGTGGTACCTCAAAACACAGTCAGCTGAAAATAAATGTATCAGATTTTGCAGTCTATGGGCCAAGTTTTATTCACATTTAGACAGGTGTATACCCAGCTCACATCTACCATTTCACTGAATTTATAAACAAAACTAAACTTTAAACTGGATCAACAAAAGCATTGTCTGGATCTCTGAACATAGCGGAGAATCAAAAGGCATTTAAAAGTGTTTGAAAAGAAAATCCTCCTCCTTTAGGACTTCATTTTATGGATTAATAAATAACAAATAATTAAAGAAACTGACAGTAGGCAAGTGTGAGAAAACATCACCTCTTGTGCCACATACTTTAAATCATAATCCAATCTGTGGCTTCTAGGGATTGGTATAAATCCTGCAGTATGAAATGTATTACCTCTCCAAACTTTTGTTCACATTATTTATTATGTCTATTCTGGTATCACTTTTTCTTTCCACAATGAGCTGTAAAGAAGTGAAGTACACAAATATCTCTGTGGTCACAGCAGGCCTTAAAAAAACCCCTTACAGAGAACATTTCCCTGCAGGATGTTCCAGCTGGTTTTCAGCATATGAATGTGACAGAGAACCAAAAGCAGTAATCCCTAAAAGAGGGAAGAGCATCAAGAGAAATTTGTTGTCAGAGTATAATGTGCTTTCTGACAGCAGTGAAAATGTTAATCATGACAGCACCAGAGCATATGACTCCATGATTAGCCCTGAAAATTTGTCCTGCAATAAAAACGTCTCTATATTTCTTCTTACATTTTTAGAGGGGAAAAAAAAGCTACTCCCCTGATTTACAGTAAATTACAGCTCCAGGCAAAAACTTTAGCAGAAGAGAAACATTTCTGACCATCCACTTCTATCTTTCCACAAGATACAATCAGTTTCTGTTGCAGAAAGTCTGCAGCACATTCAGTTATAATTTCATCCAAGGTTAAACATCCCTCCCCCCTCCCCACCCCAAACCTGGTCTTACTCTGGAGCTGCAGTATTGCTCTGGAACACGCTGGTGATTTTCCACTCTGCAACACAGTCTCTGCTGTTTCTCAGGTGTCTTGGCTACACAGATCAGGATTTTCTAACTAGACAATCTATTTCTCCACAATGCACCACACTTAAAACTCTGCCCTCCTCAGAGGAAGTTGCATCTGAAAATAAACCCTACTTGTTTGTTTAATTTATTTCAAGAAAACTAGTTATTAATAAGTTATTAAAATAGCACACTTTCCCCCACTAGTATTGTTTCTCTTTCATATTCATCTGAAGTCTTGTCAAAAAACTGATTGCAAGTAGGGGGAGAAAGAAAAATATTTTATAGAACATGGTAAAACAAATGAGGGGCAATTGTTAAGCAGAGGCTCTCACCATGCAGCCTTCTCCTCCCCTTGCTTGCCTTTCCCCACCAGCCTTTAACATGCTCCAGAAATGCAGCTTGCTGCTAAGAAAGCAAACCAAAATCACCCCATTTCAGCTCTTTCTTCCCTTCCCATCCCATCCTTACACCACTAACTCTTTCCAGCCCCACTTTCCTCTCTCCTCCAGCACAGCTTCTCCTCTGGACCATGAAATGTCACTGCCAGCTGCACTCTTTCTTGCACTCTTTCTTCCTAATCGTGGGCAAAGGTGGGAGAAATGAACTCAAAACAAGCCTAAATACTGTCCTAACAGCAGGACTTGCAGGGACACAGATGGCCTTGGACATCATTGCCATCTACCTGTACTGTTTCCATTAATTCCAAACACCTGCAAAACAGCAGCCAGCAGCTCCTGAAGGAGCACTGGTGCCATGGACTGAACCTTGTGCAGAGACATAGCAGCCTGGGCTTCCTAGGAATCCCTCCATCTTCCAAAAAGCAACTGTGGCATCTTCTCTGGACAAGGGCAAGAGCTGCACATAAAACTTATTTCCATCTCAAATCCACTGTGTTTCCTGCTTTACTTTATCTTCATCAGGCACAACCAGGTTCAGAGGGAGACTTCTTGCTGCAACTCCTATGGAGGGAAAGGGTTTGCCAAAAGCAGAACTCAGAAGTTCTGTCGGAGTCTGTGTGGCAAGATTTTCTCCTCATCCTTGCAGAGGTCTTGTATCCTCCAACCTATTTTTTCCCCTCTGATGTCCCCAAATCTGCTTTAAACTTCAGTGGTTTGTTTGAACACCCAGATGTGACTTCTCTAACCATCTGGTGAGGCCCACAGGAACTAGTGAGGAAGATACCTGACCAGCATCCTCATGTTTTTCAGATTTGGCTGAGGCACTCACAGAACCTGAGTTTATCAGGATACGTACACAGTTAAAATCATTTTAACTGTTCTGAGTTCAGAGCCACAATCTTAAGACATAGTTTATTTGTTTATTAAACAGCGTAATGATGTCCTGGGAAACTTTTTAAGTTGCTTATATCCTATGAAGTGACATCACTGAAATGAAAGAGCGGGTCACAGTGTCACAGCTGGAAACTTTGAATCCATCATCACAAGATCTTCAAGTTTCCAATTCAAAAGCTCTTGAGTGCTCAAGTATTTTTCCCCCTAAGGGTATTAGCTCAGGACTCTGCTTTCCATGGTTCATTGTGAGTAGGACTTGGTACTGAGCTCTTGACAGGGCACCTCTGGCTGTGAGAGCACTGTGTATGGAACAGCACAGTGCCAGGAGCTGTGCCACGCTCCTGTCCAGCCCTGAAGGCAAGGTTACATTGCTGTGAGGGGCCTGCAAGCTTCAGAACTGTATGAAATACAGGTAAACAGCCCAAGTTTCATGACAGATAAATCCAGGCCTAGGTAAGGGAAGAGATAGAGACATTATTTGTGCATGTTAGAACAGGAGAAGAGGATGTATGTGAAAAAGGTGTCCATCAAGGCAGAGGATGCAGCCACACACACAAATACATTGAAAAGGTGCCTTATAAAGAAACATCTTATGTTCAGCTTTTTCCTGTTTGACCAATGGAATTCAATGTTCTTTCATCTCTATGAGATTACAAACAACGAGAGTGGTAGGAGAATAATGCTGAAGTAATTTGAACAGACCGAAGGGCTCAAGCCTTCAAATTTACCTGACAGTGGGTAATCTTGAACAATGATGCAAACAATGAAGTCACTTGCAGGGAAGGAAGTTTTGACTGTCTGGCATCAGTTGTCTAAATAGTCTTGTCCCTACTGAGAATTCTAATGGGGACCACGTTTCTGTTAGTAAATTTACTAAAAAACTAGCATCTAGCTCTTGTGGAAACCCAAATCCAGCAGGATTTTTACGACCACTCCTTAAAGGTGCAAAATTCCACATTTTCTCACCAACCACAGAATGGTTCAGTTTTTTCCCCAAGCTCTTTTAGTGACTACAGCTCATTTCTAAAATTAATATTTTCTTGAAACTAAGATGCATCTGTAGAGGGGGGGAAAAATTAAGTTACAAACTTAAACAAACAAACAAACAAAACAATTTAGAAAAATCTTCCAAAGATAAATAGAATTTCCTGTATGGCTTACTGGACCGTCTAGGATTAAGCAGCCCAATAAGAAAGATTATTAAACCTTTTTAAACCACAAAAAAGTCCTGAGAAATTTCAACATGATCTGGAGGAAGAAAAGTTAAGTAATGAGTGTTCTTGTCCTCACATATAAAATACAAAGGATTATTTCTTAAAGATAAAACCCACAAGAATAATTATCTTAGTGTCAATTTTAGTTGCCTGGAGAACAAGGAGTAACTTTATACAATCTCAAGTAAGTCTGATAGAGTCAGTTGTCCATTAGCTGTAGCCATTTGTTATTTTTTTAGCACTGCATTTCAGGCCCCAGTGAAACAAAAAGGGGGAGATGGTGGAAACTGAAGAAGTCCTTCAAAGAGGAAAAAGAAGCATGAAGCAGTGAGGTGGCTCACTCAAGAACTTTTGAACAGAAGGGAAGAATGAAGTCAGATCATTACAACAGTAGCAACTGAGGCAGAAAATAGTGATTTCTCCTCTCATCTGTCTGTATCTGAAATACCAGCACCCAGACTCACTATGGACCAGCAGAAAATTTTGCCTGTAGAAAGCTCCAGAAGGAAAACCAGGTAAACACTCCATTTCTCACTACATAAGGGTAAAATTAATGGAGGAATATTAATATAATTCCTGAAAAATGGGGAAGATATCTCTGTCCAGTACAGTACTGCATTAAAAAAAAAAAGAAAAATTCTGAAAGAAATGTTTTTAAAGAAGTGCACAGCTTTCTGCACCTCTAAAAGCTATTAAGACAATATAAGATAAAATATCTTCCCAGCATTTTGCATCTTTCACATAACACATTTAAAGAGGAACAAATAAGTTGTATGGGTCAGTGATGAGCCTCTGAACAATCCCTCTTTTCATCAGGATCCAAACTGGGTTTCAAAAGCTGTTTGAGGCATGCCTAGCTATTTCTGTTCCACAGCAGCATGGTCATGGAAAGTTTTCCATGTACCACAGCAAGGCCACAGAGCAAACAGTTTATCACTGGAGTGTCTGAGCTTGCACGATAAAAAACAAACAGGGAGTAATATATGACAAAACCTTGAAAGCAGAATTTTGGACTCTAATTACCTGGTCAGAAGCTCTTATGAATGGGTTGTGTGAGCTAATAAATTTCTTATTAGAGAACAAGAGCAAGTCTTCTTTGCCTGGACTCTAATCTGGGGTATGTAGCAGATTGTTATCAGTGTTTTTCCCCTGGAATTCAGTTTCTCTGCACAGATTTAAAAGAATAAGTCTTTTTCTCTTCCTTCAAGGCAATAGCATGCATTATAGCTGCTCCTACTTTTTGCCCATATTTGGGGTGAGCAGCAACTGGCTTCATTTTCGCTTATGCTTTGGTTTGCTTTGGCTTTCCAGCAAGAAGAGCCTGCAGAACTCCTACAGAAGGCCTCCCACTAAGTATTTTTTCTTTTCTTGTTCTTCTGTGCAGATTTTAGTGGGGAGCCATTAGACACATGCCGTGTGTCTTTGGGAGCTGCTGGAAGGGAGCTCAGGGTAGTTCACAGGCAGGAGGTGATGTGGTTTCCTGGTGGCTCTGGCAGAGAGCTGTGCTCGGCAGCAAATGGGCAAATTCAAGTCCAGTGGTTCCTGCTGTGCTATATTTCCTAGCTGAGGACCTGCAGAGCCCACAGCTGCCCTCTGGCACACCTTTGCTGGTCAGATGCCAGAGCACTGAAGTGGCAACATTTCTAAAGAGCTATGGCTTGGTTGCTCCAAAGAGACAATGATTTAAAAGCAGAAAAATTAAAATGAGGATCAAGACTTGGGATTTCTCTATTTTTTAATACAAAATCTGAGGAAATCACAAAAAGCAAGGATGACTTGCTCCACCTTAAGGTGGGGTGAGTCAAGATGACTATAGAATTGGAAGGGACATTTGAAGGTCATCTTGTCCAACCTCCCTGCACTGACTGGGGACATCTTCAACTAGATCAGGCTGCTCAGAGCCCCATCCAGCCTGGCCTTGAATGTTTCCAGGGATGGGGCATCCACCACCTCTCTGGGAAGCCTGTTCCAGTGTTTTACCACTTTCACTGTAAAAAACTTCTTTAAAAATACTTTTTTAAGCTTTTGCAAAATAACAATGGCCTCTTGTCTTTATGTGTTCCATTAAAATCTACCCATATCTTCCCCTTGTTTTTTTATCTAAACCAATAAATACTAAATACTAAATACTAAGGAAATGTCCCCTTGACCCTTCTGTGATGATGTCATCACAAATGTAAGACTTCTCGAAAAGAGCAGATGTGCCAAACCATCCCAAGGATGCTGAGCTGAATGGAAAGTACACACTGATTAAATATTTGCTATTGCTGATGGAGAGGGAGCTGAGAGGTGGCATTTCCATGACATTTTGTTCTTGCAAAGCCACGAACTGTTCTATAACCTTTGAATGTGCCTTGAAATTGTTAATCTCACACCAGAAGTAAATTGAGAGATTTGGAAAAGATGCAATTATTTATTCTCAGTCCGCAGTACCACACATAAATAACTCCTGTTAGAGAATACCATTAATAAATAAGTCCTCCTGATGACTGTGAGAAATAACTGATCATATCAAAAGAATTTACAGCTTAAGAGCAGGGTGACATAGCAACTCCATGCAAGGTTATCTTGCTCTGTCCTGTTGTAATAGGCACACGTGCTTAGCTGAAAGTTTATTTTAAAAACCATACTCATATTCCAAAGTCAGTAAGAATAGTAGCCTACAAATATGAGTAGCCTACAAATTCTATACCATCCATTAGCCAGAGCTCCAGGAATAGCACTGTGTAAGAAATGGGCAATTAAAATGTTTTTATCACTTTCCCTGCATTGGGTAATTTCTCCTGAAACGTGAGTTCTCGTGGAAGTTGTTAATACAGATGTGGCCAGGAATACACATTGGTTGGACCAGAAAAGAAAGCAGGCAGGAAGAAGAAATGCCATATTCAAGGAGAAAATAGTGAAAAGTCTCAAAACACAATGTTCAGCACAAGAGATGAAAATTTCAGCTGCTGATTTTTCTGGCAGAAGTCCAGTTTGTCTTTTTTAGAAATGCATGCATACCTTTCTGAAGCAGCTGCCTTCAGCCTCCTCTTTGCTCCTTTGCAACCCTACTGGGATGCACAGACTTATATACACACCATCTTTATCAGGCATCCCAAGGAACCTCAATTCTGTCTAGTTCTTTGCTCTTGGAAAAGTGCCAGAGCTCCACCTTTCTTGCATTTTGTGTAATATTTTGTCTGATATAGTTTGAGAATGTGCTAAGTGATTTAGAACAATAACAAGAGTTGCCATTAGGAGAACTCAGTGTATTTAGTAAATGGTCTTGTTTCTTCTGTTAAGGAAGATCTGCTATGGAGGAGGGGAGTAAAGGTCAAAAAAACCCAAATCAAAACAACAACAACAAAAAGCAACACCAAAGCCTCTCCAAAAAGTAGAGAAACCCCACAAGACCATAAAGAAAATTAAAAATTCATTCAGTACTGACGCTAAGATATTTCACCTGCAGCCGGTGGGATCTACAGGTTGCTTAAAATGTGATGAGGTTTGTGATATATGTGGATTTCACTTATCCTTATATAGCTTATTTTATTCTTATTATTAATAAACCTGTGCTTTATTGTCACAGGTATTGCATAAATTTTACCACACAGAAGAGAAAGTCAGGATTGTTGGGGTGACTTTATACAGCTGTTTCACTCCACTCTTGTGCTTCTGTGCCTCTGCAGAGACACATAATTTATCTCAGTGGGCAAAGTAATTTTAAAATTGCTGTTGAGGAAATGCAAATCCTACACGGTGATTTCCCTGAATCTAAATCCCTCATAGAATGTGGAATTACATAAAATAGCTTTAATTTTGCAGAATGGGAGACAACAACAAGACAGCTACAGGATTTTAGATCACAACTTAATTGCAGATGCTGCATAATTCTCAGAGCAGCCCAGCCTGCCTCCATCAGATGAGCATCCCAGATTTTTAGAAGACCTTACAGCAGTCCATGCACCTCGCACTAGAGCATAATAAAATTCCAATAAAGGTAAAAAGAAACAAATAAACAAACAAATAAATAACCTCCCCTCTGATAGATACATTGAAGTAATGCTCCTGTATTAACCCAACGTCAAGCCACAGAGCATCCACTTTCCCTCAGCATTTTCCAAATAAGCCTATACATGCATCCAAACTCATGCAAACAATATTTAGTCATTTCCACTAACATTAGATTTAAATGTGACCATTAACTTCTGGAGACTTCTTTAAAATGCAGACTAGAAAATCCCTTCTTTCTGTCATTTTGTGGTTGCTATGTATGAAGAATCTTCCCTCTGGGAATTTGCTGTGGTCAGAAGGCTTTTATACAAATGCACTGTACTACATTTGCTGTAAAAACAAGGAGTGAGTGTCTTCTCTGTTTCCTTTTCAAGAATCGTGGTTTATGACATTTTAATTAGTGCCCTCTTAGCTTGACAATTCAAGAAGTTAAGAAGTAGTTTGAACATACTTTCACTGCTTTATTAGCACAACTTCATTGACACAGGGGCCTGTGTGCTCCTGAATCAGCTTCCTTTTCTTCCTTACAATGGTCCTGTAAGACATAGATATTTAGAATTTTAAAATAACATGAAAAAACCAGAGATTGCACTACCCTCATCATAAGATCCTGGAGGTCTAAGTAAAATAAAAGCAACTCAAGCTGTACCATGAATTAAAGCCAGTTGTTCAAAACAAATTTGGAGAGAGCTTTGATATTTTTGAAGGATGGTTTATAGAAAAATTTACAGTGGTAGCAAAAGCATAAAAATTGCATAGGCAAAGCTCAAAAAAAGTATGAGGAAGATAATTCAGTGTTTCAGGTAACAGGGAGAAACAAAAAAAAAAAAACCCATTTAATACAACTCTACAGTCTGGTAGCAGAATTTTTGAAGGGCTAGATGAAAGCTATCACTTTTTTAGTCTCCCAAGAATCAGAAGTATTTGGCAGATGTTTGAAACAGGAAACAAATAAGTTTTTTTGAGGCCTCAAACATTATTTATAAAAAAATGTCAGCCTTGAAAACCTTGTACTATCACATCTGTAAAATGTATATTTTAAGACACAGCTTTAGAGTTATAGAATTTCCTGAACCATCTACATTTCTGTCATTCATATATATGTGTATGTGTGTGTATGTGTGTGTGTGTGTAGGTATATTTGTATCTATAAGGCAATTTGCCTTTAAAATTTGTTTCTCATAAGTTGAAACACTCTCCTCGTACTAAATTGTTTGGTTTAAACACTGATCTCTAGGACACTGATAAGCAGTATTTTTTGTGGGTTTGGGAACGCAGAAAATATTTTCACTTTAAAAATCCCATAGTGCAGAAAAGCAATGTTTCAGCATGTTCTCTGAGCATGATTCACTGTAGCTAAACCCCCAAAGAAACAGTGCTAGTGGATGATTGCCAGTGGTAGTGTATTCTAGAAAGAGGGAAAATAACCCCTGGAAACATAAATAGGTGCTGTTTAAAACAAGTTGTGCACCACTCACAGACAGGCAGCCAGCATCACATCTTAGTCCAGACATTCATTAGGTTTCTTCCTGGCGAACAGTAGTTTTGCCATTAGATGTTTTCAGCCAAAGAAACAAAAAAACTAATCAGGGCCTGATATAAAAAGTTGTCTGTCCTTGGCTAAGTTAAACCTCATCTGGGGACTTCTGCCTGTGCAGATTCCCACTCGCTTTTGGGTTGCACAACCCTGTGTCTGAGAGCAGGAGTAGGTGAACCCAGTAACTCAATGACCAATTCTACAACCTACAATCTACAACAAAACAAATTTTAAAAAGTTGGGCAAGCCCCCACACCTGTGCTTCATTCTCACCTCTGGTATATTTTTGCCACATACCCCCAAAGTCAGAGGGTTCATGGCAAGGGTTATTTTCTCTGCCTTCAACTGGACTAACTCCACTGCTCCCCAGTCCTCACCCAGCCGTGCCTTCTGCACCCTCAGATCCCCCCCATGGTAGCAGAACGGCTCCAGATTGAGACCAGCTTGGGCTGAAGATGCCTTTGTGCAACTCCTCCTGTTCCAGCCTGTCCAAACAGGTCCTGAAGACCTCGTTCCTCTGCTCAGTTCTTACGTGAGAGCAGAGGTAGCTTTGCAAAACATCCTCAGCCAGAGTGAATCCTACCTAGCCTGCACAGCGTCTTTAGGAAAGCATGGGTCACAGATATGACTGGTGCTTCCAATGAAATATTGCTATTTTTCATTCCTGAAGGTCCAGACAGGGAGAGAGGGGACTGTCCTGGCAAGGGGCAGCAGAAGTCCCTGCCACATTTACAGGGTCTCATACAAGCAGATAACTAAGTGCACAATCAGCAGGAGTCAAAGTGCAAATCACAGCTGAGCCCATGAAGCCTTCTAGCTTCAAGTATCAGATATCCAGCCCTAGGCCAGGCAGTAAAAGACCCTCTGACCTCTGACTTCTCATGGTCAATGGCTCCTGGAAATGACCAAGCTGGCAATGCCAGCACATCTCTAAGGGGCAGCCCAGGAAAGGTTAATGTTTCTCAGTAGAGGAGTGGTACTCTGTAGCTTCATCCATTCAGGGTATTTGTATTGGTACAGGAATTGTGTAACTCCCAGGGAAAATGAAATTGTCATCCTCAGGAACACTTCACAGAAAGAAGAGCCTCTGTACTGTTCTCAAGGTGAATAGGACTGAGAAGGACACAGATGAATGAAACATAGCCATGAACTGAAGAATATAAAAGAATGTTTCTGCCTATTTCAGAGGAAAGACATATTTGCAGCTCTACGTACATTTTTAAACAAGCACACAAAGGATTTTTATCTCCTGTATGAGAGACAGACAGGGAAGAATTTGTTTATTTTAACTGCAAAATTTTATAGATGGTCTGAAGTTGGGGGAAGCATTTTAACCAGCTGATGCTTAAGCTACTTTAGGGCTCAGAAAATACTTTCTCTTCCATGTTGATTTGGATGGCTTTATAAAAGGACAGGAAGATCTGATTTTGCAATGCATTCTGAGAATTTTGTTTGTGAGTGTCACACCACCATGGAACAATTTTACTTCCCCAAGCTATCATTCCCATTGAGCAGTCTCCATACTCACCTATTTATAAACCTAGCTGCCCATTTTGTCTCCAGAATCAGATTTTGTCAAGCTATGGTAAAGCTCCTCTCTGTTTTTGTGTGTCCCAGAAGATGCTCTTTCTGATTCCAGACTACTTTACCTGCCCACGAGTGGTTCTGTTCTGGCTCTGGCAAAGTCTCAGGGTGCATGTGAGCTAACCTACTTCTTACCTTATGAGATGTCTAAGATCTGATATCCTTCAGATGTCTTTACTGTCCTGATGAACTATTGCCAGCAATATCTCTGAGACAGGTTTTGTTATTTCTTCCCTCCATCGTATTTGCCTGTTTTTCTTTCAAGTCTCATCTGCTCAGTATTGACAACCCTACACAGTTTCAGTGTCTAACATCATTAATAAACTAAATTATCAAGTGAAAGAAAACCTCACTTATATTATTGAATTGCAGCAGAGAGCAAAGCAGCACATCTTTATTTAACTGTGCTCAATACCTGACAATGCTAGATATTTTTAGCAAGTCAAGAGATGGGCACCATGTCTTCATTTGAATTTAGCAGCAGATACTAAAAACCAAAAGCAGCTCATCTGTACATAGGTGAAGGAATTTTTTTTTTTTTAAATTCCATTCATGTTTTCTTCTTTGGCTCCTCTTATTTTCTGAGTCCTACAATCCAAAAAACACCCTAGGGCTTCTCTGCCCCTGACAAAAATTGAGATATATATGATTGGGGCAGGTATTTAGAATAATTCAGATGTTGCTACAAGTTTATTTAATTTTATCTACTGGAATTAAAGGTGACTGCCAGCTATCAGTCTTCCCTTTTGTGTGTTAGTTGTGGCATGGTTCATAAATCATGTGCATTTGAGACTACACAGCTTTAACAGGTGAAGAGGAACCTAAGGGGGAAATCTTCTCACAGCCTTTTATTGCAGGTTCCTTTGTGCACGTTTATTCCCTTCTAAAAGGTCAAAATCACAGAACTGAAGAAAAGAGAAGGTGTCTCCTGACAAAGCCTTCATCCTCTCACCTTCAGGTCCCAGTCCTTTCAAAATAGCCAATTCTGAGCTTACATGGGGACATTTTAAGAAGCATTAAAATGCTGGGAAGGGCCTCCTTTGAAGGAATGCAGGGACAGCTGTGCATGGATTTGGTGAAAATGAAAGAACATGTATAATCCTTGGAGATACCAGAAAAGTTTGGGCCAGAGGATGTGGCTCTGAATTCATATAAGGAAATACAAAGACAACAAAAATATTTAGGATGCCAGTATACCAACCAATACACTTTTTATGTCCTTTATTTCCATTTTCCTGTCTTTTGACAGCAGCTCCTGTCCCTGTCCCTGTGGTACTATCTGGTGTGTGGTGGGGGTGTTTAAGCTCTCTCCACAGAGGTTTTTTATGGCTTTCAGACCAGCCACTTCATCTGCCCAGCCCACACAACTGACAAAACAGATTGTGACTTATCCTAAAACCTTACCTCAAAACCCACACCCACTCATCCAGGGAAAAACTGACACCCATTGGTTTTTAAAGTAGTGCTCCTCCTCTGTCCACACCATGAAGGTAGAACTTACAATTCAATTTGTACCTGAGTGTAAATTTATTCATTAAGCCTGTTCACAACAACTTTTATGAAAATGCAGGGTGGGTCAGACCCCAGGTGGATTCGCTTGGACACAGAAGGCAAGTGCAGTATCAGAGGCACTACAGTGCTACTTGCTATTGTAGAGAATCCTCAGGAGATAAAAGTATGGAGCACTGGAACATGCTGTTGGAAGTTTTGTAGACTCTATAGCACAGAAAGGAATGCACTCAATTTTTCTTGTCTTATCACCACATCTTTAAGGTTTTGTGAGAATGAACTGCTTCCTATCATGCATTAAATGCTATTAAATAATTGTTAATATTTTTCCAAGCTTACTTATAGAATCATAGAATACCCTGAGTTGGATGGGGCTCACAGGGACCATCGAAGTCCTGGCCCTGCAAACGACAGCCCCAAGAGTCACACTATGTGCCTGAGAGAGCTTTGACCAAATGCTTCTTGAACTCTGTCAGATGTGACCACTTCCCTGGGGAGCCTCTTCCAGTGCTCAACCACCCTTTTTTTTGTCTGGTTTTGTTTTGAAAATTCAGCTAAGTTCTTTTTCTAGCTCCATACAATAAAATGCACACCATACTTTAGTCATAGTTACCTGTGCCATAGCATACAAAGGAAATACTCCACAGAAATTGAGCAAGTTGCTTTCCCCCTACATCTCTCACCTTTTACTCCCACCATACCCACACATTTCCAAAAAACACAGTTTTGGTGCTTTTAAAAATCATTTACTGTCCTGTGGTTGGATGGTGCCATTTCCAAAACTGTAAGCTGGCCTGGCATATGACCAACATTCCTAATGCTGCTGCTGCATTGGGAAAAAAAGCTTCCCCACAAACAAAAGCTTCCCCACCTACACACACAAAAATTCCTGCTGGAGATGAGACAAAGCACTGAGTTGGGAAAGGATAAAGCACATAATTGCTCAGAAAACCATTTGCGGTTTTGTGGTGTAAAAGTGACATGACTTTTTTATCAAACAATGGTACACTGATGCTGTCATAGCTTTAGAGATTATTCCATCGCTTGACTCAGAGCTCAAATGGCCGGAAAAGCAACTTTTAAAGGAATAAGCAAGTTCAGTGATAACTTACTTAGTTGTGGATGAAAACTGCTTGAGCAATCTGAGACACACAGTGTCCCAACCACAAGACTGTCACAAAATCTTATTTCTTGTCACCCTGTGACTCACTTAAGAGGCAGCTGTTAAAACCATGAAGCTCTTATTTCTCTTTTTCCCCATGAAGGTTGGATCCATTTGCTAAGGACTTGGATGACACAGGAACTACTGATGAGTGGTTCATAGCATCAGACTACTTAGGAAGTATAAACTAAGGCTAGCTTCCTCTGTTCAAAGTCTTGATGATGGAAGTTTTGAATCTCATTAGAACCAGTGTTGCTCCATAAGTAGGAGAGACTGAGCAGCCATTTCAAGCTTGCTGTATGTGGGACAGGCAATATTAGTGTCCAATTTCCAAAATATGCTGCATTTCACACCTTGTTCTTCTGCAGTGCAAAGAGGAACAGGGTGAGGGGTTTTGTTGGTTACTTTTTTTCTTTTTCTGCAATGAAACTGACAGTATTTTGACAGAGGATACACAATCTCAGGAAATAATATTCAGGCAATTGAATTCTCGGGGGTGGACAATCTGCTAAGACAGATGCTAAGCCAACTCATCCTGACGGACACTGCTCTCGCCAAGAGCTGATAGGTGAAGAAGTAACTTGCATTGCTCTGAGAGAACTTGCTCTGGGAGGTAACAAAATCAGATAAAACCCTTTAAAAAAAAGAGCAGCTGCAAATGCTGCCTACAATGAGAGCAGGGCAGGAAACTCACTGGACTGGGGGCTTTACTTGCTCTTTTTCAAGTCTCGTAAATTGTACTGAAATGTGCATGAGAGGACCAGGTAAACACCAAATGAAAGAAATGTTCTTTATGTCTGGTCCAGACAAGAGCTGAGGCCAAAGTCAACACAAAGAGGTAGCTTTAGTCATAAAACCCCTCAGTCGTCTTGATGGCCTGGGGTTTCTTCCTCCTTCCTTAGGAATGTTGTAATTATGTGCCACAAAGAAAGATTTAATGCAGTTTGCTTAAATATTAACTATCTATGATTTGAGGAAAAACCACAGACTTCGCATAAATATTCTGCTGTTATATGCCAAAGAATGACACATATCCCCTCTTCTGAAATGGCATCATGCTTACCCCTTCTCGGTTGTATGCAGAAAGTCACGATTTCTTGGTTGGTGGGAAGAATTGCTTTCCACAGCTATTAAGGAGGGAATAAAAAATTTATGATTGCATGATAGACTATAATAAATATAATATAATTAATATAATATAATAAATATAATAAATATAATATAATATAATATAATATAATATAATATAATAAATATAATATAATATAATATAATATAATATAATATAATATAATATAATATAATATAATATAATATAATATAATATAATCAGAGAAAAAGAAAACACATCTGTAACAAGAGCATTAAAGTGTCTGTGGGAAAAACATGGTTGCGGAGTCTATACAGTAGGCATTGAAAACAATGAAGCCTCCCTAGAAAGAAGATGTATCTCACCTAAATCTCCTTGGGAAAGAAAAGCTAACACATTTAAAATCTTTACTGAAAGTTAAGAGGAAACATTTAAAACAAGGAGCTACACTATTATCTTTGCCATTTTCAAACTGCAGTAGGAGTTTATCCATTACTGTTCTAGCCAAATGTGAAAGTGCATAATTGAAACAGCTGGGGGTTTTATATTACCTGGTTTGGAATTGCTTGAGTGCTAGTTTAAGCTACCAGTTCAGAGTCCTTTACTCTCCATTCAAGTCCAGCTGTGGTGTAGCAGAGGCTGTAATGAACACAGAGAATGTGCTCAGCCCAGACCTGGATCAGCTGCTGCCCACCCACCCCCACCATTTGCTCTCTGACTCTGGGTACCAAGGCAGCACCTGAGCACAGCCAGCATTTGTGTTTCCAACATTTAATTGATGAGCCCCTTAGAAATTATAACAACCCTCCCAGAGTTACTGTCATTTACACAAGAATGAGTACAGGAGCAGATCCACAGGGAGCCAAGGGAATAGATATCACAATACAAATATTTTTACTCTTTCCTTGGACTGCATCTTTTGTGGAGCATACAGCTGCCTGAACCTGCAGTAAAACAGCTTAAAGACTACCACATTGTGGTGGCTAATCATAACTGTAGAAATGGAATTAATGAGTGTTATTTAACTGCTGCATTCATTATATAACCACATTATTACATGCTTGGATTTTCACTTATGTCCTTGTTGTTTCAATACCATGACTCAGTGGAGAATAATTCTTAGCTTATTTTCCAACTTCTTTGTGGTTTTCCCCATTGATGCATGAAGTACAAGACAGGAAAAAGACAGCAGGAAAACAGTTCAGATCCTGCCACTGTATGTAGACCTGAAAGACAAATCTTCAGACATTTTTGCAACCAGCATCACTCAGTGATGGGAAATGTTGTGCTAAATCTTTGGCCCTGGTCTTGTACGTTGGAGCTGTGCTAGGAGCTTTGCGAGCTATCAGGACTGAAGTGACCTAAATATTCCTCTCCATACCTTTGTACTGACGCTGTAGTAGTTCCAAAAGTAAGACCAATATGAATGCATGATAGGGTGCATCCTTCCTTGCACAGGATTCAACTCAGACTCCCTTGCTTGGCCAGTAGCATGTCCATCATCTTCAGAGCCATCAGAGACTGGCTCTGCAGGGCATGGTGGAAGCTTCCAGCAGCTTCTCACAGAACCCATCTTTGTGGCACCCCCGCTACTAAAAACCAGGCCAAGCAAAACCAACACGGGACTTTACCATCTCCAGAAGGTATCTGGATGCTCCAGAAATTGAGAATAGCAGATGTAAAATATTCCCGGATCTCTGATTTTTAATTAAAGATTTAATCATGTCATTTGACATTTTCTATTCCAAGATTTCCCCAGTGGTGGGCTTCTTGAATTGGGTCAATGTGCCGTGTAATCCCACATCTTCAGATCAGCTGTCAGCTGGATCACTGTCTCCTCCACAAACACATATATTTTGAGAAGATGATGTATGTGTGCATGAGATGTACATTCCTGGGAGTCACTGTTGACTGGGAGAAACAGACCTCAGCTCCTCAGAATTTTGAGAAGAGTTGCTGTTCTTTTGGGTGTGATTTAAACTATCTTAAAAAATGAGGCAATTAAAGACAGAATGGCCACTCCTTCCTCCTGTCATATTTCATCAACCTTCTCATAGTCCTAGATAGGTACCTCATCTTCAACAAATTTAGCTCTGTTATCACACCCTCACAATCCTTCAACTTTAAAGTCACTCAGACGCTCTGCAATTTTGGGGACCGAAAAAGAATGTATTGCAACAATGTTATTTGCAGGGTTTGAAACCCACTTGGTTTTAGGTCATTTGCTTGGAGCACATTTCATATATGTTGTTTCTTCCAGCTGTGATGGCTAGACTAAATATTAGTTGGACACCAAGAGACAGGAGCTGCAGGTGGAGTCCAAGGACAGGAGCAGCTGCAGTGGCTTCTGCTGTTGAGGAGCCATCCCGTGCTCTGCAGCCTTCAGCCTGGGGGACAGGAATCACAAGCAACCTAAGTGATCTTCCTGACCGTGGAAAAGCCTCACAGCAATATTTTCTATGCTTTTGGCAAGCCAAGACAGCATGAAATTGCCTTTTTTAATTATTTTATCTTTTCTGAGAAAAAAAGGTCCAAAAGTGGGAAATGTTCAAAACTGAAACTCCAGAAGAGTATCTTGGAATCACAGAAATTTCAGTCTATAAGGACCTCAAGCTATCACCTAGAGCTTCTTTGATCAAGAGAAGAATACCTGAACCTAGATGGTCACTGACACAGAGCTCTTTTAAAAACCTCTAAAATTGGTGAATTGTGCTGCCTTCCTCAAAAGAGTTGGAAGTCCTGTGTCACCAGGGATGGTCTTTTACATTGTTTTAATTTTGTGTAAAATTAGGATACTGAAATTTTGGGATGTTCTGTTCATAGACCAGGAAAGCACCTTCCTCTTTAACTGAATATTTCAGCTTCTTTATAATATTATAGTCACTTGCACTACTTCAAATTTAAAATACTCTTCATCCCAACAAAATAGGCAACTATTAGTGCTGATAGGCTCAGGTAATATTTCTGTCCAACAACATGTAGATTCATTGAACTTCCCTTAAACCCCATTTACTCAACATGACAAAAGTTGATGGACATATATCGCAGAATATTGTTTCCAGCGTTTAATACGTCTAAGTTGTACCTCAGTGGACTAGGTGTTTATGTGACATTTATTTGTCATTGTGCCATTGAATTGCTCTCCACAACAGGATTGATTCCTTGATTTTGCATACCACTATCTAATGATCACTAAAGCAGATTAAAAATGCAGACATATTTCAAATATTTGCTAATGATTATGATTAATTTTTTTGTCCTTGTTCTTACACAGCCTTTGGGCATCTGTCAGTCGAAAATGTTGTGCAAGCGTTTGGCAGCACTGTTAATGTCCTCTTCCGCAGAAGGAGTATTGGCGTTCTCCGTTGTAGACTTTGTTTGTTTAACGTAGTGATCAAAAGGCTCATTGCACTGCCACCAAACCTTGAGTCACCCTCCCCAAGGAACAATCACCCTTTCTTTCCATTTGGGTGGAGATAGGATATTTCTGAGTGAGGCCATGGTGATCTCAGTTCAACATTTCTCGATAATACTCACTGAGCAGAAGTGAGCTATTTTATACTGAGGTGACGGAGAAAAGGCTTGTTGTGTACATGCTGGTAAGCCTTTGTCATTGCACTGCTGAGGCCATGGCAGCAGCTTAGTGTCTGATTTCTTCTGAGCACAGTTAAAGAGGGAGAGGGAAGGAGCATCAGTGCAGGTGGTGCTGTGAACTTTGCAAACACATCTGGCAGATCCTGGCTGTAGCAAAGGAATAGAAACATCTCTCAAATTTTTTTTTTCAGACATGCTGCCTGTGTGCTTTCTCAGTTTCTAACGGAGACATGCTTCTGTGGAATCACTGGTTCTGACTTTTTACGGTTAGCAAGGTGCAGCAACACCAGGACACATCAGGATACACCTTGACAGTGAGTGTGTGCCTGCTGTGGGCAGCAGCACGTGGTAGCAGAGGGAAATGGTGGGAGGTGGAGGGTGATGAAGCTGCCTGTCATGTGCTAGAGGATGGGATTGGAGTGTGAGGAAGACTGCTTAATCCTGCCCTAGAGGAGGCAAAACGGAAGACTTTGCAGCCAAATGCCACTTCCTGTCACACCAAGATGAAAAGCAGGAGGGAGGAAGGAAGGGGAGGAAGGGCAGGGTTCAGAGCCAGGGATATGACAAAACTCACCCCTCAGGGTCTCCCCATTCTCTCCATTAGCTACCACAACCCTACCAGCAGTCTGGTCTGGGGCAGGGGGGAAGAGAAGGGCAATTAAAGGGGAGTGCAGGGGACACTGTGGCATATCAGAAGTTTGCTGGAATTGGTCGTTTGGGCTGGACCATGACGGGGCTCTAGAGAGTTACTCATAATACAAAGTTTCAAAATATGTACAACTCATGCTCAAAAAATGACTTGTGTCTGAGGGTGGGGAATGTTTTCCCCAGCCCCTGCTTGTGAGACAAGTAGGAAAACGAGGGGGGAAAATTACTGCAGTAAACTGTTTAAATAAAGATAGCTTCACTGAAGTTTGCCCAGGTAATGCTTCATCCTGCTGCCTGTTTTCTAGAGACCATTCAGGGCAGGTACCTGATAGCACACCTGGGTCTTGGTGGTGCACAGAAGTGGCACAGGAGTGTGCCTGGAAGCCTGAGCCTTGGCTCAGTCAGGACATTGGGGATTTTATGTAAGCTATTTTATAAATTATGACAATTGATGCTGAGTGCCTATGTGTTTTTAAAGGCTGCAATCAGAAAGATTATTAGTTTATTTTAGCCTCATGGAGACAGCAGCTAGTAGATTATAGTTGCCTTTCGCATATTATTTTTTCTTATATGAATTTTTGCTCTTCTTTCTCAAATGGATAAAAGTATGGATCTCCTTATACACAAGTACACTTCTGTACTGTCTATCTCAAAAAATTATTATTTAGAGCAATGGCAGTAAATCTTTCTCTTGTGCAGTATCAAATTGCTACTAAAAAATTATTGCGTCTTAAGGCTGGTCCAAATTTTGCCTGTGCTAAACTGTGTACCGGTGCTGCTGCTTTACCATCACTGACCCGGGATGATCCTTTTGAAGGCACTTCTGAATAGATACCTCTTGACTCTTGCGAATAGTTCACCTTTGACTGTCCCTCCATGATTGTGGTGTGACTGACAGTGACCAAGATTTCTCATAGATGCAGGAGATGAAGTGACAGAACAATGTTTGAGCCTGATGGGAGGAAAGCTTCTTCCCAGCCTGTCTGACTTTAAAAAGATCTTTTCTTGCATCAGCCATGTATCAAGTCACTGCTACAGTCAGGTTTCCATAAATAAAATCTACAAAAGGAAATACTTGCTTTAGCTAATACTGCAGGAAATTACAGGTCAATTCATTTATCATATGCATCAGTACAATATAGTGTACACATTATTCCTTTGATTGTTCAGAGCACTGTTCTAAATCACTCGGTGCTCAGGACATGTTCCTGCAGAGGCAAGAACCAGCAAGTTCAGCCTAAATTGGGGAGCCATAATTTACTGTCTCTGTCAGTTACACTGACAATTCCATGGAAGCTCAGCCGTGGTACTGAGGGCTGTGGTGCTCTCTCAGTTTGAAATTAACCTTCAGGTAATGTCCGGATTAGATGGATATCAGGAGCCAGTGAAGACTAATCTCAACTGGAGATGCAAACTGATGGGTGATTTTCCCTGCTTTGTCTCTAGCTCTTCCATTTCCATCTGCCTTTACCTGAAACTGCTGATAAGATACGTGGTACCTGCCTGCCTTTCCTGTAGTTGTGACTGGGGTGGTGGGGACAAGAAGCAATCAGAAATTAGCAATACATATGAGGAGTTTGCCAACATAGTAGAGTGATAGCATTGTAACATTGCTCTTTGCTTTGAAGCTCTTTTGATCTTGCGGATTTCAAAGCACTTCACAACAGGGTGAAATTGAAGTGCTTTGCTCCCCTTTTTCAGCTGGGATGACTGGGGCACAGAGATGTACTAGAACATGTTCTAAATTACCCAGTGAGCCAGGACTTGCTGCCCTTGACACTCCAACGAGCCCTTGCTTTATCTGTTCATTAAAGTAACATAGGGTGGGTAACTCAAGCCTGGTGATACATTTAAGCAAGCAAACATAGTCTTTGCAAGAGTCACACATGCTATAGGAAGGACTCAGTAAGAGCTGGTGTCTCCCTTCAAGGTCCATTATAATCTCCCCCAATACTTCTGCCTGTTGCACTCTCTTCCTGCAGATGTGTTGAAATATATAGTAAAAAATGCCTGATGAATATCTTTGTGATGGCTGCTCAGCAATTCTTTTACAAGACTCAAAGCCAAATCCTCACTTCTAAAAGTCTTTCTCAGGTCTGAAATTCTATGTAGGAACAAGGACCTCTCACAACCAATACCATCTATCCCCAGGGTACTAGAAAGATAGGCAAGGCTGATCTCGTGTGGATTAACATCAACACTCTGATTATCCTTGTTCTAGGTATTTCTGTGAATTCACTCTTCTAGAAGTAAGGGAAGCCTCTAAGTTTCACTTGGAGGTATTGGGAGCTGTTGAGAGAACAACAGTTTCCCTTAAGTGGATCATTCCCTGATACTCATGTTCCCTTCTTCCCAAAGCACTCCCAAGTATTTTCATTTGTCTTGAGTTTTAGGGGTAAAGAAAAACGTTGGGTAATATCATAGCCAGACACATCTTTAAATACTTTTTTATGTTTGCAGATGTTTACAGGGTGACCATTTTGGTTGGAAGAAGTTTCTGGTGTTTTCAATATTTTCACTGTATAGCCTTACAGATTTCCTTAGAGTACATACACTGAATGAGGTTAAAAAAAAAAAAATTATCTGTTTGTCAGTGCAATTTAGTTTTTGTTTCTCACACTGAGGCCTCAGAGATTTGCTGTCCTTGTCACGTGAAGCACTTAATGACAGGAAAGTGGTGTTCCATTACTAAAAGTCATCAGCACAAACATCCTGGCAGTGCAGTCATTCTCAATGCTTACTTAAATCAGATACTTTTTAGCAAATTAGATCCACTTTTACAGGAAGGTGTTTAGATCTGGGGACATATCAAATTGAAAGAGAAAACTCAGCTGCTGCTCTATTTAAATGTGTATTTATTTACTCAACAAAGCATAAATTATAGAAAGGTTGTAAAATAATATTTCTATATAGAAGTGAGATTTGGTTTACAAATTCTCCACACTTTCAAAACTTCAGAGTACTGCAAAACTAGGTTAAAAAATGACAGTATTGCAGAATTATCAGAAGAAGATGGAGCTGGAATGAGGACAGATGCTTATTTAAGCAACTGGGAGGGAGGGAGAGAGAGTGTGGGATGAAGATGATAAACAAGTTAGGTTGTCCTTCCTAAAATCCACCAATATTTCCTTTTCACCACAAGGCACTAACAATCAAATACCTGCTAAGGTGAGCAAAGTAGCTTAGAGAAATACAGTTCTTTGGTAACATAGCTCCAGTCAACCCCGATGCAGTGTAAAGTATTTCAGAAGAAAATGAATTTCTTTGCTATTTCTTTGCCTGCATCAAGGATCTTCCAGCTGTAGTTACTGTGGTTTTCCCTCCTGCCTTCCTAACTGAGACACAAAACCAAATTGTTTTTCAGATGAAATAGATTCTTGCTTTTAATCTCCATTCTGCTGCTTGTGGGGATGTTTCCTGAAATGTCTAGGGTTTGGTTTTGTTCCTCTAGAGAAGCTCCGGAAATTTCAGCCAGATTTGAGTTAAGTCTGACCTAAATTGTGATGTCAGCTCTCATACACTGAAGTGTGTTGAAAATATGAAAACACTGTGAATCATAAAGAACAAGTGATTCTGATTCCAAGATTATGATTCTAGCTGGAAAAAATGAGAATCAGTAAAGTGAGGACTCAAAATGATGCTTTGGCTTTGATGCATTTCCCTTGAAAGGGGAGAAGAAATAACTAAATGCATCTGTTGATTAGAATATGAAAAGAAAATTCAGTATTATTTATTGCTATGGGTAAAATAGCAATAGTATCGGTAGCAATAGCACCTAGGGTTCATTGCTACAATAGAGTGTTCCTTGTTGAATTTCCTGGAGTGAAAAAGGAATCATTATTTGATGAGCTTTAATCTGTAAAAATACCTGACTACTGCTGTGCACACTGGAGTGGAGCAGAGAAAGTCAAATGTACTAGTTAAGGAGAAGATGAAGGACATCAGCTTGTTTAGTCTAACAAAAAAGGGACATAATAGTGGATTGCGGATACAATTACTGTAAGTAAATACACTGGACCATAACACTTCGAAAGGAAGAGAATACTTAAGCTAAAGGATAAGGTTAGCTTACTAAAAATAGGAAAGAACTGGTCAGGAATAGATCTCTGCTGGAAAACAGAGAGGAATGAGAATTTGGAATAGCCTTCTTCTAGGGCCAAAATCCCTCCTTAGTTTCGAAGGGAAACTGGATGTATTCGTGAAAATGGTACCTGTGATGCCCATGGAATATGCCTGATTGTGCTGAAGATGAAGATACTCTCTGCTCTGGCATTTTTATTTTCCTCCCTTTCTTTTGTATGCAGGATGAAAAAAATTCAGAAAGTGTGCAGACCAGACATACACCTTTGGATGTCTTTGCTGTACAATTACAGGGCAGTGAGACTGCACCTCTTGTTCATCTATCAGTGAGAGCTGAAACATGGCCTTTCTCAAGCACAGAGTTGTTATCAGTTAAACTAAGAAAAACAAATTTTCAACAAGTGAAAAAAGTTACTTGCTTCTCCCCACGCTGTATTTTAGTTAATTGTTTCTCTCCATGCTGTATTTTGTTCCCAAAGGAAAGAAACCAGGAATGTACTCCCTCGGTAGGAAGGATAAAAAGGAGAAACTTTATTGGAAATGACCTTTCTGAGTTGCTCCAAGCCAGTATTTTTACATCGATTAGCTGCAAAGATTAAGTTATTAGTACGTGTTTATAGGACCCTATAGCAAATCCCCCTGCTATACCTAGGCAGCAACAAGAGAGAGGGAACAAAATACTTAATTTAATGGGAGTTGGTGAATCTGAAGAGTCAGTGGGGAATCAGGTCTGCCAAACTTTTGCTGCATCAGACTATTGAGGTGAACTGCCTCTTGTGTTTTGCTGCTGCCAGCATGATTCCTCAGGCATCAGCTCCAGTGAGATCATGAGCCTGAGCAAGGCTTCCCTTTCAGCAGAACTAAGTCGCAGGCTCCAGACATTCAGACATTATGAGTCAGAGGCACAAGTTTTATCTTTAAAAGGCCTTTGATTTGTTAAGTATGTGTGCAGTCTAATCTGATAAAACTTTAAATGCTGTTTTACCAGTCTTTTGCATAAAAGATCAGGACAGATTAGGATATGCCTAATCCTCAGTGTGAAATTGTGACAATGCTGCAGGCAGTGGGAGTTCTGCTGGTGACTTCAATAGAACAGATGCTTTTTGCTTTCATCTCAGGATCTCTTGCTGCTGCTGAATAAGAGCCTCATTTGTGAATTACAGAGGAAAATCAATTCTCTTCCTTTGTAATTGAAGAAATTAGTGACCAAAGGGTCAGTTTGAAAGAAATTGTTACTTAATACAAAAACTGGGGGAAAAAAATGCAGTTTCTCTGTTATTAAAATTAAATTAAATTACCTAAGATGTCAATTCTTAGATCCTATGGAAGCAGGGTACATTTGGAGCTTATTACATGCAAGAAAACAAGTAATCCAGGAGATGTTTCTTTGATAAATAACATGATATTTTGACTCATTTTTGTATGTCTTTCAAATAACATAATTCATCGGCCAATGGGCTGCCTCTCCCATGAAAGCTCTGGTAATTAATGCAAGCTCACTGAAAGCCTCAGATCTTTTCAGTAGTGAAGCTTGATGGTAATGTGAACATTCACATCCCAAAACAGCGCTTTTCTACTGCTTCTTGATGCTGCAGAGAAGACAGTAGCAAAGAAACATCTCTGTGCAGCACCATCTTGAGAGAAATAGCTTAAACTGAAAAGGGTGGGAGAAGAGAAGCTGGAGATAAAGATCAACATGAAGTAAAGAGCTGAGCACCTGCATTTCCTCACCATTGGTAGTGTGGGACATTTCTGAAGGTCTTCAAAAGTAAGAGAAAGGTCTGGCCTTTAGGGTAACTGGATGGAGTATCTCAGATAGATATACTTGTCTTTTTAGTTCAGAGGAGCAAACACTCCCGCAGGACACAAGGGCATTGTGGTTTGATTTTGGTAGTAAATCAGTTCCACAAATTCTTTATAATCCATATGAAAACCAGTGACAGAAAAGAAACATTTTTTGAAAATTATACCGAGGCTTCAATCACTTTTTGAGGTATACGAGCTTTCTGTGAGCCACCAGAGCATTAGAGCATCCAAGGACACAGGGGAATGATGTCTGGGATGCAAAGTTAAACATGCTGCTCTGCCAAAAGATGTTTCAAAGATCAGTATCTGTTACTGCAAAGACTTATGCAGTTTTGAAGGAGGATGTGGAACCCAAAATATTTGCACGAGGTGCTGGGAGCATCTGGTCATATCCTGGTCACATCTGTCTCAGACATAAATTTGGGCGGCAAGATCATGGGAAGGGTTTGTTACTGTAAAGTCAGATGTTGATAGATCAGACAGTTTCAAGGTAAATACTTGTATGGGAGCAAGTCACAAGCAGGACAAAGACATCTTTCCAGGCAGAGCAGAGGAAAAACCAACTTGAATTAGTGCTGGGAAAGGATCCAACAGCAATTTTGGTCTTCCCTCTCTCTGGCTCAGGGTGATGTACCACCACAATGGCAGCTTCTTCTGACAAAGATCAAAGCAGAAAGCTCTTCTTGAAGACCTTGCTGAATCTGAAGTCTTGAGAGACGTTTAGTTGGTCTTCAGCTTCTGAGGTTACAAAAACAGAAGCAGATTAAAAAGGGTGGAAGTGGATTCCATCTTAAATGAGGGGGCTGGAGACTGAACAAAATGGCTTGCAGAAAAACATACCAGAAGAGAAACTGGGAATGGCTGAGGAGAACAGAACACCAATGGCTCTGCTACACAGGTTTGGGAAAGGCAAAATGTCTGATGTCAGCAGATGGTTTGCACATATATCCACAGTAATGTGCACACTGACAGTGTCTCAAAGAATAATCCAGGTTTACTAATTGCTGTTCTAAGGCAAAATCAAAACTTATAAAAATAAGTTGTTTTGATAAATTTGATTTAGACATTTACAATTAAGGACTACAAATGGCATCACACATTTTGAATTACTGCTGCCATTTCAACATTTCTTCTCCTATTAATGAATTTTTGTTTTCTATTTATTTGTGCCATTGCTGGAGGTGTACATTGCTATTTGTTATTATGGACACACCAATTAAGGGAAGAGAGCAATAATTTTCTGAAAATTATTACTTGTATGTAGTTTCATATTTATTTTCAGTATTTTGAATTTTAGAAAATTATAGTGACCACCAGTAGCTTATTTAGCATTAGCCATCTAACTGCTGCAAGCTATTTTATATGAACTTGTTCTTCTGTGAGTCTTTTCATAGTGTATTTTATCAGGAATTGGAATCTATTGGATTTTACACCTGGGGCTGATATGAAAGATCCTCCAAACCTTGCAAGATAGGAACATGTGGCGAATGCCTCATCCCTGGCAGTGTTCAAGGCCAGGCTGGATGGGCTATTGAGCAACCTGGTCTAGTGGGAGTTGTCCTTGCCCATGGCAGGGGTGGGTTGGAACTAAATAAATCTTTAAGGACCCTTCCAACCCCAACCATTCTACGCTTCTGTGATTCTATGAACAGGTCAGCCTGAATACTGCAACTGTGGTCTACATTTTCAGAGATGTTGGTGTGCTGACTCCACTTACCCACTTATGCCAAGCTAAAGTGCCACATATCCTCAAGTGAATACAATTATTTTTCTACTTTGTCTCAGATTTCTACATTCTGTTGTGCAGCCACTGCATCCTGCCCCGATGCTGGCTTTGCAGCAGGTTCCAGTGCCATGTTTCAAGCCCACAGTGCGTTCAAGCACAGTGTAACCCCTCAGAGTTAAAAGTGCCACCTAATAGCCATTCAGGCAGCCATGGGTGTGCTGAGAGTGGTCTAAGCAATTCTCTCAGACCACTCTTGCTTGTGTTCCCTGAGCTTACAAACCAACTGGACTGTGTTTTCCTTAGAAATGAAGGAAAGACACACCGTGAACAGCAATTGCCAGAGCTGCTTCTTGTTTTCTAGACTGGTTGGTTCATAAATAACCTGAAATCAGATACCACGTATAAAAGTGACACATCTTCCCCTCTCAAACATCAGTGCAGAGTGAGCAGAAGGGGCTGCTGTGCCCTGTCTCACCAGACGCTGTAGGAAGCTGCTCACTGAGTGTTTGCACAGGTTTGCTCCCACCCCGTGAGGGATTTCATGGAGTCTGGGCACCTGCAGCCCAGGGGTTTTGACCAGCTGGAGAGATGGAGCTGTTGCCTGATGTGTTCCTGTGTTTCTACAGGATGCCAGCAGAGGGCAAGAATGGCTTTAGGCTTGGTGTGAGCAATCACACGGGTCGCTCTGCGGAGCAGAAAAATTGCATGAGCCAGGGGAAAAGGCAAAAAATGCATAGGAGCCTGGGAAAAAGAGGTGCCCCAGGACTTCTTTCTTAGCTCCTTCTCCCATCTTGTGAGCACAAGTTTCCGTGTGCCACAGCCAGGTGCTGTGGGTCATGGTGGTGATCCCAGGCTGCAGCAGGAGCCTTGCAGGACTCAGGCACAGCAGTCTGTCTGTCCTCAGCGGGACAGATGTCCTCCTGTCCGGCTGAGGTGCTGTGGGTAGGGACAGGCCTGGCTGCTGCATCTGCTGTGAACAGAGGCTGCTCTGTCACACTGCTCCAACCCCCACTTCTTCACCAGCTTTCCCTCTGTCTGTCCTGAACTGCTGCTTAACATGGGCTACAAGGAAGGGTCTTCCAGTGGTGTCATGTGGGACCTCATGGCACCTGAACATTTCCCTTTTCTTTACCAGAAATCTTGAAATACAAGGGTAAAGAAGTTTTTGGCTCTATTCTGGGCAAATGGAATTAGCTGTAGGATAACTAATCTTTAAAGATCTTGTAGTCCAAATAATCAAATAAATTAAGAATAAGAAATGGAGGTCTTATTAAGATCCTTTCTCTGAGCTGAATAAAGCGTCGTTTATGTCAGTCAGTACTTCAGATAGTCTCTTATATACCTTAATAAATTGGTTTTTTTCTCTTTTCACTGCAATTTCAAGTCATATGTCCATCTGATTTTCAAGTTAATTATAATATGCTTCCCTCCTCTACAAGCAAATCGTAGGTGTCTGAGAAGATTTTAATTCCTCTGCTCCAGAAACAGAAATAGCATAACATTTTGTTAATTTGTCAGAGTCTGTCTCAGGAGCTGATGAAAAACTTTTCAAAGAAAAAAAAAAAAACAAAAGAAAATCAAACCAGTGATAAACATGGAAGTTAATTGTAAATAAGCTTCTTGCTTTCTTTCCTGAGAGAGCTCTTTTCATAAAACTTCCGAAAAGTCAGACGTTTTGCCAGTTCTCTCACCCACGGAGGGAGCGATGTTCCTCTGAGATACGAGTTGCTGCTTTTCAGCTGTGACTGTGCAAAGCATCTTTGCTTCTTGGGAAGGCAAAGCCTTTTGCAGAATTTCTTACCTCTTTTTCCATCCCTTCTATTAAGCAGTGAGGTTAATGAACAGGCACTTGTCACACAGCAGTGAAAGGCCACCAACTTTAGAATCCCGAGGACTATAATCAAGAGATAACTTTTGTAACTTTACAGGCGTGACAACTGATGTACAGTAAAACCACTTCATCCAAGTCACATAAATTCATACATGTGGCTGAAAAGCAATGGAGGATGGCTAAGGAGGGGGAGAAAAATGTAGGCAAGGAGGACACACTGTTCAAGGAGAAGCTGCTTGAAAAGAAAATAAATCATTCCTTCTTTCAAATAAATCATTCCTTCTTTCAAATGGAAAAGCAGGTGGAATGCACTGGCATAGACATGGCAGTCTTTGCCTCAGCACTATTATATCCAGACACTTGACACTGAGAAGGAGAGCCACACAATGAACCAGAAGTCCTCACACAGCACCTTTCCCAGAGGCCTTGATAACTAAGGAAATGCAGGAAATAGAAAGGATATGAGGTCTCCTTGACTTTTTATTATTTATGTGGTTTCATTCTCTTTTTTGTTAGTACATTTTAACCATGTTGGGGCAGCCAGTTAAAGTAGAAGAGAATATGTTATTTCTACAATGTGTATGAAATATTGCATCTGATTTTTAGCAGAATCTCATTAGTCTGAGTAACCCTAACTATACAATAGAGCAATAATTTAGAGAGTGATAAAAACAGATCAGACCTCTTAGAATGGACACAAACTACAGAAATGTACAGCTGCAAGGGACCTCAAGAGATAATTGAATATGCCCTTCTGTGCTGGTTGTCTGTATATGTAGCAAGATTATCCCTGACAGTTTAGCTGTTTGCCTAAACCATTTGCAAATCCTCCAACAATTTAAAGTCCATGTCCATCTAGGAGTTTATTGCTCTTACAGTTGGAAATTATGTTGTTGTAGCACTAGGCTTTGTCACGTTTATTGCAATGTTGACAGATGTCTTTTTTATTTTCTCCACGGCCTATAAAAGAACAGCTTAGCCCTTGCTTAGCACTCTTCTGCAGTCTTTCACCCATCAGAAAACTCATTTGTACTGGCCCTTTTGTTTTCTTTTTAGTCTGAATAAGTGCATTTTCAGCCTTTTTTAATGACTTTCTCAAATGTCATCATTTCTTAAAACTTTTTCTTGTGGCTGTAATGCAGACTGCTCTCAGCTTGCCTTAAAACCTGATGATCTGAGCCCATGCTAGAGTGCATATTAGCCCCACCATCCTAGTGAGTGGAACAATACTTTTCATCCCTCTCTCACACATGTTAATTTTGCTTATACATCCCAGGATTCATGGCTTTGGAAGACATCTTATGTGTTTGGTGGGGGATCTTTGACACCTTTCATACAGTAGTATTCTGAAGCTATTCTAGATATTTTATTTGATTTTTAATTATCCTTAAAGGGTTTGTAATTACTTTCTTGAGGTGGGAGGATGGGATTTTAAGAATTTCCTGATAGGGGCTCTATACTGCTGCACATTGGTTTCTTTCTCATTAATTCTGTTTTCAGTTTCTTCCTATTTTGTTGCCCAGAGGCCTCTGCACCCAGGACAGTGCAAAATTAAAACTGAGAACAGGAACCAATTATTTCTACTTCTACTGGGAGCATAAAATGATCACAAAATTAAACTTCAGCGAATTGCATGTTACAAGTAAGAAAAACTATCTTACCTGAAAAATAAAAAGGGAGATGGTGGAAACAGCACCCGTAGATCTTGCAAAGCTACAAGCAGACAGCTGCTCATTGCCAGCAGTGTCATATGCATTTGCAATAGGTCATAGGTTAGGGAGGAAAGAGGTCTGGTCACACTCCATGGCCTTCCAAAGCTTCAATGGCATTGAAAATAGGCAAGAGCAAACGAACCTTCCCTCAGGGTTTCTGCAAAGGAGACCCACCTAGGTCCTGGTCTGATCCTGAAGGAAAATTCTCACTGAAGCACCACTGTCTGTGAGAAGATGGGTGAATGCAGAGCAACCAGACATGAGGCACCTCACAGTCTGTAACAGAAGGAACAAGGTTATCGCTCCAGGGATTGTCAGCTGCCCTCCTGCAGAGTCTCCTCTACAGGAGAGGGCTGTATGCTTCTCATGAAGCACGTGCACATCAGTCTTTGTTTAAATGTCATCTAATGGAGACCTTTTGTATGAAGATATAGTTTTACCACTTTTTAACCCTTGAGGACCACTGTGGTGATTCAGTGATTCTTGTGAGGTGATGACAATTTTTGCTTCTTCAAAGTCCTTTCCCAGCAGGTGGCATATGGCAGCATACCCCCACCCTCCTCTCCTGTGGAGTCCTGTCAAGGGAACATCCCATCCCAGAGTCCCCGTGCACAGGAATACTTCAGGGCCTTCAGCTCCAACAAGAAATACAAGAGACAGTGTTCTAAAACTGTTGAATCCACCCAAACTCATCTCCTTATTGTTCCCACTCCAAATATTAGCCAGGCCTAAACATAAGCTCAAGCAAAGGTCTGTTTAGCAGGACATGGGTATGTAGAAGAAACTTTTTCGTCTGGAGTTGGCATGGTTTCATCTGGAGTTGTCATAGTTTGATTCATGCAGAGTACCTACTGTGTGCAGATGCTCTGGAGTGAGGGCTGCTCCATTGTCCTCCTCCTTTTAAAAGTTTTTGATGGTGACTGTCTCTATCTAGTCCTGTTTCTCACTCCTAGGGTTTCATTTTTGTGTTCAGTTACTTTGGTGCTGCTAGATATCCCTGATACTCAAAGAAGACTCCTCTACCTCATTTCCAAACTAACCAGCCAAGAGCTATGCAAATATCTCCAGAAATTCTGCCTGGGGCCAGTGGCAGCTGCTATTCAGTTTGTTCCTCTGTGCCAGTAATCAGCTGATTGTCCCTGTCTCTAATGTTCCCTTTTCACTTTCCCTGGCACCATAACACCCTAGAATTCAACTATGGCACGTGGTACCAGAATGTCCATGCTAAGAGCTGTGCTCTCAAGCATTGCTGGCTTTCTGTAGACTCCCTCGTAACACAGGAGGTGAATCCCGTGGTGGAGCTTCTGCACAGCTGTGGTGTGAGACCCCATTCCTGCTCCTCCCCTCTCACTGGCATTCTAAGGCCACCTGCAGTCAACAGTTATACAGAAATGGTTCCTGACATTGATCTATGGTATTTTTAAAGTCACAGTTTTTTGCATTTATTTGGGATAACTGTAACTGGGAAAGTAGCACATATGGATTTCTCTAGTGCTTAAAAAGTTTCCCACTGTGGGAGTTTTCTGTACCCTAAAGATTCAATATGTAGGCTGTCTAGATTATATTGGTTGTCATCTGGCTTTCAGTCCCACTCTTTGTTTTCAGTCTCCAGGCCATTATGCCTCCTTTAGTAAATAACCAAACATATTTTTTTCTATTCAGTTTCTTTTCTGGTGTTGAATTGTTGATTAGGAGCCAAAGGTTTATTTAAACAGGTGACAACTTTGCTGCTTACTTGGTGCAATGGGAACATGATTTTAGGCCATATATATGAGACAAATCTATGAGGCTGCTGTGTCCTGCCTGCAGGCAGCCGTGATGTTCCTAAGGGACCATAGGAATTGTAATGGGACAAATACAACACAGCCGAGGGAAGGGGAAATTAAGACATATAAGCAAGAAGAAAAGCAATGGGAACAAGAAGATAGAGACCAAAAGGTTGGAAGTGGCATCCTTCCTTGAAAAATTAGTTGGGTCATTACTGCATAGGTCTGAATAGAATGTGTGTTTGAACCAGGCACAGTTCTCGCCACCCTGTGTCTTGTTGTGGTTGAAGAATGGTCATTTTACAGTGAATATACTCTGACAACCCCACAGTCTCTTCCTCCCTCTCTGTGCCACAGGAAGTTTATCCCATGCATTTCCAAAACCACATAGCACTTGAAGGCACAGTAATATTTGGGGTCATAAGCTTTTAAATAAGAGCCAGTAAGAGCTTCATTCCATCTCCACCTTATTTTTTATTTTTATTGCATTCTGTGAAAGAAGCCTGTCTCAAGCCTACACATTTTAAAGGGCTGCCAGTTCTTTCCTGCAGATTTTGCAGCTTTCAGCTGTTATGCCTCCATAAGATTATACTTTACATCTACTGACAAACATCATAGAATTAAACTCCCTCAGAGACATCAATATCACTTGGCCAAACAACATCTCCAGAAAACTGCTTGAAATTATTTGCCAGAAAGCTAATTTCCTAGCTAATTTCCTAGCAAAATCTCCCCACAATTAACAGATTCGTCAGCTACTGTAGTTCTGATTTCTTCCTGTACTTGATACACATTGTCTCTCTTGCGCTAAAAGAAATTTCTCAATTCAACATCCCATCCCTTTAATTTTGCCTGACTGACATGCTGGGACTACCAGAGTTGCAGCTCAATGTCAGGCTCCCTCCCCAGTTTAAGCAGCTGTAAAGGATAGAGAACTTGCACCACAGAACTACAGATAGCTTGAAGGTTAAATTTTAAAAGCAGGTATTTGCTTTACCTTCCTGTCTTCACCTGATCTCTATCATATATCTTGGAGCCTAGTCTTAGAATTTACTTTGGCGAATTTCACTTTCTGAAGACATGCAGCACAGAAAAAGCCTTAAAACTTGAGTCTTCTTCATTGTATGAAAGAAAGCCACCCTCGCAAGACTTTCTCACTTTAAGCCACCCATTTTCTATCATTTATTAGAAACTAACAGCCACAAAAACAGCCAGAGTGCAGTGTCCCCCTCAGGTGTCCAAGGTGTGTTGCTTACTCCTGTGCTTTTGTATTAATTTCCCATTCTAATCACCAATTAAAAAGCAGACCAATTAGCTTATTATTTTTCCTTCCTTTCCAGCTGTGCCAGAGATGAGCTGGCAGAAGTCCCAGGCTGAGAGGAATAGAATATATCAAAAGAGATTGTCTGCATCTGAAGTGTTAATTCGTTCCTTTACTTTTTGCTAACTGCCAACAACCCATAAGCCACAAATATGAAAGTTGCCAGAGAAGGACAAAAGACCTTTATGAATAAACACTTACACTCTCGCTTCAGAAGCTTGTGACTTCTATTTCAACATGAACACAGATTTATTTCACATTGGTATGCACATATTTTGCAGTTCTGCCCAGCAACCAGGAGTATGTAGGAACAAGTGCTCCTCTGCACAGTTTATTTTGATCAGTATGGATAGTGCCCAACCCACAAACCAGCACAGGAGAGGATTTTTGTCTCTGATCTTAGTGTCATTAAGGATTATGGTACTTACTTATACACCCAAAAACTTAACTAGGTAAACAGAAATGTGATCAATAAGTGTCCAAAGCCAAAAGTCCACAGAACACTGCAAAGCTGTTGACAGGCCTTAAACAGGAATTTTTTGCTCTCAGTCATTCATACAGAGTGTATTACTTCTCCTTACAATTATAGGCATATTACTGTGCCACACTGTACTTTTAGACTCACAGAAAATTAAAAGTGTGTCAAAATACTTCTTACTTGAATTAATAATGCATAGATGTAATTTCGAAACATGAGTGCTTTTGTTTAGCATATTTAGGAGAATAACCAAAAGAATGTTATTAAAGGTTAGCATCGGAAATTTCAGAGAATGTCTATAGGATAAATATTGACTTGTACTTAAGACATTTTGTGTTTTAACCTCCTCACCCTAATTTCAGAATTCGTATTTTCAATTTTTTTGTTCTGCTTTCTTTGTCATTCATAGCCTCACCCCAGTAAGGAGAAAAAGGGGAACAGGGTGTATTTTCCACAGCTTTCTCCATGTAGGGAACAACATAACCATCAAGATATGAAGAGTGAGTTATCACTTTTCTGCTTTCCTTTGAGCAGCAAGGAGTGCCAATAGGGAGAGAAATTCTGGCATCCCATATAAATATTCTAAAAATAGAAAACCAAAACTCATTAACTTCACAGTTGTTTCAATTTAACTTGTAAAATTCCAAGTGATTATCAGAACATTTTAATCAGAATATTTCTCATATGTTAATATATTTCCCATACATCTACTAATTTTTTATTAACCAGAAAGAACTCTGGCTATGGGCTGTACTTGGAATCTTGGCTAGCAGAGGAAGCCTTCCCAGCACCCCAGTCCACATTAACTCTCCCTTTCCAGAGGAGTGCTGCTGGTGTGAAGCAGCAAATTTCCTTGGTCAGTTAGCTGAGTATTTGTGGGTGTTTTGTTTTGGACCTCTATGCTCCTATCAGTGGTGGTACCACTCCCTGTGCTGCGCTGGCTGTGTAGTCCAAGATAACCAGCGGCTGCTACTTTGTTCACCCCAAGATACAGAACACCTACTTGGACACCTATTGTGTTTCCACAAAATGTCAACACTTCCCCCCCAAAAAAACCCACTGACCCCTTATGAGTCGTCTGTTTCCTTAGGTGCTGGGAGTAAAATCAAGGTAAAGGCCAATAGTGCACTCTTTTCCCCTGAGACTTTGTGCTCGTGCCATGAGTCAGCAGGAGTTGCATTAGCTACATCGCAAAAGGAGGCATTTGCCAAAAAAGACAATGAAAAACAATCCCTTAGCAACCCCTTCAAGTATCCCAGGCTGCACAGCACCTAGTGATGGACAAGTCTGAGTGGAGAGCTAAGGGCCTGGCAGGTGGAGGCAATGCCATGGCTTTGCTCTCAGTGAGACTGATGACTCCCATCAGGGCTGGGTTTACTCCCATCTGCCCAACACTTCCCCGGAGTCGCAATGAAGCCACAGCCCAGCCCATCCTGTAAAGCCAGGAAGGGTGTGTGGATGAGGCCCAGTCTGGGTGCAGGTCAATGGAATTCTTTAAGAAACAAAAAGAACTAAAAATCTGACAGACGCTGTACTCAGTACAACCTTTTATTTCTTTATATCACAGTATTATCTATCTTACCAAGAGGAAGTTGAGGCTAAAAATATGTTTTAAAAAAAAGTAAAAACCAGCCAACCAACCACAAAAACCGACCTAAAAACCAGCCAAACCTTGCTGACAGGGACAAGGTGCAAGTCATGAAGGTAAAAAGAAAGCTCTTCCTCTTCCTCCTCAAACTAGAGGTAACAGACCTCCACCACCTCCTTGTAGAAGAGCTATTTTATAGGTTCTTCTGGATCTGGGACCAGCTACAGGAAATTGCCCTGAATGTAGTGAAATAGCATTTTTCTGTGTGAAACAATCCTGAACAGCAACTCTTCCTGCTTTCTTACTGTCTTCATCTCCCAGAATTAAAGGCTTGAGTTCTCTCTGTCCACAAGCTGCAGGCTGCTGGTATCATGTTGCACCAGGCATTGCAAAGGCCTGTGATACACATTCAGTGAAAGGATTTCAGGCTTTTTAAGTGTCGGCTGGTCTGTGATTTTATCTGTTAAGCTATTGTGCTCAGAGAACCCACAGCCAGGCATGGACCATAAGAGCAGGCGTGTAACAGATACAGGTTTGTCCTGTTTTCCTACTTCTTGCTCTCCTACCCTCTATAAATTAATGACACTACTAAAATTTCGAGGGCAGAAGGTGAACAACTCTCCAACCTGCTGGGAGCTGATAAAAGTATCACTGGGGCTTTCCAGACTCCATGCTATGTGCTACCCTCAGCTCCATGAGGAGCTGACACCTCCCTCTTTGGCCCTTTTTGGCATCAGCCACCAGTCAGTCTCCTCCTTCACCGCTCCTCTGTTGTGGGGCTGGAGCAAAATGTAGAGATTGGCTACCCTTACTTCAATCCCAACAGAATTCCTTTTGTGCCCATGCACCTCTCCACTTTCCTAGCTTGTGCCTCAGCAATTTCACTCAGTTGCCTAAAAGCCAAGGTTCAGTCTCTTCCTCCTCAGGCTGAGGTTGTCCCAGTTTCTTCAGATGGCTCCCTCTCTGTCACGGGTATCACCAAGTCACATTTTGCTGCCCATTAAGGCAGGTACTTAGCTATTTTCCAACGTGTTGCCAAGGAAACTGCTGGCATTGAAAGACTGCCAATACTTCTAGCCTGAAAAATGGTGAGAACTGCTACTAAAAATCTTGCAAAAATTCATGAACAGCTACTCAGATATTTTAATAGCTCTGGCATGAGATTCAGATACCAGTCGTAAGTGTCCATTTTATTTTATCACAGTACTGATTAATTCTAACACTTCCCATCTCTGTGCATCTTTAAAAGCAGCCCACTGATAAAACACAGCCCTTAAAATAAACTGCAGTTTATCTTTCAACAGCTGTCCAAAATCCACATTAAATAATACTTTGCTATGCTGTATCTCATTGAAGACCAGATGCCATTGAACTGAAGTCATCAATACCCCACACAAGTTCAGGCATCTGCTTGCACAAAACAACTTGCTTTTTTGGCTCTTTACCTTCCAGCTCTTTGGGCCAGGACCAGTCTCATCTGTGAGGTGCATTACAAGTGGAGGTAGTTGTAAAAAGAAATCTTGATTGCCATTCATCTCATGACAGAGAGGATAAATTGTAAATTTTTTATTGCAAAATATTAAAATAAATTACATTTTACAAAGACTTAGCAAATATTTACATACAGTGTGATTCCAGTGACAATCAGCAACAAAGAACAGACAAACAGGCATATTATGGAGTGATAAGAGTCAGAACTGTACAAATGTCAAAAGCCATATGAAAGACAAGCTAATTTTTAAAAGTTAAATCCATCACAAATGGAAAGAATCCCACGAGGCACAAAAATTACAAGTCTACAACAAAGTTCTTCTGTTTAGTCAACAGACTTGTATATTGCTTTTTGCTCTCCTCGTCTGCCTCTACACACTCTCCCAGATCAACAGGAGGAAAAATAAAATCTTAGCATATACAGCTGTGTCACCATGGATCTGCTATCAGTCTGGTTTTAATTCTGTGTGCTTTGTGACATCCATTGCCAGCAACAGATTCACGAATCATTAGTTCAGAAAAATTTAACACCGATTTTGTATTTCCTCAGTGACTTCGTACCAGTGTATCAGATGTGTCAGACTGCCTGATGTGAGACAGGTATCTGAAAATGATGCCATTCTAGTAAAACCAGGCTTCAATAGCACAATACAAACCCAAAAAGCATCACAACGATGTCATGAAGAATGGGGTCACATAGTCTTATACTACTTAAAAGGCCTTTTGTAGGAACAGACTTCCATGGTCACATTTCAGAAATTTTTTTAGTTTTGAAAAGAAAAAAAAAAAAATTGAAAGTACTGGCTCATCTTGGCAAAATTAGTAAGCGAACCCATCCTTCACATGATGTGACTGGAAAGAAAATCTACCTGTAGGCAATAGCTAGAAAGAAAAATTTTCCACTGCTATTCCATTCCTTCCTTATAAAAGCTTTTAAGCTTTTTTTCCCTTCTTTTTAAAAAAATCCCTCTTTCCTGTCTTTCCAGGAAGAGATCGGTCTTAGCTATAAAACCTATTCCACAGCTTTAAGAATACTGTTAACATTATTAGTCAGCCAAGTGAAATCTTAATTGGCATCTGAAGAAAATGCTTCCAGATTGACCAAATAATTGAAATAACTAAAAGACATAATCAGGTAGCACCGGGGAATTCACTCAGAGGCACTTTTGGAGCTGAACAGAACAAAATACACCCTGGACACCCCTCTAAGTCACTACATGTAAATCTGAAGGCAGAAAGACATTAATTTAGATCCCTCAGGCAGCTTCTTTTCTCAAGATGTGGAAGACAGGCAGGCAAAAAGCTGTCTTGTTTAGCACTTTGGCACTTCTGAGGTGGCACCATAATTTTTAAAACCCTGGGAACGGTTCAGCTTTTTGGAGAGAGCCACTATGAAAGCTATGCACGAACGAAACCTCTCCAAAACTCTGAAACATGTAGGGCTTAACAAGACCAATTCTGTTGGCCCCTGTGTAAAGAGGAATTTTTTCCCAGTGTTAAGATGACATTAAGGCACATGGTGGGATATCTTAAGAACAGTTTTGTGAGGTGTGATCATGTTTCCCCAAAAAACTGGGAATATTGTACTTTGTTTTAATAAATTTAAACTATTACTTTAAATCCCATGATACTTATTATGCAGACTTAGAGTCTATGCTGACTACACTGGGAAAGGCCAGAGAGCCACATCTAGCTTGATAATATGAAACAGATCCCATCTATTCTCAGCTCTGGTGTACAAGTGCACTTTGCTACGGAGAACAGAGTCTGGGTTCCAGTGTGCAACATCCCCTCCCAAACTAAGCAGCCCAGCCAAGTGTCTGGGTTGTATTATTTCTGTATTAAAGAGACTTTTTTCTTTTTTTTTTTTTTTTTTTTAATGAAGACTGGACTATGCTTTTGCATTTCATGCACTTGCTGAAAGTCTTTTCTCCCCTCATTGTCCTGTAGCTTTCTAACTGTTACTAAAACTTTGATCTTTGCATCAATAATGGAAGACAAACTGGAGGACAACAGAAGCTATATGGAGTGCTTTCTCATTTTCTTTTAAATTAGTGTGGGCTTTTTAAAACAAAAAATTTAAAAAAAAAAAAGAGAAGGCTAGAGTGACTACACAAGCGTCCTGTGCATCAGACATGTAATCCTACCTACCATTTCTTACAGTTATAAAATACAGCTGTCAACCACAACCCTTCAGATATATACAAATACTTGAAGGGCTTGGAGTAATTTTAAAACAGTGGGGATCAAGGTATCTTACTAGAAGCAAGTAAGAATCTTCTTGGAATGGCCTCTCCCCCTTTCCTGTCAGACACAAGTCGAATTCATCCAACCACCGCTGCTCCAAACAGCATTAATACAATAAAATTTGATTACAAATATGAATTTATCTTCAACAATACTATCATAAATTGCAGATTTAGTACCAAATCCAATTATGTTGATTCCGCATTGTCTAGTATAACAGAGTTGGACACGAGTTGGCCACAATTTGGCCATTGTGTTCACATTCTACTTGAAAAAATGTCATACATGTGGAAAATTCTAGGAAAGAAATAGACTAATAAAGACAGTCCCTTGTTTCACAGTAGATAACTTCAAAACTTCCTATCTAAAGGCTATCCAACCAGAGTGCCAGTTTCTTATATATCCTCCTCCTCCTGTGGAATAGGCCAGCAACTGAAGCTGCAGCCAACACTTGCAGTTATTAGAAGTAACTAGCAATTTAAGATTAGCACTGCAGGATTCCATACGCTCTTCTTACAGAGCTAGTGAGTCTGCCAGCATTACACTGAAAACCAGACTGAGACAACTTTTAACTGTTCACTGAACTTTGGAAACTCTTGGACATACTGGAATGACTTAAATACTCTAAAACCAAACAGATCAGCAGAACCTGACATGTTAAGGTCCAAAGGTCTTGGCTATTTTCTGTTCCAAGTATATTGGATAAAACTGAAGTCAGTACCTTTTGCCAGCATATAATCAAGAGCCTCATTTGAAAGAGTTGTCAGGGTTAATGCATAGATATGGAAAAAGAAAGAAAAATAAAACCATGGTAAAATTTCTTTGTAGCCAAAACAATCTGGGCATAAATGTTATGAACAGACATGCTTCCTTCCAGTGAGCAGCCCATCTCCATCTCCAAGTCACAAGATAATACTTTTAGAAGCTTAGAGCCAAAGTTCCTTCAAAAAAAAGTGCCTTATGGCCTGAAGTCACTTGATCACATCTCAGTTTGCCCAAGGTTTGATATTGCCCAACCTTCTTTCAAGTGGGATAGAATAACCATTGTATATGCACACAGGTCAAACTCTAAAAACAAACAAAAAAATATACAAAGTGTAATCAACTGTTTTTAAAATCATCTCCCATTCAAGTCATGTCTGAAGTACCAAGGCAGGGAGGAACATCAATACTGAATAACACACTGCCCAGATCAGCAGCAGTGCTACAGGTCCCTTCTGACAGGCATTAGGGCATTTGGAGAATATCTGTGCTTCCCAAAGTGAATTTTCCTAAGAACAGTGTCAATAAAACTTCACCTGTACACAGATACTGTATAAGGTTCATTCAAGTATTTCCTTTAGGAAATGGACAGTGGAAGGACACTTTCAACATAAAAAAAGTTCATTGCATCCTGCTTATGCTCATACACACTTTGATCAATAATTCTGTCAGTCACTTTACTCTTGAACAGTTCTGGGGCTGATGTGCAGATCAGCAGGCCAACTGGCGAGCTTCATCCCAGATGATTCTTCCTTGTTATAGGGCTCCTTCTCAATCCATTCCTTTGGAATTTTAAATTTTATTATTTATGAAATTAGAATTCACTATAATTTGGCAAGCACTGACATATTCTACACAGATGTTCCAGAAGCTTCCTTCTCAGTCTACCAGCACACCTCAGCTCAGATCTGTGTGTTCTGGCACTTCATCTAAAGTTCCACATTAAGTACATGTAGTGTTAGCGCCATGTTTTTGGCGGTAACAACAATGGGCCCTTGATTCCATTCATGATAAAAGCAGAATTCAAATCCAGGTTTTCAGAGGTGAAAGGCTAATGGAGTAACTGAACACATTTGATACCCAAAACAGTCTCTTGCAACAGTATAGTTACACTCCCAAACTATTTCCTCAATGAAATGCATGAACTCTGAGCAGATCCAGTGTAATAACTAGTTTTTTCTAATCTATTTTGTTCAAGAACCATAAAATCCAAAGAAGGAGTGGGACTCCAAATTCAACTGTTATTTTACAAGTCTTTCAGAAAAGCAAAGCTGATGGGCTCAGAAGCCAACTTAGGATGGGAAAGGAGACTGGAGTTTCTTAGTTTGGGACTTGCTTTTGTTTTCAAAGAGACAGGAGAAGCTGCAAAAACATCCTTTTCTCCTTGCTCTAAGTTCAATATGCACTGACCACTTTCAGAAAACCATTGTCCAACATGCTTCACGTGGCAGCTTTCACATTGCTTACTGCATTATACTCATTCATCAGTTGTTCATAAGGCACAGAAAGTTCTAGCTCATTATTGGTAAAGGTGGATTCATCAGAGGATGGGAATTTTACCAGTTTTTTTGCAGTTTCAGATTCCTCTGCAAGATTGTCATCCATAGAGGATTTTGACGTTTCCTCATCATCTGAGATATCTTCCTCTTCATCATCATCTTCATTTACAAATGTTATATTGGCATTCTCAAATATTAAGGGTCGATAGTCTCTGGAATCCCACACTTCACCTTCTTCTTCACTAATCCTGTCCAGCTGGTTTACGAACATGGTTCCTTCTAGAGGGCTGTCTCCAATACGTTTGTCATGGAGGGGTCTCAGTACATGGCCATTTTGAATGTCCAGGGAAGCCTCATCATACTCAAATGACTCTGTCTTTGTGTAAGTCACCTGAACATCTATACTGGCATTCATTTGTTTGGCATTTTCCACTATAATCATTTTGTCATTGTTTGTCTTCAGGGCCTTCTTCCCAATTTGCTTTATAAGGTCATTGTAAGTCTCTTCCTTCTTTGAAAGAAAGCTGAAAATGTTGACATCCTTTGAGGTACCCATTTGAAGGGGTTTTTTAGACCGAGGATGGTTGTCAAATGACTCTTTTCTTTTTTTCCTCCGTTTCTTGATTGCTTTGTGGACTTCCACAAACATACTGACCTTCCAGTTAACAAAGAGTGAAAGCCAAGCTAGTCCCAGATAGATCCATAACTCCACAAAATATCTGTAAAGCGCATGATAGTTTGCATCTGGATTTACACCTACAAGGAATAAAAAACAAAAACATTACTGAAAGAAGACTCACAGCTCATACACCTTTGAAGTTATGACCCTTAGAATTGCTCTCTTCCTCACTAAAGAAAAAGTCAATCCCACATCTTCCACTTCTTGGCCTCAGGTGTTCTGACCACTGGACTAACATAATAAAATAGCAGCGTATTTATCCCTTCCTTATGAAATATAAAAGTGAATGTTTTCCTGTTTGCAAATTACAAGTTTTCCACTTCTTTGAGAAAAAGATCAGAATTCCACTTACAAGGACTCCTCCCGCAAAGCCCTGAACAGAGCAGTGGATTTTAGAGAAAGAAGAGGTTTAGGAGGGAGAGAGGAACAGGCTCAGCATTCCCCATTGACTAGATCTAAGCAGGTGTAGAGGGCATTGCCCAATGCCTATACATCCTGTTTAGTATACTGGATCCCATCCAAAGGTGCACAGCTATAATGGTGCAAGGGTAGCTCCTTGCCTGAAATACAGACCTGGGGCACCAGAAGGACTTACAAGCTCTAGAACCTGGCTGCAAAATTAACCCCACTAAGGCCTTAGGTATCTACACAAACACTGACAAGCCAGATCTAGTCCACTGGATCACTACTCAGATTTATCAGAATGTTCTATCCTGCAAAATGTTCTGGAGAAGCTTAGAAAACATCTTTTCAAATTAGAGTTTGGAAGTAGAACTGCCACACTATGCATGTAATGAGATAATATATAAAATACAATTACTGACCAGCAACAAAATCTCCAAATCCTATGGTGGTGATAGTGATGAATGAGAAATACAGGCCTTCAATGTAGTTCCATCCTTCAGTCATCATGAAGACAAAGGGAGGAATAACCAGATGGACCAAGACACCCCAAACAATGAAAATCGCTGTGCATGTAATTTGCGCTTTCCTCTGTAAAGAAAAAAGTCAGGGAAAGATCTCAACTTTTTTTTCCCGCCCATAGCACCAAGAATGATCTGGCAGTACCACGTATTTCAGAGTTTCATGCTAACAATTTACCTACCAAAATTAAAAGTCATTAACAGTGACTGAAGTACACACACTTTTTTTTTCCTTTAGGCAGAACTCCCTATTCTTACAACTACTTGTTCAAAAAAGGATTATTTCCTTATGGTTTTCTTTCATGCTCTTGGAAGAGTTTAGGGAGTTCTGACATTTTATAAATTGGTATGGGATATGGACATAGCATTCTAGTCTAAAAAGTCATCAGTACCTCTAACTTTCCTTTTACTGATTTGAGAATAGAAGATCTGAACTGTTTTAAGATGTTTTTCTCCTATTTGTGTTTCCCTCCCTTTGCTGCTCATACAACCTCTGTACAAACCTGCACATGCATTTCATTATTATTTTCTGTACTTTCTTCTCAGGTGCAAAACCAAGAAAGTTCTTGCTCAGTTTCTGAAACCAGGACCTAAAACAGTCTCAGTGCCCTCCAGGCACTATGACCCTGCATTGACTCCCATCTCTGTGCAGAGATAGAACTGAGAACTCATTTACAGTAGGGAAGGGGGTGAGAGGGAGGAAAAACCTTAAACCATCACCAAAAAAACCAACAAAATGCCACAAACAAAAATCCATAAGCCAGTAACTCAGAACAAATTTTTTTTTTCCAGTTGGTTCACTGCACAGCAGGAAGTACTCATGCTGGCACACAGACAGGTGGGAGCCAAGCAGGACAGCTTGTTTTCATTTCCATGCCTGAGGAGCTTGAATGAAATGTCTGTGAAATGGAGCCTCATGTACATTTGTCCTAAAGGTCTTTAATGTAAGAAGTAGTACCAAAGGTTTCTATGAAATCTCATTTTGCTAAATGTTTTTTCCAGAACTAACACATCAGACCCAATCCCTCTTTTAGTTACTTCAATGCAACACCATTTGGGAAAATTCATATTTGTGCAAGTGTTCATTTACCACAAGATAAGCAGGCAAGTTAAGAAGTGAAAGCTTAATTCATGCATCAAAACTACACAGTTCAAGACTGAAGGGTAAACAAGTAAGGGCTTACCAGGCTTACTCCTCTTTTTGTCAGAAACTGGCCCAGCCTCTTGGCACGTCCTCCAAAGAACTTCCCCAGAGCACTGATCCACGTCAAGCAGAGAGGAACTCCAAAAAGCCCATAAAATATGCAGAAGAGACGCCCAGCATGTGTCTTTGGAGAAACATTTCCATAACCTGAAAGAGATAAGCATGTGCTCCGTCGGCTCCTGTTGAAGAGAATTCAAGGCAATTCTACCTGTGCACAGAACAACACTCTGTGGGCTCCGGCTGCGTCAGGCACTCCTTACTTCACCATCTTTAAAAGCTTTAGTTTACTCCAGCTGCTGATCTTCTGAATCTGGATACCTTCCAGTTCTACTCTAGCAAACATATAATCCATTACTGCACTTTAAGTATCCCTTGGATTTTGTGCATCTTTTTCTTGACAAGGTGGGGTAAAGACAAAGTAAAGCTCATCTCAAAACTAATGTGATGCCCCAATCTTATGCAGTATTGTTAAAATCTTGATTGATTCAATTTTAAGGAATGAAATTCAATATTCACCCTGAAGCTAGCTCCCATGTGAAAGATACACTATAAACATTTAACTTGTGACCTGGTACCTTTGCTGGGTTAAGAGCTTGTGAGTTAAGTGCAAGGCAAGTAAGTGCAAAGTATTTCAACTGAATTTAGTTCTTTGCTGGTCACAGAACCCAACAGGGCATTACAGACTCAGGTTCTAAATCAGCAGGCTACTTTCTGAAATAAACATTCTTTTCAGAACTTCTGACAGAGGTTTCTTATTTAGGTGTGTTATTGACTTCAACATTTTGTCATAAGTTATAATACAAGCTGAGTATGGTGAATTTCAAATAATAAAGAAAACCACAGTACTGCATATGGTTTAACTACCATATCCTACATCCAGATTTCTACATCCAGTCCTCTCTGGTTATTTCACATTCCTTTCTTTCTTTGATTGTAGGTGCAGCAAGTGTGTAACAACACCATGCGGCAAAGATTTTTCTATAGAAGCAGAAAGCAAAAGATGTTGAGTTCTGAAAATCTATATATCAGAGGAGGAAGAAGTCTTTCAGTGCAGAGGGTCTTACAAGCACAAATCAGTAGTGATATTTAAAAAACAACTTGTTCTGCTTCACCTTCTTTTAAGAGGCGGATAAAAAGTCTAGATAGTTCTGCAAGCCAGGAACACTGATAATTTAGTAGTAGCTCAAGAGGATGCATATGTGTAACAAGACAGCAATAAAAAAACCTCACGTGCACTTGCTTTAGGTATTAGTTTAACGGAATGTTTTGTTATGCTTTTGTTTTGGAATTTTATGATTTGGAAATTTAAGTACATGAATCAATAGAACCAGAATGACACCAGCCAACCCCAGCAGCACCTTAAATCCATCACTTAACAGAAAGGCATGCTTTTCTCTTCTGTACACCCATGGAAAGAGTGCCAAAACCCTCAGTTTTTTCCTCTATGAATCTTGCAGGTGAACACATAATCCAGGCAACTCCAGCCATGAGGGCTTTATTTGGTGGCTACCTTGACACAGAAATGGGAGAGTACAAACACACTACAGCCTACAGAAAATTGCAGTTGGGCAGGTTGATGTAGCAAACGCTTACCGATTGTAGTGATCACAGTAGCAGCAAAGATCACAGCATTAGGCCAATTCCAGTTGTTGAAAGTATTGTTCCCAGTGATGGCAACCCCCTGTCCAGCAGCATCTGACACAATCTGTAAGGAAAAAGCATACAGTCAATCTTGTAAAATCCTGGCAGCCTAAAAAAGAAATGTGTCTGTCCCTCTTAGGTTTTCCTCTTCTGCTCATACTTTCAAATTAGTCTCAGAGTTTTTCATGAAGGCTGGCCTAATATATTCACTAACAATAATTTTATAAAATATAAAGATCTTTCTTCACATAAGAAAAAGTAATGCAGGCGCTCTGACATTTAAATAGGGAGTTTTAATTAGATAAACTTTTACTGATTTACCAGTTTAAACCAAATGAATCTCTTCCAGAGAACAAATACACTCCTCCAGACTGAACTAGCATTTAACCTCCAGTGCAGATCTTGAATTTGGTTTAATATTAGGGACTTCTTCAGAACTACTATCCATTTCAAAACACTGTTACATGCCTCAGCTTGACTTGGAATGTCATAGAATCCTTGGCAAAGCTCATGTGTTTCATATTAATTCACCTGCTGTCTCTAACGAAGTCAAGCCATCTACAAGCCAACAGAAAAACTACTTCTAAAGACAGAGTCGAATGAACACTTTTTCAAAGCATTTCATGCAACAGGATTCCAATCATTGTCCTTGAATTAGGCCCTTTTCTTCTCCCACGTTGGAATCTGGTATGCCATGATGAATGCAAAGCACTCGTTAACAATGATCCAGGGAAGCAAGCCAAGGCAGTAGCATTTCTACAGATTCAGGCAGTCGATTTTTTAACAGCTGTTCAGATCCTGAGATGCTCAAGAATTCTTAACCACCTTCACCTTTTGCAGGAAGGAGCTTGGAAAAACTAGCTCCCTCTCCTTTTCCGAAACTAGACACTAGAAAACACATTGATAAAAAACCCTAATTACTATTTAGTGCAGAAAGTGAAAGTTTCAGATCAAAACATTGCATCTTGCCAATTCGGGTGTGCATTTCTACCTTCTCCAAGTAAAAGAAGAAAACCAAATCGATTTACCATATTCTCTCCAGGAAATCTCTAGTTATTTAAATCTTTGCCCTGTCACATCATGATGCAGTTAAAGCCTTACCAGGTTACTCTGCTTTTTCCCCTTCAGTATAAATTCTGAATAAAGCTCTGAGGCTACACCCATGTACAGGAGAGGTGAAGATATCTCCAAATATCGATTTATAACATTACCCACTCACTTTCTGTATTTCTCCCTCAATAAGTGTTGAACATAAAAACTATCTCCAGCTAAATACCTAAAAAATTGGAAGCAATATACTTTTTTTATTTTTTTTTTTATTTTTTTTTTTTAGAAATGAACATGACAGGTGATGTTTATCTTAAACGGGCAAGAACTTATAAAGGTAACTACAACCAACTCTTCCTTCCCCCATCACCCCCCTTCCTTCCTTTCTACTTGATTAAGATCTGATCTTGGACCCAGCAGAGACTCAACACAAAGTTCAATCACTGCTGAAAACATGCACAAGTTAACACAGGTTTTAATTATTCTTGAGACTTACTACATATCACCACCCTCCTGCTGTAATAAATATGCCCTCAAAGTGCATGTATTGTGCATATACAAGATGCAAACAATGTAATTAAAAATGCACTTTCAAGACACAAGCTGTTACAGAAGATAAAAGGAGAAGCATTGAAAGTGAATGAAGGTAAAGAGCTGGATTTTTTTCTCCTCAAACTCAAAGTGTGTGCAAAACTCTGTGCAGTGTCTTTCCATAGCCTACAGGAGGGTCTGGATAGAAAAGGACAGAGCTCTCACCAAGGCACTCCTGTATCATGAGAAAGTGGTGCACAAATGGGAAGCAGCCCTAAAACAGGCAGGTCAAGACCAGGCAAGTAAACACACAATGCCACCCACCCCACTTTAAAAAAAACTAAAATAAAAAGCTGCAGCTACAATGGATTACAAGAGCTCACTTGAGAAGAAACAAATCAAAATACAATCACTCACTTCTGCCATAGTCTGCAGATGAACTTCCTGAAAATCCCAAAGGACATCTAAAGTACCTGACATACACAATCTGTTACCTATTATCCTTGAAAAGATGCCTTGACTTCTTCCACTGCCTAAATGTTACACTAAACACAAGTTTTCCAATCATTTTCCATTCCATAAGCAGACTTGGATTATTTTAATTGTTGTTTCCTCACGGAGCAAGTGATCTCTAAGAGACACAGTGAACTGTCTGTTTCCATTGTCACAGGCCATGATCTCACTGCATTACTCCACCTTGGTCTGACCTCATGAGGTCAGTTTCCCAGCACATACAATTATGTCAAGACCTGCCAGGATCTGAGGTCTGGAGGTGTGAAGGAGGCCAGATGTGAGGGGAAGAGCTGCAGGACTGAGTGGCACACAGCTGCCCTTCACAGCCAGGCAGCTACCGTGGGTGGAGATGGCCAGCTCCACAAGTTAGAGAAACTCTTGGCACAGAAAACCCACAGATAATTCTCCAGACACAGCTCACAGCTGACACCCTCTTCCTGTCCCTATTTGCACAGAGCTATTGGCTATTAGCACACAATTATCTATGATCTACAGTCCATTCTTTACAGTTACTTTGTGCCTGCAGTAAGTCTGAATGCACTGTATGCATCCCAGCTGCAGGAACAAAGATGGGCACAAAACATGCTTAGATAGCTTTGGTGCTGTGGGAAATATGTAGCTGCTTTCCAAGCAGCATAACTTTAGCCCATACTGAAATAATTACAGATTTTGGCTTCAAACAAAAAATGTGAGTGGACACTACACAACTGAGCAGCAAACATGGTTGTGGATTTTCTTCCTTGGTAAATCTGTTAGGCGATGTCAGAGGTGCCTTTATTGTCATATGCTAGGATACAGAATGCCCCAAGTTGGCTGTGCTTGATTTCTTGAACTACAGAAAACTTCCTCAAAAAAGTCTTTGGATTGCAATACAGGAGGCAAGGAAGAAGAGGGCAGGTGGTGAAAGTGTTCTTAATATCTTGAAATATGCAATTTAAAAATACATTTTCAAGTATGCCCAAATGCAAAAGCTGAAAACAGCTAACAAACTCATAATTTATACCTCAATATAGCTCATACTGATGAAGGTAGGACTGTATTTTCAGTCAAATGTCTTTTGCCTCACAGAATCAAACCCCCTCTTCTCCCTCATTCCCTACTACTCCAATTCTGCTTCTTGGCAAAGGAAAAAGCGAAAGAAGTTTTAGAGACTCTGGTGTTATTGTTGAAAGTTAAACAGACTTAAAACTACTACTTCATCTGGTGACATTATCACAAGCAGAAAAAGGGATGTAATTTGAAAGTAATCAAGCAGACAACATGCTCCATTTGCAAGGCACCTTCCCAGTTCCCCTCCACAAACGCCAGCACTGCTCCAACACAGACTTGTTTTTCCTGGCTTTGGTGACATTTTTGTTAACCCTCTGATGACCAGATGCACTCCAGATTCACCAGACACCACAAGAAATAGTTGTTAGCTCTCCTCTATCTTGGACAAAGGAGAGGAATTTCTCTCAGATGCTTTAGGCACAGACCACTTGGATCGCCCCTATATCCCCTATATGAGTAACAGTAGGGCTGTAAAGTTCTCAAAACAAATTTGAAAATAGCAAAGTGAAGCCTTGACCCATACAGGTCAGACACCATTACTGATTTTATTCTAAGAGTTAAGGAGTGCAAGAAAGCTGTGATACAAGTTTCGCATAACAAGTAGGAATAATTTAATATTTGGCATGAAATCTTACTGAGGAGTACTATCATTTGGGTCTGGAATAAACAATAGGAAAGAAAAAGGACTTCTGGGGTACTTGTGGCCAGGTAGACAGATAGACCAGAAGACAATAAACCAGACAATAAACATATACAAACTGACAGATCCTGCCCCACAGGCACCCTGTCACATACAGGAAGAATAGCCAGATTTGCTCAGTGCCAGGTCTCTTTTGAAGAGGCTGAAGCCTCCCTTGTTATTCAAAGCATTCCCCGGAGATCTGACATATAAGTCTAACGGCAGCTTTAAGGTTCTCCCAGTGGTGTGAACAATTGTCTTTTGAAATGCTGTTTTTCCATAAGAAAGGAGATGCGATTGAACTATTAAGCCTGAAATCAGACCCCATGGCTTTCACTCTGCTCTCAACAGTATTACAATGTAATGGACAATCACAGCTGGCTACTAGATGCAAAAGCTGAATCCATTAAAGCAATAACTGACACATCCTTTGAGGACGCCTAGGTTTTGTCCTCACTTCTGACTCCAAAAGAACCTAAGAGTAATTTTGCTTCTTTCTCAAGTTCTTTTATCAAGGATGTAAAGATTTAGTGCACTGAAAAACACTGAATTACGACTGTACCACGTACTTTAGAGACTTTCCTACAAGGATAAAAGCTTCAACAGCAATCTTTCTTCACACTGACATCTAAATCTTTCATACAATTTGAAGAAACCAGAAAAGTACAGTAGTTATCTAATCATAGGTATGTATAACACTGACAACTTAGCCAATCACAATAAAATTGTCCAGGGTAATAAATTTTAAATTTAAACTATCAGATGAAACTCATATACTGCTGTTCATTTTAAGCAGATTTCAGTTTTAACCAAATTCAGTAGCAGTGGGGCAACACAGGTAGGTGAAGTGGTACAGGCAGTTGTATGAATAAAAAGCCTAAAGTAAGTCCTAGTTGCTTTCAAAATAGATAAACAATGAAAATCCACGCCATGCAAACTGCACACCCTTTTACTTGTCCCACATGGGTTTTGCAGTGACTTAGGTTTTCTGGCTCCAGCTATAAGGTTACAGTAACAGTCAGCTGTTCATAATAATCATATTTTTTAATGCAGTAAAAACACATTTAATTGTTAATTAATATCTTTGCAATAATAAGAAACTTGAGTCACATGTTAAGACTCCCAGGTCAGATATACATTACAAAGTTCTGCTGACCTGGATAATATTGTCTCAGGATTGATTACATGTACGTAAAAGGAAAATAAACCCTTTTGAAGGGAAAATGTCTGTGGGTGGTCACAGCTAGATTGACAGGACAGCTTCCTCAGTCTTGTTATGCAGACAGGCAGAACAGTGGCCATGGCCAGAAATTTCCTGTCCTGTTGGCATATTGCACTTTGATGCATATTAAAAGCAGCAGAACCTATTTCACAGGCACAGTCTGAATTTTGTAAGTACTTTATAGCTAGATCAAGTTGTACATTCACAATCAAATGAAAATATATTAATCCTGGCTTACAGCCATCATAGCTCAACTACAGAGTAAGTTTGTTTAGTTGTTAAACAATGGACATTTTATATAATACCAAATGCCATAATCTACCGTTGTGAATTATAGTCACTGGAAAAAGAGATAACAACAAACAAATGAAGTAGATATTGAAAGTGATTGGCTTTCACTCTGCACCCCTGATGTGCCCCAACTGAATGGAAGATACTGTCCATCAGAGAAAATATTTTCCTCTCTGGAATACCTTGGCAGCTTGGGGTTTGGGTAAGGAAAGGGGAAGTGAAGCCAACTATGCAACTAATGATTTTACCAATGAGTAAGAAACTATTTCTCCCCAATTACTTTTCATGTCTAGATATATGAGGTGTATACAAGTAATGTTTTATTACAATTTCCTGTTTTGAGTTCTTCAGAGACTTCATATTAACCTATATATATTCTTTCACCTCTCTTCCCAACCTCAATTCTGAAGACAGATGCAGTACTGCTAAGAAAATCTTGCTGTGCCACGCTGCTTACTTCGGTAGCCAGAGACACAACGTGGCAGAGTTGCAGAGAGAATTCACATACGGTGAAATGATTTCATCAAGGCAGCAGAAAGATCAGTTATTCGTATGTCATCCTTAGGACGGCTGCTATACACGTGTCTGTGCACAGAAATGGAAGCTCATCACTTCTTGGAGAGGAAAAAAAACCCTTTTAGAATACAAAAAACCCCACACAGCCTAGAATACAAAACAGCAGCACCCTATTTGGAGAAGCATATTTCTGCCACTTGGCACCTTATAGTATGTCATCTGCTCAAGGCAAGAGTGCTTAGGAAAGGATGGTAGTAACCATCCTCCCCTTCTGAGTAGCTCAAAGCCACCAGAAAAGCACACAGCTGTGCTTCCTGCCATCTTTTTTCACTCACATCTCTAATGTAATGACAGACTTACCCTGATTGCTCGCTTGGACTCAAGAGTTCCCAGCTGAATCACACTGGCATATGACCAGGGCCAGCACACAGGGCCAAGTGGACAAGCCTTTGAGGCTGCCTTCGCCACTTGACAGCCTCTGCAGGATTACATGAACCAGCAGGACTTAGGATAGCTGACCTCTCATTTCCCTCTCAGCATTATCTGTGTTTGCAGTATGAGTTTCATGTTTGTCAGGGCAAGAACCATGCCAGATGTAAAAAGAAGTCTTTTAGCTGAGCCCTGGATTTCCTACTTCACTTCTGTGGAGAATGGTTTGCGACCTTTTTTGAGAAAGAAAAATAAGACTAATGAACTGCATTGTCTCAGTCTGACAGGCAACACCCTTGTGTCTTGCTAACCTGTGAAAGCTTTACTGTCCTTTACTGACCTATGCAGAGAGTTGAGCTGGAAGGTGGTTGGGGCAAGAGGTGCAGGATATGAGTCAGCAGCACCTGCATTATAGAAGGATGGTGGGAATTGATAAATTGCACATTAACTGAAGTGGACACCAGTTGACTTCACAAGTCTGACTCCAGATCAACTGAGCATAAAAGAGTGAATCCCCAGCTGACCTGTATTAAACTAGGTTCTGCAAAACTCTTGATAATCCTAGAACTTGTATAGTCTGTTTTAACAAACAAAAACCAAGGCAGGAACAGCTCATTTCTAACAGCCCAGTGGGTTATGGACAGTAGCCACCTACCACAAGGTCGAAGTTGAAACTGAAGTAAAAAATAGGAAGTGGTCATTGAAGGAACAATGTTAACTTTCACTTCTGGAAGAATAAAAACTCCATAAGCTTCATGCTGTTGACAGATGTAATACACACAACAAAAAGAATACATGAAGATTGTGCAAAAACCGAGAAAGATTAATATGAGTATACAGGATTCCTTCCCCCTTATCTATGAATTGAAATAGAAAAAAAACCCCAAACTGCAAACCCTGAAAAGCAAGTGTTATTCCCCAGGTTTACATTCCTATGTAAATCAACTACAAATAGCAGGGGACAAGTTTTCCCCTAGCTGTCATAACCAATCACTTTACAAATGCAGTGCGACTGCTGTTGCAAGTAAATACATATTTTGCATTTTTCAATCAACAGCTTAGTCTTTAAACAGTTCTCCTATCAAAGGACAAAGTTTTGAAAATTCTCAGTAGGGGGAAAAAATCCTGGCAAAATACGGATTAAGTGAAGAGTTTTTTCCAGCAATAGTAAGATTTAATCCAGAATGAGATTTTATTTTCACACTTCTATCAATACAGCAGATAGAATATTATCTTCTCACTTTTCCACAGTCTTTGGAGAAAGAAGAACTCAAAGAAGTCTTTTTTTTTTTAAATTGCTTCAATATGTCAGTGGTTCTTGTTTGTTTGTGTGCTTTTAATAAGGCAATTATAAAAGTTATTTAAATTTGCTACAAGTGATTTTAAATAATCCACCAGTATCTTATAGTATACAAAATAGAAAGGTATATGTAGAGTTCAAATGCACTGTATATAACACACTTTATCCAAAAGGTTATATAGCAAGACTGAACTTGCTCTGCAGGAAAGGTTTGGCTAATGTTGTTGATTCTTCATTTACCAGCCAACTTCTTAGTGTTTCATTCTGTTCATGCAACAGTGCTTCTCAATGAATAAATGAATTACAGAACCAAGACACTCTATTGCTTTCCTTTCATTATGCTTTACTTTGGTCAGTCAGGAACTTGTACCTTCACCTAAGCAGACCTTTTCTTACCTAATTGAGCCTCCAGCACATGCCATTTCATACAAAGCTGTCCCTACATCTAAGCCTGATATTTAAAGAATGCGTGTAAATACATGCCTGGTTTTCACTTTGCATAGTTTTGTGATATAACAGACAGCAAGCTAGACATCATTTTTGGCTGTTAATTTAGAATACAGCACACCCAGAAGGTTTCTTTACATGTGTCTTGTTCCTGATTTCTTATTTAGGTAATTTTGTCACAATTCTTTATTAATTTTTTTTTAAGTGGGGAAACTCCTGTTCCTAGACTTCAATGTGGCTAGCACTTTTTATCTTTTAAAGCAGTTTTGCTAGTTTTATTAGCTGGAGAAAGCAGAGAGTGGGATACCTTGTCCTTTACTGGACTTTGAAAGCAGATTCCAGTGAAAGTAATTAAATATGTGCTATGAAGAAAACTGTGGATTACAGCTCGACATCCCTTTTAATTTACTGATTAAACAGCACAGAACAGGCTGTCCAGTAAGAACACCAAAGAGAAGAAACTGCTAAACACAGAGAAACACAGAAGTGGTCTTTACCAGAAAGAAAACACTCTTGACTAAATAACTGCATCACTGTGCTGTAAAGAAGACCTCTGTATGTTCTTCAAAGGACATAACTGAGTTTGAAGAGGGATAAGAAAACACTCACATCTTAATTCTACACACATAGCTTTACACTTGAGAATTTTCACTATTTAGTATAATTCTGAGGAAGCTTCTCTAAGGTTTATTTAGGCGCTCAGAACTGAGGAATAACACTGACATACCCCAAAGCAAACTGGAACTGCTCAACATTAGCTCCAAAATCTCTCTGCAAAAGACTTTGTTGGATAAGCCAATGAATTCCTATTTGCACCTGAAGTTCTATCACATTAGCTGTTCTTAAAATTTATACTACCCAATCCCAGAACAACCTGTACCTATGAAGAGGATTTAAACAACATGCAATAGATTAGTGAATGTATTGTGTTTGTGTGGCCAAGCTTTGGTAGTTGGGGTGCTACAGGAATGGCTTTTGTGAGAAGCTGCCAGAAGCTTCCTCCATGTCCAGCAGAGCCAATGCCAGCTGGCACCAAGATGGATGTCCTGCTGGTCAAGGCTGGGCCAATCAGAACTGGTGGTAATGCCTCTGTGATAATGTATTTAAGAAGGAAAAAAAGTAATTGCTCAGATATAACTGCAGCCAGAGCAGAGAGGAGCAAGAATACAGGAGAGGAACAAGTCTGTCTGCACAGACACCAAGGTCAGTGCAGAAGGAGGGGGAGATGCTCTAGGCTCTGGAGCAGAGATTCTCATGCAGGCTGTGGTGCAGACCATGGAGAAGCAGGCTATCTCCCAACAGCCCATGGAGGAGCATGAGGATGCAGAGATCCACCTGCAGCTTGTGGAGAACACCCATGCCAAAGCAGGTGGGTGCCTGAGAGGAGGCTGTGACCCCATGGGAGGCCTGTGCTAGATCAGGCTCCTGGCAGGGACCTGAGAGAGAAGCCCATGCTGGAACAGGTTTCCTGGTAGGATTTGTGACGCTGTGGTGGACCCACACTGGAGCAGGCTGTGTCTGAAGGATTGCACCTGTGGAAGAGGGAGCCATATTGCAGCAATTCAGAGAGAACTGCTGCCCATGAAGTGGACTCATATTGGAGAATTTCATGGAGAGCAGTCTCCAGTGGGAGGGATCCCACGGTGGAGAAAGGGAACAACTCTTCTCCCTGAGCAGTGGACAGAACAATGTGTGATGAGCTCACAGTAACCCCCCATTCCCTGTCCCCCTGAGCCACTGAGTGGGAGGAGGTAGAGCCTTTGAAGGAGAGAGGGGTGAGGGGAAGGTGGTTTTAAGATTTGTTTTTATTTTCATTATCCTGCTCTTTGTTAGTAATAAATTCAATTAGTATCCCCAAGTTGAAACTGTTTTGCCTGTGATGGTAATCGGTGAGTAATCTCTTCCTGTCCTTATCTCAACTCACAAACCTTTTGCTGTATTTTCTCTCTCCTGTCCAGTTGTGGAGGGGAGCGACAGAGGCTTTGATGAGTGCCTGGCATCCAGCCACTGTCAACCCACCACACGGTACTATTGCATACAGTCTTCCAGGACCTTCCAAAAACTCTGAGTGAAGTTTTTCAGAAGCATTTGTGTTTAGATGCAATGCCATCATAAATAAAACATAACTGATAATACTGTCACAGCTCTCTACCTTTATTAAGGCCAGTGGCTTAAAAATCTGCTCTGACTTTGCAGAATAGACCTGCTTTCTAACTATTCTGCCAAGAAGAAAAGAGTTTTCCCACACCTTCTCCTAGGCACTGATGATGGCTTTTCCACTCTCTCTCTCTGGCATCATTATTTGAACGCAGCACCAGTCATGCAAGTTAAACAATGCAGAAAGTTCTTCAGTGGACTGAGTCTCAAAAGGAACAGTGACAAATCTAAGTCTGGGCATTTCAGGGTTTTTTCTCCTGGATTTTATGTTTTGCAAGGGCAGCGTGTGTGTGGGAACAATGCTAAAACGATAAATTTGTAACAGAGACCAAGCATTGAGCTTTGTTAATCCGTAACTGCTGACAATGACAACCCAGTGAAGAGAGGAGATAATTGATTTAACTTGCAAAGGGCAGTCTCATTAAAGACAATACTACAGGCACAAGCACCTCTTCTTGTCTCTGTGTTCTCTTATTCTAGATGCTTCCTAGCTGGCAAAATGAATGAGGATAGAGATCTGTCATATTTGTCACAGATAGAAACAGTCCTTGTTTTAGTCTTTTAAGTGCTCATCTGTTTTCTTGTTTTTCAATTAAAATTTAATCAGACTAAGTGATCCTTTAGAAAGGCAATCTGTTAATTAACCCAAATTAAACAACCAAAATCATGCTCTTCAAGCACAATCTCAATTTATATCCAGAAATAGCTCTCATTTGTCAGAAACCAGGGGGAGGGTGGGGGAGTTTACATACAAATTTAGAAGATATATGCTCTACTCTGGTTTTAGCTTGTTATCTGAAGGCCATGCAATAAATAATGAATTTAGAGGAGATGTAAAGAACCATCTTTATATACATGCCTGAACCTGAAAGACTCATAAAACTCTAATTGTGGCTTAAATATACTATTTATGAGTCTGGAGACTTCAGGACACAGTCCAGTGGAAACAATTTGTGAGTTCACAGACAAATTAATTCCACATCATTGTTTGGAAACAGAAAAGGTAAATAATTCTGCCAGCTATTCCCTGCTTGAAAAGATGATCAAAATTAGACAAAGCATGAGCTGGATGAAACAGCATATATAAGACTTGAGGATAAAAAAATTTATGACACTCTATAGTGCCAGCATTCGCTATATTGATTTTTTTTTTTTCCTCCTACTTTCCCCTGCACATATTCCACCCCCCACCTCCCACCCCCTAATTAAAACCAGACATTCATGTACTGATCAGTTTTTTGGGGTTTTTTTTTAGTAATTCATTATAGATGTAAATGTTGATCACTGCAATGAATTGTACTCTGTCTACAGCAAGTCCTCAGGGTTGCTTTTGCTCGGAGAAACAGAGTGTTACTATTGTGTAACGTCCTGCAAGATTACCTGCTCTATCAGTGCTGGTAACTAGCACCACCACCTTTTCCTTCCCTCCAAGGTGGACATAAACATCAGAAAGTGAATACACTTTCTGTATGAAAGTGAATACACTTTCTGTATGAATGATATGTTTGAGTTTTGCAGGGAAAGTTACAGCTGAGTAATAAACCTAATTAAGAGAGCTTTCCTGAGGATATGATGCTTCCCAAGATGTAAGTGCACATTTTTTTGTGTGTCACTTGGCATTGAGAACAAAGACAGAGTTTTAAAGTTAATGGAAAATATCCTGGGAAACAATCCCCACTGACATGATGAGAGAATTATCTCCTGTGGGACAAACATATGGGTGGGGATCAAACTTAACCCTCCCAGCTTCCCAAATTCTGCAATATCTGAAAATTAATAGACAAACAGTAGTTCCAGGAAAGGCTGTCAATTTGACAACAGAAAGTGCCTGCCTGCAAAAGAGAACCATGGAAAAACCATCTGACTTAGTTCAACTATATCCTTCAACAAGAGATAGCAGACTAGCAAAATACAGTTTTAAATGTATCTAGTTTCTTTAATTCCTACTTCAGTACATGCTGTGAACTTAAACTCTCCTTCAATTAGCTTGAAATAAGAGGAGAGTTCCAAAACTTCCGTATCTTGAAACTGGACCTCATTGCACTTGAGAACAACATAGGTTTTGTCATCAATTTTATTTAGAGAAGATAAGCAACTTGTACTGCAAAAATAAAGTGTAAGTGGAGATAGCATTGCTTTCTTTGTACTACATCAGAAACTGTAATGCAAGACCACAAGCAAAAGCCATTTAAACAAAAAGCCAGTTTGGTGTAAGAATAAACAACAACTAAAAAATGAGCATGAGTGAAACTAAGCTGCAAAGTAAAATAGGTTCTCAACCAGGCAATAGCTGTTAATCAAAGCATTCAGCATGGTGGCGTACATTCACCTCCCTGCCTAAACCAAGATGCAGACTAACAGTGATTGGTTTAGCTAACGTAAGTATTTCTGCAATGTGGTGATAGAGGTAAGATTTTTGGATCAGAAATCCTTATTACTACTATAGTGCACTGGGGAGCATATTTTTGTCCTACGGTAAAATCCTCTGAATAAGAGAGAAGGAGTTCTTCAGAGAGATGTTGTGAGAAAGTGTTTACTCTTTCACCATTTTCTGTGGATCCATTAAAAGGCATGCAGGAGCTCTTCCTCAAGGATGGACACAATGCAGAGTACCCGAGAGATAAATGCAGAAGAGCAAAACAAATTACTTGGAAAGAAACAACTCTGCTGACAAATAGAAGACCAACACTTTTGCAGCACCAGCTTGACTTTTTTTTCCGACAGACTTCTAACAAGAGTTTAATAAGCTCATTAAGTAAGGTTTGAGCAATATGAAATACATATAATTTCCTTCATTGAATGTACTAGTGGCTCTACAAAGTGGATTCATTTCCCTACTGACTTTGTGAAGCCTTGTCTTAAGGCTACATTGAAATGAAGTCCAAGTCAAGACTGGTGATTTTGTAATGATAATTTGCACTCCTTATTTGTACAAACTGCTTTTGTTCTGAAGGTTTACTGATGGCTGTTACGTCTACAGCTACAGACATAACACTAAGAGCTATCCTCTTCAGATTAAGCAAATTTTACATGAAAATATTCCATTTGACAGTGGAAACAGAACACTGTAATCTAAGCAACCTGGTCTAGTGAAAGGTGTCCCTGCCCATAGCAAGCGGGTTGGAACTGGACGAAAAAGGCTCTTTCCAACCCAAACCATTCTATGCTTTGTTCCTTTGCTTTGTAAAAAGCAATGCAAGATTTACATTTGTCTTTGCAGCTTTGCATCATGAGCATCTATTTTACAAAATAGTGTTTTAAAAATAGGCAATTTAAGATGTTTTCAGTCAAAACACACATATGTGTTTGTGGAAACCTGTTGTAGTCTGCCCAGACATGATTTGGATAATGCTTATTGATTTCATGGTCTGCAACAAGTTCTGTATTTTGCCTTTTTCTCCATCCTCATGGAAACTCCCCACTGTTTTCCCAAACTACCTTTACTGAAAGGAATGCCCCAAGTCTGAGGCTTCATTTTTCATGCCATAAAATTCAAGAATAAAATCACAGAAGGATGTTTGGCCCAAACAGGGCCTAACACCTAAGCACACTTCCTCACTAAGGCAAGTTAAGGCCAAGCCAGCGTTGCTCATGTGAATTGTCAGAAAAACTGTGAGTAGTAATCTTTGAAGTACTTGTTGCTCTTTCTATACCATGAAACCAAGCATGCAATGAAGCCCTGAAGAGGAAGCAAACTTAACACCCCTCATCAGAAACCGAGCAGTTGTAAGATGCTACATTGTGAATTTTGAGGAGTTTTGACAAATTGAACCATTACAGATGAATGACAAAAGCTTTCCCTCACTACCAACCATTGCAGTCCTGTTGCTAATTTCTCTTTGATACAACAACTAGCTAACAACATTCATTAGTGACCTCCCAGCCCGGATGTGTAAAAAAGACTAGGGGTAAACTATTGTGATGAGAGAATTAATTAATTCTCCAATAATCCCCCATGTTTTGGAACAGTTTCAATCTTAGAGTGAAACATGAAGTCAATGAGATTTAGGTGGTAAGAGTCCATGCAAAAAATAATTTCAACAATTGGAGCTCTATTTCTACTCTTCAGTACAAATAGGTGTTACTGTTTCCTTCGGAAAAAAAGGTCTAATCTGTAGGGAAATTAACCTCTTGGAGGCATGTCAATATTTTTACAGCATGCACTGTTTAAGACTTGCTGTATGATGTATAGCATGGACGGTTAATTTTCCTATAAGTCATAATTCATAGGACAAACAATGTGAGGGTTATTAATGGAAAAAGATCAACAAGGTTATTTCCTTTTTGTGACTTTCTGCAGAGTTAAATAATAAGTGAAACTCTTAATTCAGCAAATAAGTTAACTGGAACTATTTTGTCATTGCAGAATTGAACACTAAAGCTTCCTTATTTGTGATACTTGCAGATTCTACGCTTCAGTGAACTAATGTTGCTTCATTTTATTTCTCCTTTCCATTTATATGCAATGGATGTAAATGCCAACTGTTTTGAAGAGGCATCTGGCTTTTTTGACAGAACACGACTACAGAATTTAATAGTTTATATGGATTTTTCCCTTATTAATTTCAGGACTAGATTCCAGTTTTATGAACTACTTAATAAACTATTTTGATGAAAAGCATATTCAGTGCTTTACCAGCATTCTCTTGCTCTTGTGATTAATGCAATAATAGAAATGTTTCCTTTTCACTCTCCCAGGTTCCACATAGACATGTTTTGAAGACAAATTAACCAAAGGTTATTGCTGCACGAGAACCACAGATGTTCTGCAGATGCTGAGTGTCCCTACTTTTCACTGGCCTACAATCATTCTCATTCAGAAATAAAAACTACCAGACTATTTCATAGCTTTTATTAGTACAGCTTAATTTTGTGGGCTTCTGTTCCAGTCTGCTTATAACACACTTCACCTTGGATGGGGAAAAGCAAAAAAAAAATTTCAACAACTTTTATGTGGCATCAGCTGAAATTAAGACATTGGAATAATCTATAACAGCAGATCAGGCTTCCTTCCTATCTGAATTCATACATGGTGACTAATGTAGCCAACTCCCCTTAGAAAGGGCTTTGGAAAATGCTGTTGTCCCCATTTCAGAGATAAGAAAGTGGAAGCAGAAGAGTCGAAGAGTTTAATCAAGCCCTCACACCAGCTGGTGACCTATGTTAGGCAGGGTTAGAACCAGACAGTGTTTGCATGAGACTCTTGCAACAGAACTGGTACCGATTGCATAAGCAGATGGTAACCCATGCAGCAGTCTGTTTCCAAAATAATACATTTCAGTTCAGTTGCAATTGCTTTAAGTAGATTTAAATGAAACCAAAACAGTCTTATTGTCAATAAAAACACAGTCTATTGAGATGAATTTTCTAGATGGAGAGGGGTTGGTCAGAAAATGTTGATATTATACAGGAGAAGTAGAAGAAGAAGCTGTGTTTAAAATTAAGCTTCCCGCCACCCCCTCCCCCCCATCCCGCCATGCTTTCAGTGTATAAGAATAGTTAATTAGACAAGTCAAAACACAAGTGATCCAAACTTCACAGCTTTGCTTATAGAGGCCCAAATAAGCTTTTCAACTCCGTGAATGAATTGCAGCATAAAGTAACATTGCATTAAGAAGCATACTACACTCTGTCCCATTTATAACCATACATTAAAGTATGCTTCAGATTAAGAAACTTACAGAAAGTCACTTGTTTAGAACGCTCTAAAAACTGTTCAGAGTTTGTTTCTTGGGCACTAGGAGGAAAATGTCATAGACTTTTGGTTTCACAAGCACTTTTGTATTTCATCCCCAAATACGACTTTAAAGGTCATGTTTCTCTGAAGAGATGGTAGAAGTTGCTACTGAAGTGTGCTAGTGACATCATGCACCTCATTTCCTATTTAACAAACTATCTTAAGGAGAAACAAGTATAAGAAACAAAAAAAGGGTAGCACCTTGTAAAACAACTTACTTGTCTGACAATTCAGTGAGCTTACACATGCTAGAATAAAAATCTTACTTGTCCCAACAGCATCAAATAAAAAAACCGAAAGTGATCAGACTTGGGTGGAGCAGAGTACTACTTGTAACAACATTTTTAATCAGGTAGACTTTTGAACTACAGAACAGGAACAAGAAAAAGACACACTCTTGGCTATTAACTCTTTAGGGTTAGTACCTTTACTAACCCACCTTGTTAAGCCCAACAAACAACCATGTTTCCAGGGTCAACCAAAACCTTTACATAACCTCAACCACACCAGTCTCTCTCCCTGTATCATTCCTCTATCCAGGCAGCAGGAGGAGGAGGAAAGACAAGGCAAGCTTCCAACATCAACAGGGACAGGATGCTTTGTATGAATAGCAAGGTGATGGGTTTATGTTAATAGGTCCAACAAGGGGAAAAAGCCTGCCACAGAAATGCTCTTAGCTTTGAGATTTCTGTTATTATAGATTTAGCTTTATCCAGGGCTTAGCCTGAAACAAAATGTTTTCATGTTACTTACTATAAATCTCTTCAACACTAGATTAACTCAAGACTGATCTTTGAGGAGTACTGAGGAAAGAGTGGAGGCTGCCCTGAACAAATGTTTTCAAATACAGAGAGATCTGTCGGCACAGTTACAGCAGGCTAGAAAGAAGTGTGATCAGTAACTGAGATAACATGCTAGGAAACAGTCTGACCTAGACATTCTCAGACCTGTAACAGCTTGGTTTGCCTAGTCTAGGTTATTTCTTCCGTTGGGTGAGTGAATTAGGCTGGCTACAACATCAGTTTGCTGCCAAGAGCTGGCTATACATTAGAGTATTTCTTAAACACAGTTGTGTCAGCATATATACAAACCCCATTTTTGCAGGAATTGTATAACATTAAAAACCACACACACAACATGCGCACTGGAAACAAAATCTTCTGCTATTTTAATACATTCAGCACTATACTAATAAGTACACAGAAGAGGCTTTCTTAGCAAGAGAACTTCTAAGCACTAACTAACAGAAAGCAGAGCAGATACTGCTTTAATAATTTTCCAATAACCTTTTCAATCATGTATCACATCTAGTTCCTGGTCAAAACCCAATGGTAAACAAGTAATTGCATATATCCTGTAGAAAGGACTTTAAGTAAGTGAAAAAGTAAGCTCAGTCAACTTGAAAAACCCTTCTACTTTAAGACTACCAAACCATGCACACTTTCAGATTCACAAAGTTTCCCATACGTTTGCAGGTCTCCCCTGAACACCTAACACGAGACAAGCGGAAGGCAAAGAGTAATGTACAGCATTGATGTGTGGCAGGTAATTAAGAAATTGTGCCCTGTCACTTCTTCACTGTCCCATCCTGGAGGATGTATGAAAGCCAAACCACTTTGTCATCTTGCTACTGTACTAAAGGCAAGAGGGATCAGCTGGCAGAAGTACTATAGCTGTTGCCTTCTGTTAGACTCTTTTCCTTCCTAGCCCTGATTTCCTGCAACTGGCATCTGTGACTATTCAGCAGCATCTACTGCCTTCTCAGAAGCTGAGACAGAGGAAGCACTTGCACATTTCTAGTAGAGAACCCTGGAGCTTAAAAGCTGCTCACATACAAGATGTTAAGGGAGTCAACAAAACGACAGAAAAGCTGCAGTTACCTCAAATAAGTGAGACTGTTTTCCTAAGATGCATAGAATTCATCTGAAAGCCACCTAGACAATGTCCAGTGTGAAACTACTTTATGACAGTGTTTCTCCACTAGGAGACAAGAGGCAGCCAGCTGTGGAGACATCTGTCCAAATAACTGTTTAATTGTAGCAGAGCTGAACAAGCATAATCAAAACATGCAAATAAGGCCAAGGCACTCTCAGAGTGTGAACTTAATTTTACTTCCATGAAATATAAGATAAAGACGTCTATGCTCATTTCATTAATCAAGTTGACAGCTTTAGGACATTGCATTTAGGACACTTAGGACTATGTAACAACTTCATGAAACAGCACAGTGTGACCTGTGGTCACAATTCAGTTAAGACACTACCTGAAAATTTAGTATTACTGTAACAAATAACACAGAGACACAATAAAGATGTCTACTGGGTTTACTGCTAAACAGAAGCAACTCCAAAGTTTTTCACTCTCTCTCCTTTCTCTTGCCTTCCATCTGAAAAGCCATAAAAAAAAGTTGGAAACATGCAATTGGTATTTTAAAAGGGCAATTGATAGGGACACAGGTGAAAAGCTTTCAGTGTGCACTGATAAAAGTAAGAAAGAGTGAAGCGTAAACTCCAGTGCCCTTCAAAAACCCTTGTGCCAACAAGGCAAGCGTTGATTGCCCTCTGTCACTCTGCAGTCATGTTTGCACCACTTAGACAGGCCTGAAGCCTTAACTGGCAAGTTATCATAGATCAACTATTTAACTCGATTTTAACATATTTGCATTACAGTCTGTAGCTGGTTAACAGCAACTGTAAGAGCTGAGCATGTGGCAGATTGAGTGCTCCAGCCAGACTAATGCAAGAGAGGCTAAGGGAGAAGTCAATATCACAGTGAGCTTGATTAGACCCCTTCTCTTTGTTCAACTGCTTGACTCCAAACACCTCCTGTTTCTTTGGTGCCTGGAGGAGACCCATCAGCTTCACTTCCTTTACAGGAAGGAACTAAACTACTTGCAAACTGCTCTTTCTCTAGCAAGGGACCAAACTCGATTCTTCATCAACTCTCCTCCAAAGTTTTTTTACTCCTTTGGAGTAGGTTGGGAGTAGCAAAGAGGAGCGGCAATAAGAGCACTGGAGGTCACACAGAGAAGTCATCACTGATAATTTAGGCAGGCCACCAAAAATACTGTCGTATATCTGACTATGCTTTCTACCTTAGGACCTTTACAACCCTTTGCAGAATTATTTTCAAGTTGTGTCAGCTATAACTCACTCGCTGCCATTACCTGACAATCTTATGACTTACTTTGCAGTCCAAATGAATGTTAACTGTTGTTAGAAAGTACTGGAATTCAGAGACCTGTGATAGGCCCAACTGGGATATTTTTGCAGCTCTTGCAACCTCAAAGAGACGCACAGGTCTGGGTTTTGTCTCTCAGCAGCTGGAAACTGCTTACACAATATTTGCAAGATGCTGGCACAGAACAAAGTCAATTTAGTATTTGCCAGTTTGCTCAATCACAATCCGTGTCTACCTTTTCATTAAGGTGTAAATCTAGTCCTACAGACTGGCTGATCTGTAGCCATTGATCTGCAACAGGGGTTAAAAAAAATAGGTTAATCATAAGAAACACTGCAGGTGCACATACGGTTAGAAAACGAAATACAACCTATTACTGGTTTCCTACTTCCTTTTTATCACTCACATTTCTTTCTCTTAAGAAAACCAGTGTATGAGGCTTGCTTTTAAAACATTTCAGAAGCTATTTTGCACCCAAGAGTGTCTCTGCTCCACTTGAGTTCACACAACACAATGCAGGGAAAGAAAAAAAAAAGGAATAACTTCCTTACTGATCTGACTGTAAACAGAGCTACTAGGGCAAGACATGCCTAGGAGTAATCCCTTATGCCTACAATTCAAGTGTTGGTAAGTACATAACTAACACAGTAAAACCTTAAAACTCTCATATAAAGACATGATGAAATAAGATGGGTGGACACAGAAAACAAACAGCCAGCCTGAAGTTCCCTGCTTAAGAGCTTGGTGTTTTAAAGGAAAGATCTAGTAATGCTAGAACCAGCAGCGCTGATGAGGGACCTAACAGAACCAAGACAGAAAACAAAGGAAGACAAAGTGCCTTCAAGCCCAAGTCATCCCCTCAGCAGAGAGATCTAGCAAAAATGCAGAGTGCATATTGCACGCCGTATTTTAAAGGCTCAATCTGCCTCTAAGTTGGCTCTCCTGATGATGTCTGTAGCACCACAGGTGCTCCAAGTGTGACCACAAGTGGGATTTTAATTTAACTGAAGAGTGCAACTCTTCCAGTTGTCCTGTTACCACATTCTGTTACATACTACAGAGCAGACTCAGTTTGTGATCTGAACTCATTTTGGACTAAACAAAGCCCAAAGACATACAGACTCCAATCTAACTCCAGGAAGAAATTTAACTATGTGTTCATATGTATTCAATCCATAGAATCATACAAGTGCCAGGAAAACAAACAAACAAAAAAAAACCTCTGCAAATCACAGGCACTGTGATCAGCAGATCCACAGCACCAATGTGCAAAAGCATTCTCCTTTGCTCCCCAGCTGATCAGATTATTGACTGTCACTTGTAATCCAGCTTGCTTCTGGGTTGTATCTTACTATGTTGACATTTACTTGCACTACCAGCAAGGAATACAACTGTTCTGAAAGTCAACAGCATTCAGAGAAAAGCAAAACAATTCATTATGTTTAACTAGTATTAATAGCAAAAACAACAAGTTGTTTTTAAAAAGGAAATCTGTACAAAGTCATCATTACACTGTACCTTCACTGGCTACAGAAGGTAGCTTGCAATAACCATATATACAGTACGAACCAAAGCAGGGCTTCCAAGATCTTTTAGAACAAACTGCTGATAACTTGCAAAACTGCTTGCATGCCATGGTCTCTGGAGCAGAGCTTGCCAGAAACACACCTAGTAGCAGAAGGTAACATGTAAGGTAACACAAACATTCAGTTCTAAGGTAACAGAAGGACACCATACTAGAAACACACAAGGATTCAGTTCATAATAGGAAAAAGGAAAAGCCCATAGCAGGAAAATTATAGCTTCTGATCGATTGCTATTGCTCCATCAGCAGAGAGTTGCAGTGTACGCACTATCAGCTTTGTTTAACTATGTTCCAAGAATGTTCAAACAATTTAATGGTTAAACAGGGAAAAAGAAAAAAAACACAACAGAAAAGCATGCTTACATTTGGCTTTCTGTGTAGAAATACACAGAGAAAAGCTGTGGGATAATGCAGTTGGACATCAGGAGGAATTTCCTCACAGAAAGAGCTGTTAAGGGTTGGAACAGACTGTCCAGGAAGGTGGTGGAGTCACCATCCCTGAAGGTGTTCAAGAAACAACTGGACATGGCACTCAGTGCCAAGGTCCACTTGACAAGTTGGTGTTTGGTCAAAGGTTTGTGATCTCAGAGGTCTTTTCCAAACTAAATTATTCTGTGCTGCCTGTCCTCAATTTTTTTCTCCTAATGTTGCAGTAGCAATATCCATAACTCACACTCTGAGGCATCTTAGTCAGCCACGGACAGTGGTCCTACATTTTCATCATATCTGCTGAACTTAGAGGATGCATAACTAAAGATATAAATCTGAAAAATCTAGGAATACCTATTTCACAAGCATATGCCTTAATTGACACTGTCAAATTTTTATATGAAAGCTATTACATCTGGTTAACAACTTTGTTTTGTTGGCAGTCACTTGTCCTTGTCTGAAAAACACTCAGCTTTGCTTTGTTCAGCCTATAAAAAAGGCTTAGTCTTGAAAGAGACAAGTCAACTGGCATTCCAGATAATTTATCCAGTCCCAAATTTATCCACCCCAACTTCAATACCTTCAGTGGAAGGGATCAGGAAGGTAAAGGGCAAACAAACTCACTCAAGTCTAGAATCCCATTTATGCATCTCCTGAAGAGCACAAAAAAGGAAAATATTATGAAAAGGATACCCTTACTAACTTTACATTGAAAACCATATCATTCTGCAAAGCCTAAGCAAAAGCCATCATCTCTGTTAAATGTTGAACGAAGAGCATTTAAAACCTAGTTCAAGTTTTTAAGAAAACTATAGTTTGCAGATTGTTTCAAGAGCACAGAGATTTAAAACTTGAGGTAGCAGCTTGAAAGTAAAGCAATGTGGGAAACAATGTTCAGAATCAGAGAATATTCTTAAATTTTCACAATTAAATAGACAAATTCCAAGAATATTCAAATCTAGCAGCAAGCTTCAGCATCCTCAAACACAAACCAAAATGCTGCAAATGCACCTGTAGGTACTTGTGAATAGAGAAGGCATGTTAAAAATCAGGGGAGAAACTACTATTAATCAACTTAACTGTTATTTCCTTTGGCATAAACCATGTGCCATGAATATCCCAGCAGCTATCCTTAAAAGCCTTCTAAAATGTTTGTTCACAGCACTGGGCTTTAAGTCCAAACATTTAGGTTTCTAAACTTATCTCCCAGGCCTGCTTAGAGTCTTGTATGCTTTTCAAATAAAAAACTCAACTATGTGTTGCCATACTCAGTATGTTTGCCTGCTTCCCCTAAGAACAGCCAGCAGTTCCTCTTTTCATTTTATTGCTGTTTTGAAAGTAACCATTTTCACTCATCTTCGAGTTCTTCCCTTTCTTTTCACCAGCCTCGATGCTTATCAGTGGGAAGCATTTCATTTTTCAATGACTCTGGTGGGTCAGTAAAAGATTTCCCAGTAAATAAGACGTGGCCCAGGGTAGGCAAACCTTTGCTCATGTGAATAGACATGAGGGTCAAGAGGGCAGCTCCTTGCATGAATAGCTCCTTTATCATTAAGCTGATGTTTCACAACCAGGATGGAGCAATAAAGAGTAAAAGTAAGGAACTGGAGGAGAGGGAAATAACTGAATCACCTTATATTTGGTTCAGTCTTCCAAACTCCCTCCTACAGGAGGGCAGACAAAGGTGTCATCGCTGTGAATCCGTTTTGTTTCCCTTCCTAAAGAGTCACAGGACTTAAGGCCACTGAAACAAATGATAAACCACAGACTTTTGTCAAGCTGTTACACTACTTTTAAGATTCCAAAATGGTGATAAATGTGGTACAATAACATTGATATTAAAAATGTTAATTTTTGCATATATTTTGCAGAGTTGTGGGACATTTCTCTTTCAAAGTAACTGTACATAGTGATGGGAAATTAGACAGTTCCTTGTGTCAATACACAGTTATGGTTGAGGGTCTTTGGAGGCTTAAACAAATTGCCATGTGAAGCATCTCAGCCACATTTACATTTGAGCAATCAGCTCTACCCAGAAGAAGATGGACAGACAGAAACCAGCCTATACACTGCTCACGGTGAGTCACCTTTAAAATCTATGTAGCATTACTCCAAGAAATGCTTAAAGACTTTCTTTGCCTCTTATGATAAGTAATATGGTACTCTCAACAATGAAAAGGAAACACATTCTTCACACAAGAGACTTCTAAAAGTTGCTTTTAAGCAAGTTTATTTTTAGAAATTTCTCAGAACTGAGGGAAAAGGCTTTCTTTTTAGCATATCCTACAACAGTCAGCTCGTAGATTTCTGCAAGTGTGTTAAACACATTTCAATAAACATTTATGGTGGTGTATTTCTACTGTAATACATTGTGAAATTTTTATTACAGAATATAAACTTTAGACAGCATTTGACCAAATACAGCCCACTTCATAATCAGTCAAACTGTTGGTGAGAATGTGTGCTGATAACCTACTCGTCTTTTCAAGTGCTCAACATCAACGCTACAGATCTAGTTTTGTAGTCATTCCACACAGTTTCCATTGCACTTACAGCTAACGTTAGGCTCAAAGGAACACACGAGCTAACCTGGGTGGGGAACAAGGGCAGCAGAGAGACCGGTCTCTGAATAAGTCAGTCCTTGTCACCTTTCAGGCTGCTTCTGGAAACAAAATTGGTATTGTTAGTTCAACTTGAACCTTTCTTGGCATTCTTGCATTTTACTAACAGCCATTTAAAATTCTAGAGTTGGTGAAGAACTTAGCTTAAGAACTATTCAGTGTGTTTTGAATGGGGATCTTAAGTAGAACATCAGAGAAGTAACAGCAAAGCTCAGTGTGGCCCTGTAAAGTCAAATGAGTATCAGTGGGGACCAAAAACAGGGTGAAAGTAAAAGCTTCAAGATGAAGCCAGTTATTAAAAAAAGAGACAACAGCAGAGAAATTAGTTAAACCATGCAAAATCCCAAGAACAAGTTTAGGGAGTCCATCGAAGAAGCTAGAAGAGGCTCAAGGAGAGAAGTGGGGATGAGGATGGGTGGGGAGGTGTTAAATGCCCATTTTCACATCAACAACATTCTGGATTTATTACAAGACAATAAATTTTAAGGTTTAATATGAGAAGAGGATGATCAGGATTTGTGAAAGAGAAGAGATGTTAGTAATGTTTTAAAGATTTGGCAGAACCCAACAGAAGCAGCATTGATTGTGGCTGAGAAAGGACAACTACAAAGACTATTTCTGATATACTTTAGAGCTTCCTCAGGACAGAATCCTGATGTCCTTACACGATTCCTCCCATTACAGTTAGCTTCAGCTAGGTTAGATTTCACCCTGCCATCCTCCTCTATCAGAAGTGACACAGCTCTCTGTCCCATCACTTCTTACACAGAAGTTGAACAAGAACAGACACAAAACTACAAGTCTGAAAGAAAGCAGGCTGTAAAGCTTCCAGTTATCAGTAAGAGTGAAATAAAGGCATTTACATTTTAGCTATCCTGAGCTTAGGATGACAACAGAACATCTGCGAGGGTTCATCAGACCAGCAAGAGTGGACATGGAAAGTAGGATATGACTGGAAGCAGTACAGAGGGAAATCTCAAATCACATATGAAACTATCACCAGGGGCTAATATGCATAGAAGAGAGAAGGCCCTCCACATTTTGTCATTGTCATCTTGTATTTTAAGAAAGAAAAAAAAACCAACCCACAACTTTCTGCCACTTCAAGATTGTGATATGGATCATGGGAGAAAAAAAAACCAAACAAAACCCCCCCTAAGGATTCCCTCACACTGATGTAAATTTCATCCTCAGCTGAGGCAGCATGTAGATTCTGCATTATGTCTGCAGCAAGTTAAGCATGCCCGGCTTAGTGCACATCCCAGCCCAAAAAAGGTTTTTTTCTTGAGTACAAGTTTGGCATATAACCTAGTGTAAGACTTCATTAAGACTCCAGAACAGCAAAAACGTACTCCAAACACATAACATGTCTTTCTCATTTTCCAACATCCCTTTATAGTTTGAAGCCTCTATCCACCTGCTCCACTGTACACCACAAAGACACACTTAACAGGGCACTCAGATGGGAACAATAAGGACACTACCACCAGAAAGCTCTGCTATCTGAAGCAGACAGAAGGCAGCCACCAACTGAAGAAAGGGAACTTAAACCACAAACTTTTAGGATCAAGAACCTATATTCTTCTAAGCTTTTACAGTATCGATTACACCAAGGAAACTAATGAGCCACTTTGCCATTCTTCTGTATTTTAGCATTTTAATATACTTTTAGTGAATCTGAAAATGATTTTTTTTTTTTTTTTTAAATCCAAAACATAATGAACAGAAAATCTACTCGGTATAAACGTTTCTGAAATAAAAGTACCAAGTGGCTCATTCTCACCACTGGAGCCCCACATATCTGGGCAGCTTGTTTTTCATGGCTCGCCACTTCTTGCCACCACATTTTAACGGATGCCACATCCATAAAAAGGCACTAACCAAGTTCATATTGCTCTCGGATTTAATACATACTATCGATTAATGATTAGTTTTGAAGAAGCATTCTACCAGATGAGCGAGACAGGACGATTATCAACTCCTTATGACCTGGAAAGAAGTCAGTCTCCTAAAGTACAAAACAGCGCAAGAGTTGCGAGCATCCTTCCGTGCGAGCCGGGCACCCTTTCCCCCAATTACCCCGACTGACCTCCGGGACCCCCAGGCACCTCTTCAGCATTTAGTAAGGGAAGAATAAAAAAAAGAGAAAGAAAATCAGACCAAACAGAAGAGGATCGAGATACTTGGCTTCACCTTCCCTTCCTCTTAACACAACATCCATTGAGGCAGAAGGAACCACCCTGGGCGCTAAAACAAGAGCCGCATTCACGGGCGCCGGGCTGAGCGGCGGGCGGGAGCACTCTCCGGACGGCACCTCCGGGCCGGCCGGCGAACGCTGGAATCAACCCCCGGCTCCTTTCGCGCTCACAGGGAAAGAAAAGGCAACGCGGACCCGTTTAAGGGCTCTATCATTAAGTAGTTAGGAACGATTACGAGGTTTCCCTACGCTCCCGCTCGAGGGACAATTTTTCGGCAGCGGGCTTTGTGAAGGCACAGACGCGGTCGTGCTGTGCCGAATCCCGGCAGGTTCCTCAGCCCACGGGCGCGGGGTTCTCCGCTCCAGGGCTCCGGGCAGCACCTGCTGCTGCTGCTGCTGCTGCCCGGCACCCCCAGCCCCAGCCCCAGCCCCCGCCCCGGCAGCGCCCGCTGTACCTGCAGGATCCTGTCCAACCCCTCTTGGCCCAGGCAAGGGAACTGCTTGAGCAACTCCGTCTTCTGCCGCTTATAGTTGTCGGTAGCCGAGCGCCAGTGGGGCTCCTCCAGCACCTCGAAGATCGCCGCCCCAATGGACAGGTAGAAGATGATGGCCGAGGTCAGCAAGGGGCCCCTGTCCACCATGGTGCCGGCGCGGGCAAGGCGGGCGGAGCGCGGCGGGCGGGCGAGCCGGGGCGGGTGCCCCGCGCTGCGGCCGTGGGTGCCAAAGCCGCCCTGTCCTCCCCCTGACACCACTGCCTACCCCAGCCGTCCGCCGTGCCTCCTCTCCCTGCTTCTGCCGCGTTCCCTTAGAGTCTTCCACACTCCCCTCCCACTCTCTCCTCCTCCCTCCTGCGCTTCGCTCCACTCCCCTCGGGCTGTCTCCTTCCCCCAGTTTTCTCCCCTCCCTCCAGAGCAGCGATTTGAATCTGGTGCTCTCCCGCTTCCTCTCTCCCCCC